>CM059973.1:88021640-89221640 GCA_030490835.1 Annona cherimola | reverse complement strand
AATCATCAAATATATGGGAGAAACGTCCTTTTGCTGGATGGAAGATTGATGAGTTTTTATGGATGGAAGATAAGCAATAATAATATTTACTCCATCTCGCTTGCATATGCCACCTCGACCCAGTCAGATATTATCAGCTCGATCCTTCGATTTCAGGCATGGTCCTAAAACCTCTGGAAAAATGAGCGAGGTTCACTTGATTTAATGATCGACTCCGTTTTCACAAATTGGCAATTTTTTCCAATAAAATATTGATTTTGAAAATAAATAATCCCAATTACGAGCTTTGTTTATGAAATTGCCCTTTCAGTCAACTTCAAGTGAATTTTGTTAGTCAAGACTGTCTTAGATCTGACCCTAGCTAAGCTACCTGAATCCAACAATTGACAGCTCAAAATTAATTCGACGAGTTTAACCCTGACTCCCATCAGAAATTCTAATGGCAGTTATAGACAGGAGTGTTTTTGCGAATAAAGTTCACAAGCAGGGTTGTTTCTGTAAAATAATAATTACAAACAAAAATTGCAAAATAGCTAATTGAGCCAGCTAAATATGTGGGTGGATATTTGCTTTTGAAGAGCAGAGAAGAGACAGGATATAAACGAGATGGATCATCGGCAGCATCCAAGGTAACAGAGAGTGTTAGGCTGTTCGAAGATCCAACAGCATGCTTTAGCCGGGGGTCACCAAATGTCTGCACAATAACCCGACAGAACTTCGTTATGCACGGTAATTGACACTCGAAAATAAATAGATAAACATGGGTGGTTCAACGATCCAACATCATTTTTTCGATTGCCATTATTGGGGTTGGTCCATGAATAGAATGAATGTATGTTTCCATGCCATCCCCTCCCTGCAGCAGGGGAGGGGAAGGGCCCACGGAATCGTAATAATGCATGCAGCTATGGAGAAGTAAATGGAACCAGAGGTCATGACCATCTAACGTGTTCTCCAAGTTCGTTATATATTTCTATGTGCATGTAATTAGTTGTTGATTAATTATATTTTGGGCTTTTAGATGACCCATGATAACAGGCAAGCAAAGATATATGACTGACATGTTGTTTCTTTTATAGAAATGAGACATCGGAGATTAGTCGGTGGCCAACCATAATTAGCGATTTACCGTCAAAGCAAGCAAATGAAAGAGAAATATTGTTGGTGTTTCTTAACGTCTTTTCATCATCGTGGGCAAGTCAAATGATGCAAGAGGTCATAGGTTGTCGGCCTTTCGAAATAATAAGACATGGGAGCAAGAAGAAGGTAGGAAGTTAGAAAACCAAAGGCCCACCCCATGTGATCTATGAGAGAGAAAGATAGAGAGTATTTTCTAAGGAATTGTTGCATTTGAGAGGAGAACCAAGGAATGATTCAGTTATTTGAAGGCGTAGAAAGGTTTTCCTTCGCACATAAGCTGCCAACAAAACTACATTTTCTTTCAAGGCATGCAAGTTGGAAACTATCAACGTTACATGACGAGATGGATGCTTCAATTAGGGGTGTTAACGGATCTGGTTGGACGGGTTGGAGCCTAATCTTAATTCTAACCCATTTAAAATATCTCAACCCTAATATGTTTATTAACTCATTTAAAAAATCTCAACCTTAACCCATTTACAACCCATTTAATAAACAAGTTGGTGGGTTGTTAATGGATTGTATAGCAAATAACCTGAAAGTCTAGACTCTAGTAGATGATGATCTCGCTGGGAGAGACGAGAGGGTGTTTTCGGCATAGGGGAAATGAAAATATGGCAGTAATGGGAAAAAAGAATTAGGGCAGCAAAGGAAAAATGAAAATTAGGTTACTGGAAGAAGACTTAAAGAGAAAAAATAACGAAGGGGTTTACACGTATATATATAAAACTTTAATGAGTTAAGCGAGTTACATAAGTTGAACGAATTTGAACAGGTTGAACAGGTTATATGAGTTAAATGGGTTACTAAACGGGTTGATGAGTTATAAAATCTCAACCCTAATCTATTTATTTAATTAAATGGTTAAACGGGTTGGCGAATCATAACCCATTTATTCAAAAATCCCAACTCAAACTCATTTATAAACGGGTTGGACGAGGGGGTTGACGGGTTGACCATGACCATCAACACCCCTAGCTCCAGGGCACCCCAGTCTGTTACATGTGTGCCATCTTGGTGGGCGCCTTTGGAGTTTGGTCAGCTACCCATGCCCATCTCACCGTAATCATTATGCATAAATTTTTTAAAATAAATTTAAACTGATTATATTATGCTAACATCACGGTTCAAAACAGTTCAATTCGATGGTTGATTGAGTTGAACGTGAATCAGATATACAGAGGATTCAAGTCCCAGTTCAGTTTTGAATTGAAAACAGTAGGAAGCCCATGTAGATTTGAGATCATCTCCACCGATATATCAGGCCCGTAAGATTGAATGGCTAACTAAACAGCCATTAAAAACAGCCATGTGTCGAGCGCAAGTGGCACATTCTCAAAAGCTAACCGTTGGACCGCTCCCGACCCATCAACCAAACCTATGCTGTCCCAATTAGGGGTGTTAATGGTCATGGTCAACCCGTTAACCCGTTCGTTCAACCCGTTAATAAATGGGTTTGGGTTGAGATTTTTGAATAAATGTGTTATAATCCGCCAACCCGTTCAACCATTTAATTAAATAAACGGATTAGGGTTGAGGCTTCGTAACCCGTCCAACCCGTTCAACCCGTATAACTCATTTAATATAATATATTATAATATATATATAATATTTATAATAGGAATTGACATTAAAGAGATGACTTGAGATTGGCGCTGATGTTTTCAAGCCAAAATAAATTAAATTAAGGTATGTTAGCTTCGAATTATTTAATTTATTGAAGATTTTTAGACTTTATTGAAGATTTTTAGCATGAAAATTAGTAACAAACACAACCCGTTAACAACCCGTTAACCCGTTTATTAAATGGGTTGTAAATGGGTTAGGGTTGAAGTTTTTTAAATGGGTTAATAAACGGATTAGGGTTGAGATATATTAAATGGGTTAGGATTAGGATTAGGCTCCAACCCGTTCAACCCGATCCGTTAACACCCCTAGTCCCAATGCCTTCGTCTTCCCTAACCCGTACGCCACTTACTTAATGGATCAACCATCATAAATACACGGTCCTTCTCTTCTGAGACACTCGCAACCGTTGGATCTGACATTTCCCTGGGTTTGTCTTAATTGATAATCTGCCCCATGCCTCAGCGCAACTGTGTTGGGCTGGCCATGGACGGCGTCAGCATCTTTCAAGGATTTCCCCTCCCCCCCACTGATGGGGATCTTTCAAGGAATTCAATTCGACGTTTTTGTGTCCGGATTTTTGTTTGCTGTCGCTGTTTGGCACAGCAAGCTGAGGCTGCTTTCCAGCAGACGTCTATTTCCAGAATTATTTGTCATGGATTATTCACACTTTTGTTTTAAAATATAATGCCAAACCCTGCAAAAGCAGAACTTTTAAAACTGCTTTAATAAATTTTGGTTTTTAATTATTAATGTCCTTTTGGAAAGTGGTTAAAAGAAGTGGCAAAGTGGAAGTGAAAATAAAAAATATTAAATATTAAAACAATGAAAAAGTGGTGTAGTGTGATAGCTATGGATAATGACTAGAGCAAATAGATTAAAAATAAAATATGTAAAATAATTGTACTGAAAGATGTAAAAATTGACTAGAATATAAAACTAACGTTAGAAAATTAATTAATTAAGATATTAAATTATATAAAAATATATGTGAAAAAGAGTAGAAAAGTTTTTATTTTATAAGTTACCAAATGGACCCTTAGTTAGATTTGTAGTATTTTCTTTCAACTTAAGAATGGGGATAAAAATAATATCAGCCACACTGGAAGAAATGATTCTAGTAGAGCAATGTGCAGGTCCCGGGCTTTTACTGAGTTTTGCATTTGATCACTCTTAGCATCTTATTAAATTGATTTTCATCCACCTGAATAGTTTGAAAATCATTTAAAAAAGAGTTTGAGGGTTCGAAATGATTGGATAGAAGTTTCATTAAGTTAGTAAAATGAAAGAAAATATACAGTAAAAGGCTTTTCTCCCTCTTAATTTAATTACTAGTATCGGAAGTGTCCATTATCGATTAAAACCACCTGAATTATGATTCATGTCTGGTACTAATTTAATGAGAAATTAATGGGTTTGGGTGAGAAGAGTGCTGAAATTTGTGAGGTAGGTGAAATGAATTTCAGCGCTCACTAAAGGCACACATGGACCCCATGTTATTTACTACCTGTGCCACCTCTTCTCTTCAAATGCTGGGTCAAGCTAGCTAGCTAGGCCTGCGACCGACACAATGCTCCGAGTCTCATGATCATCACTTCTTTCATAGTTCATTCCAGTTACAACACAACTTCATCACTTCTTTCACTTCTTTCATAGTTCATTCCAGTTATAACACAACTTCATCACTTCTTTCATTGTTCATTCCAGTTATAACACAACTTCATCCGATGACTGCGTTGCCCATCCAGAACGTACGCATCGGTAAGGAAGGAAAAGAAGAAGAAAATATTTTTAAAAAAAATTACGAAAGTGATATAATATTATTAAAGTAAAGTAAAAATAAATAAAATAATAGAAAGTAATTAGAATATACGAATAAAAATAAAGAGGCACGATCCTCTTAAAGTCATTATTTAGTTCAAGCCACTTATTTTTAATTTTTTTTTCTTTTTCTATAAACTTAATATATAAATTAAGTTTTATCATTTTTTGAGATATGTATATATTTTTAAAAATTTTAAATATAGGAGTATTTTAGCCATTTTAATGTTTAAAAATTACTATAATAACCATATGTTTAAAAATCTAAAAAATATATACGTATTTATAAAAATGGTACAACTTTGTTTGAAGATAAAATGATAAAAACCTGACTTATATATTAAACAGAAATGTTTCTATGAAACTCATTTTCTACATAATCCTTTCTATTTTTAATATCTTGATGGTTAACTAAAAAAACTGCTTCATTGAATGTATTTAGCTTTATTTACAATATTTTGAAAACTCTTTCATTTGTATAGTGTTAATGCGCATGAGATCCATCTACAAATGTGTAAAATCAAAATAATAAATGGTTTACTGTTAAATATCAATTTTAAAGTTGCATTTTCAACATCTAAACTATCTAAACTATTATTTTTATATGAGTAAATGATTCTATAAAGTATTATTATATTCTAATACATATGTAAATGGATTTAAAGATTTTTCCAAATTTATACATGAATATATACTTTTTAGAAAATGTAACTGATGCACATGTTTCATTTGGATGAAATTTGATCTCTTAGCTAAATAAATGCTTGATTACATGGAATTGTTCCTATATAAGTAAGTTTGTATATTAAATACATATAAATTAACAAGTTTATGAAAAAAAAATAAAAAAAATTAGCTAGGACTAAGTGCATCATTATTTAGCCCAAGTTAATAGTATCATGTTCCAAAAATGAAAAGGCATAATAATTATTAGTTAAAGTATCGAATTATTTTTTGAAAAGTACACAAAGTATACCTTTGAGTGGGTTTCATACCTAAGTTGTTTAGCCAACGAATCCTAAAAGCGTGTTTGTAAAGTGATAAAAATTTTGAATGAAAAATTTTTAGTATAAAATTTTTGAAATAAAAATAATAATATGATATAAAGAGTAACAATGAGGATCAAAGAAAATAAAGTTAAAATAAATAAGTTAATTATGTAAGCAGTTATGTAGAAACGTTTGAAAAATATAATAATTGTACAAGTAGATATGTGAAAAAGATTGAAATATAATATAGTTGTCAAGAATAGAAAGTTTTACTTAGAAGTTGTTTGCTTTGAAGAAAAAAATTTTAACCTAAAATTTTTAGGGTGTGTTTGTCAACTTGAACTTTTCAATTTAAAATTTTTCACTCTCCATAAATATTCTATTTTTAAATTATTTTTCACATTTTCTTACGTTAACTACTCTACTTTTCAATCATTTCTATATAACTACCTATACAACTAAACTATCTATTTTAACTTTATTCTATTTACTCTTCACCATTACTCCTATTATATTATATCATTTTCTATCTATTTGACAATTTATACTCAAAAAACTTTTTCATCAAAAGTTTTACTCTCAACCAAACATACTCTTAATCTAAAACCTTTTTACTTTTCATAAGTATTATATTGTTTAATTACTTTTTCACTTTTTATTGTACACCTATTTTACTTTTTAATCATTTTTACACAACTATTCATTCAATTAATTTATCTATTTTAACTTCATTCTCTTTATTTCTTAGTATTACTCTAATCATATTACATTATTTTCTCTAATTATAAAAACTTTTACACACAAAATTTTACCACTTCTCATGAACACCCCGAAAAAGTCTCAACAATACCCTCAAAAAGTTTTTGACGTAAGTAATTTCCGCAATGGAATTTTCCTTGGAAAGTCAACTCCTTGCATGTAAAAGGTAGATAAAGGGATCTACCTAATAAATGTCTCAATCAAAGGTCGCCGCCGGCCAAAGTTTAGAATCCAAAGTCAAGCAGAGGAGTGGACTCGGTCAATTACGCTTTACGATTTTTTTTTCCCCCCTTAATCCGGTAGCCTACGTTCAGAACGAAAGCAGCACGGTATGCGATTTGCTTGATCAACGGCCTGGATGTAATGGACAAGCACCGTGCAGGTGGTAAATATTAACGCGAGTATCCTAATCGGTGCTGGCGAGTAGCATTCAGCCGAAGCGAGCAGGAGGCAAAGCAGTATAGCCGTCGTTGCTGATACCATAGTATATGAACAAAAGATGGGGTCAGGCCCAGGATCAGGCCCAGGCCCAGTCTCTCTCCCCCAAATCCGTCCCGCATCTTCATTCTAACGCGGGCTTGGTTGGGGAGAACTCGCAGGTCGGGCGGGCCCACTTCGCACAGAGAGAGAGAGAGAGAGAGAGTTTAATGAGGCAGATGCACTGCCGAGTGTAAAGCAGGGCAGGTAGCTCTCTAGCTAGCTGTTCTCAAATCTTAACGCCTTTTTCTCCGCATCAACCCCCTCACATCACATGAATCTAATGCCGTAATCCATCCGATCCGACACTGAAAAGGAAGGAAGGATCCAGGGATGTTTGATACAACGGCCGAGCCTGACCGTCCATACACCATTCCAGCTCCCCGTGGCATCTATCAGGCCATGAAATGAAGGTAGATGATACATGAGGGAGCACTTACATACACCCTCAAATCATATTGCGCGCTAAACTAAATATCGGGACTTTTTCACCGTCCACATGTTCGTGCAATTAATCTTTGGGCCGTGATCCATCAACTGGTGGGCCCCATCCGTCATGTGGGTGGTATTGACTGTAGTACAATCCATCCATCACGTGCACAGCGGCTGCGGCTGCATCCATGGCTGGTCCAAACCAAAACAGCTTGTGCTTGGCAGGTGCAGTAAATGAGGAATGCGAACATCTTTAAATGGGGAGTTATTAGTGTCTGACAGGAGCAATGGTAGTTGTTTTGGTTGTTGCTGTTGCTGTTGGAGACTTTGAAATGAAATTCATCCCCACTGCACGTCTTCCAACATAATAGACTGGATATTGAACAGCATTGCTTGCTGCTCCCTCGCCACATCCCCTCTCTCTCTAGTTTTAGTGCTTGAATGTGCCTTGCATTGGTTTTGTTGAGATGGGTTTGTTCTTGGTTCTTCAGCTATATGCTTCTCTAGTGATGATAGCTCTGGTGCAACTTGGTGGGTCAGATGTTTTGGTGAGATTCGATCGAGCACCGGCAGCTCGAACAAGGTTCTCTGCAGCCACTTTCCATTACAACATCCAAGGGGCAGATGGCAAAAATCCATGCAGGAATCATGAGTGTTCCATACACTGTGAGGTAAAGCTGTTTCGCTTTGGTGGGGACTTCAATCATTTCTGCTGTTGGTGTTACATGCACATCATTATCTACTCCATTTCTTTGTGATGGAGCATGAAGAACATCACGTTACCGAATAACCAGCACAAACATGCACAGGCAGGCTATATTCTGTTCGTTAAACCTGTTTTAGTGTTTGCTTGCAGAAAAGATCACGAGTTTTATGTCATTTGCTAATCCAGTAAATTTATATACATAGCTAAGCCTGGATTTTCGGTCAGGGTGCTCGAACATAGAGCACAGGTGGACCTGGTAGACAGACAGCTGAGAACTTGGCTTCCATGCTATCTCCAGGCACGCAAAGACATCAGACAAAATTACTGAATTAGAAAATGAAGAGGAATTTGTGAATAGGGATGTTGCCAAAGGAAGTAGAATAAGACTGAGTGCTCGAAGAGGAACTTAACTAGGACAAAATATGAGATTTGCTGGATGCAGCAGCTCAATATTTTCAATCAATGAATCAAACACTATTCTGTGAAGAACAGGAGAGAGACGACGTCCTTGTTTTCTTTTTTAATTCTGTATGCTATTGATTCTATTTTATCTTTGTCCATACAGAATAAATGACTTTGTCAGCTTTCTTAAGCAATTGCGGAGCTAGCTGATCATAATTTTGAATCAAATGGATGCAAAATTAATTGATAAGCCCAATGCATTATGGCGATGATTATGTTAATTTCAAAACAGTGAGTTCTGTGGTGATTAGGACCGTTAGTCCAGCTGCAACGACCATTGAGCGGGATTGTCGGAAACATCTGACACCATCATTTTTCAAAGTGTGTTTTTACATATAATCAGACAAACTTTCTAACTCTGCTACCTCGAACAGCTTGACGGCCACCCATTGAGTTCATGTCCTCCTGGCTCCATCATTTTAAAGAACTTAACTGAAAACCAGTACCATTATTTCCTTCTCAACGTCACAACATCTTCTGGAGAAACGAATTCATCAGCTTTTAGATGGTACATAGGTGAATACCTTACTCGTTAAACTTTTATTTCTAGACTGTGACTATGCATCTGAAATCTTTTTCGTCCCAAAACAGTTTCAATTGCTATATACTATCTGAAATTCTGGATTATTTCCTGTTACCTTGTTGACTTATTGCAGATTCAATACCACCAACTGCCACTATTGTCAGCAAAAGAAGTTTTACAAACGGTGCAAATGTCACTATTGAGGTCACATTCACCGAGGCTTGCATTGGCTTAGGTGGCTTCCAATGTGTAAATGCTTCAGCCTGCAGTGTAAGTCGATTCTCTTCATCTCCTTGCGAACGTCTGCTAAAAACAAAGTACTAAGTTTTCTTTTCATTTCGTCTTTTTTTCTTCCTTTCATTTTTCCCTATAACCAAGTACTGAGTTTTAGTTTCTAAAGTCGATCCCTCAAGGAATAAGTTTCTTTTGTAGGTTGTTACGTATGGGCCAGCCAGTGTAGACGCATCCACGCTTCAGGAGATCCAACCCAACATCAAATATAGACTTGTCATAAATCTATCCATGGACAGCATTTATGGCCGTGTGGTTGTTCAAATGGCTGATAAGTTCTGTGCAGATCAGGCTGGAAATCTATTCACAAGGACAAATGAATCGCTTACTTTTATTCGTTTTGGTAAAAAATTAGTCTTGATCATCTTCTTTATCAATGTGTCTAAAAGTATACAATCATACTTACAAAGCGAGAGGTCTTTTCCACGAAAAGAGCTAGTGTGTCCTTCACGTGGTCACACAGCGACTGCTTTTATCGCTGCATGAAAAGGCTCCCCTTCTTCACTTAAAAATGTTTCGGTTAGAAAAGTAGGTTTTTTTTTTTTTTTTTGTGGGGGAGGGGGTGATGAATGGAAGTCTTGCGAATAAATATTTCGTTGTGATAAATGACACTTGCCAGTTCCATGGACAAACAAATGGACCGAATAGGAGCTTACTAAACAGGTGATGTTCGTTGAGATTCCAGGTCCATTTGGTATCGTATTAAAAATATATATATTTTTGACTGATACATTATCTTTGTTCTTTTGTCATTTTTATTTTTTTATCCCTATCATGTTACATCAATTTCTCATTTTTAAAAAATGTTTGACACAACTTTTCTTGACTTTTTATTTATATCTTACCAAATGGACCCTCGGAAGAAAATTCCAAAGCACAAATTTCGTGCTAACTGAAAGGAGTTGATCTGGCAGTTAGTCATTTATTGCAGAACCAACAATCTTTCTGTCTAATACATAACCGCATGCATAAAGTGAGATGAATTTTTATATTGTTCGATGCAAAAGTATAAAAGGACCCGTTTAATCAAGTGACCGTTGGCCAGTTAATGGTCGTATTGGAAATTCCTAACACTCAAACGAGCCTATGGCCCTATAGTCTTTTGGATTAATTCCTTGTCATGCATTTACTGACCTTTATTTGGAATATTTATTGGTTGTGCAGACAGGAGGCCAGTTCATGCCGATCTATGGACAATGGTTCCAGCCTATGAATTAGAGATCAGCAAGGTGGCAAGAACCATTCTTGCAACAAATAAAGCAGAAGAGTTGCATATTTGTCTGGAGTTGAGTGATCATGTTCTAAATTCAACAGAAGAAGTTCTTAGCGCATTGCATGCTAGTGTGGGCACTCTCCTACCTATCCATAGTGGCGATCGTGGCAGAAGGTTTCGCTTCAAAGTAAGCACTCAGCTCCATCGCACTTTATACCTTTTCTTATTGTGTATTCAGACATTTAGTTCTGTTGCAGAATTATGTGCATGACCGTGCTAGCTTTACAATTTTCAGTGATCCAGCCTTCGGATGTTATAGGGCACCCTTGGCAGATAACAAATTTCTAAAAAAAATTCTTATCAAGAGAAGATGGCCTTTTTGTTATTAGCTTATGAAATAACAGGTGAGGAAAAAAGAGGGGAAAAAGATGTCCATTGTGAAGGTCAGAATGATGAACACGATCTTCAAATCTAAAATGTTGGGGGGTGGTCCATCCACTTTGAACTTTCAGATTACCCACTAGACATTGAGTTCCATCCAGTATGATTTACAGCACCATGTGAACGTAACCACAATAATATGCCTATCTGATGTCATTGATGGACACAAAATCTTAGTCCATCATAGAATAATAAGTACCTATTTTGTTTGGAATGTATTTACATTAAGATGAACTCTTGAACTGGGCTACAAGATCTAGGGTACATTTTGATGAACTCCTGAATTGAAATAACGATGTCAGAATAATAGAGTCCATTGCAACCTAAGCATGGCCTCATGATAGATAAAACATGTATTAAGAAAGTAATCACAAAGACACAAACTGCATTCAGCTGTATCACGTATATTTGCCAATTACCTAAGGAACTTCATAATATATGAATGGTGATATTTCTGCTTTTGTTCAGCTCCAAAACATGTCAGAAACAGAGATTGTCACACTTAGACTTCAACCAAATGCTCTTGTTAGTCGGTCTGGAACCATTGTTTCTCCTGTCGCACCAATCACGTTCCTCTACGGTATGCCCTTTTCGTTTCTGTGTATTACCAACGTACTTACTTGGGGGAATATAGAAATCTGATGGCTGATTTATATGATAGATTCCACAAAGCCCAGTGTAAGGGTAAGTACTGCCTCCCGAAGGCCTACCAAGGAGTCCAGCATCAATGTCATAGTTGAATTCACAAAGCCAGTTTTTGGGTTTGATGCATCTGCAGTAGAAGTCGGAGGAGGCAGAATTTCAAGGCAGGTGCAGGCACTAACGCTCAGAAGCTTTTGAACTTTCATCAACTACAGTTTTGCCCAATTACTGTGTCTTAGTGTCGTGCGTTGACTGTAATAACATTCTAGCATCTGAAAACTGCAAGATCCGCACTCAGTGGTGTCGATTTCTCAAACCATGATGTTTCATAAGATTTTAATCACTGTACCACATATATCAGGCTGTATCCACATTTGATGGGTAATTGTAAAAGTCATTTTATAACAAGGAAGTTTTTAGGACTGAAATAGATGACAGGTGGTTGTTGTATCAAAATGGTTATTAAGAATGGAAGGGTCTAAATGCACTTGGATGCACCTAGGTGTACATGTATATCAAGTTTTACCATTTTTAGAAATTTTTTATTTTTGAAAATTAGTGTCATTTTAAATTGCTAAAAATGTCACTGATTTTCAAAAATTAAAAAAAAAATCTAAAGAGATCCAAAATTGGTAAAACTTGATACACATATTAAATAACTTAGATCAATAATTGTATAAAAAATTCTAAAAAATAAAAAAATAAAAAAATTGGGTTAAAATGCCCAAGTGTACTGAGACTAAGTATACCAAGGTGCATTGTACCAATGCCATATTAAGCGAAATGGGAAACCTATGGAGGAATCCTCCTTTGAATTTTGCAAAAAATGTCCAGATTTTGCTCCGTGGCAAATGAAGTTTAATATCTTAGTTTTTTGAAAAAATCACAATAATATAATGGAAACCAGCTAGTTCCATAAGAAGATTGCATTGCGGCAATCATTAGAAGAATTGAGTAGTAGAAATAGGGATGAAGGTCTGCATGTGAAGATTTTTATAACGGTTGGCTCTTATCATCATTTTTCCTTTTTGCAGATTTAAGGAGCTCTCAAGAGCTTTATACTCATTTACCATCTCAGATGTATCTAAGGAAGTGGTTTCAGTTCTTGTTCCCGGAGGCAAAGCAAATGACATTGCTGGAAATTTAAATCTAGCTTCTAACCAATTGGAAGTGAGGCATTGTAGGAATCTTCTTCTTATCTACTTAACTCTAATTCGTTTACCTTATATTCTTGATTTCTACAATGAAGATTGGAAATCGGGAGGATCTTGTTTTGCCTATGGACTTGACAGTTGAGAAGTTGACAGCACGACCGAAGAAAAAGTGTACCCAATAGCATAATTTGGTTTCCACTGTGGGTAGTAGGTCATCTGGTTTATGAGAGCTGGCCCTTACTATTGTCTAATTGAATATAAGTTTCTCTTTGTGGGGTTACCAATCGGTCAGCTTGGATCATCTTATATCTGAAAATTTTAAAGGTTCACAGTGCCACAAAGGGAACCATTGACAGGACTCCGACGTAGCCATCTGGCTAAGCTCCATTCAAAAGGCTTGAGGGTTGAGCCTAGACTAACAAGCATGAATATTTAAGCTTGAACTGAGGCTTTTGCTTGTCAAGCCAAGCTTCAGTCAGGCCAGCATGCCTCAAGTTCAACTCCACCTCAGCTTTGCTTGACCTTTCTACAGCCCCAACTGCTGAACGAATACCTGAGGCATATCAAAATACATAGCTTGCCTTAAGAACACTTCTTGGATCAGACCAACGCATGACCATTTTACAGAAGTTTAAGTGGAAGTACTGAAACTTGAACTTTGGTTTTCCCTTTCGAATTATCACGTTGTCAGGATTAAATTTTAGACCCCACAAACACATTGCACGCCTACAACTGTCTACTTACCGTAGTATAGTTGAACATGTCCAACTCTCGATGCTTATCATACTTGTTACCAATCTCGTGTTTCCTGATTCCAACATCTGTATGCAGATTCACCACCCGCTGTATCAGTTGCATTGCAGTCTTTTGTGACAGCTGGACTATTGGCAACATCAGTGGCAGCTGCTATTCTTGCTCTCTCCTCAACAAATCTTGCAGCAATAGGGGGCCTAACTAGTGGCACAACCAATATGGTCATCGCAGATCCTTCCAGGAATCTTTTGGTAAGTATTATGTTCAAATCACGGAATGAACACTAATGCTACCCACAACTGGCCTGATCAAACAAACACAAACATACCAGAAGCAGAGGTGCTAGATCAGATTATATCGTTTGGTAACATCTACATTTTCTTTTTTGGGATTGATGGTACTCTCTACTCTTGAACAACAATTATTGGGTGAGAGTTCGTGAATTTTTGAATAATTCAAGCCACTGACGTTATGGTTTCCATCTGTTGACTGTACTTCTACCTTATGCAATAATCCAAAACCTCGACCTTTTGAGAATCCAATTTTATATATCCTTAGCTCCATGTAAGCTGGCCATCCGATGACTCGTTCAGTCAATGAGGTGTACTTATATGCAACATATGCCTAGTGATACGTATTGCTGTTTCTACCGCTGGACAATTATTTGAGTTTTCTTGCAGGGGACATACGGACACCTACAAGCGTTTGTCCTTTCGGACTGGACTTCAGTTAGCCTTCCAATAGAATATTCTGAGACTACAAAAGGCCTCAGATGGCTTATGCCTCGTGAAAAGCTTCCCTGGAAGCATGAAGATAATCAAGTCTGGCCAACCTATCCATATGAAGGTGCCACTAAACTTTTGGTGAGATATCGGGGATTGTTTAACAAATCCTCTAGCAATTCTGAATCAGTAAAACATGGAAATTCAAGCTGCATTGCTTCATTGTTCAAAGAGGACTTTCAGCGACCAAAGGGTGGAGCAACGTTGCCAATCCTTCCTAACCATGCAAGACTCTATGAGAGACCTGCAGGGGTACCCATGTCCTCTCATATGGACCCATGTAAACTTGAGATTGGTGAGATACACATGTTGAAGAATATCAGCATGAAAGACACCGCTTATGGTCGGCCTCTGGAATCTGCTGAATATTTCATTTACTTCTTGGTGAGCATTCGACTCGAACAAAGCTTATGTTCAGTTCCATTCACTGACGGCAAGTATCATCATCTTGGAGGATAATATCCAACTCACAGCTGGAATACGTGTCAACATGATGGTACATGAAACAAATCAGCCATAAGATGGACCTCATAGTGCATTCGTTGTGACCTAGGTTTTAGCATGTTCCTGTTCATCACTCATTAGCTGGCAACAAACACGAAGAAAGGTGTTTCACCTAATGATCAGCTTTCCTGATTTTTTGAGCTTGAACATTTCTGTCGTGTGACATAACCATTGAAAAACATTGTAATTTATGCATGGACGACATCAACATTTCATGGGCTTTTAGCACTTTCCTAACAACAGTAAGAACTGCGTTGCAGAGAGGAGAGCCACTAACTGCCGCCAATGTCATCAAAAGCATGGAGAAATATACAGGGTAAGCTCAATCTCTTCATGTATGCTTTTTTCTCAAACCATAATCACCATCCATGTTCTCTGAAACTTGCATGCAGATGGGAAGACTTCAAAATGAACATGTTCTGGCTTGGAGTGGCTGGTAGCAGCTTGCTTACAGTGCATTTCTTGGTGCTGGTACTTCTGAGATGGAGGACAGGAACATCTGATCATGGAATACTTTCAGTTCCAAGATTCGAACTTTTCCTTCTTATTCTCATGCTTCCTTGTATATGCCAATCATCATCTTTTATTATTAAAGGTAAGATTCCGGCAAAACATCTTGAGGTTCAGCCATTCGTCCAGTGAACCCAACAAGTTGCTCCTGAGACAGAAAACCAAACGGGAACAATAATCATGCTTTTGGGTGTTAACTTTGGGCTTGTTATGTCTAACCATTCTCTATCTGTCTACCAACGCTACTGATCTCCCGGTGATAATTGGCTCTCTGAAAAAGATATGTTGGGAGGCCCACCTGATGAATGTCTTTGAGCATTAGGAAGTCATAGATGTTTTAAAGTTTCGTGTTTTCAGGTGGCACAACTGCAGGGATCATCACTGGTTCTTTGCTGCTAGCTGTCCCGGCTGCATTTATCTTGTCAGTGTTCTTATTCCTGATAGTTGCAGTGTTCATGGGAAGCTTTGTTCAATATAAAGAAGTAAAGCAGATAGATGCAGACGATTCATGGCATGTCAAGTTTTTGTGCTTCTTCATAGGGAGGCCAACCACGGGAAAATGGTTCCATTGGGAAGGATTGCCACCAACTTTCCTTCTGAGGTTCGGAATCTTGTTTGAAGACCGAAAAGGACCTCCAAGATTTATATTAGTTGACAGGAATGATTTGAGCAGCATACAAGAGTGGTCAGATAGCCACCGAAGTGGCACTGGAAGAATGCGGCCTGTAAGCTCAGACGATAGCCGTGGAGAAACTAAACTAACCACATCAGATAGGCTTCTTGGATGCGCTAGATCAGCATATTTAATTCTCGATCTGCTCCGAAAAGCTGGATTGGGTGTCATTTCTGGAGCCTATACATCAATTGATCAATCATGTGACCGAAGGCCGTGTATCATTGCTCTTGGCATCACACTAGTCCAGTTCTTGTATCTTTTCTCTCTCAAGCCATTCATTAGGAGGGGAGTGCACGTGGCAGAAGGCGCATCTCTTTTATGTCAGATGGCCATTTTTGCACTTTCATTCTACATTGATCGGTGGAATGGATTTAAATATGAGAGGAGTATTGGTCGAGCAATGTTGGCCCTTCTTTTCATCAGTTTCACCTGTCAGCTCATGAATGAATGGTACGCTCTAATCAAATGCTTATTAAGACTCCCCCAGGCACAAAATCGTTCTTTAAAACATGGATTGAAATGTGTAGCAAAAGGCCTCGTCATTCCTTTCCTTCCCAGAAAACATTGGCCTAGGCTCATGCCCAAATCATCGCAACCAAAAACTGGCCTAGTCCCAGTAGTACATGGAAGTCCAGAAACAGAGCTTCAAAGAAGAGACATGGGTGGAGCACTAGTTGACCCTTTAAGTGTCATGACTGCAACAGTTGTTCCCGTGTGCAGTCCTGGACAAGTTGATTATCAAGCTACAGAGGCTCCTAGGAGTCCACAGATTGGAGCAGAGACCGGATCATCATTGCAAGGTAACAGGCCTCCACCACTTCAAAGGAGTAGGATGAGTGATGGAGAAGGGAAGCAACTCAAAGGACTGAAAGAGTCTAAGGCCGAGTTGAAGATGCTGCAGAAGATGGCAAAAGCAAGTTTTTCAGGGGGTAGAAGGCATGGTGAGTGGGCCAGTACTAGCCATGAACCAAAAGAAAAGGGTAATTCAGACGAATCATCTGCTGATGATTCTGTGGATGCTAGCCACAGAGAAGATTAACTGGCACGGAAATCTGCTTCCTCTGGGCAAGTAGAGTCCGCAACTAGTTGGTTGAGAACCAGAAACCACCCAGATTGAAGGTTTTCAGGAGCTAACAAAAGTTGAGAAATGAAATGTCAGTCCATTGTTTGGCATTTCGGTAGCTTTGTTCCGAGACTAATGGGCTTGTTCAAACATGACACTCGTGCAGACGATTGCGACAGCTGATCCCAGCTTGTTGCGATGAATCATCAGAACCGATCTCTTATCCTGGAAAATCTCAGGCCTCAATGTTTTGTACTCCCTCTCTTAACCTTATTGGGAAGCACGCAACCAGCGATTTGTTACTCAACATGCTTGAATGTCTGTGCTGTAATCAGTTCATTAGGAGCTCCAACAGATCACTGCCATGATACTAACATTGCTGCGAATCAGGCCCACATGGGCAATCGCCATCCGCACACAAGAAATTCATACCATGTGCTGTTCTTACTTGCATCTTACGTTCGTAGTAAAAATTCCCCATAGTTATCAGCATTAAAATTTATTCATGGAAAAGAAGAGACGAGGTGTGACGAGTCATGACTAGTTGAGTTGCTAAACGCATTCGATATATATCAACACAAAGCGCTTCAAGCCAGTAATTAACGTTGGACCGTTCACACTCAGGCATTTTTTTCTGACACGAATGTCCTGGGAATCCGGCAGTGAACGACAGGACGTAGATAGTAGAGTTTTTGAGTAGAACCTTCTCCTGCTCTTGCCTTTTGGTTTAGAGTTTAAGATATGTTTGATATGGAATTTACTTGCTATAGGATACATTAGCCACATTGTTTCTTATGTTTTGTTTTGACTCGTCTTTGATACTTGTGATACCATTTATTGATATTAATTGTCCGGTATTCTTCTACTAATATTCAAACGCCTTTCGCAATGGACTGTTTTTACACTAGAAGATTCAGCCATTGGGAGCGAACCGCGCTCGTTTCATTGAAACTGGGGCCTCTATTAATAGAAGCATACAAAAGAGTTCAAAATTACAGTTGTGAACGTTAATGTCTTAGACCGCATGAAGGTAGCCTCTTAATTCAATTTTCTTCCAGTTATTCATTTTCACATAGCCAACTGCTTTCAACAGAACTAATTTGGAGTAAATTCTTCTGTGGGGAAAATGAACTACAGCATTCTGTCAATAAACAGGACGAATTCTCTCCTTCCCTCGGTCCTAAGAACCAGACTCCGAATTTCATCCAAAAAAAAAAGTACCAGTCCGAAAGAACCGTCCGACGCCCACCCCGATTTTTAGGAAGTCCCACACGAATTTGCCCAGTATTTGCCTGGATATTGGTGCAAGATTTTTGGCTTTTGCACATTGTCTTGTGAGGGAAAGCCCCTACAATCCCAAATACAAAAGGAATCATTGTTGAATGTGGGGAACCGCTGGCCTCTTCGATTGGTCCCATCAGCTGGCTGTGAGAAAGATTCAACACTCCAAAATTGTTTACCTTGGTTAGCTGTGGAGGGATCTCTCCTGACAAGCGATTCTGTGACGGATCCAACGTCTCCAAGAAGCTGAGGTTTCCAAGAGATGCATGAATTTGACCTGTGAATCTATTGAAGAACATGTTAAGTGATCGAAGAAACCTTACATCACCGACTCTGGAATGGGGCCATGAAGTCTGTTGCTCGAAAGATCTCTGACTGAAAGGATAGCCTATTTTCTTCCCTTCCATCCTCGTCAGTTTTCCATCTGATCAAGGGGTCAATCTAAAAAAAAATTTAAATTTTAAAAATAAAAATAAAAAAACATTCAACGGAGCTTCTGGAAATTGATGTCACATCCCAAAACAAGTCACTTTTTTATCAAAATAAAAGACCCCAACTTATAAATAAATCCTTCAAAAGATAACCGCCCGAGCAAATAATTTTACAAATTTTCTATAATAAGCTATGCATAAGCATAACGCTTAAAATAGCACCAATCTTCAAAATGGAGGCGCAACAAAAAACAACAGGAGAAGCCCCACATGCGAATCAGTCAAAACCTGTGTCAATTACCTTCAAATATTGAAAGCTAATAATAATATAACAAAAACGATACAACAAAAATAATAATAATTATTATTATTATTATTATAAATGGCTATCTGGAAAAAAAGATTTGCATATAGACAGTCAAAAGGTTCATACAGTTCAATATTTTGAAATTGCTAGGACAAACTGTCGCAACTAACAACTCATAAGCCATTTTCTCTGACTTTCTTCATCTTATACAATTATGATTTCCATGGCTGGTGGAGCTCCTCTCTGAATCCAATTTGCAAAGCAATGGCTATACCCTAGTGAATTAAATAAATATCATATGCACCATTAAAGGCCGAGTAGAATCCCAACCTGGTCTAACCAACCAGATTACTGACTGATGAAATGAAAGGAAGAGAAATTTATGGGAGCGACTCAATGAGTACAGTGCAATGTGCCAGGCATTCCTAAAGCCATTGCCAAACTTGAATCTTTCTTAGCCAACTACAGCAAAGAACGCCGCTAATGATATTCGGAAACAT
Source organism: Annona cherimola (assembly GCA_030490835.1). Taxonomy (NCBI): domain Eukaryota; kingdom Viridiplantae; phylum Streptophyta; class Magnoliopsida; order Magnoliales; family Annonaceae; genus Annona; species Annona cherimola. The sequence continues at coordinate 89,202,157 of CM059973.1, read as the reverse complement.
GCTTTGAAAGCACAAGCATCCATCTAGCAGATACATGTACAGGAGCTTTGACTCATACTTGATTAAGATTTAGGGCTCCTCAAACTTAATTAAGATTTGGTCCATAAATGGTTGATGCTTTCTCACCTGAAATCAATGGAATGAAAATATTACAAGTGCAAAAATCAAATATTTGGATAGATGCACTATGAGAAAGGAGACGATTTACCTTAATACTAGCCATTGATAGTAATCTGTGAGAAGCTAAATATGCAGTGTTTGAATTGCTTAGACTTTTCTCAACAAAATAGATGACTTCAGAGACACCAGACTGCCAGACAAAAGATTGCTTTCCATCAGCACCACAGCACCATAGCAAAGTCATTCCAATTAGAAGGCAATCATAAAGCTGAAAAAAATAAAGTACATATTGGCAATACAAAAGAACAAAATGCTAACCTGGATAATGATCTTAGCACACTCATTGCAAGGGAACATTGTAACATAGAGTCTCTAAAACCAACAAGACAAAGATCATGTCAGCAATACAAACAATTAAAAAGAGAAATAAAGAAGAAGAGGAAGCAGCTTGACCAGAAGAACAATAACAAAGATAGTAATTGGCAGAATATCTACCGCACTAAAGCATTGTGGTTTTCAACCCATGCAGCAGATGGTTTGACTGGAGAGATCAATCTCCACTATAACCGAATATAAGTATATACCAGACCCGAGCCATCAACAACCATTGCCACAGAAACTCCAGACCGAAGACCAATGATAATGTTAACTTAAAGCACTGCATCAAAAAGTCTCCAAATTGTATAGAGGATCGTAGAAGAAGATCAATTTACACATGTGATTGCACTAAGGTTCATTTTAAACCATGAACTTTTCTAAAATCAAATGGTCTATCTGAAATAGAACATCAGAATATGGTTCGAGTAAAAACACCCAATGAAATTTAAGAATAGCAGATAGAAGAACAAGATCTATGTTCGGTTATTGTTATTCAAAACTTGGGTGCATAAACAGCCTACAGTTAGGAAATTACCGAGGGATATTAGGGTCATTCTTACACAAGTGTCATATATGACAGGAAAGGAGTTGTGAGAATGGGAAAGATAAGTTACCTGCCCGGCAGCTGATGCATGGTTCGTATTTAAAATAGCATTAACTTCAGCATGACAAACATATCTGCAACAGATGAAGGAAAACAACATTATGAACCTCAGCAAAATTTAATAGAGTAATTTGTAGGCAAATTCATGTGCAGGGTTACCACAAAAGAAGATTCGAAGTGACCCCCCATGTGATGTGAATCAAACAAAACCAAATAAGCAGAACAAATGGCAAATACATGATTGATATCAAGGCATGACTAAATGATTCATTCTCTGGATTTGGCAAAACCTTCGGTGCAAAATCACTGAATTTTATCTTGTTACTCTCCAGAGAAAAGGCAAAATGGCTTCAACACTTGCATTGACCCCTTATGAGTTGAAATGACCAAAATCAAAATGCAGATCTAAAATGGGCAGGTGACCCCTAAAAGGGCATTGGTGAAGCTAGCAAGTAAACAGATTACATACTTCTGTTTAGGTGCAAAGCACAATAGGGGTAATATTTTGGTTTATTTATTTGCAGACGGGATATGAATTTAGGGCCTATTTATATGCAGAAAAAATATCCATACTAGGGTTGGTTTATTTTGGAAGCAATGAGGTTGATACATAAGAGTTTTGATTGCATATGAATTTAAGGTCTATTTATATGCATTTAAATTCAGATTTTATTTTTTATGTATCATTTTTCCACAATTAATTTTTATATTGTGTAAGGGAATTCTTATTCTACACTAACTTCATATAAGACCCTCTTTACTCCTAGTGCAGTTTGATTGATGATAGTGGTGATGATTGAAGGGATAGTTCTTTGGAATAAAACTTGACTTAAATGTTGCTTTTGGCAAGGCCAAATTGAGTTGCTTGAAATGCAGGTGTTGAGGTTGAAGCTTTTTGAGCAAATATGAAAACAATGACCACAAATCTAATTTGGAAGGAACAAGGACAGCGATCCATGCACATCAGGCAGCCCATGCAACAAAATGTTTGTCATTATGTTTTGCCATATAGATAGCACATTCAGCACAAAACTATGAGGCATGCACATGATGAGCTCAGCACACTTTTCAAGAAGCTTTGTTAGCGATATTTAAAAAATAAAATTTATATTAAAAAAATAAGAAAAAACTGGAGGAAATGAAGTATACTAGTACTGATGATGTAAACTGCAATGCGAAAGACAAGTTCAAGAATGGACTTTAAGAAGAATCATAAAGTAACTCACGGATATTTCGTCTCCAAAGGATCTCCAGTTGTGGATTTCTGAAACATGCATGAAAAAAAATAATAATGTTTATGGAACAAGCAAAAATTATCAAATCATCCCATCTAATCGGTAGACCCACCTTTGCCCATGGAAGTTTGTCATCAGAACAACCTCTTGGAAATCCATTATAACCAATTCCTGGCTACATGAACATAAGAATTAGAAACAGAAGCAATGAAGAAGAAAACAGTTTAGAGAGGATTACCAACAGCATCAGCCCCTTCACAATCCCACAGATTAAAAAAGAAAATTATGATGCATGAACAGCATTCTTTTTACAGAATAGACAATTCTGACAAGTTCGGTTTACAATAGGGATTCAGAAAACCCGCTTTCTTTCCCACTGGATGGAGAATAATATTGAAAAGGCATCCAATTGTAAAAGATGATAATGACCATTGTTAAAAGCACTTTCAGTTGAGAGTTTGCCATTAGTATACCGTTTGAAATGTTTTTAATTGCCTTGTAAGCCAACGATGGTAAGGCTATGATTGTTCCCTGAAGGAGCCAAAGAAAAACAAAACAAAACAAAACAAAAACAAACAAACAAACAAAATTTTGAGTACGGGAAATTAAAAGATTCTGATAGATCTTTTAGTTTCACATGTCAAGCTGCATTATCAATTGTCATCCAATTCACAGAAAAAAAAAAGTATTAATTCACATTGATTTTAAAATCCAGGAGAGGGTTTCTGAACAATACAGAGGGAAGACAAATATTAATCTGCATCCTATTCTTATTTGTATAGCATCAAATGATTAAAATATAACTAGATGTTGGGTCTAGACCAAATAGTTGGTAATTTTCCAATTTTGAATCTTACCAAGTATTATTCCATGTTGACTGACCAAGCATGCCCCAACCTACCAAACGATAGAAATAGAGTTCGATACAAGCAATGAGTTAGTTGTCAGTAATTGCAAGCAAAAATAACAAAAATGATCACATGGCAACATAGTTTAGAAAGATGCAGAACCATAGTATATGATGTCAGTAGCAGGAATACTACCTGCCTATTAGGATCCTTGGAACGCTTGGCGGAAAGAAACGCAATGGCCATGAAATAGTCGTCCCAAGATAAGTATCTATAAGCAATAAAAATCAGTGTAAGGACTGGGTTAAAAGAAAAACAAGAAAGAAGAAAACATGTAAATAAGAATATTCAACAACAGAATCAGATAGTAGAAAGATCGTTCTTAATATTGTAGTAGTAAGCGATGTCCCATAGCTTGGTATACATGAGATCGACGAGTGACATTTTCTGTGAGCAAGCCATCGAAACGGGCTGTTTCATCATCATCACGCTAAGTCCCTGGAATTCATGGTGTCCTTCTGCTTCTGTAGTCAATTCCCCGCCAAAAGTGAAAGAAAACAGAAAATGGGTGCTACTCCACCCCTCAAGGCAGTGACAGTGATTGAGAAGTGGAAGGAAAAACAGTTTATGGGGAATCAAAAGTTCGAACTAACAAACTACGATCTGCTAGATAGAGCAAGTGAATGTTTAGTAAAGAGCAGCCATGAAGAAGAGTTGATGCTACCCCTTGCGTTTGGATGGATCGAAAGGGTTCTGTTTCGGAGGATCTTCAACGGTGCCATTGAGCCTCCTCGACGAAAATGATGCGTTCGTTTGAGAGGATTTGAGGAGAAAACGCGTGAAGATCGAAGCTGCGGCCGCGCCGAACACTGCGGCAGCAGAGATCAGTGCGAAGTCCCTGGAATTCATGGTGTTCTTCGGCTTCCGTGGTAAAAAGCAAAAATAAACCCACCCGCCCCCAAAGAAACCGGCGCTTACTTTCCCTTTTCCCGCGCGCCGTCTACTGATGAAACCGCGGGAAACTTGAAGCCTCTTTTCTTTTATTCTCTTTTTGCATCGAAATTGCTCCCGCAGTCTCCCAAAACGGCCGCTCTACGGTTCGGGTCAGCCAGCCCGCGTTCTTAGTTGGGCCGTAAGAGCAAGTTCGGCCAGAAAGATGAGCCCAAACATCGTCGCTGGTGCATTTGGATTTGGGTGGATGACAAAATCAGCATGTAAATGCAATCTACCTTACTTAGCCTGTGTCAACAAACCTATTGAAAAATATTCTTATTTTTTCTTTGTAAATTTGTTAATCAAGTTTAACCATTTTTTGATGTATGTGTATATTTTTTGGATTTTTAGCCATAGTACTATTTAGTGATTTTAACTATTAAAAATGGCTAAAATATCTTTATTTTAAAGTTTTAAAAAATACATATACATCTTCAAAATTAGTAACTTTAAATTTATGCATTAAATATATGTAAATAAACAAATTTAAGAAAAAGTAAAATTAATTAAAAAAATAAGTTTATTAGTGTTAGTTAAGTAAGTCATTGTTTAATTCAAGTTAACAAGATCATGCCACGTGATGATAATAATAATTATTATTCTTATTATTATTAAATGTATGATTTTTTAATATCTTTCTTTTTGAATTTTTGTCGTTCCTCCTCTATCAATTATATTATTTGGTTTTCTATGAGCTTGCTAGTTGTATGTTTGAGATAAAATTGTGAGCCTACTGTAGTGCCCTAAGGGGGTTATTTACAATTTGATCATTTTAGCTGTATGTATTTACTTCTTAATTTATGAATTTGATGTATTTACTTTTAAAACCCTATAAATTTGTCATTTTTATACTTTAATCTTTGTCGTTAATATACGTTAAAAACTCTGTCATTAATTGCATATGTGAGTCGACGCATATATGCGGTTAACAATAGAGTTTTAGACGCGCATTAACAATAGGAGATAAAATGCAAAGAAGACAAACTTATATATTCTAAAAGTAAATAGGTGAAACTTATGTATTAAAAAGTAAATATACATATTTAGAGAAACAAAAAAGGCAAATAACCCGCCCCGAGGTAATCCATGTCATTGTTCGATCTCGAAGTTCTCCGCGTGTATTGGCATTAATAGTCAGGATCAGATCTTCACTGTCTGATCCCATGGAAAATCAAGTGAGCAGCCACTGAACTCTCGAAGTTGAACCGTCGTAATCGGGGAAATCTTCGTAATGTGCTCGCGAAGAAACAAAGGGAACTCAATTCTCTATCATCCCTTCAACCGACTGATACGAGAGATGACTCAATGCAGGCCCTCAAGTTCCAAATCAACTTACTACTGGAAGATAAAGAGCAACTCTGGAGATTGAGGGCGAAGTCACACTGGCTCCATGAGGGAGACAAAAACACCAAGTTTTTCCATCGTATTGCCTCCAACGGGCAACGTGCAAACTATATTGAGGCCTTGAAGGATCAGGATGGAAATTGGGTTAGAGACCAGGACCACATTATAGAGCTCACTGTCAAGCACTTCTCGGATGTCTTTGCTTCATCAAACCCGACGACGACACAGTGGGTCGAGAATGTTGGATTGAGGAGAATCTCTTCTGAACAGCGACAGCTACTGACTAACCCACTTCAGGCCGAGGAAGTTGTTAGGGCGATCAAGAGCATGTGCCCAACTAAGGCCCCCGGACCGGACGGGATGTCTGCGAGGTTTTTTCAAAAACATTGGGGCACGGTGGGGAGAGATATACTCATGCGGTGCAAGTCATTCTTCGAGGAGAGAAACCTCGTTCAGATGCGACGGCTCATTATGAACACAAACTCCACCACACTAATATTGGTCCCTAAGAGGAGCGGTGCTCAGGATCTCTCTCAGTTTAGACCTATCAGCCTCTGCAATGTGGTATACAAAATATTGGCTAAGGTCTTAGCTAACAGACTCTAGCTAGCCCTCCATGACGTCATCAGCGAGGAACAAATCGGCGATCCATTATCTTCGAAAATGCAAGAAGGGGCGCAAACAAGAGATGGAGATCAAGCTGGATATGTCGAAGGCATATGATAGAGTTGAATGGGGCTTCCTCAAACTGATGATGGAGACTATGAATTTCTGCCCGGTATGGATTGATTGGATTATGAGCTGCATATCCACTGTCACCTACCGAGTCAACGTCAACGGCTTATATTCTCCTTACTTTTCTCCCCACAGAGGACTAAGGCAGGGCGATCCGCTTTCTCCTTATCTCTTTCTTCTGTGTGCCGAGGGGCTATCCGCCATTATTTCTCATGTTGTTGCTTCCGGGTTCCTTCATGGTATCAAACTTCAACCACATGGCACAGTGATCTCACACCTTCTTTTTGCAGATGACGCTATTATATTTACTAGGGCGAGTGGCGAGGATATTTCGAAGTTACTGGATTTGTTAGGCCAATATGCAGGTTCTTCAGGCCAGTTGGTTAATGTGGACAAAACAGCGGTTTTCTTCAGCACCAACACGCAGTTCAACACCAGAAGGGACTTGATCCAACTCCTTAGATCTGTCGGTCAGGATTTCCACCAATACCTGGGTCTCCCGGCCTGGCTCGGTAGATTTAAAATGGGTTTCTTCAAAGGCCTCAAGGAGCGTATCTGGAAGCGCATACAGGGCTGGAAGGGTAAACTGCTTTCATGGGGTGGTAAAGAGATATTAATTAAGGCGGTTGCCCAGGCTATCCCGTCATACGCCATGAGTTTATTTCTACTACCCAAATCATTCTGCAATGATATAAATGGAATGCTAAGCAAATTCTGGTGGGGCAAAAAAGATGGTAAAAGGAAGATGAGCTGGGTGGCCTGGCGGGAAATGTGTAAGCCTAAAAGGGAATGTGGCATGGGATTTAAGGACTTTCACAAATTCAACATTGCCCTGTTAGCAAAACAGGTATGGCGGCTGGTATCTAGTGAAACGTCCTTATGTCACAAAATCCTTAAGTCCAGATACTTCCCCACCACGGATATTTGGGCATGCAGTGGTAAGCCATCGGATTCATTCACTTGGAGAAGTATATTGAAGGTAAGAGATTTGATCCACGAGGGGCGTAAATGGCGAATCGGCAACGGGCAACGGGTGATGGTCTTTTCTGACATGTGGCTCGATTCCATGGTGCGTAAAGCAGGACCCCTCCCAGCTTCAATCCCGGAGAATGTGACGGCAAATCACTTCATGGATGGTGAAACGAATTCGTGGCAAATGGACCGCGTGGTGGCTGCTATGGGGGAGGCACGGTGGCACGAAGTTAATATGATTCCAATCCCCTTAGAACCAGTAGAGGACTGTGTGTTCTGGATGCACGGACCAAATGGCAACTACACAGTCAAATCGGCATACAGGCTATTGTGCGCGAGTAGCGACACCCAGGCCCCCAATATATCCTTCAAAGCTGTTTGGCGGCTCGATCTCCCATCAAAGGTAATCATTTTTGGATGGAGACTCCTCAAAAATGTCCTTCCTACCATGCAAAACTTAATCTGTAGGGGAATGGAGGTGGATCCCCACTGTATATTATGCAAAAGGGAAATTGAAGACGCGAACCACCTTTTCCTTAGGTGCACTACGACATTGGGAGTCCGCAGAGATGCCGCAAGGTTGGCCTCCACTGATGCTACGATACAGATGGTCTTTGACTCGCTCATGAGAGAAAACAGATCTGACGATCTCACTCTCTTTATCCTTTGCTGTTGGAGGGTTTGGTTTCAACGGAACAAATTCGAGGAGGAGGGATCCCGACCAATCTTTGAGGACACTTTAGCCTGGTGTGTGGAGTTCCTCCACCAACATAGAAAGGCAAAACTGCTTGTCCAGTCAGGGATACTGGAAAGACCCGTGGTGCCACGATGGGTCAAGCTGCCCCCGGGGTACGTGAAGATCAATACGGATGCTCGTTGCCAGAGGGATAATGGAGTATTTGGGTGTGCTGCAGTGATTAGAGATTCGGAGGGATCTTTTATTGCTGCGAGTGGCTGGAGGAGAAGAGAGTATGCGGACCCACTACTGATGGAAGCTACCGTTTTCCTTTTAGGACTTAAACGAGCTCTCCAAATTGACATCAGTCACGCTCTGTTCGAGACCGACTCCCTCACCCTTTGCAACTTTTTGGCCAATCCAGAACCCATTTCCTCCCCTGTGGGATTCATTATTGGTGAAGCCAGATCGATTATCAGCGAAAATGAATTTTTCTCAGTTCACCATGTATTACGGCAAGGAAATGCTGTCACTCACTCCTTAGCCGATCTAGCCTCTGTCTCTACTTTAGACCACCAGCTTTGGTGGGGTAACCCCCCCAAGCCATTTTTGGAAAAATATGTACAGACAATTTTTCGGCAATGAATTGCTTGGATTACTCCATCCATTACCCCTTCCACATTGAAAGGGGTCAGGGATAGAGTGCATCCATTTATCAAAAAAAAAAAAAATAGTCGGGATCAGAAGGATCCGAACTGATCATTGGATCGAAATGTGAATCCGTGGGTTCTGGAAAATCACATTTGGTCAGTTATCATATTTTTTATTCTGAAATTTTTTTAAAGATTAATATTAATTTTTTGTAAAAATTGGATTATAAAAAAAAATTTGCTTGAGCCCATGTATCTGGACAGAATTTTATAAATTTTTTTAAAAATGAGTAAAACTGATACGGCATTGAAGTCGTTAAAGCAGGACTCCTTTTTTTTTTTTTTTTCTTCCAATCCTTCCGGTGTGGAGAGAATATGCTGCTTTCTGATTCTCGCTTTCCGGGGTCCTTATGCGACGAAACTTCTCAATCATCTATCAAGAACCCTAATATATAAAAAAAAAAAGAAAGAGAGAGTCATACCGGAAATTTAGAGACGCGAGACTTTTTAACGGGTGTAAACGGGTCCTGATTGGCTCGTGACCTTGGTGTCAATCCGATGTGTCTTATACATAGTTCGACGGTTAACTAACCCGAAACTGATGTGCGCTGGATTCCTTGACCAGATCCAGAAATATGGTTAAGTTTTGATCTACCGTGTCCCTACGATATCCTATAAAATGTTAAATATTTTAAGCATGGCTTGTGTTTTCAACTTTCATTATCAATTTTAGTCTACCTCGATGCCCGTCTCAACTTCGGAACCCAATCCAGTGCACCCGAGTGCATTCAGCCTCAATGCACTCGGGTGCACTGCACCTATTTTTTTTTATTTTTTTTTGAAAATTTTTTATACAATGGTTAATATAGGTTTATTTAACATATGTATCAATTTTTACTATTTTTGAAGACTTTTAGATTTTTTTTTAGATTTTTTAAAATCAATGGCATTTTCGGTAATTTAAAATTACGAAAAATGCCACTGATTTTAAAAAATCTAAAAAAAATATCTAAAAATCTCCAAAAATAGTAAAAAATTGATACATATGTTAAATAAACCTATATTAACAACTTCATGAAAAATTTTTAAAAAAAAATAAAAAAAATAGGTGCAGTGCACCCGGGTGCGTTGAGGCTGAATGCACCCGGGTGCACTGGATTGGGTTCCCTCAACTTCGGTAATTTTTCGAATATTACGGTCATGACTAATTTAACTTTGACCGGACTCAATAGTCAATACGGTGTATAGGATTAAATAAGAAATTTTATGAACATGGTCCTGGCTCGATCGCTGTCACTGATGCTGCACGTATGCGAATCTTGAGTTCCCAAAATTAATCACAAGACATGAGTACGAAGTACCCCCGCATGACTGAGTACCAAATGGAGGAAGAATACAATTGCTTTTACTTTCGTTTTCAATGCGTAACAACTAACAACTGGCAACTTTACCTTTCTTTTTTTCCAATGTTATCAGCCACGGCTCTTTATTCAATTGCCTGAGCCAAATCTCATTTTCTATGAACCAGCCCGCACAAGTTTCTTCCTACCATCGATCCTGCTCTCCATGTTACAACTTGGCGTGAGCATCTCTGGAGTTGGCATATAATTGGCTGTTATTCCACATGAAAGCGATGGGTTTGCTAGCCCTCAGCATCAAAACATGGGTCGTGGCTTTTCGTGTCTTGCTGGGTCGCACATGCACCTTCGTCGCCTCTACGGGTGAACTGAAAACGCCACGATCCGAATTACCGTGAAATTAACGTCTCCCCAGCCCAGCCCTGGGAACTGCTTTGCAAATGCATCTGGAGAATAATAATTAATAATTCAAAAATGACCTCCGTTGAACTCCGCGTGCCATGAGCCCATGACCAGTGCTTTAGCCGGGCATTTGATGGGTCGTCTCATTCCACCGTGATATTCGGGGGAATTGGGAAACCTTGTCAAACACTTTACAACAAATGACCAACATCATTATTTTTAATAGCCGAGGTGCACGGTGTACCGGCATATGGTGCAACCATGTCATTTTTCACATCACACGACATTTCAAGGATACAAGAGCACATCAGATTGCGTGGCATAATTTATTAATAAGCACGTTAACTATTATTTTAATGAATAGTCTATACCGGGGATGCTTAATCTCATCGTTCTGTTAATTGTAAAACCATTATATATACACACCTAGCAGTAATATTTATACAATTTAATTTGTTCACCATGTTTTCTACTACCACTTAGTTAAAATGGAAACGTTTAGGGGATAATGATATTATACATCTAGTATATTTCTTATTTTATATATTTTTATGCGGACTCAAATATGCTTTGTTCATATACCAAGTTTTACTATTTTTAAAAATATTTTTTATAATTGTATAAAAAATAAAAATTTCATGTATCTCACACTGGTTCAAATATGAAAAATGATCAAATTTTTATTTTTGAAAATATGTAAAAAAAAAACGTATTCAAATTGTTAAACTTTCTTATTAAAAAAAAATGTTAAACTTTGGTGTAGAAACTAAATACACCTGCACATACGTAAAAATGAAGATAAAAAATATCACAAATATGAAAGAATCAAGGCTATTAGCCAGCTAAATTACAACCGAATGTATAATATCATTTAATTAAATAAATAAGCTATGAAACGAGACGGGTTTTTACGGATATCCATCCATAATCCTCAAACGGTACAAATTTTATTTCAATTGCATGGATCTTACTAATAAAAGCAACATCAGTTATGTTCATTCATTTTTAAATATATTTTCATGGATCCCAAATCACTAACATCTGCTAAGCGTGGAACTGAATTGCACCGAGTTCCAGCCCTTCTCGATTGGAAAGGCTGCAGCTTTTGGTGAAAATTTGCAACCAGGCAGATTGTAAGTAACCCTACAGGCAGTTGTACCTGATCATTAAATTTCTAATGTAATTGCGAAACAAGAGGCTTGAGTTGTATTATTATATTTTAATTTATTCTAAAATCATCATTTTCCCTGAGGTGCCTTAGGCTGCCTCCAAAGACGAGTCACTTTCAAAGCCCAATGATTCTCTCTCCCGCCAAATTTAAAATTTCAATCCCACTCCTTCTCTCTCCAATGGTCGCCATCCGACCCAAATTTTAAAGTCTTCATATGACGTGGGGTTCCCCCTATGAAACATTAATATATGTTTTCCATTCAAGCTCTCTCGATTTCCTTTTTTTTTTTTTTTTTTTTCCGGTTTGTTTTGTTTTTTGACCTGGTCGGATTAATTGAAGCTGGGAGTTAGAGGCAGAACGACGGTAAAATCAAAGGCCCATCACAAATGAATTTGAACAGGGGCCAGCCGTGAAAAGAGTCACTGACTTCCAAGTGCCCATGTCAACAATCATCCAGTCCTAAAACGCTGGAAAGAGCTTTGCGGGAACTCAAATTAACAAGGATTGCCATATAATCCTGGATGCATATTTTAAAGAAAGTGCTGTGAATTTTATTTTTATTTACCTTGTCAAGGATACGATTTCTTGTTTGGTACTTCATTTAGAGATGGAATCATCCTGTTCATGAATTGGGATTTTTAGGACAATCCAGGTGAACAAAAAAGCTGCCATTCCCAAGTCCAACCAACCATTTTTAACTGTAGAGGGTCACAGACGTAACAGCAGGATGAAAAGAACAGAAAAGCTGTGCTGCAAGGTTTCAGAAGTCAGGACAGAGTTCAATCAAAATACTGGCCTTAAGAACCATGGAAAGTCCTCCCGGTGTCAACCATCTCCTTTTACCGTGTTCTGTCCTCGTACCCCCTTTGAAATCACTTCTTGTTTCATTTGCTGTCTTTTACAGCAACTGCACATGAACCTGTTAACCCATTCACAACAGGACCCAGATTACATCTGAATAGCACATATCATCCCATCTATATCTATTCCCATTTCTTTATTTCTTTCCTTCTGAAATAAAACCTATTAATCGTTTCTTCTCTTGCTGCTTGTCTTACCTCATGCGGCCAAGTTCCCTAAGCTACCAGATCTTAGCCATGGTAATCCCAATGAAAATGACTTTTATGTGTCATGCTTCACTATTTCAGGCGCATTGCTTTCGTCATTGTCGGTATGCTTGTTCTTCCTATTGGTTCTTTTTTGATTTTTTAAAGAACCTCCATTAAGATCTCTACAACAAAGCAGGGTCGTTGTGGCTGTCTTGGACTCATTTTCACGCCATTGCTCTGTTTCTTCCCTCTTTCCCTTCGTCTTCTTGCATCTTTATTCGTCAGAGTAATCAAAACTTGTCCATTCCAGTTCATGAGTAGACAGTAAAGGAGAAAACTATGGGCCACAATATCGAAGATCGGCTTGTTTGTTACACTGGTTCGCAGGTATGTTCTTTGAATTCGAAATTCCGATCGTGTCTTTGAATTGGGGATTTGGAGTCGATGAATTTCTTATATGGCCGTTGCTTTAAACGACAGGAATTAGTTGAACTAGAACATGAGAATTCAGTCTTTTCCATGATTCCCAAATCACTCATTGAAAGCGGGAGACCCAGCAGCATGGTGGTCAAGGTAGCACCTTCTCTTCCAACTCTCTTTGAACATGGGTTTTCTTCAAGGATGTTGTCGAAGAAACCCCCAGTAACTGTCTCGATGAAAGTGGGTACCATGATTCTACGGTCGAAAATCAAAGGCCATTTGCATGGTATCAGAATCAGAATATCGGGTCATGGAACCCACTTGAATCAGGCATGCTGACAACCGTTCCTGAAAATTTTCTCAGCATGGGCTGACTACTGATTTTGTAAATAATTTTTCAACACCGAACAGAAGCCAAATGCAGTTATCCCGCCACATATAGTGGCGGAAGCAATATCTACCCTCCATGGACTCGATCTGCGGTGGTCTGGTCCAATCACTCCAAGCGAAATGCAGTATGTGGAGCAGTATGTCCTGGCCAAGTACCCACAATACAGCAATGGCCTCATTGAAGAAGGTGACAAGACAGACCTCTACTCCCTCTGTTTCCCCGACGATTCAGACTCTGCAACCCCACCAGATGATAAGCGCAAATCCCCTCGAGGCATCCGTGAATCTCCCACGCCTTCATTTGGAAGCAATCACCCAGATCTTGACAAGACCCAATTGGAGCCGTCGCGGCTCCTTGACATCCTCAACAAGAAGACATCATTCTCAGGCAACTTCATTTCAATCCCTGAGATCCAAGCGCGGAATCGCGTCCTAAGACACTGTGGATTGTCTGAAGGCGAGTATCTAGTCCACTTTCTCCCCAGCTACAAAGACGCCATGATGCTTGTTGGGGAGAGCTATCCCTTCTTCCGCTACAACTGCTACCTCACGATCATCGAGGAAGAAGTGGACTACATAAGGGAGTTTGCAACATTCAAGGACTCAAAGGTGATAGCAGCACCTGAGAACTGGCTAGACTTGAGGATCAAAGGATCACAACTGAGTCAGTATTTCAGAAGGAAGTGCAAGCACAGCCCCAAAGGTCTGTTCTCCTATCCAGCTGATGTGAGGGGCACCCGCTACTCGATGCACTGGGTCTCTGAAGCTCACCGGAATTCATGGCATGTGCTGTTGGATGCAACAGGGCTTGTTGTTGGAGAAGATAGGCTGAGCCTAGCGCTCCACCGGCCTGATTTCGTTTTGTGCACGCTTGATAACACACATGCCCAGCCTTCCAAGATTACATGCCTATTGGTCAGGAGGAAATCCTTTGACACATTCACAGCATCATGAAAGTTTTTTTTTTCATTCATTGATGGTGCAATCTTATATGCTTGTATTTGCTCTTGTCGAGGTTTATGATGGAAGACGATTTGAAGAAGAGAAAAATGGGTCTTTGCGAGAGATTTGTTTGCCTCAAAATCCGTTGATGCATACACCTCTTTTTGCTACTTTTGGCACAATAATTACAAGAGGCAGGAAACAGGTTTTATGTATCAAAACACAGGCGCGAAAATTCATTTTCTCTTTCCTTTGATGTACATGAGTCTGAAATGCTGGTGGAGCCAAGCGAGGCGCGTGATTGTGGAGGTCATGCCTATGACTGATCAGGAGCGCTTGGCCCTTCCATAAGCAATGGTAACCAGATTTCCAAACCGCCAAATGCTATTTCCCATATAATTTGTGTGCGTACTATTAATCTGGCTGGTGTTTGTTAGGAGACGATTGATTTCACATTTGTCAATCAAGCTCACTCCAGTTTCTTCCCAAGTAATGAAGGATTCAAATATAGAGAGTTATAAATACATGATTCCTCATTTAGCTGTGTTGGTTGCAAACCAAAACTAAACAGCAGAACTTGACCAATCACCATCTGTCTTTTTTTATAAAAAAAATAAAAAAAAATGCATCTCTCTCGCACACAAGCTTCCGGGCGCACACGCGTGTGCACACACATGAACTAGCGCCTAAGGGAGTGTTTTAAAGTGTTCAAGATGCTTGAATGGGACGTGAATAATTTATAATTTTCATTCTAATCCATTTCTCATTTTTAAATTCAACTTTTTACATTTCATACCACCTTTTTCCTTCTTTTGTGTTTATTATTATATTTTTATTTAGGGTGTGTTTCAAAAACGATAAAACTTTTGATGAAAAGCTTTTGTAATGCAAGAAAATAATATAATATAATAATAATAATAATGAAAATTGCAGAAAATAAAGTTAAAATAGATATGTTAGATACATGATATGAGTAAATTTTTTCGACGCCTCCTAGGAGGTTTCGACACACACCATCATCATCTCGTGCCTTTGAGAGTATGTCTCCCGTGGAAGCTGTGGCCGCCCATTGTCTTTCTATTATGAACATTTGTCTCCTCATTGATATTTGTAGCAAGATTTGTATGAATATTAATGGAGCGTTTGTCTCCTAATTGATATTTATAAGAAAATTTGTATGGATATTGTAGCGCATTTGTTAGGAATGCATGAACTGTGCAAGGATTCATGGGCTTGATGTGTAATATTCGAACGGGAAAAATGAAATGTCGTATCATCAAAAAAAAATAAAAATGAACGAACAATAGAATAATTGTATAAGAAGAAGTTAAAAAATTATGATAATTATAAAAAATGAAAAGTTTTAGTTTGAAAATTTTAAATGTTGATAAATAACCTCTTAATTTTTACTTTCTAGTCAAGCCCATAGTATATTGCCCAACAGCCTCTAAAAGGAAAAGGACAAATGAGATGCCACAATAACCCATCATTCAACTTGCCACAATTTTATATAGGCTGCAAGCTGAAAAATTTTGTCTAGATTCGCTAACCCTTCAACTCAACTATGGTTAATAAAAAGCAAAATGATAAGAGCAAGTGATGTGTCCTTGGACAAAGCTTTGAGCCGCAGTCCCCTTTCTTTTAGGGACAATCCTTCAGCTGCTGCATTTCTTTTAGATCCGAACCTTTCGCACATTGTCGCGATTTTGAGCCAAGCATTTTAGTTGAAATAATTTCCCATTTCTCCGTACCAAGTAGTAGGACCGTTGGATGGTGCACCCACACCTATGCACGTGAGGACAAAATTACCTTATTTTCAACAATTTAGAGCTAATGGTAGGGGTGAGAATTGGGGTGGGTTGATCCGTGACTCGACTTTGATCCGACCCAATTTTCAGTCGGATAAAACCAATATATTTTTGACCCGATACAAGGACGAGTCAGAAACTTTGACCTGAATTCAAAAATAAGGTCGGGGTGGGTCGACTATGTCCCGACCCGAAGAGTCTGACTCGCCCCACATATATTAATTTATTAAAAATTATAAGCATATATTTAAATATTATTATTATTTTCTTTCAAAATTCTCACTTTTCTATAGTCAACTCTATCAACAATAGAATAATCAATTTATTCAGAAAACAATATAAGAATAATAAAAAAAAATTTGTACATATATAACTCGTATATGTAATTGTATATTAACTTATTTTAACAAATTTATATTATATTTTCAAATATTTTGTTTTCTTAAATATTTTTTTAATAATTAGTGAAATATCGAAGCATATAATATTTAAATATAGTAGAGATGTATAATTATGT
Source organism: Annona cherimola (assembly GCA_030490835.1). Taxonomy (NCBI): domain Eukaryota; kingdom Viridiplantae; phylum Streptophyta; class Magnoliopsida; order Magnoliales; family Annonaceae; genus Annona; species Annona cherimola. The sequence continues at coordinate 89,185,545 of CM059973.1, read as the reverse complement.
TTGATAGGTATATAAATTCTTAAAATTATCTTATTTGGCCCGTATTTTTTATCTATCAACCCGAAATTTGTCCCGGAACCTATTAAAAAAAGTAAGGGTCAAACTCAAATTTTTAAAAGTATGGTCACGGTTGGACAAATCTTGACCCGGTATGGCCCGCCCCGATTCCTACCCCTAGCTAAGGGCATGACGTATTTCGTACTAACTAATGGGACATTGAAAAAAAATAAAATTCGGGCCATCATCTAGGGCTAGAATTTTTATTTTTTTATTTTAATTTTTTTTTATAAAACTCTTAATCTATGTGTATTTAACTTATGTATTAAGTTTTAACATTTTTGAAAATATATATATTTTTTGAGTTTTGAAAATAGGGGTATTTTAGTCATTTAAAAATACTAAAATCCCTCCTATTTTTAAAAATAAAAAATATATATATATACACGATTTTAGAAATAGTAAACTTAGTTTATATATATATATATTTTTTGATAAAAACTTAGTTTATAATTTAAATACATCAAGATTAAGAGTTTTATAAAAAATTTAGAAAAAAATATTTAAAAAATTATAGCCGGATGTATTGAAGCATTCTCCATCATGTATCCAGCCAAATCAAACCTAACGCCACGTGGGGTCGTCTTTTGGCCATTGGACTAATTTTCAGTTGGGTTTGTATAGGTTAATTTGAATTTAAGTTTGTGGTCCTGGTTATAGATCTTATCAATGCCCTCAATTACTACTTATAGGCGTGGGAACGTGGTCTCCCGGGTGGAAAGTGTGGGAGCAGGTGGTCTCCCAGGTAGAAAGTGTGGGAGCAAGGTGGTCTCCCAGGTGGCTGTTGGAAGCTGTGTCTTCCAGATTTCTTTGGGACGTTATGTGTTCCCAGATTTGTAAGAATGTCTCAGATCTTCAAGTATAATATGTGTTGAGATACATGTAATTAGATACCAATCAAAAAAAAAAAAAAAAAAAAAAATTACTACTTATATGGGTTTTGGGATTTTAAAGGCAACGGTGGAACAAAACTAAGGAAGATTTGAGAGTTGATAATTCGTGTAAATTTTTTTTGATTGAGGATAATTTGCGTGAATTGAATGAAAGGAATTTTGAAAATTGAGAAAGTGATTTAATGCGATAGAGGCACAGTAAAACAAAACAAAAATAACTAGAGTTGTACGGAAAATATATAAAATAAAATAAAATTCGTAAGTAAAAAAAAAAGAGTAAGATAATTAATTAGCTAAAATGTCAAATCATAAAATATATGAATGGAAAAAGGAAAAATATGCATTCCATGAAAAAAAATGAAGAAAGTAGTGCAATAGAACAAGTGGCAGTGATTGACAATCAAGTGAATAAAGATAAAATACATATTACTTTTTTGGAGAAAATGAAAATAAATAATTGAAAATCACAATCTAATATTCATATACGAAATAAGAAAAAGGTACATATTATTTTTGTTTCTTAAAATCATTTACGAAACTATTAATATTTATGTTCATAATCTATTAATCGAGTTTTATCATTTTTAGATATTTATATATATTTTTGAATTTTAAAGACAATTAATTGCAATATGTTGAAAATGAACAAAATACTCCTCCATCTAAAATTCGAAATATATATATACATAAAACTTGCTTCATAAACCAGATATGCCTAGATTAAAAGCTTCATAATTTTTTTTTAAGAAATACTAATTTTTGACGGTTGGAAATAAGGTTATTTTTAACCGGTCCAGATTTCATATTCCCTCTTAAGTGATTGTTTGCTCTCTCTCTCTTTTTAAATCTGTCAAATGTTTGAGCGCCCTGAAGGCTGAAATCATGAATGTGTTATACGCGGAGTGTATCTGTACTGTCGCAGATGTCGGTAATTATTATTATTTTTTTTAGAAATGTCGCAGATGTCGGTAATTATTTTATTTTTTTTTAGAAATAGCGCATATATCAGTAATTAATACTATAGAAACGGACTGATTGCCCGCACTAGCTATCTTGCCAAAGCTATGGCACTTGCGTAAGAGGCTCGCAACTTGCTTCTTTCAATTCTTATAGCTGCTATCGCAAAAGTCCACCGTTCGCTTTCCTGCGCACGTCCATAGTTGCGAGTCAAAGCCGTATGTATGTATACGAACCAAATAAAAAAAAAAAAAATCTGGCATGGAATCCATTAAAAAAAAAAAAAGGTTAGCTGGCAGTAAAGAAATGTGCCGCCCACATAGCTACTAAGAAAAAAGGATTAGATGTAAATTGAAATTTGAATGTTGTTTTGCAGTGGACTCGGCGACTAGATGTGGGCAATGTTTTTAAAACCGGACCGGTCACTGAACCGGTTTCGTGATCGGTTCCCGGTTTTTCCAGTTCAACCGGACCGAACCGGTGGTCCAACCGCGGTTGGACCGGTAACAGTACCGAACCGGGACGTGACCGGTTCACGGTCCGACCGCCCGGTTCGGTCCGATTTTCAAAACACTGGATGTGGGGGCCTTGCTCTCCTATGGAATAATGCTTATCCTGTAAATATCTTGAGTTTCTCTAGTAACCATAACCACGCGGATTTTTTGGGGTGGTCTTTTACTAGTTTTTACGGCAATCCGGAAACACATAACGGTCATCATAGCTGGCACTTGCTGGAGCAACTTAGTGGGGGCCCAAGCATGCAGTGGCTAACAATGGGGGATTTCAATGAAGTCACGGGTCCTTCCGAGTACATTAGTCAGAAGATGCGACCTCGGGCCCAGATGGATCTTTTCTGCAACGCCTTAGATTGCTGCAACCTGGTGGATTTAGGTTATGTCGATCATCCTATGACGTGGTCAAATAACCGCTGGGGCTCTCAACGGGTAGAAGCTCGACTGGATAGGGGGCTAGCAACACCACAATGGTTGTTTCTTTACCCGTTTGCAAAATTAATCCATTTATCCACGGCCACTTCTGATCATTGCCCTATACTGATGATATTGGATTCGAAGAGGTGTAAGCGAAGACCCCCGAAGGAATTACGATACGAGCTCTTCTGGGCCCGGGACAAGGAAACACATGATATTGTTAATCGAATTTGGGATTCGGCCCCATCAGATGATGTTACTCATACTGATCTCCTGGGTTGGAATATAAAGGCTTGCAGTATAGCGCTAACCAAGTGGAATAGGAAGAGAAGGGGCAACATCGGTCAGTCTATTGATCGGAATCAGTCGGCTTTAGAATCTCTTATGATCCAGTGGCCATCTAATCAGCGGGACGAGGCAATCCTAAGAAAAAAGGAAACTGATATATAAACGAATTCATTTGGGCGGAATTAAGGAAAGCTATTTAGAGATTGGATTGGGCCTCCTAAATCGAACCAGAGGTACTGCAGCCCAGCCTGGGTGCGGAAATGTGAAAATCGGGTCTGCAGGTTGAGAAAATGTATTTCAAAATGTATTTACTCCGCATGTTTAGTTTCGGCCCATCACACATATTCAGTGGAACGACAATTAGGTAAATCCGACATTTTAGGTGGGCGACAAATATCTTCGCTTTAGTTGCCCGCGGAGCACTTCTTTTGCTGCGTCTTGCTGAGTCGCGTGCTCTGGATCATTACATTAGGTGAGAAAGGATTCTCCGTTACTAGATTTTTCTTTTTTCATTTTTTAATATAATATCTCAAATTTTCAATGCATAATAAGGCCCAATCATATACAATTAGTTATATATGTACATGACTAGGGGTGAAAATAGTGCAGGGTCGACCCATGACCCGGCCCGATTTTTCGAAGGGTTGGAGTAAGGATTTTGATCCAGTGGGATTAAACGGGTCAGAATTTTAGACTTGTGTCTCAATTCAAACGAGCAGGGCGTGACAGTCATGTCCCTTCCTAACACGCAAGATATAAATTATATGACTTACTTATATTAATGTTATTTTATTGGATAAATATGTTTTACTTTATGACTTAATAATGTGAATATTATTTATGTTGATGTGTGTTTAATTTTATAACTTGTTTAACTTTATAACTTATTTATATTGATAATTTTTTATTTTTTAATTCCATATGTGTGGTTCAAGTTTTTTAATTGCATATATGTAGTTCAAGTTATTTCATTTATATATTTATCAATGAAATAAAATATATTATTTATGTTGTTTATATCTTAGAAGAATGAATATTATTATTTTGAAATTTAACAGTTTTAATTGTAATTCAAAATTTATATCAATGTACTTTTAATGTTGATACATATATTTATCAAGGTTAAGTTTGTAAACGAAATTATTTAAATTTTTTTATTAATGCTTTATTATGAGAATTGTGTTTTACTCACTAAGTAGTACAACATTGAATCATTTAACTTTTAAATTTATCATAAATATAGATTTTTATTAATATGTATACAAATTTTTAAATTTTAACTCGCTTTTTAGCCTTACCTATTGTCCTGGCACTGACCTGAAACCAATCTAAAATTTATCTCAAAACCTCTTTAAAAAAAAAAGTGAAGGTTGGATCGATCTTGTCCTGACTTGGTATAAAAATAGGGTTAAAATAATTTTTAAATATAAGGTTAGAGTTGGGCATACCCTTATCTGCCTCGATTTTCACCCCTAATATATGCTTACTTTACGGTATTCATTTTTAATTTTAATTTTGCTTATTATGTTTTCATGAGTATATACCAAGTCTTGCTATCTTTGCAATATTTTTATATATTTATTTTTTATTTTTAAAAAATTTAGTTTTAAAGGGGTAAAATTATGACTTATATGCTCATGAAATTGATACTTTTTATGTTGTAAGATGGAGAATTTAGAATATGAATTAAATACACTTAGAAAAACATATTTATAAATAACAAATTCAAAATAAATAAATAAATAAAATTTTAAAAATGAATATTGTAAGTTAAGTATATATACGACTAATTTATATGATTGGGCCTCATATATTTGTTTCACTTTAATGCTACTTTTCATGTTATTAATACAATTTCTTAATTTTAATACTTAATAATCCTTTGTCATTCAAAACTCATTTCATTTTGTCCAAGTGAATAATTTGAATATGAAGATCCTACTAGATAGTAATATTTCATCGGATAAAATGGAATGAAAATTGTATTTTTTTTTAAAAAAAAATTACAGCAACTTGACATTTCTAATACACAATAATCATATTTTTTTTCTCATTTCTTACTCTCTTTTTTTTTGGGTATTTTCAACATCTTCTCTCATCTCCCCTTCATTAAATTTTTTTTTCATTCAATATTTTCTACAAATCCATTTTATTGAATGCCACAAGCCATAAGGAAATGATAACTAGTTCAAAATTTAGTACAACTTAGACACCTTTTGATTATGTGAGTGGATAGATATATGAACTAATTTTTTTTTTTTAGAAAGTATAATCAAAATATAATATGATAGAGATAAAGTAAAAAAAAAAAAGTTACATAAGAAAATAATTAAAATACATGAGTAAAAATGAAAAAAATATAGTAGTCAAGTATTTGAGATGTCGATTTATAAAGTGTGGAGGAGAGATAGCTCTCCACCCATCATAGTTACTGAATCACACGTTATTAAGTGTTTATAATATTGTGTAAATGGTCAAGAATTTGATTAATCTTTTTTTTATAAAAGAAAACCATTATAAACTGGAAATTCACTAAAATTATCATTTCTTGATTGGATTACCTACCCTAGATGAACGATTACTTGACGAAGGTGTATTTTATGGAAGAAGTAACCAGATTACCACCTTTACCCAACTTCAAATTTTAAATCTCTTGCCCTAATACTCTATACATGCTTGCGTTAATCGCTTGGTTGTTCAAGTGATGACAAATTCACTCCAATATACTCAATAGTGAGCGGTGCAAATTTTCATATTTCATAGGAAAATTTTCCTCATATTCTTGAAATTTGAAAATAATTCATGTTATACTCATTATATTTCAATAATTTCTTCAATGCCTACAATATTTTACTCTTAATTCTTTGTTTGCCCGTAGCTTCATAGACACCATAAGTTGCATATAGGAATGACAATTTTCCCCTTCCAAACAACTCAATCGCCGCCAAATTGTAAACTTCCCATTGATTCCCATGACTGCCTTTCATTAAAAAAAAAAAAAAAAAAAAAAAATTTGTGGTTACCATGCTTGTCTCCCTTCGCTCAATTCAGGCATGACAGACAGCAATCCATCAAAAAATAGGCTTCGACGACCATTATTTGCATCCGATTGATTTCAGATAATTTCCAACATCCACAACACCATGATTTAGATCATGGGTTGTTCACCACGTGTTCAAAAATTCATCTATCTCATTCAGGTCCGCGTCTCGATTAATAAAATAGAAATCATGAATGATAGGAGTTGCTAACTTCACAAAAAGAATAGATCAATAAATAGGTTGATGTCGTATGGGAATGTCGATTTTGATGACATCGTTCAAATTCCAGTTGTTTATCATCCTCAAATTTTTGGTTTTACGATAGTTTTGACATTGGCATAGACTATTCTCCATCATGTCTGGTAACTCCTTTATCATCACTGTTGGTAGAAAAAACATTGGATCTCGCTCCAAACCCATCGATTCAGCTCCATCTCCTCGCAAAATTTAGTCGGTGGTTGTATACATCTCTAATCATGATAGAGCCTCCACTCACATCTTTTCTATATTCAACAACAAATCCATACATGTCAACTGGGGGATTTTAGCCGGAGCACAACAGTACTGCTGTACTCGTCATTGGATGCAAAGAAGATGCAAGTAACAACAGGGTTGGGTGGTGAACAATGTCGAAAAGTACCCAAAAAAAAAAAAAAAAAAAGGCTACCCAACAAATGTGATGACGATGGTGTGCATCTGGATGAGCAGAAAATTCGTCACGGGAAGGAGATGGTGGCAGATTGAGATGAATGCAGAGATAAAGGCCGAAATTGAAATAGACACAGAGAAGGAGTAGAGATACAATTTGAGGTTTAGGTAGGATATGTTTATTTCCGCCAATATGGGCAATTTGGATGTTACAATTTGGACATTTTAAAAAATAGCATTACCACATTTCCAATCCGTTAAACATAGCAGATGGAACATGACTATACGAGCATATAAGGAATTAAGGACGGAACGGTGTAAGAATAAAATGAAATATGGTCAAATATTCTGATATACAAGGAATTTTTCTTATTTCATACACAATAATCCTTTGTTATCTAATTTATTCATCTCATTTTAACGCTACTCCACATCTTGAATGGATAAAACGAGGTTGAGTTTTCATTGAGTAGAAAATAATATATTGTTTTGTTAATAAGAAAAATAGCATTGAAAATAGAAAAAATAAAAATTCTTATACCTCGGGAGAAAGATTACATAAATAAATGAGGAAAAATAATGTTAAATAAAAAATATTTTATGAATGCGAAATCTAGTCCCACCCTATCCAATTGCATGATCCATAACACACCCTTAATCACTTATAGATGATGCCTAGCGAGCTCTTTTTTGTGATTTGCCGGCCCCACTGCTTTCATTTTCCGTCTTTATGGTTGGCTGGCTTCACGGGGAACGTGGGGCCGGCCTCCATGGATGATAGATCTCGAGAATGGAGAGTCCAGAGCAACAGCCGGACGATAACATGCAACAAGGTGAAAATTTTCACCGGCTGTCTGGGAACTGATCTCTCCCCCGAAAACTGAAGAGCATCCGTTTGTGCTACGCAACTCACGGCTACGATTGATTACGATCAGATCCAAAGAACTTTTAAAAATGGATACTCATCGAAATCTAATCCACCACCACGTCACTTGCATACCAACTAAAAATGATTAACGAAAGGGTTACTAGGTATGAATATGATATACTTGCAAAAAAATGAACGGCTATGATCTATAACTGGTGTCGACCAGAAAAGCCCTGGGTCGCGCTAGCACGTTTTCAAAAGAACCCGCGCCAGCCTCGGCTCTAAAATATTTTCTCACTCAATCTACGACACGTCGCATGGGTTGACGGCGCAGATCGCACGGTTACAGTAAGGGTAGTCTTGTCCGATCGGAATAATAGACCCTTAAATCCGGAGCGGTCGGAGACTGTTCTCCAGAGTCCAGACGTACTCTCCAAAAGCACTCTGGGAATATTTAGAATTCAAAAAAATAAACAAAAAGGCCGATACAAAAACGCCTCCTCCAAATTTTCAGAAAAAAAAAAATCCTCATCCAAGGGTAAAAACGGAAAAAGACAGAAAATAAACCTCATCTCCTTCCTACTTGTTCTTTTCCCTCGCTCTTGTCGTCTCATTTCTCGTTTCCCTCCCCTGCTGCTTACCCCAACATCCAACAGTATGTATCTGAACGCGCCACAAAAGCCGTGGTTCATCGCGCTCGCAATCGGCGCTCTCGTCGCGTCGGCCCTCCTAGTCTCGACGCTGACGCGAGTGCGTGACCGCTCCTTCCTCTGCTCGCCCACCTACTCTCGCAGCTCCGATATGCCCACCCCCGTCCAGCTCACCGCCGTCCTTCACTATGCCACATCGTCCGTTAAGCCCCAGCAGAACATCGACGAGATCCGCGTCTCCTTCGACATCCTCAAGGTCGCAGCCCCCTGCAACTTCCTTGTCTTCGGCCTCGGCTTTGACTCCCTTATGTGGACGTCCTTCAATCCACATGGCACGACGCTATTCCTGGAGGAGGACCCCAAGTGGGTCCAGTCCGTGCTGAAGACAGCCCCTTTTCTCAATGCCCACACCGTCGATTATCCTACCCGCCTCTCGCAGGCGGACGCCCTCATCCAGGGCTACCGATCGGAGCCCGCCTGCCTTCCCCCGCGCGTCCGTCTCAAAGGGAACCAGCAGTGCAAGTTGGCTCTTTCTACACTGCCCGACGAGATCTACGACAGGGAGTGGGATCTGATCATGGTCGACGCGCCGAGAGGGTACCAGGCAGATTTCCCCGGGCGGATGGGGGCGATCTACACGGCAGCGGTGATGGCGAGGAACCGCCGGGGGAAGGGCGTCACCCATGTCTTCCTGCACGATGTGGACCGGAGGGTGGAAAAACGATACGCGGAGGAGTTTTTGTGTAGCAAGTATCGGAAGCACGCGGTGGGGAGGCTCTGGCATTTCGAGATCCCGCCCTTTGCCAACTGGTCTGCCGGCGACGGATTTTGCTAAAGTGCGCCGCGTGGGTTGTGAAAGTTTTAAGCGATCGCGATTAATTAGGACGTGTGAGTTTCCCCCCCCTGTAATTTTTCCTCTTTATCGAGTTTTTGCAGTTGCGGATGATATTTGATGATGTCCATCTATTTATGATAAAATATACAATCGATGTGTGGAATTTCATATCGTACTCCTTTCGTTTTTTTTTTCAGTATTTTTTGTCATTTAAAATTGTTTTTCTCTATTAATTTTTGGTAAATTTAGTCGTATGTTGCAATATCCGACCTCTCACACCTCCAGGACCCAGAAAATTGTAATCTAAATTCTTCCCGTAACTGCACCGTCAAAACCGCCGATGTCTGCCCGAAAAGATTATTTTATCCCTCCAAATTTCAGTAAATTGCCTCTGATTTGTAAACAATAAACCCGTCTGTATTCTAATTTTTTTTGTAAGCAGCAAAAGTTTTCGGCAATTGATTTTCTCGAGAATCAACTATTCTGGATGGGCAAATATTCAAAATTAAATTTGGAAGGACAATGGATTGATTATGAAGTTCTGACGGTGCATGTAGGAAAGAAATTTAAGGTGATAAAACTATTAGGAGATAGAGCAAAATTTCTAGTATATGACAATTTTTCCTTAATTTTTTCATATAAAAGAAGATTGGGGTGCAAATGAAGAAGAAAATGATGATGATCATGATGCTCGGGTGCCGGAGGAGGAGGAGCCTGTGAGTATCGATAGCATTCGGGGATTTCTGATCACGAGATTTAGGGGACATATTCTCGGCGAAGGCTGAGAAAATATACACTTTCCCCGAAGATATTTCCGGCGAAAGGAGGCTTCTTCGGTTTGAAAATTGGATAGCCTTGTATGCTACATAGGCGTGGGCGGACGGATTAATCTATGCTAATCTCGTTTAGAGTCCATACTTTATATAGTCCGGACAAGGCCATGATAGAGGCTAGCTTATTATTAATGTTATTGTGATTATTATTTGAAATTTGTCATGAGCTGTCGTGATTTGTATTCGACATTCTCAGTGCGCGCGCGGTTACTGGTTGGCATGTTGGATTACCCGGAAAATGCTCGTTTGGGGACCACTCATATTCCTCGTCCACGCATATATGCAGATACACAACCACTCGTCTATGTGGCCACTCCAATTGAAGATCGGTGGCTGGCTTACATAATTTCCTGCAATAATATTTACATATAACCCAGATCTCACTTGAAAATAGAAAGAGGTTAATTTTGTGTAGGCTGACCCATGTGCTGGGTATTCTCAGGCACCCTGCATGCATTGAAGTGATCGCTGTTTCGGCACTCAAAATAGTTCCGCAGAAGGCTGATTTGTATTCACTACGCGGAACAGGACACTTCATGAACTGTTACCATACGTCAGTCGCTGGTTAGTACATTATTTTGGGTTCTCGGTTAACTCTATTATAGTTGATGACCTGTCTTGACCCACATCATGGTATTCATGTATGGAATACTGTGTCGTGCGCTGTTGCTGTGTCTTTTTTTTTTTCTTTTTTTTTTTTTGTAAAAATAAAAAATAAAAAAAATCCTTCTTTTAATTGATTGTGCCAGTTAGACAAATGCAGCTAGCATGCCAGGGGCGCGGTTACCAGCGGAGAAGAACATGCGGCCATTCCCTCGGGATCGTGCTTCGCGTGGGTAGGACAGCCAGACCTCATTTCCCCTCCACTTCACCGGTCACCACCCATCGGCCAATGGCCATTACTAGTGGTATCATTCAAGTCTCCGTCTGATCTCAATTGCCCCATGCACATTATCTAAAATCACAGGTATAACGTAGAGTGGGAAGGAGGGTGGAGATGGTTGACAAAGAGATCGGGCAACTAGGTTTTTCTTCTCCAACTGCGCCTGTGCCCTCAAAAATTCAAATAATGACTAACTTAAAAGGGATATATTTGTTGTCCAAAAAAAGGGGATATATTTTAAACATTACCCAATGTCGGATTGGTTGAGTTTACCCTCCCCTCTGCCTAATTTCTCCACGAAAGGAATCAAATCAACGTGATCGTTTTTTCTCCACAAAAGGTAAATTGCAAACCCAATTTTAGATTTCTTGTTGCTGTTGTGGTTTAAAGAAAGGGACATGCTAGGACAGGGTGCACCTCGATGAAACGGGTAGACCCATATTCATGATGATATAAAAATCCAACGGGTTGCATGGTTTAACATTGACTTGGACTGCCTGAGAATGGAATGAGAAGTTGAGATGAGAAAAGTGTTGCTAGGCTATTATTTTTTAGAAATGAGAAAAGTGTTTAGAAAAATAGGAAACCTTGAATCTTGGTTGAGTCATGCTTTCTTAAAACTATAAACAGAGTAGCTGAGTGAGAAAGCTGTTGAAATAGAAGAATAAAAACAAAAATGAAAAAGAAGGATAGTTAGGAAGTTAAATAGTCAAATTATTTTTTAAAAAGTATTTAGGAATAGGTGGGAGAATTTGCTTCCCACCTACGTGTATTGCCAAACCGAACTTACATAATTATTTATAAATTTACAAAATAGTTTGATTATAAAAAATTTGAGGCTAAGAATATTATTAATTATAATTTTACCAAGATATCCTTGAAAAGGAACAATTTGAATAATAAAAAATTAGAATGAGTAGTTAATAATAAAATTAAATTAATAATTGTACCGAAAGTCATTATGACTCATACCTCAGTTACCGTAACAAAATAAGGTCGGTTCCAATGCATATACATGCCTGCCTAACTAGTTTATTTTTCCTTTTTCTCTTCTTTCCTATCTTCTCTCCGCTGAAGCATGGACCTCATAAAAATTACCTGGGCTGCTTTGTAAAACGATGAAGTAGTTAAAATACCAAATTGGTTTTCAACAAAGTATTTTGAGATAAAGGGGAGAATTTGCTTCCTACCTAGGTGTGTTACAAAATGGACCCTATATAAGTATTTATAAATTTATAAAGATACTTCGATTATGAAATTTTTTGAAGATAAGATATTTTTTAATTATAGTCTTAGCAAAATATCCTGAAAAGTAACAATTTGAATAATTAAAAATCAGAATTATTATTTTTAATTATTAGTAATTTTACCAAAAGTCATTATGACAAAATAGGGTCGATTATAATGCGTGCATGCATGCCTAGCTAGTTTATTGTTTCTTAACTTCTTCTTTTCTTTCCCTTCTTCGCACCTCATAAGTATTGCCTGGGCTGCTCGAAATCGTTAGCTTGGCATTAATTACAAACATTGACTGATTAAGCCAACGGTCAATCACTAAGTTCCTAACTATAGTCAGTCTGGCTAGTTTTTCTAAAGCCACCAGCTCCACCAATTTCGCTAAATCTTTCAACCGATACGCTGGACATCATGATTATCCAAGGGGAACAATTATCTTAAGATCAATTTTAATTTAAATAGTTGAGATGTTAATTATCTGTAACTCTATGTAGATCCATCCATGGTAAGTTGGTAACTGTACTACAATTTATAATATTTACGGATTGGTTTGTATTTTGTGTATTGTAGAGATCAAACAAAGGTTTGTGCGTTTACTACTTAAATTTATTTTTGATGATCTGATAGGAACAGCTCGGTATGGTATATTTAGTAATTAATTTAATTTTTCTTAAAAATTCATGATAAAAATTTCGTATCATGAGGAAGCTCGCAAATAGTTACCAACTATATAGAGGGTAGTTTGTCATTTTAAAACTATGAGAATATATTTGCCATCATGATTAAGCTATATGGAATGTTTGCAAATAACCCTGTTAAGAATAAAAGATAAAGGGGTCCTGACATAAGCTTATGTTTGGCCGAATTAATACACCTGTTTTAATATGCTTTCTAGTCTTTCATGAAATTGTTTTTCAGTATTTAATTTATATATTGAGTTTTATAATTTTTGAATATATGTACATATTTTTTTCAAAAATACTATTTCGAAGAGGTATAGAAGTCATTTTACTCCCAAATATTACTCCCAAAAATGTTGATCTTTGAAAATAATATATATATACATATCCAGAAATTATGAAACTTAATATATAAATTAAAATACTTGAGAAAAATTTTTATGAAATAAACTACAAAACTAAAAGAAATAAGTGTATTATACTGGTCTAACATAAGCTCATGTTAGAGCATAACAACATTATAATGCTTTGTATATTAGAATTTTTATAATAAGAAAAATAATATTGGTGATTAAAAAAACAATGAAAATTCTTATAGTAAGTGGATGAACCAAATAGATATGACATCAGGCCTGTTTTCGACCACCCTTCATGGCCGTTCGATCATGTGTCATTTAACTTTGTTGTTGGATTTCTTTTTCAGTAGCAAGCTATTGATAGTGCAATTAATGCCCACAGAAAATTTTCAAAAATCACCTACACTCTTCTCTCCCACTGCGGACGAAAACAAAATATATCGTTTATCATCTTCTTCAAATTCGACTGGTTTTCTAATGTTGTTCATCATGTCTCTAAACAAAAGGAAGAAAATGGGCATTGAACAAGCATCCACTACCAACCCAAGGCTACTGACAACCATTGGAACACAATCGCACTGCTCTACAAATGAGAACAACCTGTAAAAAATCAGACTCTTCTCCTTCTTACTCTTCATCATCTCATAGCCGTTGACTATGAGAACACAATACGATGTCATGTAACCTTTCCATGCATTTTGGTCTTTGGACAATGAAAGTAAAAAAGATTTAGGCAGGTAACACGATAGAAGCCTCTAAGATCTTCAAGTTGAGTGCTTTTTTGTTACCTCTTCCTCAATTTCAAATTTTCAAAACTCTGGTCTCTTTTCTCGAACAACATAAACCTATATCTTGTTTACAAGTGAGTTTAAGCTTGAAACATAGTACGACACATTTTAAAGTCATATGACTGAGCTGTCAGACCAAAACGGACTATCACATTATGAAACTCATAATCTATAGTCCCTAGGATTGTTTTTCTGGGCCTGGGCGTTATATCTATCTTTGCAAATATATTCATACCGTGAAGATGTAGTAACGACATTAAAATGATGTAAATATATTTACAATTATAGACAAACCATGCGCATATTGGCAATTTACTCGTTTTTCTCATTTAATTGATCTTAATCATGCGTGCAACTAGCACTTAGTTGCCACCCAAGTGAAAAGAAGGGTTGGCAGGTACCACGGGAACATAGGTTTTAACACTATCCCATTGGAATTTTTTATTTTACTCATGATAATTGAAAGTGTGTGGTCTCCGTTTTATTAATTTGGAAGTATGTTATCTTATTATTGGTAATTGTAGAAATTCTTGAACTTGAATATAATATAGATTACACTAAAAAAAAGCACGATCCCACATACGCGGAAAATAAATACGAAAATGGTGGATGGCTGGGCTGTAGCGTATTCATGCCAAAGTTCCACCCGTAAATATAATGGTTGATGGATTATGTTTGCTCGCGTTGACGGGTCTATTGTTTGCTTGTTTTGGCCCTGCAGTAGGTAGAACTTTTTTTTAAAATGAAAACAAGTGATTTCTAACCAAACCAACCCTCAGCCGACAGCAACTACGGAAGGTTGAGAGAGAAGCCCCAAGTGTCAGCAGTTGGTTGAACTTGAATGTGCAGCCAAATTAGTAATTGGAAAGCAATTTAAAATTGTTTTCGTATTCAACACTTTTACAGGATTTCTGGCATATAAAATTCCATGCGACCAGATCAAAAAAATTCTATGCGACGGCACATCTAGTTAAACAAGTTCTGCGACAATATAACTGTTCGTGAACAACGGCCTAGATCATACGGCCAAATGAACCCTACGGACGTCCTTGTGCATAGGGATTTCTCTACTTTTGCGGTCTACTCCACTATTACTAAGAAGCTCTGTTTGATACCTTTGTACAAAGGTGTGTTTGAAAAGGACAGTTTGAATAGTAAGATAATTATGCAAAAACATATAAAATTGATGAGAATGTAATGACAATAATAACATCATAAAATTTCCATAAAAAATAACATAATAAAATAATTACGTAGGTAACATATCACTTCATAACTTTTGCTTTTATAAAACTCCTCTTATATAGTTATATGTAGCTTATTTCGTTTTTATTATCTTTTTTTTATGCAATTCATTTTTAATATTTTGATACTTAATGAAAAATTCATTGCATCTATTGTACTTAGCATAATTAATATGATTGTGAAAATCCTTTATTTATTTAGTATTACTTAATTTAGCCCCATTTACAAATGTTTAAAATCACCGCAATACGATGACTTAATGTTAAATATTGATTTTAAAATTGTACTTTTTATATTTAAACCAAATATGTCGATAAATGTTTATATAAAATATTCTTATATTTCTAATACATATGTAAATGAACATATGTATTTTTTATAGTTCACGCATGAATATTATATTTTCTAGCAAATGTACACATCTGCATATTTGATTTAAATGAAACTTATACTCTTAGTAGGGGTGTTAATGATCATAGTCAACCCATCAACCTGCTCGTCCAACCCGTTTATAAATGGGTTTGAGTTGGAATTTTTGAATAAATGAGATATAATCTGCCAACCCGTTTAACCATTTAATTAAATAAAGGGATTAATGTTGAGATTTTATAACTCGTCAACCCGTTTAGTAACTCATTTAACCCGTATAACCTGTTCAACCCGTTTAATTTGTTCAACTCATTTAACTCGCCTAACTCATTAAAGTTTTATATATATACGTGTAAACCCATTGGTTATTTTCCCTCCAAAGTCTTACTCAAATCACATAATTTTTATTTTTCCACTGCTGCCTAATTTCATTTTCCCGTTACTGCCCTATTTCCATTTCCCCGACGCCGAAAATATTCTCTCGTCTCTCCCGGCGAGATCATCATCTACTAGAGTTTAGGCTTTAAAATTATTTGCTATAAACTCGTTAACAACCCACCAACCCGTTTATTAAATGAGTTGTGAATAAGTTATGGTTGAGGTTTTTTTAATGAGTTAATAAACAGATTAAGGTTGAGATATTTCAAATGAGTTAGGATTAGGACTAAGCTCCAACCCGTCCAACCCGATTCGTTAACACCCCTAACTCTTAGTGAAACACATAATGATAAATATAACGAATTACATTTTCTATTGAGCATTAAGATATCAAAAATAAAAAAAAATTTATGAAACCAACCTCACATCATTCATGTACCAAATGAACTCTCAATACAAGAGCAATATATAACTTGCAAAACACGGTCTATAAGCAGGGAATTAAAATTATGAGTAATTACTTATTTACTTCTTATCATGATTTGAAGATATTTTTTACAAATAAAAAATTGAGATTTGGAAGATTTTCGTATAGGGCATTATCATCACCAAAAATAGACGGGAAGATGTAAGAATATCGGTAGTACTCATAAGAACTAGGGGTGAAAATTTTGTGAGGTTGGCTAAACATAACCATATTATAAAATCTTAACCAACCTTACTTTCAACCATGTTTTTCAGATCTTAATTCGATCCTATTTTAACTCTATAGATATTAGTTGGACTGAGGTTAGAAATCGGGTTCATAAATATGTAGTATTTGAAAATATTTTTCTTGATTTAATCTATTTTAAAATATAAATTTATATAAAATAAAAATTAATTCTTTTTATATGAATACTTTTCAACTTATGGCTTATACAATATTATAATGGCTAAATAATCTTATTTCAAAGTAATAATGTCTAGTTAATTTCTACGTATTTTGTGCTAATGTAGAACTATTTTTTAATAATTTATTATATTTTGCAATAATATATGAAATTGTGTCAAGTTGGATTGACAATAATTTAACACAAATTAACCTATTTATGAAATCAAATTATATAATTTATTTTTTTTGTAAAATATCTTAACCTAACCCTATTGTAATCCAAAAAATACTTAAAAATATCCAAAAATGATAAAACTTAGTTTATAGATTTAATACCCCTAAATTTACTTATTTATGAAAAAAAAAAAAAAATTTAGCCCGGACACACAAGGAAGATCAGGCGCCACTATAAATTCGGCTGAGTTAGTCGCGTTTTGGGGTAAAACCATCTCAATTTACACCCCGACTACGACCGGTAACGAAATCATCTGGAAGGACGAACGTCTCATCTTCAAATGATTCGTTTGGTAAGACTGAAGCCGTCGAGAAGGACAGGAATTTTCTATCTTTTTCGGCCCCGTGGACACATTGGGTAGCGGGCTCCTGTGGCTGCCTCCCCGTCCGCGACTCAATCGAAAAATAAGCTTCTCACTCTTCCTTAAGAATGGGGTCCACATATTATCGATCAACTTATACGTACACAACAATGTAGACTATACAGTAATATCATATTGGACAGCGAATCCATAAATCAAGATGACATAAAGGTAATATTTATGCAAAATTTCAATCACGACCAGCGAATTTTTTGAGTTTCCGATATAAAAAAATGTCCGTGTTTTATGCACTGAAATTTAATTAAATTTTTTTTTTTTTTGTTTTTTAAAGGCCATGTAATAGTATGCACGGAGGATCAGTGCAAATTCTGCTGTATCTATGCCACTCCGGTTCTTCAGAGTCAAGCTGGGTTAGATTCCATGAGAGATGAAAGCTCTGTCAGCGCTTTCTTCTCCGTTAACAGGACTCGAAACCGAAATCTTGTTTAAAGAAAACCGAGTTCTTTACTACTCACGTCTACAGGTGTTGGTAGGTGTTGCTTATTTTAATTAGGGCTTCAAGTAGTTTGCATTGATTCTTGGGTTGGTTTCGTAAATTATTCTAAAAATTCCAACCAATTCCTACACTTATGTGAAATTATTTTGGACATAAAATATTGATGATTGGAATTCGAAACAATTTTGATTATGTTTAATCAATCGTTTTTTCAAAATTAATTTTATTTTATGTACATACTTCATGCCATGTATAATTGACAAACATTACAAATTTACTTTCAATACTCAAATGGAAAGGGAAAAAAAATGGAAATATGCAAGTGAGAAATCATTGGCTTATCATTTTTTGAAATGTATATATTTATTTTGAATTTTTAAACAGTGGGGTATTTTATTCATATTTCAATACTTAAAATGACTAAAATACTCATGTATTTAATAATCCAAAATAAATACATCCACATATCTAAAAATACTAAAAATTACTTTATAAATTAAATATACACGGATTAACAGTTTTATAACAAATTTTAAAAAATAAGAAATATGTTTTTTTTGACCCGTTTAAAGTGAGCCGGTACTTCCAATTAATCTATCGGGTTTTACTATTTTTGAATACACTTTTATGAATTTCAAATATAAACATATTTTTTTAGTGATATATTCCTCCTCCTCCTAAGGCCCGCCGCTGAAGATCAGTATCCTTGTCTATAGCTCCTAAATTGGACTAGGTTCGACCATGGAGCCAATTTAGCTGAACCATACAGCCTGTGATGATGATGATACATATAACACATGGAAAGTACTTGAACATAACATCAATAATTTATTATTTTTCCTTTTCATCATGTGGATAAGAACTAAGAAATAGCAAGCAAAAGGACATTGATCATAATATAAAAATCTCCTCCCATCATCCGTCTCTTTGGCTCCTTTCACAGCAGCTGATGTTGATG
Organism: Annona cherimola; assembly: GCA_030490835.1. NCBI lineage: Eukaryota > Viridiplantae > Streptophyta > Magnoliopsida > Magnoliales > Annonaceae > Annona > Annona cherimola. The sequence goes on along the minus strand of CM059973.1, from coordinate 89,166,726 downwards.
CCTCCTTAGCCTTTTCACATTTTTTCACATGTGTGCCCCGGTGGGTTCCTTAATCCTTATACGGAAGTTCCACAGGCCACATGTGAAACTGGAGGCACGTGTTGCGTGTGTTCTGGGCGTTGCCCTTCCTAATTTAAGAATTAAGATTATTCATCCCTCAAGTGGCAACTAGCACGGTCTTTAAAAAACAAGAGAAAATTTCAGCCATTAATTACAATAATTAAAGCTTAATTAAAACAAGTTCGAGTACCAAAGAGCCTACTAAAAGGCTATTACGAAGTATAAAGTTCTAAGCCCATTCAAAAGCCATAACAAAAGCCCACAATCGTTTCCTCGTTCCGCTTAGTTCTGCGCTCGCTAATATGTTGGCAACCAATAACAATTGAGTCTACGTGCACGATTGAGCTTTGGTGCACCCAAGTGTAAAAACTTATTTTTTAATATTTAAATTTTTTTTATATAACTGTTAATTTATATGTATTTAACATGTGCATCAATTTTTATTATTTTTGAGACTTTTAGATATTTTTTATTTTTTAAATGATTTTAAAAAATAAAAAGTCTAAAAGTTTCCAATTTACACTTGTTTTTTAATATTTAAATTTTTTTTATATAACTGTTAATTTATATGTATTTAACATGTGCATCAGTTTTTATTATTTTTGAGACTTTTAGATATTTTTTATTTTTTAACTGATTTTAAAAAATAAAAAGTCTAAAAGTTTCCAAAAATTATAAAAATTGATACGCATGATAAACGCACTTAGACTAATAGCTGTGTAAAAAGTGAAATGCACCTAGGTACATTTAGTCGGCGCCGATAATAATTAAGGTCTAAGTAACGCCAACATGCGACTAGCGTAGTTGTGCAAGAGTTCCGTCTTACATATGAGAGATCCCGGTTTTGAGTCTAAACAAAAGTATTTCAATTCATCCTATGCTAGGCCCACATCTGGCAAATAAATAAAGGTGGGAAATCTTTTCCTTATTTTTCTGATCCTCTTTTAGTTTTTCTGTCACAAGTTTAGACATCCAAGATTACTTGATTTTGTCATCTTTGATGGGTTGAGCAGCAAATAATCATTGATTTTGATACCTATAGATGCATGTTTTTGGCTCTCAATCTCCTTAGAAATGTAATTTGTTAGTAAACATGATTTAGATTAGATATGGATTATAGCAAAAGCACTCACAATAAAGTAAAATAAAATAAACAATGACAATATCACATATACGAGACATCAATATTTATGTGAAAAAATCTTTAACTTAAAAGGGAAAAATTATGGAAAAGAGATAACAAATCCACTACTATAAACAGGTTACAGAGACACACGTAAAATATATTATACTCATTATCTGGATGTTTTACACACATCCCTAACACTTTGATAACATCCTCTTTCATGTCTTTATAAGATAACTCATCTTTAATTAATACTTCTATAAGTTGGATTCTCCATGAGTTCTTACACAAAAGTAATATGCACTATCTTACTTATTCACAATGCACTCTCGCATGAAACCACTTGCAAATAACTGTATACAGAATGAAAACACAAACTTAGTATAATTGGAGATTGTTTTGCAATGTAAAATGTACTTACAAACTTATAACTTTATGATCATTTAAAATTTTTTATTCAGATGGATAACTTGAAGAGACACAAATTTTTTATTCTATATATATACTTGTCTATCTAAATATATTTAACATATAAATTATTAAATAAAATTCAATTATTAAAATTTTGAACTACCGTTGAAATAATTTTTTATTTTAAAGTTAAAATACGAACCATCAAATCGACGTATTGAGGCCTAACTCATGGGTAAAGGTTTACGATCTTGATTAGTGTCATTAAAATTATCTTAGATTAACTTTTTAATCCTTTAATTTTACAACATAGTTATTCAATAAAAACTTAATTATCAAAATTCTGAACTACAGTTAAAATAAGTTTTTTTTTTAACTTCAAATACTAACCAATTATTTGTATGTATTGAGGCCCAACCCATGAGTACAGTTCTACGATATTGATTACTGTCATTAAATAATTATATTAGATTAACTAATTTGATCTATTAGTTTTGTTTCAATGCAACTAGATGCATTAAAATTTTAATATATTTAGCTCAAAATTTTTTTTTGAATTTTTTTTTATAAAACTATTAATCCAGGTGCATTTTAACTTATGTATTAATTTTATTATTTTTGAAAATTCATATATATTTTTTATTTTTGAAGATAAGGGTACTTTAGTCATTTAAAAAGTACTAAATCTTCCTATTTTTTAAAATAAAAATATATACATATTTTTAAAAATGGTAAAATTTAATTTATAGATTTAGTATACTTAGATTAAGAATTTTTATAAAACATTAAAAAATTAAAGTTCTAATCTGATGCATTGAAACATTCTCAGTTAATGGGTGGTAACTCTACAAGTAGAAAGTGGAAGAATCTAACTTTTCCGAAATATACCTTATATGTTTGATCATAATTCCAAAAATACTTACTACATTTCTAAAATTATAGATATACTTATTACGTTTATAGTTAATTTTAAAAACATTCAATCCGTGATTTAACTTCATTAGTTATATGTGACATTACAAATATGTCCATCAAATTTTGAACATAATTGAAAGTTCGAATGTTACAATTCATTAATGCCCTAATCGTAATGTGCTTTAAATTTAGAGAGTTCTAATTTTATTTTATTTTATTTTATTTTATCTTTTAGTATTTTATATCAGGAGTATTTTGAGCATTTATAAAAATTTAATTAATGAATATTAACGGAATAAATATTTTTAGGATTAATTGTAAATATAGCAGGTATAATTGAAAATTTGAAAATATCGTAAGTATATTCAGAATTATGGTGGGCATATATGAAAAAAACGGAAAGAATATCATAAAGGGCTGGGCGAGTTGGTGGAGACCGGTCTGGTGGGTGGGGTTCATAGGCAGACGGTGAGTGGTTGACCCAAAACTCAAGGGATTTTGCTTCCATCACCGCAACTCGAGTACTAACACATGGAAACAAAAGAAGCAGCCAGCCCGTGACGTCCGCCGACTGCAGCTCGATCCCCACCTACTGCATCACGCTTGTTCAATCCTCGCCGTCCAACATCTTTTCCCACTTTCGGCCAACCTTCGCCGACCTGTGCTCTCGTCCACAGCGTCTCCATTTCTGCATACGCCAAAACTAGTTGCCCTAATCATACGGCTGTAGGCCTGTAAAAGTTCTTATAAAATTATTTTTATGTGTTGTGTATTGTTGTTATTGTTATTATTATTATTATTATTATTATTTGCGCTTTGAGTGTGTGCCAGTCGCTTCGCTTGTCATTTCTCATGCGCGAATATCGCTTCTCATTTCTCTTCGAACTAGAGTGGAGTGGCACTGAGAGCTGAAAAGGGTCGATTCAGTCCGCAATGAGTAACTGGACGCTCGAGTGCCATGTTAAAAGCACACTCTCTCCCCTCAAAGTTCTAGTCAGAAAATCGAATGAGATAATCAGATCTGTCCATTCAGATTTTTACTTTATTTTTTACCTTGTGGGTGTGTTTGGTTGGAGGTAAAATTTTTGATGAAAAATTTTTGAAGTAGAAGTTGTCAAATCAATAGAAAGTGATGTGATATAATGGGAGTAATGATGAGGAGTAAAGAGAATAAAATTAAAATAGATAGGTTAGTTGTATGGATAATTGTGTAGAAATGATTGAAAAGTAGGGTAGTTTGTATAGAAAAATGTGAAAAAATAATTAAAAAATAGAGTAATTATGGAGAGTGAAAAGTTTTAGATTGAAAAGTTTTAGTTGACACTTTTTTGCCCTAAACAAACACACCCTATGTAAAAATTTTAATACGTTTCACATCCCGAAATTTTGATTAGATTGGCAAATCAGAAAATAACATCTTAATTGGAAAATTGGAATTAGCATGTATAATTCTTGAATATGGCGAAGATGGGCCTTTGGTACGGCGAAGATTGCGTATTTCAAAATCGGAGACGCAGCAACGTGCAAGCGATTGCTTTCGATGAAAGCTCTGGCAGGGTATGTGGAAGCCTCTTTGTCGACGAAAGTCAGCCCTTTGTCCTTTCGTATCATCCAATATTTTTACTTTTTAAAGAATAAATGAATAATGCAAGAAGAGGGAAAGGGAGAGTTTTTCGCTTTGTCTGATTTTCTTGATTTGAAACAGCAGTCAATCGTGCTTCTCATTTCAAAGGGGGCCCCATAATTTTGGGAATTCGCGAAGAAGAGAAGTCCCTCCGATTAAAGATTAGAACGAAGGAAGGGCATGCGGGTCAGTTACTTCACTTGCAAGTGATTTCATGTGATCTGGGTTTTGGGTTTGAGAGGTCGTCCTTGGGATCTGAGTTGAACTAGTTCCGATGCTCTTTTTAGGAGATATATGGGGACCGATTTTGTGCAGAAGATTTGGACTCGATCTGGGACGGAGCGATTTCTCTGCTTTTTTGAGGAATGCTGCTGAATGCTGAGGAAAAAAAGAAAAAAAGAAAAAAAAAAAACCGGAGTTTTGAAGTGGTTCTCCATCTGTTTCCAGCGTTGAAAGATTCCGTTCAGTTGCCAGCAACTCACCATGTAATGTGGAAGGTTGGATTCAGAAGCCTTGATTCGATTTGGGTTGGAGCGAGAGAAAATAATTGGGATTTATATTGGGAAGGGTCTGTTTCTCAGGTTTTCGATCTGATGATGGAGTGGTGTTCTTGCCTGGTTTCCTTCAGATGGGTGTTCTTGCTTTCTCTTGTCCTTGCTATTTGGGGGAGCAAAGCCGTGGGCCAGGTGTGCCATCCAACGGATTACCGTGCGTTGCTTGAATTCGCTGGAAACCTCACGGGCGGCTCGATACTGGCAGATTGGCCCAGGAAATCAGATTGCTGCGGCTGGCTTGGCGTTGTCTGTGGGCATTCCAATCGGAGTCAGACTGCCATGTGGAAAGTGACCATGCTGACCTTGCAGAATCAAGGCCTGCAGGGAATCATTTCAAGTTCTCTGGCGCAGTTGGATCAGCTCAAGTATCTTGATCTTTCACTCAATGCTCTCGAAGGAAGAATCCCGCAAGAGCTTTCAGATTTGCAGCAGCTGGAGCTTCTTGATCTCAGCCATAACATGTTGGCTGGCGCCGTTCCAGTGCTGGACGGTCTGATGTCTATCCGTTCAATCAACCTATCAAGCAACTTCTTCAACGGAAGCCTGCCTCAACTTGGGAGTTCTCCTGATATTGCAGTTTTCAACGTAAGCAACAATTCATTTACAGGTCCGTTGGATGCCAGGATCTGCATTGCCTCGAATGTGATTCGGGTCTTGGATTTCTCTTCGAACTCTCTCTCTGGTGAGCTCCCAGCTGAAGCTCTAGCCAAATGCGCCTCTATGAAGGAACTGTATCTCGGTTCCAATGCACTCTCGGGCCATCTCCCAGATTCTCTGTTCGAACTGTCGTCATTGGAGCAGCTTTCCATCTCTGCCAATCATTTCTCTGGTCGGCTGAGCTACAGAGTAAGCAAGCTTTCTAATCTCAAAACCTTGATCATTTCTGAGAACCGATTCTCAGGTCCACTTCCAAATGTTTTTGGGAACCTCGCTAAACTTGAACGGTTCGGTGCACATTCCAATTCACTTTCTGGTCCGTTGCCTTTTACCTTGTCAAACTGTTCAGAGCTCCAACTTATCGACCTTAGAAACAATTCTCTGTCGGGAGTCATCGATCTTGATTTCACCAAGATGGCAAACCTTAGCACCCTTGATCTTGCCACTAACCATCTAATGGGCCCCCTTCCTGATAGCCTGTCCAACTGCCGTGAGTTGAAAACCTTGAGCCTCGCCAGGAACGAATTATCTGGCCAAATTCCTGAGAACTTTGTGAACCTCGCTTCCCTTTCATTGCTCTCATTATCGAACAACAGCCTCCATAACATACGAGGAGCACTGAGCGTGTTGCAAAAATGTGGGAATCTCTCCACTCTTATCCTGACCAAGAATTTCCATGAAGAAGAAATTCCAACTGACATCAATGGGTTCGAGACTTTGATGATTTTGGCAGTTGGGAACTGTGCTCTCAGTGGGCATATTCCGGCGTGGTTATTGAACTGCAAGAAGCTAAAAGTCCTGGACTTGTCATGGAATCGCTTGAGTGGAACCATCCCACCATGGCTAGGAGATCTTGAGAATTTGTTCTACCTGGATGTCTCAAACAATTCGCTAACAGGTGAGATACCTAAGAGCTTAACTCGGCTAAAGAGCCTCCTTTCTCCTATTACTTCGGCAGTAACGGCTTCCATCTGTATACCACTATATGTGAAGCGCAACCGCAGTGCAAATGGCCTTCAGTACAACCAGGTGTCAAATTTCCCACCATCGTTGTACTTGAGCAATAACAGAATCAATGGCACCATCTGGCCTGAGTTTGGGCTATTGCAGGTTCTGCATGTCCTGGATTTGAGTCACAATAACATCACTGGGATCATCCCAGATGCCATTTCAGATATGGAGAATTTAGAGCTTTTGGACCTGTCGTGCAACAGACTCTATGGGCGAATACCACCATCTTTGAACAAGCTTACATTTTTATCAAGTTTCAATGTCGCGAACAATCAATTGCGGGGTCAGATTCCTAGTGGTGGGCAGTTCTTCAGCTTTTCCAACTCAAGTTTTGAAGGGAATCTGGGGTTGTGTGGGGCACCTTTTCCTCCTTGCTCAAAATCTGATGTCATGGGGCTCCATTCTGCTATTGCCTCGGGACAGGACAGTAAGGTTGGAAGCAGCAGTATCCTTGGCATAACGATCAGCCTTGGTGTGGGAATTGCATTTCTTTTGGCTGTTGTCCTCCTCAACATGTCAAGGAGGGCTGTAGAAAATCCTACTTATGATTTGGAGGAGGAGAGCAGTGTGCCACCCAGATTATCAGAAGCACTCACGTCAAAGTTGGTCCTTCTCTTTCAGAATTCAGATCCTAAGGAGCTAACAATTGGTGATATTTTGAAATCTACAAACAGTTTTGATCAAGCAAACATAATTGGGTGTGGTGGGTTTGGGTTGGTGTACAAAGCCAACTTCCCAGATGGCACAAAGGCTGCGATCAAGCGGCTATCAGGTGATTGTGGTCAGATGGATAGAGAGTTCCAGGCAGAAGTGGAAGCTCTCTCCAGAGCTCAGCACAAGAACCTCGTTTCTTTGCAAGGCTATTGCAAACACGGAAATGATAGGTTGTTAATCTACTCCTACATGGAGAATGGGAGCTTGGATTACTGGCTTCATGAGAGGGTTGAAGGTGGATCACTGCTGACATGGGAAACACGACTGAAGATTGCTCAGGGGGCAGCAAGGGGGCTGGCATATCTGCATAGAGTCTGCACACCCAGTATTGTTCACCGTGATGTGAAATCGAGTAACATTCTCCTAGATGAACATTTCGAGGCTCATTTGGCTGACTTTGGCCTCTCAAGGCTACTCAATCCTTACAACACACATGTGACAACTGATCTGGTTGGAACATTAGGATATATCCCTCCAGAATATAGCCAGACACTGACAGCCACATTCAAAGGTGATGTTTATAGCTTTGGAGTTGTGTTGCTCGAGCTTCTTACAGGGAGGCGGCCTGTGGATGTGTGCAAAGCAAAAGGGTGCCGCGACCTGGTATCCTGGGTGCTTCAGACAAAGTTGGAGAAGAGGGAGGAGCAGATCTTTGATCTGTCAATATGGAATAAGGTTTTGGAGAAGCAGCTTCTGCAAGTACTTGAAACTGCTTGCAGATGTATAAACCAAGATCCGCGGAACAGGCCCTCAATTGAACAGGTTAGTTTCTGGCTTGATGAGGTTGGTGCTGATGCCAAACTGTTTAAATGATGCCTTCCTCTCGTACTGCAATGGTTTTGGCATAGAATCTTCCCATTGGATTTCCTGTTGATGACTTTTTTGGTGGAGATAACATTGGGTTAATAACATCCCATTCACACATCGATATGTGGAAATGGCAATATCCTTATGAATATTTATTCATATTCGCGTGAGATAGACAGACATTCATCACCAGAGTATGCAATTGAATTGGAGGACAAATTGGCTCTTGTTGGTTGGTTTTTGTAGATGAAGAAATCTTTGTACAAATATGTCATTTAGCTTACTTTTCATAATAGTTCAAATCTCAGAAGTCTTCTTTCAAACATTGTCGCTTTTCTTATCCTCTTTTTTCTGGTGAAACTTTTTGATATCTGTACCACAGCAAATGCAAGTTATGTAAACAGTAAAAAGTAATAATGATATCCATCTATTGCACCTATCATGCACTAATCCTAATATATACATGCACATGCATATGTCATTTTTACTTTTTAATACATTGTCTTTTATTGGCAAGGGTAAATTTTTTTTATTTTTTCCCCTGAGTGGCTAGAGCCAGCGCTGGATGGCAAGTGGGGCCAACCGGATTCAATCCTGGACCATGGGCAACTGTGCCCGGATGAGCTACCAACTGCCCTATGGCAGGTGCTCTATTGGCAAGGATAGTTGGGGCATTGAATTGTTGATCTCATTGCAAAGCAAACTGAATTTGTTCTGGTTCAGACCCAAATTAGTTTGGGTGAGGGCCCCACTTACAAATTTTCAGGCTTCGGCTGCCATTTTGCCATTTGCGAGAGACCAGAACGATTGGAAGCAGAATCCCACGCCAGACATGTTGCCAAATTAAGCATAGAAAGACCTGTGGCTCCAGATAACAAAAAATGACAGTGAATTTATACAAGGAATCAGAATCAAGCCCGTTTTTTGTTCATGTTTCTCATGAGACTTCTCATCTGGTACCTCCACCACATGAAATAAGCCAATCCCAACCCAACAAGAACCAAAATCCAAGCTTTCTCTCCATCGTTCTCCTCTTCCGACTCAATCTCCTCTATGCTGAACTCCTCCCTCTCTACATTTCCCAGCATCCCCTCGTCCATGTGCCCATACAATACATATACCCTTTCCCCTTCCCTCACCGTCACCGCCGTTGGGAACTTGTCAACTTCCAGAGCAATCTCGTCGTGAATCTTCGCCTCGTCCCACCCGTCCCTGCTCTTCAGGTGCCACGCCGTGTGATGGGACACGACCATCACCGTCCCATCGCCCCTGATTGCCATCCCGTCCGCTCCTGTCAGATCCTTCGACAATCGCAACAGCTGCGCTGTGCCATCTTGGCCGTCGATCTTGTACATCTTTCCGGTGTTGGATTGGACTGCCAGGAAGAAGCCGTTGCCTACGTCGTCGCCGCCGCGCACGTTAACGATGCCGTTAAGGCCGCACCAGTTGCCGGGCTTGTCGTGGTAGATGGGGTGGCCGTGGAAGACCGAGGCATTGGAAAATATTGAAGCTTGGCCATCCTTGTCGACCTTCCAGATAAAGTTGCTCGCGGAGTTGGTCACGTAGGCGTGGCCGGACGGGTCGATGGCGACATCGTTGGCGATAGGGCGCGGCGGGTTGGTGGGGTCGTAAAGCGGGGTGAAAAAATGGCGGGGGTAGGGGGGCGGACGGCTGAGATCGTAGGAGGCGAGGGCGTTGAAGGGAGGGGAGCCGGGGAGCGCGTGGATGACTGCGAGTAGCCGGCGGTTGGTTGCGTCTATGGCGATGCCGAGAATGGAGGTGCTGGGGGGGAGGTCGGGATCGGATATGAAAGGATCGATATCGCCGGAGTCAGAGACGGAGAGGATGGAGGGGTGACGGGTGGAGGCTACAAGGAAGGTTTGGGTGTGCGGGTCCCACTTGAAGCTCTCCGGGAAGAGATTGGGGGATCGGAGTGTGATGACCTGGCCTGCCCGTGTGGGGCCTACGAGGATGTGGAGGGAGAGGAGGAAGAGGGAGAGGGAGGACGTGAATGTGAATCGCATCGCTTAAAATTGGAGTTTTAGATTGGCAGATCGTCCGGGCGGAGCGAGGGATTTATGCGTCTCCCCCGCCTCTTGTTCGCATTCATTTGTAGGTTGAATTACCAAAATGCCCTTTCTTCTTCGATAGGCTACCTGCCCGTGAGTTGACTTACGACGTTGAAACTAGGTAAACGGATTAGGTTAAACGGATTGGAGCCTAAGAGCCTAATCCTAAATCTAACTTATTTAATATATTTTAATTTTAATTTATTTATTAATCTATTTAAAAAATTTCAATTCTAACTCATTTACAACCCATTTAATAAACGAGTTAATGGGTTGTTAACGAGTTGTGTTTGTTACTAATTTTCATGCTAAAAATCTTTAATAAAGTATGTAAATTTAAATAAATTAAATAATTCGAAGCTAACATACCTGAATTTAATTTATTTTGGCTTGAAAACATCAGCTCCAATCTCAAGTTATCTCTTTAATGCCAATTCCTGTTATAAATATTACATATATTATAATATATTATATTAAATGAGTTATACGGGTTGAACAGGTTAAATAAACGGGTTGGACGGGGTGACGGGTTGCGAAGCCTCAACCCTAATTCGTTTATTTAATTAAATGGTTGAACGGGTTGACAGATCATAACTCATTTATTCAAAAATTCTAACCCAAACCTATTTATTAACGGGTTGAACGAGCAGGTTAATGGGTTGACCATGACTATTAACACCCCTAGTTGAAACATGTCAGTTCATGCTCGGCTGCTTCCATTTCCCGTAAATCTGGGATGGGACGATGTAATGATCCTTTGTCTTCGACTAGCATGTCATTTTGGGAAGCGAATACGAATTAAGAAATGGATCATGATGGAGCACTAGGCGTCCGTGACGCCTTCACTAGTAATTTTTTTTTTTGTTAAATGTTTGCTTGTTGTACAGAGGGGTGTTTAGGAATAGATAAAATTTTTGATGAAAAGTTATAAAGACTAGAAGTTGTCTAATGATGTGATACGATAGAGGTAATAACGAGAAGTAAATAGGATAAAGTTAAAATAGATAGGCTAATTGTGTTCGTAGTTGTGTAGAGATGGTTGAAAAGTATGGTAGTTGTATAGAAAAATGTGGAAAAATAATTAAAAAATAGGGTAGTTGTGGAGAGTGAAAAGTTTTAGGGTGCGTTTGTTTCGGACAAAAAAATGTCAACCAAAAGTTTTCCATCCAAAACTTTTCACTCTCCATAACTACTCTATTTTTTAATTATTTTTTTACATTTTCCTATACAAACTACTCTACTTTTCAATCATTTCTACACAACTATCCATACAACTAACCTATCTATTTTAACTTTATTCTCTTTACTCCTCATCATTACTCCTATTACATCACATCATTTTCTATGAATTTGACAACTTCTACTTCAAAAACTTTTCAAAAACTTTTTATTTATTACCAAACACACTCAAATTTTTCAATAGCATATTTATTTTTAACAAAAACTTTTCTCTTTTTGTAATTTCTCTATTTTAAAATTATGATGTTGTTTGGTAACGAATAAAACTCAAATATTTTTATAAGGGTGTGTTTGGCAATAAGTATAAAATGTCATTTTAAAACTTTTCAATCTAAAACTTTTTAATCTAAAACTTTTCACTCTCCATAACTACTATATTTTTAAATTATTTTTTCACATTTTCCTATATAACTACCCTACTTTTCAATTATTTCTACACAATTACCTATACTACTAACGTATCTATTTTAACTTTATTCTCTTTACTCCTTATCGTAAAACTTTTTAATCTAAAACTTTTCACTCTCCATAACTACTATATTTTTAAATTATTTTTTTCACATTTTCCTATACAACTATTCTACTTTTCAATCATTTCTACACAATTACTTATATAACTAACCTATCTATTTTAACTTTATTTTCTTGATTCCTTATCATTATCCATATCATATTAAATCATTTGACAACTTTTACTCTCTAAAACTTTTTACCAAAACTTTTATTTATTCCCAAACACACCTTAAGTGTTTTCAATCAGAAAGTTCATCTAAAAAAAATTTTCATTTCACACGTGTAACTTTTGCGCAGATGCCCCTCGAATTCAAAAATGCCAGGTACGGCCAAGAGAATACACGGTTGGATGAGGCATTTTATGGTTGAAGTATTTAACAAGCATCTTTCAGCTCGTACAATGCCTACGATCTTAGTCAAAATTTAATTAATGCATGACTTTTTTACGGGTAAAAAAAATATCAACAAATTTTTCATCGGTCCAAACAGCCCGTATTTCTTCGTAATTTTTTATATAACTATTTTATTTCTAATTATTTATATACAACTACTAATACAATTAACTTATCTATTTTAACTTTATTTTTTTACATTTCATTATTATTCCTATCATATTACATTATTATCTACTAATTTAACAACTTTCACATCAAAAACTTTTAATCTGAAAGTTTTATTACTTTTCAAACACATCCTTCAAGTGTTGGTTCTTCATAACTATCTTATTTTTAGGAGTTTTTCTCAAATATTCATAATACGTTTGACTCTAATATTAAATATGCCTACTACATTTTCAAAATATTGGATATACTTACCACGTTAGTATTTAATTCCAAAAGTGCCAATTCTATTAAAAACCATCAGTTAAATTTTTATAAATACTAAAAATACCTCTGTTATAAAATAATAAAAGATGAAATAAAATAGAAAGAAAATTAAATTATGACTCTCAAAATTTAGAGCTTAGGCGTAATTAGAGCATTGATGAGCTATGACATATAAATGTTCAATTATGTCTAAAATTTGATGGGTATATTAATATTTTCATATATTAACTAATAGTGTTAACTCATGGATTGTATGTTTTTTGGATTAACTGCAAGTGTAACAGGTATATTTGAGATTTTAAAAAATATAATCGGTATATTTGGGAAAAGCTTTATTTTTGAATTATTTTTCACATCATTCTGTATAATTGTTCTACCTTTCAATTATTTCTACACAATTATCTATACAATTAATCTATCTTAACTGTATTCTTTTTACTCATCATTAAACCCCTATCATATCACATTATTTTCTTGCAATTAAAAAACTTTTACACAAATGAATTTTAAAATAGATAAATTAATTGTATAGATAGTTGTATAGAAATGATTAACAAACGAACTTTTAATAAAAAAAATGCAATGGTAACCATGTTGCCATAAGAAGCATTTGTTTGGCCGGGTAATAAGCTGACAGTTCCACTACGTGGTAAGAAAGTAGTTTTAAATTATTGTTTTATAATAATATTTTTATATGAAAGAGCTTTTTCTTTTTTTATTGGTACACACACATTATAATATTTGATATTACAATTAAGTATATTCAACCCTCACACAATGGAAGATTTTTCTATAAATAATTCTATATTAAGTAGGAAATAGTAAACTTTATTGCTCAAGGGAGAAGTAAATAAAACACTCCACAACTATGTGGGGACTCAAAACCATGAGTTATTGTATTTGGGTGCACTGGTTGTACTATAAGGCCACACGCCTAGTGCAATTTTTTATTAGTAGGACATAAAAATTCATGTGACAATACTCAATAGTGGTGAAATAATGCTCCTCGGTGTAAACTGTCGATGAAGGCGAAAGAAATTTAATTTTAGTTTGTCAAGAAAATGCGAAAGAAAAAAGTCTTCATTTTTTTTATTTGTATATATATACATACACTAAGCTATCTAATATTACAAATTGTTATATGTATAATCCTCGCACATAGAAAAACTAAATAATACCCCCGCTAATGAGGGGAAATTAATGCCCCCATAGGGCGGCTGACTCTGAAACCTCAGTGTTGGGATATTACGCCCCTTGCCCTTACTTTGATGCTACAGGCCAAGAAGTCTTTGCAATTTTTTGTACACTTTTTTATATAATTTTACATTTTAGCTATTTAACAACTTTACTTGTGTTCCGGCCTCGTGAAAAATCATATCATAAACTTGGTTAAAGATAAAATTATTTTCCTGCGGCTTTGAGAATAAATGCTTAATTAATTTTCCAGCAAAATTTTAAAGCATCCAATTCTTTAACCGAGTCCGAAAAGTACATCACAGAAATATTTTGCATTGTGTTCAACATTCTGATTTTACATCTCTAACGAGAAAACCCTTGATTAAAAGAGCTGAATACAATGGTCCATAAAAAAATGCTTAATACTAATGAAGTGCGTAGAAGATCCTTCTACGTCTTTACAAGTGCACGAAAATCGTGTCTAACAAAAATATAAAGATAAATGAGTACACTTCGCCCCGCGCCGTGACTCGGATGTGAGGTATATGACGCCACGCGCCATATCTTAAATATGAAGTACATGACGCCGCGCGCCATGACTTAAATATGAGGTACATGACGCCACGCGCCATGACTTAAATGTGAGGTACACGACGCCACGCGTCATGATTTAAATGTGAGTTTACGCTTAGCCCGTCGACCAGCGATGACTCGGTTTGGGAACTGGTGAGGGGCCCGTCGGCGACACCAGTGACCCTACACAGCAAACTTAGTGCGCTCTTAGCTTCTGGATTTACACAGCAGACCAGCGTGTCCCGCTTTCAGCTTCTATATAAGAAACCAGCGTCTCCCGCATTCAGTCTCTGGATTGAATGATTGGGTGGTTTTACCAAGAAATGGATTCAACCAAATTTTAAAAGTATTTTTGGGTCAACTTTGACCATTTGAGGAGGTTTGGGCCCAACTGAGCTCGTTGAGGGATTTTGGGCTCAAGAGGACTTGTTGAAGGATTTTAAGTCATCTTGGACTTGCCGAAAGTTTTGGGGCCTATCAAGGCTCGGGTTGAAGAATTTTGGGGCCGAGTTGGCTTATTGGAGATTTTTGAGCCATCTTCGGCTTTTTTGGAGAGTTTGGAGCTATCTTGGGCCCCTTTTTTTTTTTTTTGAGGGTCTTGAGCCCAAATGACTTGTTGAGGAATTTTGGACCCAAGTGGGATTGTAGGAAGGTTTTTGAGCCGTCTTGGGTTTGCTGGAAGTTTTAGGCCTATTAAGGCTCGGGTTGAGCAAAGAGGTCATTCACCCGTGTATCAACTCAGCTCACTTCCCGGAGAGTATTTACTCGGGGAGAAATACATAATTATATATATATATATATATATATATTTGAAAGTCTTCTAAGATGTATATGTATATAATATATATATATATATATATTTTTTTTTTGGGCCCGCGGGACAAATATATATATATTTTTGAAGGTCCGCGAGACATATATATTTTTGGAAAATAAAATATTCATTTTTGAAGGCCCGTGGGGCATATATGTTTTTAGAAAACAAAATCTTAATTTTTGGATGCCCGCGGGACATCTATATAATTTTAGAAATCAAAATCTTAATTTTTGGATGCCCGCGGGACATCTATGTAATTTTAAAAATCAAAATCTGAATTTTTGGATGCCCGCGGGACGTCTATGTAATTTTAGAAAACAAAATCTTGATTTTTGGACGCCCGCGGGACGTCTGTATATTTTTAGAAAACAAAATCTTGATTTTTGGACGCCCGCGGGACGTCTATATAATTTTAGAAATCAAAATCTTAATTTTTGGACGCCCGCGGGACGTCTATGTAATTTTAGAAAACAAAATCTTGATTTTTGGACGCCCGCGGGACGTCTGTATATTTTTAGAAAACAAAATCTTGATTTTTGGACGCCCGCGGGGCGTCTATATAATTTTAGAAATCAAAATCTTAATTTTTGGACGCCCGCGGGACGTCTATATATTTTTAGAAATCAAAGTCTTAATTTTTTTGGACTTCTGCGGGACGTCTATATAATTTTAGAAATCAAAGTCTTAATTTTTGGATGCCCGCGGGACATCTATATAATTTTAGAAAACAAAATCTTAATTTTTGGATGTCCGCGGGTCATCTATGTAATTTAAAAAAAAACAAAATCTTGATTTTTGGATGCCCGCGGGTCATCTATGTAATTTTAAAAATCAAAATCTGAATTTTTGGATGCCCGCGGGACATCTATGTAATTTTAAAAATTAAAATCTTAATTTTTGGATGCCCGCGGGTCATCTATATAATCTTAATTTTTTTTGTATGGTCTTTTAATATATATATGTATTTTAGAAAATAATATATATATTTTGGAAGCCTATATGTATAATATATACGTTTTTCGAGGCTTTATATATATATATATAGATATGTCACTACATTTTTTATTGTAAAAAGGGCATGAGTATATATATGTATATATATATATATGAAGCGTGCCTGTGAGACGCCGGGTTCCCGGGACCTTTATATATATATATGTGTCTGTGTGTGTGTGTGTCCGTATGGCGCGCGCACGTGTGTGCGTGGCGTGCCAAATGGGATCCCGGGACCCCGGGCTCTTATATATATATATATATTGTTATATATATATATTTTATTTATTTTTTCTATCATGAAAATTCGTAGTTTTATATATATGTGTACATATATATACGACGGCCCGTGAAATCCCGAGACCCCAGGCCCTTTTATATATATTGTTGTATATATATATTTTATAAAAATACGTAACTTTATGTATATATATATATATATATATATATATATATATATATATATATATATATATATATTACGGCCACCCGTGGAATCCCGGGACCCCGGCCCTTATATATATTATATACATTTTATAATCCGTAGCTTTATGTATATATATATATATATTTATATATAGAAAATACACATATATATATATATTTATTTTATTTTTAAAGGAGAAAAATACTTAACCCGCGTGTCAATTCAACCCGCCAGTCGGGGAGTATCCACGTTGGGAAAAGTAATCTTTTTGAAAATAATATATATGTATATATTTTTATATATAGAGAATACACACATATATATATTTTTTATCTTATTTTTAAAGGAGAAAAATACTTAACCCGCGTGTCAATTCAACCCGCCAGTCGGGAAGTATCCACGTTAGGAAAAGTAATTTTTGAAAATAATATATATGTATATATTTTTATATATAGAGAATACACACATATATATTTTTTTATCTTATTTTTAAAGGAGAAAAATACTTAACCCGCGTGTCAATTCAACCCGCCAGTCGGGGAGTATCCACGTTAGGAAAAGTAATTTTTGAAAGTAATATATATGTATATATATTTTTATATATAGAAAATACACATATATATATTATTTTATTTTATTTTTAAATGAGAAAAATACTTAACCCGCGTGTCAATTCAACCCGCCAGTCGGGGAGTATCCACGTTGGGAAAAGTAATCTTTTTGAAAATAATATATATGTATATATTTTTATATATAGAGAATACACACATATATATATTTTTTATCTTATTTTTAAAGGAGAAAAATACTTAACCCTCGTGTCAATTCAACCCGCCAGTCGGGGAGTATCCACGTTAGGAAAAGTAATTTTTGAAAATAATATATATGTATATATATTTATATATATATAATATGAAAGAAATTCTTTTTTTTTTTTAAACTAAAAGAAAAATACATAGGAAGAACTCACGTTCTCTCTTCTTTGAGCGCGGGAGAGCTCTACCCCGGTTGAGTCGTCTGCTCAAGTTCTCTCCCCTCTCCTCGTGGTCTCGAATGAGAAGCCGAGTGGGGTATTTATAGGACTCTGCCGAGCCCTGGTGCCAGTTCCGCGGCTGTGGATGCAGGCTCCCGCGGAACCGCTTTCCTGCGGAACCGTCTTCACGCGGAACCGCTTTCCCGCGGAACGGTCTTCCCGCGGAACCGTCTTCACGCGGAACCGTCTTCTCCTTTTCTGCCAGCCCCAGCACACTTAATCCATGAAAGCGTCGGCGGCTCTCTCCAGGATCGGCTTGGCCGACCTGGCCGTGATGGGCCAATGACCTTGCCCTCAACGTCGCTGAGCGCGGCTTCGCCATCTCCGTCTACAACTGCACCGCTTCCAAGGTCGACGAGACAGTCCGTCGAGCCGAACAAGAGGGCCACCTTCGTTCTTTGAGGGCCGTACGATGAGGCTGCTAAGGCTGCTCCCCGCTGTCGGATGGCGCGTCTGCTGCTCTCGTTCAACTCCGCAGCTCTGGGTACGTTCCGCACAGCCAGCTGGATGTGCCTGGGGACGATCCTCGTCTTCTTGTTGTCCCGTGCCGCATTTCCCGCCAGCTTTTCTTGACGTGCTGCTGAAGCTGTTCCTTAAAGGAACAGAGCAATAGGAGATAGTGCGTCATGAACTGGTCAAGGTCCTTATCGTCTCCAACCATTAGCTGATTCGCATGGCTTAGAACTGAATATTTGGCAACGACATGCTGCGACTGGGCAAGCCGCGCGTCAATCCTCAGCAATTGGTCGACCGGCGTCGCAATCCTCAGGCAAGCCATGTGCGCCGACAGAAGCTGTTCGTAGAGCGGATGAGCCAAGATATTCGTCTTGTACCGCGCGCTCTGCCACGACCCCATTCCATCACCCTGCTCTCCGGGTACTCCCCCATCACCGCCATGTCCAAGAACACCTGGTGCAGCTCCACCAGGCTCTTCTCCAGTTCCTTGGCCGCATCGTGCCGGTCCTGGATCTCAGACACCGTGGCCAGCACCTTCCCCTTTCCGTGCTCTGCAATCGCCTTGTGCAGGAAATCCTCGCTCTCCCCATTGGAAATGATCCTCTCTATCACCTCCTCGTCCGGGTACTCCCCCATCACCGCGAAGTAGCGCCGCTCCACCGTCTCCTTGTGCTCCGCCATCGTCTTCTGCCGGAGGCTCTGGAAGTCCAGCATCAGCTCCTTTAGTTTCCGCCGGAGCCCGTTGGTGACGGAAGTCCTGGTGCGGTCGACGGGCGTGCCTTCTTTGCAGCTGGACAGGCGGCGATTGGCGGCGTTTGAGCGGTCCATCTCCTCGAGTTGAGATCGGATGGTCCTGGCCTTCTTCAGAACGGCGACGATGTCTTGGTTGATCCGGATCCGGAGGGCTTTCAGGGCTTCCGGCTTGTGGGCTGCCTTGCTCTCCTCATTCAATTCCTGCAGCCGCAGGAGCACCTCTCGGATCCATGCTATCTCTTCCTTCACCTTGTTGGCCTCTTCCAGAAAGAGGGAGAGGTTTTGATCGGAGGTGGCGGCAGCTTGGGCGGCGAGCTCGACTTCATCGGGGCCGGCTTCCAGATCTTTGAGGGCCTGCCTCTTTAGATCCACGTAGCTGGCGAAGGATTTCGTCATGAGATCGTTCATCTTCGCGGAAAGCAGAAATCTTGCTGTAAATCTGGAGAGAGAGAGAGAGAGAGAGAGTTGAGTGAGATGAACTGATGAGGTGGATGGATGTGGTGTCACGGCCGGCGAGGATGAAGCTGATGATGATGTCACGGAGAAATTCTTCGGAGTTGTCTCGCCGGCCATGAACCGCGAGAGCAGATCTTGCTTCGCGTTTGCAGACTCATCTTTCTTCCGGGCGCGGATGATCCCCGCCGCAAATTCGTGGACGGTGTCCACCGACTCGCGCAGCCGCCGCTCAGAGCTGATGCTCAGCAGCCTGTTGATCCGTCAGAGAAAGGGGCACGGCGTACCGGAAGTGGCCGGCGCTGAGGTTGGTGGCGTCGTTGAAAGCGCGGGCAAAGTCAGGGGGTAGATAGCTGCTGGTGGGAACCGATCCGACGACGTTGCTGCCTCCGCCGCCGCCGAGGCATGCGGGGTCGGCACCGAAGGCGACCTCGCAGATGTTGTCGAAGGCGAAGCGCTCCATCACGTCCTGCAGGTCGATGGTTTCGTCGGTGATGGCAGCTCGTTGCAGCAGAGGCAGGAGTCGGTGCTGGATCTTGAAGCGGACGGTGTCAACGACGAAATTCCGGAGATTTTTTTTATTTTTTATTTTTATGAAAAATAAAAAAATATATATATCTCTTCAACTTGTTATTATTTTCTTTATTACTAATCATTACCCTTGCTAATCTCACTCTTAACCATTTTCTATAATTTTTTCACTTATGTTTTACAAGTTTTTTAAAATTATTCTGGGCAAGTCTTTTAACCATTTTTTAAATTTGAAGAGCTATTATTTTATTTTATTTCATCTTTTATTATTTTAAAATAGTGGTATTTTGGGTATTTACAAAAATTTAATGAACAGTTTTAATGAAATGAATATTTTTGAAATTAACTGCAAATATAGTGAGTATATCTGAAATTTTGAAAACATAGTGAATATATTTGAAATTAGGGCGAAATATAGTGAATATATTTGAAAAAAGTACATTTATTTTTCATAGATATGTATGCTTAACAGCCTAAACAAACTATTTACGTAACAAGTTTTTTTTTTTAATAAAAATGAAGAAAGGATATTTTTATTTTATTTTCAAATACGTATAGTAATTTATCTGTACATGCTTTCTAATTCTGATCATCTTTTCGAGTCATTCGGAAACTTTATACGTTTCGGCCGTCTCGATGAATTTTGCATCCACCGTATTTAAAATGATTTGTTTAATTAAGGAAATTACATTATTTGTCTAGCAACGTCACGACCATATCTACAGAGCAAATTACGTAAAATAAACATAATAAAATAGTTATATGCCGATTATCAATCTGAAAGTAGTATGTTTAACTTCCAAATCATCTGAAATATTAGTTATATATGAATAAATTATTATATAAAAGTATGGTTATATTCTAATTCGCATCCAAGCCTTCTTCATAATTTATTAATTATTTTTTTAAAAGCCTACCAAAACAATTTTGGCCCACACACGTCTTTGATTGGTTTCTGGCTGGACAAAATGATCTCTCATGGCCTTCGCGATGGGATCTAATTGCATGCGCCCGGAGCATACAGTACACCCATTTAAAAAAAAAAAAAATTTTTAATTTTTTTTATAAAACTGTTAATGTAAGTGTATTTAACATGTGTATAAATTTGTACCATTTTTGGAGTATTTTAAATATTTATTTTTTATTTTTAAAATTACCTAAAATGCTACTGATTTTCAAAAATAAAAAATAAAAATAAAAAATACTCTAAAAATGGTACAAATTTATACACGTATTAAATAGATATAAATTAACAATATTGTAAATTTTTTTTTAAAAAAAAATAGGTGTATGCAAATTTTTTTTAAAAAATAGGTGTATGTGCGGAGCGCATGCAATGGGAGTCCCTTTGGCGATGGACACTTTCGGTTCCCGGGTCTCTCCCTCTCCCTCTCCCTCCATTCACACCAGCCACTCTCTCGCTCTCTCTCTCTCTCCATTCACACCTGCCAAAGTTAGCCAACGTAGACCGTGCAGGCAGGTAAGAAGATTCAAGGTTCAACTGGGTGGTTCGCGGCCGCACAGGCGACCCAATCCTTTACGCTAATATCCTGCCACGCCGGATTTTCGTTTGCGTCCCGGATCTGAATTTGCCTGCCAATGGAACATATCACATATGTGCATAAATATGCGTTAGCAGCATTGACGAGTCAATTGATTCGGCCTAAACTTCACGACATCTTTCTCCAGACGATTCTCTATGATACATTCATTAGACAGCGGAAGCTGAAAAATCAACGAAGAAATGAAAGTAATGGACGGTCCAGGCATGCCGCGAAGAGGTCGCACGTGCGCTGGTGTGTACGGTGTCCCTTCTCGCTTTCTGGGGGAAAATATCTTCCGGCGTGGATCCTCCAGAAGTTTCCGGATGCCTCCGGTTGTAGCTTCCAGACTCCCTCCCTCCAGATATTTTCTCCTCCCTTCCTTTTTATATGCCAGCGTTGGCTGTCTTACAAAGCAAACAATTTCGAGAGTAGTAGCGTATCTCCCTCTCCTCTCTAGGTTTTCTCCTACAGTCCCACGTGAAATCGATTGCGTTACAAGGAAGAGGAAGAGGTAGTCCGAACGGCTACAGCTTCAACAGAGAGAGAGAGGGAGGGAGGGAGGGAGGGAGAGAGCTTGAGGATCCTCTCGGCGGATGAATTGATTTTTCTTTCTTCCGGTCGGGATGGATCTTTATCAACGATCAGGATCTTATTACAATGTTCTCGGCGTCGACAGGAACTCTTCCTGCGCGCAGATACGGAGCGCTTATCGCAAGCTAGCAAAGGTGATTGAGCCTACAGCAGCGCATTTTAGTAGAGATTGGCACACCATTACCATAGCGCTTTTCTTTGCTTGGAGTATCAATCCATGAATGGAACTGATATTCTCTTCTGAATGTTCTTGCGCAGAAATGGCATCCGGATCGATGGGCGACAACGCCGTCCGTTGCAGAAGAGGCAAAGCGGAGATTCCAGCAAATTCAAGAAGCTTATGAGGGTAAGCGTGGCGATCTGCATGCATCTTGGTTCTTCCAATTCCTTTGTTATTTCTTTTGCTTGTTTTACGAAGTTACTCGACTGAGATTCTGAGATCGGGTGTGCATTTCGGTGGCAGTCCTATCGGATGATAGGAAGAGATCAATGTACGATGCCGGCCTATACCATCCCCATGAAGAAGAAGAAGATGAGGTGGGCATAAACTAGAAACTTGATTGCGTAATCCGACATTGAGATCAAATGTTAGTGTTTGCGTATTTGCTAGAGTTTCCTGAAGTCCGTTGTTTTGTTGATCTGAAATTGCAGGGCTTCTACGATTTCGTGCAAGAGATGCTGTCTCTCATGGCCGCCGTAGGGAGAGAGGTATATTTCCTTCCTCCAATGTTGCCCTTGGCATTTTGTTTTTCAATGGAATACGGTCCCTTGAAAAGATGGCCACATGAGGCGTCATTTTCTGTACACGAGTGCTGAAGATGAGGGTCCATAGAACGTGGCGAGTCTTTCTTTTGTTTCTAATCAAGTGGTCCGTGCTGTTGTCCAACAAAAAATCTTGGGGCCGGAACATTCCGCAGCTTCCGCTTCGGGTTCCCTTGCATTTTCGTGGCTTTCGGCCGTTGGACTTGTCAAATCACCTCTGCGCAAACTGTAGTATTGTATCAAGCTTCTGGTACAAGTAACGCATGTCCCACGCGCGCACACTATCAAACGCACCGGAATAATGGTGGCGGCTGACGCGTACTGTTTGTGTGGTGTGTGGCAGGAGAAGAGCTACAGTTAGGGGTGCAACTTGGGCCGGGTTCAACCCGAACCCGGCCCGCCGAACCCGGAAATTGGCAGTACCCAAACTGGCTGTTTATGAGCCCGAACCCGATTTTTCGGGTTGAACCCGAGACCGATTTCAAATCGGTCTCGGTTTCGGGTTGATAGGAACCCTAACCCGCACAACCCGAACCCGATTTCAATACCCCTTATAAAGGGGATTTTTCCGGTACCCTAACCCGTCGATTTCAATTTCCCCCCAAATTCTAGGTTATACTGCTCTAGCATAGCAATCCGCCGGTCGTTAATCCTGCTCCTGCCATCCTGCATCCTGCCCGGCGCGGCCGTGCATTGCCGTCGATCGACGACCGACTGTCTTCCTTGTCGACGACGGGACGAGGGACGACTGATAGTGGAGTTTATCTTCTCCGGTGTCGTCTGCTTCTGTCGTCTACTACTCCGACGGTCCGACCTGCTCTGCTGCTCAGAGCTTCATCCTCTGCTTCGACCAGCCCGTGCGATCGACGATCGATCATCTGTCCTGTCGACGACGAGACGACGACTCAATCGTGTTGACGATCGATCATCTTCATCCACTTATTGCGCAGTGTCATCGTGTTGACGAGACGACGACTCAATCACTCATTCACTCAGCTCAGTTCGTCTGCTCCGGTGTCGTCTGCTTCTACTCGTCGTCGACTTCTCTGACCTGCTCCGACCATCGTCACTCAGCTCAGTTCGTCTGCTCCGGTTTTGCAAGTTTCTGGTGCAGGATTTATTGCTGATGAATTATCACTGTGTTGTATGTTGTGATTCATCTTGTTATAGAACTCATTTGGAGACCATGTTTCTGACTTTATGCCCCCCTTTCACGGATGACAGAAAAGTTGCGCACAGATGTTCATGTGCTTGGCATTATGCATAATCAAAGTCCTCACTTTATAGTCCATTAAAAATTTTAATCGTGAAAATGAATATTTTGGCGTTTGAAGAATTTCTGAGTTCTTACATAGGATGGATTGGCTTTATACTGAGACTTCATTCCCAGATGTGCATATATGCTTTCATACAGCTGTTTTATCTGATTAACTCAATGATGAAATGCTAATACCATGAATGGGAATATAATCCATCAAAGACTTTTTTTTCCGTTAGCAGTTGTAAGATGGAATGAATTTCTTTTCATCTTTCTGAGATTCAGCATGCATCAGAATAGGTTGTATCATTTACATGAATGGACTTTTCGGTAGAATTTTTTGTTTGCCTCTTCCAGTGATTGGAGGCATTCAAAGTAACATATTTTGGGCAACAGTACTTGCTAATTGCTATGGTCCTTTTTTACTCTACTTTTACGTATCTGCTTGCATTGCCCTTTATGAGTAGCAGTCAACCACCAGCGTTAGAACTCATCCGAACGACAGGTTAGAACTTAGAAGCAGCTGCAACAATGAAGGCAGTGGCAGCCACCAGAATCTCTGCTTGCTCTGTTGCTCATCTCTAGCCAAGAGCTAGCTCATGCATATGCCACCATAAATTCAATTCCACACGCTGTTTGCCATCTCGAATTCTCGATAATAGTTCTTTTTTCCTTGAAAAGCTGAATACAATACTACTTATTTCCCTTGTATAATTTTGAATTTTGTATGACATTTCATATATCTAATTTTGAATCTTTTAAGATTGTATTTTATGAAATTATGCTTTTAAATGGGCTGATATCTAAAAGTTTGTGGTGATCTTGAATGTGCTATAATCTTGACTAGCTTTGTTTTTCAATTTCTCAGGTGGGCAAGAAACTATCAGAACTAATTCGGGATTCAGGCGTGCAGGCATCATTGCATCAAGAATTGAGCACGACAACCCACGCTGCCCACCTCTGTAATTACCTTTCCTTCTATAAATGCAATTTCGTTTCAGTCCTTTAATTATTTTTTTCCATTTCGTAAGTTAGAACATGATTTGCTTTGCATGCTCGTATGAAACACCTCATCTTAGTAAATTCATGAAATCTTAGATATATTCCTTTGGGCTTTTGCCCAACAAAAAATTATTTCCAAATTCTAAATCGGGCAATTTAAGGCATGTATTTGGTATAAAAGATCAGCATTTTATGATTTTAAGGCATGCATGCTTGTGTTAATATGTATTGGTTAATATTGATATAATGTAGGAAGAATTATTATGATTGAAATAAAAATATCTAACTATGATTATATGTTATGAAAATGATATCTAGGTGGTTAATAAAATATGGACGATTCAAGTAATATGCAAGACAAGAATAGTGAACAAGAGATCGACAGTGAGCAAATAAAAAATACAACAACTGCTTCAAACACTATTGATCTTACAGAAAGTTCGGATGCAAACGAGCCTCTTCTCAAGAAGAAAAAAGGATATAAAACTTCATCACCAGTTTGGGAAGAATTTGAAAGGATTTTGGACCAAAATGGAAAAGTGGCATGGGGAATTTGTAAGTATTGTAAGATTAAACTTAAGTGTCCAAGTACTCAAGGAACAAGCACATTAACTAGACACTTAAAGTTATGCAAGTATAATACCAACAAAAGAGCTAAGGGTCAGCGTTTATTATCATTTCAAACAGTAACTGATGATGGTGGAATGGTTATGTCAAATTGGAAGTTTGACCAAGAAGCCTGCAAAAGAGCAATGGCAAAAATGATCATTCTTGATGAATTGCCATTTAAATTTGTTGAAAAGGAAGGGTTTAGAGAATTTTGCAAAGTTGTGCAGCCACTCATCAAACATGTTTCAAGGACCACAATTGCCAAAGAAATTTTCAAAATATACATGTTAGAGAAGGCTAAATTACGAAAGATTTTTAGTTGTGATGTTCGGCGTGTATGCTTGACAACAGATTTGTGGACTTCAAATCAAAATATTGGGTATTTATGTTTGACTGCTCATTTTATAGATTCTAATTGGATTCTTCAAAAGCGTATTCTTAATTTTTGTATTCTTCCTTCACCACACACGGGGGAAGCTATTGCTAACGCAATTGAAGAATGTTTGAATGATTGGAATATTGGACAAGTGTGTACCCTTACTGTTGACAATGCATCGGCCAATGATGTTGCGCTAAACACTTTGCGTTTAAATTTAAAAATGAAGAATGCTCTCTTTGGGGATGGAGAATCTTTACATGTCCGTTGTGTTGCGCACATTTTAAATTTGGTTGTGAAGGAGGGAACCGAACAAATCAAGGATTCCATTGCTCGAATTCGTAATAGCATAAAGTGGGTCAAGAGTTCTCCTAGTAGAGAACAAGCATTTGGAAAATCTTGTGAAAGTGTTAGAATTTCGAGTAAAATGTCTTTGTGTTTAGATGTGCCAACACGTTGGAATTCTACATACTTGATGTTGAAACATGCTATACCCTTTGAAATGGCTTTCAAACATCTTGAAGTGAATGATGCAAGTTTTAGAAGCTCTAGTCCACCTCTTGAAGAAGATTGGAACCATGCCAGAGTCCTTTGTGATTTCTTGGTTTTGTTTTTTGAAGCTACTGAAATCTTGTCGGGTACTAAATATGTCACTTCCTCATATCATTTTCCTCAACTTGACGCAATTCAAGATCGATTAAAGTCATTTCCAGCAGAGAATGATAATCCTATCCTTCGTCACATGTGCAACAAAATGAAGGAAAAACTTGCAAAATATTGGGGTTCTGTTGACAAGTTCAACATTTACTTGCTCATTGCGATAGTGTTTGATCCACGATACAAGCTAGGCTATTTGGAATTTTGTCTTAGTATTTTCCTTCCTGCGGATCAGGTTTCTGCATTATCAAAGAAAGTGTATGATAAAATGGTTGAATTATATGGATCTTATAAATCTGGGTCTACTAGTAGTACTACAAGTTCTTTGTCTGAAGCGAGTGGGGCACCATCCGAATCAAAGAATTCAAAATGGAAGCTGTGGCAATCTATGAATAACAGTAATGCTGGAGTTATCACAAATGAAATTGATGCCTATTTAAAAGATCCGGTTGAGAATGAAGTAGAACCATTCGATATTTTAGCATGGTGGGCAACGGCTACAAAATACAGGATTTTATCTTTTCTGGCAAAAGATATTTTGGCTATTCCTGTTTCAACAGTTGCATCAGAATCTGCATTTAGCACTGGAGGACGTGTTCTTGACCAATATCGTAGTTCATTAACACCCATGTTGGTTGAGTGCCTAATTTGCTCTCAAGATTGGTTGAAAGCATCTCCAGTCGATTCAAATTATGAAGAATTTGTTGATCAACTAGACAAATGCGTAAGAGGTAAAATATATTTTTCTATGTTTTAATCCTATCCCTTTCTCTTAACATTATTTTTAATGCCAATATTTATTTTTTTCAGATGAAGTTTCTCAAACGTCGGGAAACGCTGCTTCAAGATCGTTACCACCTATTCCACCAAGAAATTAATTTACAGGAGGTATTACTTATATATTTGAATATATATGCATATATATGCTCTTTAAGTTCAATTGTACAAAATGACGTTGATTTTGTGTATTTTTTTAGGGAAAAAAGAATTTGGCTTAGCGGACGAGAATAATAGAAGACAAGAAGAATGAAGACTGCGTGGAAAATTAAAATGTTTCATGTTGTTATGTTGCAGTTGACAATTTAAGTTAAATGTTGTAATTTGGTTATTGGAATCTAAGACTAAAGTTGTAGACTTGGACCTAACTTGGATGTTGTGATTTGAAGTTGTATTTTTGAACTTGTTATAATCTTATTTGTTTTGATATTATTGTATTTTTTGGATTATTTTCTTTTCTTATGATTGATATTATAAAGTTTGTCTTATGGTCAGATGCTAATATTTCTATATATGATTGTGATATTCATGTTAAATTGCAGGACGGACAAAGGTTGTACTTCTACATTCATCAAAATATGGTTGCTATTCAACTTAATGCGAAGAGAATGCCCAAAACAGGTTTTTCTTCTTAATACTCTTAAATGGTATTTAAATTTTTTTTGCTTTCTTCTAATAAATTGTTATTTTAGATTTTTTTTTGCAATAGATTTGTGATTAAATGAGTATAGAATGTATATTTATAGTAACATGTCAACCCGAAACTCAACCCGAGCCCGAATTTCAAAAATAGGGTTAGGGTTGAGGTTTTACAAATAGGGTTAGGGTTAGGGTTAGGGTTGAAGATTTACAAATAGGGTTAGGGTTAGGGTCGAGGTGAACCCGAGTTTCATGAGCCCGAGTTGCACCCCTAGCTACAGTTTGCCAGAACTGCAAAACATGCTCTTCGAGATGGCACAGCAGAGCCACGATCCTCCCACGTTCAACACCTGGGCCGAGCGAAGTGAGGGTAGAACCTCAAAGCGAGCTCGGCGAGACACTAACAATGGGCCGGTGGGGATGACGCGAGTTGGAGTGGCGTCTTGTGCAAACGTCCACCTATCTAACTTTAAGCTCTTTGGGAGCCCTGTTTTTTAATTGTATTTCCCCTCTGTAATTACGACTGTTGCAACGATACATAAATGGAGATTCCATAGGTTATCTGGAATTGTATGCTTATTTTCATTTTTCTCAATTACGCTTGAAAGATAGACAGAAAAAGCATACATGCATATCCGTGGTTTGAAATATGCAATTAATGTTTCATTTTTTCCTAACTATGCATGAAGAGGAAACACAAAAGCATGCGATTTCATCCAAAATGGCTTGAAGTATAAAATCAAAAGCATACATGCATCCTTTTTGTCTGAAATATGCGATTTCATCCAACATGACACAGAAGTATTCTCTTTATATGCTCTTTCTTTAGAGAGAGCTGTATCGGCTTGAGTTGCAACGGATAAAGTTGGATGTCGTTTTCGCATAACTTGAAGCTAATTGTATTTATATCGACACAAAAATCAATCCCTTTAATTACTGGAAAGGATTACCCTTCACTACTACCTTCCGTGATGATAGATGCCTGAACCAGTTGGGTCGATTCGACTGCCATGAAGGGAAACAATTTGGAAGTTGGAGCAACAGCTACGCCAAGGTAGATGGGCTTGGGCCCATATGAATAAGACGGACTTGTACTATTATAGATGGGCCTCCAATGGTGGGCCTCGAATAGTGGCAGGGTCAATACATTACCGAAACGCAGGAAAGCAGGTACCAATCGTTGGTTCCCGTTGTCTTCTTGGGGTGAATCCGGCCCATGCGTGAGCATGGATGGGAAACCACTTTTCCATCTTTTCCTTAGTAATTTCACATTTTGGAAATATTCTTCTTTTCACTTACCTACTACGCTACTCACATTAACATATTAAACCCGTGGATTAGTGACAACACCTTAAGCCCTTGGTTACCAATCATTTAAGCGAGAAACTTCAAGTTCCTGGTTTTTAAGGTTCAAAAATTCTTTTGAATCTAGTCATGTCAGATGGGATCGACTGCTTCCTACTCCGCTCGCTACTTACATTAACAAATTGACCGCTAGCTTAGTTACAACTCTTTTGGGAAGCTTAAGTTGCCGGTTTAAGGCTGATTAAGGCTGAAAATTCTTTTGTAGGGTGTGTTTGGGAATGGATAAAACTTTTGATGAAAAGTTTTAGAAAATAAAAGTTGTCAAATGATGTGATATGATAGAAATAATGTGAAGAGTAAATAGAATAAAGTTAAAATAGATAGGTTAGTTGTATGGATAGTTGTGTAGAAATGATTGAAAAGTAGGATAGTTGTATAGGGAAATGTGAAGAAATGATTAAAAAATAGGATAATTATGGAGAGTGAAAATTTTTCAATCTTCTTGCCAAACACACTCGTAATTTGTGCTTTAGTCGTGTCGGATGGGATACGCTTGCTACTGGCATTAGCAAATTGACGCTTAGATTAGTGGCAGCACTTATCCCTTAGTCGGGTACCAATCATTTAATCGAGAAGCTTAAGTTGCCGGTTTAAGGCTTGAAATGCTTCTAAACTAATGTTTAGAGTCATGCCAGATGGGATCGATTTTTACCTACGCTGGCTACTCACATTGGCAGATTGACCACTAGTTAGTGACAACGCTTAAGCCCTTAGTTGGGTACCAGTCGGAAGCTTGAGTTGCCGGTTTAAGGCTCGAAATGCTTTTGAACTAATGCTTAAGAGTCATGTCAGATGGGATCGATTTTTACTACTCCGATCCCTACTCACATTGGCAAATTGAATCCTAGATGAGTGACAAAACTTAAAAGCCCTAAGTTGGGCACCAGTCATTTAATCGAGAAGTTGCTTGTTTAAGGCTCGAAATTCTTTTAAATTTTATGCTTGAGAGTCATGTCACATGCTCGGCGATTCACTCGAGGCTGGAACTAGAAAATATTACTGTCAGACACATTCGTGCTGTCGATGGTGGAGGGCTAGAATCCGATGCACTGAGAAAGGAATGGCCTATTGGGCCGACGGCCGACTAGAGTGCTGTGCTTGTGCCCTCGCTTTCCTCGTCCTTTTCTAGCATCCCTTCAAATCCAATCCTTCGAGAGCGGTTACTGATCCGTCGC
Organism: Annona cherimola; assembly: GCA_030490835.1. NCBI lineage: Eukaryota > Viridiplantae > Streptophyta > Magnoliopsida > Magnoliales > Annonaceae > Annona > Annona cherimola. The sequence goes on along the minus strand of CM059973.1, from coordinate 89,136,232 downwards.
TGCCAGCGTAGACACCAGCAGCCGTCTTTTCCACCTGATGAAGGAAATGCTTTTCACAATATAATTTCAATGGATGCGCTCATGCGGTTGGTAGCATGGATGTGTCCTAAACCGGGACAAATAAGGTATAGTTTGGCCTAGAGGTTCAACCGAACTCGCTATGCACAAACGTCAATTTCCCCAGGGGGTGTTTAATTTAGCTTCCTAAAATCGTTAAAACGTAACTTTTTATATGTATCAATAAGCGCGAGGGTGATTAATTTAGCTTTCCAACGTCTAGATCACCGCTTTCCGGAGTTAGAATCCACGACTTTTAAATTCATTGCTAGGTTCTAATATCATTATAATGAAAAGCTTAAGCTGATCATAAAGGATACTAATCATTCCTTTAATGTAATTATTTTAATAACAGATTATCTCATCTATTTTAAGGATTTGAGTTGCATATTTAGGCAGTTATATAATCTTATATTGTGTGGATAAATTTTGATAATCTCTAAATTAATGCTTAAAAAAAGGCAGATGGTAGCTTACTACTATTTTTTTTTTTTTTTTTTTGATGAGTTACTACTATTTTGATATGTGTGTATTATTTAGTATCATGAAGTTAGGGTAATATTGAAAACTACATAAAATTTACGGAAATATCATTTATTAATTCTCGTCCCAGTTTATTTTGAAAGACTGAAACATGCACGAACCTTTAAAAACAAACAAAGAAAGATTGCGTTGCTTGACATGGCACGCATCATCATGCACCCCACTCTCAATATAATTGCGACTGGGAGATGTCGATAAATCATGGAATGTTCGGTAAGGCGGTGGACCGCGGGTCCCACTGGATTACGCAGCCCATGTGCAGGTGGCTTGCCATTATCCACACCAGCAGAAACAGAACACAAGGTTGAGGCAAAAATACAACCAGGAGGGTCCTCAAGATAAGGCCGGGCTCTGTCTAATTAGAGTACATGAAGCAGAAAAGTAAATAAAATGAGAATATAATGATGTTTATTAGAAGCAGAAAAGTAATATTAAAAATTGGACATGTTGTCTTGGAATAAGAATATATATATATATATATATATATATATATATATATATATATATATTTGATTCATAGATCTTAGATCTTTTGAAACACCTCTGTAAGAATGGCTGACGTTTGGTGGGAACCTTGGATATATATAATTAAGGGTCTCGATGAATCGATGGATTCTTGTTTTGAGTTTTCTGGGGAAGAGGTGGAGATACGTGCACTGCATTCCGGGTTTCCTCCCATCCATTGCATGATGCATCGGTGCAGCCAACCGGATAACATACTTCGTGCTCCTGACTAGCCAGTCGCCGCATGTGTATATACTACCTTTCCCGTGGCAGTAGAACTGGGAATTGGGCTTGCTCCATGCCCTTATCGTCCCAATCAATCATCATCCGATCGCCATTCCATGGCTCAGACAGAATTCAAGCAGAGATGTGATCTCAAGGTTGAAGTTGATTTCCAACCGTTCAAATACGTCTTGTCACGATGAGTAGATTGTAAAGGAATGAGATAAAATTTTCTATACTCATTTTTTTAATTCACAAAATATTTTCTCATTTTTAATATTATTTTTCTCATTAATAATATAATTTTCAACGTCCAAATATAAAAATTTTTTTTAATGCAATCTCTTCATTTCATCTTTATCTCAAATAACCCTTATTCATAACCAAGTCCGCACAAGGATTCTGTTGAGATCCCTATGATAGAGGGACAAGACTGCAAGCGCATAATTGTGTGCACCCTACTTCACGCGTTAGGATGCGCTTGTTAAGATATAAAAGTAATTAAAAGTGGAAAAGTGAAATGAAAATTTTAAAAAAATAAAGTGATGATGAGATATCATGGGGTTAATAATTAGGAGTAAAGAGAGCGAAATCAATACCAATAAAATAATTGTATAGAAAAATATGAAATAATTATTAGCTTGGTAATAAATAGAAAAAATAAAATAGATTGGTTGTTAAAATATCAAAAGTTACTAAGAAAGTAATGAATTTTGTACTTCTAAGTTTTTTTTTTTTTTTTTGTGTGGAAACATATAGGCATAAAAATGTAAAAGTACGAATATAAAAATTTGGGATTCTCTTAAATATACTTGTTACGTTTAACTTTAATTCCAAATATATCCACTACATTTGCAATTAATCCTGAAAATATCTAATCTGTGAGTTAATAGTGTTAGTTAATATATGAAATTACAGATATGCTCATCAAATTTTGGATATAATTGAAAAATTGAATGTCATAACTCACCAATGCCTTAATTTCACATGAGCTCTAAATTTAGAGAGTCATAATTTTATTTTCTTTTATCTTTTCTTATGTTATAATAAGTTATTTTGGGCATTTATAAAAATTTGACTAAAGATTTTTAATGAAATGAACATTTTTGAGATTAATTACAAATGTAGTGGGTATATTTGGAATTCTGAAAACTTAATGATTATGTTTGGAATTTTTTTTGATTGGTATGTAATTACATATATCTCAACACATTTCATACTTTTGAAGATCTGAGACATTCTTACAAATCTGGGAACACACATAACATCCCAAAGAAATCTGGAGACACAGCTCCACGAAAGAATCTGGAAGATACAGCTTCCAACAGGCCACCGAGAGACTACTTGCTATCACACCTCCTCCACCCAGGAGACTACCTGCTCCTACGCTTTTTTTTTTTTTTTTTTTTTTGGGCCGAAAATCCCATCCGGGATTCGAACCCGCACCGGCAGCGCGACGCAGTATTTGCGTCGCTGTCGGTGACCAACCGAGCTAGCCTCGGTTGGTTATTATGTTTGGAATTAGAGTAAAATGCGATGGGTATATTTGGGAAAAAATTTAAAAAATTTAAAAAGTGATGGAGTGATATAATATAATAGAAATAGTAATTAAGAGCAATTAAAATAAAATTTAAATAGATATGATACGTATATTAGAAGATTTGAAAAATGATTAAAATGTAAAATTACTATTACAAAAACTGAATAATTAAGTAGTAAAAACATTACATCATATCAAAAGTGGCGTTGTCAAGGACTAAAGGTTGGTAATTTTTTTCTAAAAAAGTTTTCCCAGTCCGATGACGGACCCTTATTAGTTATTACCAATCGCGGACGACCAGAGTGACGAGCTAAGTCCAGAATTAGTAACTAGGCCCAATCGCAGGCAGACACATCCAGATCCACTTCAGTCACTGAGAAAAGGTCTGGTAAAATTTGTTTTTTACGTTTACCTGCGTCCCTGACCGACCCAATCGCGGGCAGCCAGAGTGACGTGCCCGGAATTGTGAATGCCCGATCACCTGCGGACGCATCTAGATTCGATGGGCAGGTGGCAGTTCGGTCACGCCTCAAGGTAGGCCCCATTTGCAAGAGCCAATCCCCGGCCGACCACAGCCTAACACTAATTCAATTCCACTTCCACACCCGTAGCGATTTGTATTTTTAATGCATCGCATCGCATCGGGCGCTGCAGAAAAGACTCTTGTGGTTTGATTTCTTCCTCGGTAGATCGCCTATCAATTCCGGCTCTCGTCTCGACTATCAACAATTCAGATCCCCCGATCACCACAAAAACAATATACATATACGCCCCCAAACCTCCCTCCCTCCCTTGATTGACACAGAACTTCCTCTTCCACCGTCGGGGGATTACGGGGAAAAAATGCCAAGGCGTGCATGGCTTCCTTTGTTACTCACCCTCATGGTCGTCGCCGTCGTTGGAGGCGAAGGCACTCCTTCCAGACTCCTCGACGAATTACCCGTGACAGTGCCAGCTCCTGTACCAGGAACCAGCTGTACGATGTGCTCCTCTTGCGAGAATCCCTGCAACCAGAGCCCACCCCCGCCGCCCACTGAGTTGCCTCCGCCCCCGCCTCCAATACCGCCACCTTCCACTCCCTACTGCCCACCTCCTCCGCCGGCATCGTATTACCCTCCTTATCCACCAAGTCGCGGCCCGCCTTCCCCACCGGCGCCAAACGTCTACCCGGTAAAGCCGCCGCCTGGGAACTTGTATCCAGTGGAGCAAGATCATGCAGGCTGTGTCGGACGGAAATTCGGTGCAGCAGCCTTGCCGATTTTCATGGTGTGGGGATGGGTGGCGGCGGCGGCGTTCATCATGAGAGTGTAAGCGACAAAAAAAAAAAAAAAAAAAAACCACGAAATCAAGGTTCGTTACTATCGCAGCCGGAAGCTTTTCTAATGCCTGTTTCTTTAATTAATTGTGTTTAATTAGTGTGTAGTTGTTAAAGCAACCAACATATTGTATCAGTCACATGTTTTGATCTGAAACTGAATAAAACGTGAGAAATTTATATGTGCACCTCTGTCTTTCCTCCCTCAACGTAATTAATTTTTTTTTTAAAAATTAAATATGCTTGGAATCCAATCAATATACCAAAAAATTAATTTGATATTGCTAAATTCAAATAAGTCTAAGAAATATATATATATATATAATTATGTAATTTTTAGCTAAATGTAAATTTGATAGCAAATAATGATGTGTGCGGCAAATATTATCTTAATAGTATTTGAAACCAAATAAAAATCGCTGCATATAACGTTATATGATGTCAAATGTTGAAAAAATAACTGTATTTATTTATAAGCAATGGTTTATACGTAATCAGATATATAATCGGTTCGTTTGTTGCACATATATGGTTTATGCGGCCAATTAGCCGCTTCGTTTAGAAAAAATTATGGTAGTGCTTGGGATGGGAACGAATCGTTGCGCTTATTACGAATTTGGGTTGGGTCCTTAGAAAGAAATAATTCATTAAGAAAAAGCAGAGAGCGTTGTTTGATCCTTGATCAGTATGTTACTATAAATCACGAAAAAATTATATAAAAAGGTCACTGATTATCGAGAATATTTAAGAGGTGAGAAATATTTGAGAAAGTAAAGCATGGGCTAGATTGGCTTTGGGCTTTTATGCCATGAATATTGCACCTTTGAAAATCTTAGTTGGTGAAAATCTATTGCGTCAAAATCAAAATAACATATATATACTTTTGAATGATTGACTTGTAAATATGCAGCTTTTGAATAGAATCATCCAACAAAAGAAAAGAAAAGAAAATAAAAGAGATTTGGACCATTGGTGCCGCAGGAACAACGAGTTAGTGCTTGAAAATGAAAAGAAAGCTATTGACACATGAATCATGCTTGTAGCGATCCACGACAAAAAGTAGAAATGCTCGGTTGTGTATATCCTAATGCCATTTCCTTCAATCTAAATCATTCATCTTATTTGAAATTATATTTTGTCTTGAAAATAAAATTATTTGAAATATAGAATATATTATATTCAATTAAAAATGTTAACAGATTTATGCGTTATCAAATGATTTTATTTATATGACACGTACCCTTTTACACGCACCCCCCACCCCACTACGTGGCAGGAACAGAAGAGTCACACTGTTCTAATCCAGTTCGTACCAAATAAAGGTCATCTTGGCCATTGCTGCTGCTGTGGTCCACGCTGTTCAGGGACTTTGCTTAATTCTTTCCTTCGAGTGGTAGTAGTCGTTGGGGTCGAAGATGTTGACTGGAACGGTCCGATTTAAGCGGGGTGCGGACAGCGACGGAAAAGAAAAATAGTACATGCAACAGCCAACAATGACGCTCTTGTCCCACTCGTCAGAGCAGATATATCTCCTCTTTCTCAAATAACATATTTGCTTTCATCCTTTAATTTACAGAAAAAAATATATATATATTTAAAGCAAAGAAGCAAAAGTTTAAAGCTTAGCCAAAATTTACTGTGATAGCTTAAATAAAAAGGAAAAAGTCGTACAGAAGGCATAAAGCCAAGCAGAGCCCTCACTTTTTTTTTTTTTTTTTTTTTTTTTTGTAGATGCTATAATTCTCACATTTTAGAGGGATATTCTGTAAATACCTTCACACTCAAAAAAGACACTTATAAATACTTTTAAATTGGAAAACAAATTTTACTCTGGAAGATTCGAAGCATAAATGCCCTGATCGTGTGCCAGCGCTCTCATAACCGATGGTTTACACCCCACTGGCAGCCAAACTCATGCTTCTTGAATCCACTTTTTAGTTTTTACTGCACCCGGTAATAATAATTAATAAAGCTATTTCCACAACTCAAGATTCAAGTGCACGCTTCCCCACTTGACGCAACAGGCTTTGCTATCATTCCAAATGTCCGTTAGATGAATATGTAATTCGCTTCCGGTTACGTTAATTAAGTACCCAAATGAACCTCAAGATACATGACATGCCTCCACAACAAAGTGGGCCTTGAAGATTCTTTATCTTGTGGGCCACTACATGCTATCTTCCTATCTATGTGGATGCTAATCAGGCAGCCTACTTCGGTCCCTTGGTAGCGCATCAATGGATTAGCTAATTGCTACGACCTGTTTAATCACATAATTACATGGTTGAAGGCAGGCATAGCATATCCAGGAATGGAGTTGGATGCAATTTTTCCACGCATCGAAATAATGTAAATTTTGATTGAATTGGGGAATCACTGGGACCACCCAACAAACACTGCAGGGCCTAGAGGAAACGTCGTTGAGCGGAGCCATGAAAGCAACTTGCGACTGCAACATTAGCAACTTTTGTTTGTTTTCTTTTTCTGGCCGGTTATTCGTCCAAGTGGAGAAGTGAGCCCATTACCCAAACCTTTTATTTATGATAGTATGCACTATGACCACTACGCAGTACGGTTATCTTAGATTAGTGGTGCACCCACACAGCATGCTTTATTAAATTGTTTTTTAAAAATTTCAAAAGACATGAAGGCATGCAAATTGTGAGTGCTGGGTTTGGTGGGCAGATACCATTCCAATCCAACTGAATTGGAAAAAGGGAAAAAAGAACCACGTCTTGACACACACACATATATATATGTGTAGAGAAGTTGGCAATCTCTCACGTAGAAATTAATATGAATCACGCAATGTCATATATATACATATCCAATTAAGATGAAAATTCGTATGATAATAGAATATATAATTATAAATACAATGAGTAGAGTAGATTATAATTTTATGATCATACGGGACCCATTTTGAAACAACTGTACCGTAATATTTTTCTTCAATGTTAGAAACCCCAAAGAGAGAAGGTCATTTAACACGTTGATTGGTTCAATAAAATGAATTGTTTTCACATTAATTTTCCGAGCAAAAACTTGATATCTGTGAGATAATCTATGAGCATCTGCGAATTCATAATAATTAGCCATAGCAACTTGCGTGGGCGTTTTCAAGTCTTCAAGAATTAATAAGATAATAGGAAATTAAGGATGCTAGCTAGCGTTATCTAAAAAGAAAAAATTGTTAGCTAGCGTTATATGTGCCACTATTTTGGCTTCATGGTTGTATTTGGTACTAAATGTAGCTAACTTCCATGTCAGGAAGAGTTTGGCTTTTGGCAATTGTCGGGAATGGAGAGGTTTGAGAAAAACAATAAAAATTGAAAAAGCATAATTATCATTTGACATCTTTAACTATTTACATTATTTTTTAAAATTTTTGCACATACATTTTAATCATTTTCTCATATCTTTTATACAACTATTTTATCCATTTATAATTTATCCTTATCATATTATATTACTATTTCACTTTTTAAAATTTATTTAGTTAACAATTCCCAAAAACTCTCTTAATTGCATCTAAAGTTTCGTTTGCAGCTAACGTTCAATATAGCTTCATTAAATATTATTTTAGCTGTATATGGTGTAAAAATAATCATATCTAATCCAATGCCACTACTATAAAGCAATCAAACATATGTCAATAAATAATCAGTTTTGTTCACAATACATCTAATACAGTAAAATATATGTCATAAGCGACTTAACCATCAGCTACATTCAAAGAAATTTATTGCACCAGTATACTCTAATTATAGAGAGGAACAATGCATACTAAGGTTTATGAGCGTAAATTGGATCAAGTCGATTCATTATCAAATAGGTTAAGTTAGTATTTTTTTAACAATGGTGTGTTCCGCTAAAAGGAAAAATCCTTTGTCCAAATTTTTTTACTCTCTACGATTATGTTATTTTTTAATCATTACTTCACAACTTTAAAAATAATTATTTTACTTTTCAATCATTTTTGCATATTTACCTGTACAACTAACCTATTTATTTTAACTTTATTCTTTTTACACTTTATTATTACCCCTATCATATTACATCATTTTACTCTAATTTAAAAACTTTTATACAAAATTTTTTTTAGGTGTATTTAGAAAGTAATAAAACTTTTAGATGACAAAATTTTGAATTAGGAGAAAATAATGTGATATAATAGGTGATAATAAGGAGCAAAGATAATATAATTAAAATAGATAGGTTAGTTATATTAGTAATTATATAAAAATGATTGAAATGTATGAGAGTTATATAAGAAGATGTTAAAAAATGAATAAAAAAATAGTGTAGTTATGAAGAGTAAAAAATCTTGGATTGAAAAATTTTGATTTGAACATTTTTAATGTTAAACAAACATATCCTTTATTTTAAAGTTTATCACTTCCTAAACATATTCTAAGTTGAAAATTTTGACTCAAATTTTTTAAAAAATAGAGACCAATAACCATATTCTAACATGAATAGACCTGATTTGACTATGTATATTTATTTATTATAAATTCTAGAATCTTTTTTATTTTTAAAAATTTCACATTATTTATGTTTAACAATACTTTAATCTAATTTTTAACTGTTATAAAGGATAAAGTTAGAAAAAGAAATTTACAAAGAGGGATAATTCAATAAATTTGAATATATATAAGTAATTATATATCCAACCCCAAAATATATTTTTTGAAAACATTTTATTATTTTTCTTATAAAACTATTATTTTAGGTCTATTTAATCCTTGTATGAAGTTTTAGCATTTTGAAGATTCATACATATATATATATAGACACATTTGAATTTCAAATATAAAATATTTTAGTCATTTAAAAAATTACTAAAATATCTCTATGTTTGAAATTCAAAAATACATATTCATATTTTTAAAAAAGGGATCATTCTATAAAGCCAGATGCATGGGAGCAATTATGCATCTAGCCTAAAAAAATATTTTTTATTTTTTGTTTTTCTTTTCATAAAACTGATATTCTAGATATATTTAATGAATACAACGAAGCTTAATTTTTTTTGAGATGTAGTATATATATTTTTTAGAATTCCAAATATATGGATATTTTAATCATTTAAATTTACTGAAATACTCTTATATATGATAAATACACTTAGAGTAATAATTTTATAAAAAATTAAAAACAGATACATTTTCGGCCGAAATTTGGATGCGTGATTGCTCCCATACATCCGACTTTTTAGTATCATAACAATTTTTGAAAAATGGTAAAATTTGGTATAGATTAAATATATATAGAATAAGTTTTATAAAAAAATCATAAATTTTTGAAAAAAAAAATTTTTTTTGAGCCCGATGGATGGTTTTATAGGATCATGACAAATAGGAAAATAGGAATTTATCGACATTTACCGATAATATGGACCGCCCGATTTTCACCTGAGTTTTATATACCGGCGGGGGGCCGGCTTCTCTACGGAACTTGGCCAGCTTTCCCCTCCCTACCTTCCTGAAAATGGTGGTAATTTCGAGAATATGGTCCACATCAAGTACGTGTGGCAGGCAGATCCTGAGGATGTGATGGTTGTATACCAACTAATGGGTCTGCCATCACCTCTCCATCCTCTGTAACTCGTTTGTCCCTGTAAGGTTAATGGATATACATCAGTTTCTTTTTCTCCCCGTCTTGAAGACCAGTACATCTTTATCCTTTCTGTCGTCGGTGAGAAACGTATCCTCTGTGAAAAGAGGTAAATGGGAAGAAAATAGATATGATATGCGTAAAAGTGAGAATATATACACACACACAAATATTCAGGTTCGGCCGTGTAAGTTACACTATTGTTGTCTCGAAATGGGCCCTCCTTGATTACAAAAATTGTAATCTACTTCATTTATTATATTTAGAATTATATATTCTATTACCATATTAATGTTTATTCCAATTGGATAAGTGTATGGAACTCGTCTAAAAATGATATAAATTAAATGTAATAAAATAGTTTGATGTAAATAACAACTTTAAAATTATTTTTTAATAAGTAAACTATTTGCTATAAAATTTATATATGAATAAATGATTGTATAAAGTATCAATATATTTAAATATATATAGAGTATATTTTGGGCTAAATGTACGATAAATTCCAGTGTAGTGCATAGGAACATATCTTATATATATATATATATAATGCTGCACCGGAACAGCGGTGCAGTTGCCCAAAAAATGGGCCCCACATATTAAAATATAATGAAACTTTATACAATTATTTATCCATATATAAATCATACTTTAGATGTTTTAGATGTTGAAAAAATTACTTTAAAGTTGTTATTTATATCAAACTATTTTATTACACTGAATTTGTACTATTTTCATATAGAGTCCATACACATATCTGATTGAAATGAAAATTGAAACTACATATAATGATAAGAGTATATTATAATTTGATCGTCATGCGGGCCCATTTCAGCGCCACTGCACCGTAATTGATAACTGATGATATAATTAAGTACATTCATAATTATCACAAGAAGAGAATTTTCCAACAAGCCTCTGACATTAGAGAAATTTTTTATGAAAAACCTCACATAAGGGGGAATGTAAAACCTCTACAACTCAAAAAGACACATGTAAAATTTACCCCTACCATGCAGGGGAATCGAACTTGCGTCGGCTACTTATGAACCTTTTCTAGTTATAAGGACACCAAAACGCGTTATGGAAAAAAAAATATTAGTTACATGAAAATTTATTAGAAAATAATTGAATAGGCAAGGCAAAAACAAAAAATAATACTGTCAGATAATTAATGATGTTGACTTTTCTACTCTCGCTTATCCCATTTCATTTGCAAAATAACAAACACAATAGGTACACCTAGTAGATATAATGGGTAATGGGATGATTTTTTTGTATTTTAAATATTATTTTTCTTATTTCATATAAATTCTCATTTTTAATACATAAGGATCATATTTTTCTTTTTCCAATTTTCATTCTTCACATTCCCTCGTACAATACTCATTCTCATTACATAATAATCTTTCCTCATCCAAATAAAATCCATTTAGATACTTCCTTTAATTTTCCTGTGCTCTCAAAAGATAACTTTCTTTATTCTGAACTAAAAATTTATATATTTTATTTCAAATTATAATCATAGTATCATAGAAATTAACATATAATTAAAGATAATTATGATGGATAATTGAATCTAATCAAATTATCATTTATGTAAAAATGGTGAGCTTTCAAAATATTAATTTCCAAACAACTAATTTTTTGATATGTTAAGCTCAAGTCCACCAAATGTTAGGTTGTATTCTACGTGGACTGAGTCATCTATTTGCATTTTCAATTTTCAAAGAATTCAAGATTCTTTTTTTGATCTCTTATATATACAGCAGGATAACTGATACTACAATTAAGTACACAAACCCCTATCACTGGGGAAAAATTATAATCCCCCACTACAAACGGAGGGGCTGAGGTTGAGAGGATTCGAAACCTCCATCTGTAGGCATGCTGCCCAATGCACAAATCACTGTGTTGCTGCACAGGTGGCATGAATTCAAGATTCTTAATTGACATATCTATGAGATATGATTTCTACTCCGAAAATAATTTTTTCGCTTTACTATACAATTCTTTTATATTTTTAATATATTTTTTTATTCCCAACATACATCATTACATTTCTATCTTGTTTTTTCAAATCGATCAAGCTCCTTAGTCCTTCTCAACATGCCCTAAATAAAGCAAGAGGGCTTTCCAAAAGAAAGATGCTGAGAAAAAAATAGTTAGAAACTATGATGAGGTTTTCTCTTTAATACGGTGTCTTATTCTTGTTTTTGCATCTTGCAATAGTACTGAGAAGAATATTATTCTACCTAAGGGTAGTTGCTAATTAATGCTTCAAAATCCTACTTAATTGGTATGAAAAAAGAGAGGCATGTACTAATTTAAGTTAAGAAAAAGTAATAGTTTTATCTTTAAAATGGTGTCCTATTCTTGTTCTTGTGTATCTTGCAATAGTATTGAGAAGAATATTATTCCACCTAAGGATAGTTGCTAATTAAGTGCTTCAAAATCCTACTTAATTGATATGAAAAAAAGGGAGGCATATACTAATTCAAATTAAGAAAAAGTAATAATTTTCTCTTTAATATGGTGTCTTATTCTTGTTTTTGCGTATCTTGCAACAGTACTGAGAAGAATATTATTCCACCTAAGGATAGTCGCTAATTAAGTGCTTTAAAATCCTACTTAATTGGTATGAAAAAAAGAGAGGCATATACTAATTTAAATTAAGAAAACATAGTAGTTTTCTCTTTAATACGATGTCTTATTCTTGTTTTTACGAATCTTGCAATAGTATTGAGAAGAATATTATTCCACCTAAGGATAGTTGCTGATTAAGTGCTTCAAAATCCTACTTAATTGATATGAAAAAAAAGAGAGGCATATACTAATTCAAATTAAGAAAAAGTAATAATTTTCTCTTTAATATGGTGTCTTATTCTTGTTTTTGCGTATCTTGCAACAGTACTGAGAAGAATATTAGTCCACCTAAGGATAGTCGCTAATTAAGTACTTTAAAATCCTACTTAATTGGTATGAAAAAAAAGAGAGGCATATACTAATTTAAATTAAGAAAACATAGTAGTTTTCTCTTTAATACGGTGTCTTATTCTTGTTTTTCCGAATCTTGCAATAGTATTGAGAAGAATATTATTCCATCTAAGGATAGTTGCTAATTAAGTGCTTCAAAATCCTACTTAATTGGTATGAAAAAAAGAGAGGCATATACTAATTCAAATTAAGAAAAAGTAATCAGTGAATCCATATAACTAAACGTCTTGACAAAGTGCATTTGGTTGTGCAATCTTGTCATTGCTTGAGTGGGATATTTGTTGGAATATATAGGAAGAATTGGGTATTCATTTCTAGTCATCAAAATGCCAACGGACGAGGGTCAGATGGTCAAATTACACACACACAAAAAAAAAAAAAAAAAAAAAAAAACAGTGAGCCATTAAGCGGAACTGTTTAATTTTTTTTTTGATTTCCATCTCTCATTTGTGATATTTTCGCTTGAGGGAAAAAATAAATAAACCGAAATGCTTCCTTCTTAACAGGTATCCTTTTTTCCATTTAAGTGTGCGTTTAACAAAAGGTGAAAAAAGAAACCGTAGTAGAAATTAAAAATAAGAGACTGATGCAATTTGATAAGAGCAATTAACAATTAAAAGTTTAAAATGTATAAAACATTTAAATGAAAAAATATGAAATAATGATTGAAAATAAAAACAATAATTAGTTAAAATGCTAAAGCATGTGAAAGGGGGTGGAAATCTTTTTACTTCTTTCCTGATACCAAACACAACCTACTTGTCTTACTTTTTGTACGATTATTTGTTCGTTCCACGAAAGAAAGTTGCATAAATTTAAAATCATTCTATTCTTTTCAACATGTTCTTAACTGAAATGATCAACTTATTTTCGATCCATATCACAAAGAAACTCTATAAATGGTCCACCGACACACAAACTGCAGTAATTGAATGTAGAGGACCGATCTTTTCAGACCGGTCGGAAATTCAGTGATTTCCGACCGGTCCAAAAATATATTTTTTTTATTTTTTTTTGAAAAATAATTTTATAAACTTGTTAATCTAGTTATATTTAATTTATAAACCAAGTTTTATCATTTTTAGATATGTATATATATTTATTTTGGATTTTTAAAAACAGGGGTATTTAAGTCATTTTAAATATTCTTAAAATGACTTAAATACCCCTGTTTTTAAAAATCCAAAATAAATATATAGATATATCTAAAAATGATAAAACTTGGTTTATAAAATAAATATAACTAGATTAACAAGTTTATAAAATTATTTTTCAAAAAAAAAATAAAAAAAATAAATTTTTGGACCGGTCGGAAATCACCGGATTTCCGACCGGTCTGAAAAGATCATGCGTCTTGAGCACCGATCTTTTCAGACCGGTCGGAAATCCGGTGATTTCCGACCGGTCAAAAAATATATTTTTTTAATTTTTTTTTTGAAAATAATTTTATAAGCTTGTTAATCTAGTTATATTTAATTTATAAACCAAGTTTTATCATTTTTAGATATGTCTATATATTTATTTTGGATTTTTAAATACAGGGGTATTTAAGTCATTTTAAATATTCTTAAAATGACTTAAATACCCCTGTATTTAAAAATCCAAAATAAATATATAGACATATCCAAAAATGATAAAACTTGGTTTATAAATTAAATATAACTAGATTAACAAGTTTATAAAATTATTTTTCAAAAAAAATAAAAAAAAAAAATATTTTTTGACCGGTCGGAAATCCGGTGATTTCCGACCGGTCTGAAAAGATCATTCGTCCAAATGTAATAGATGATGGATTGTGATCTTTTCACACCGGCTGTAAACCGGGTGTGTTTCACACCACCTGTGACGGCCGTTGGATGTGGGGCGTGCGATCTGGGACGTCGAGGAGTTGGGAGCGAGGTGGATTCCAGCGGGTGCATTCAACGCAACGTGCGAGCGAGGTTTTCCGCTCCTTGACTGCTTTACTTTCCGGTCACACGAAGACCTTGAACCCCCGGCTCGAGCTGTACGTGGGAAGATGGACGGCTGGATATGACTGGCACAAAATATATGGCGGTACCCACATGATGTGTGACCAGGATCTCATGAAAGATGCCAGCCTTGCTAGACTGTCCACTCGTGTCGGCTGTGGATGTGTACTTACGTAGTTACATGCGATGGAGAGAGAAAGAGAGAGAGAGGCATTGGCATTTTCTCTTTTGCGTGAGGAATCGGCTTTCGTGAATGCCGTTGCTCGCCAATGTTGATTGTTGACATCCCAACGGCCGCTCCTGTCCCACTTCTTACGTCAAAAGATTCTTCCTTTATTTTTCCCACGTTGATTTTCTTTTAGCACTATCACACCCAACTCGCCATTGCCAAGCCATGGAATTCTTTTTCTAAAAATGCCAGGATTGAAAAGAGAACTTGCCTTTTCACCTTCGCGAAAAATAGAACGATGAAAAAAAAATAAAAAAAAAACAGATCAAACGGACGACAAAACAGGACCTGGCTCTGCTGTGGTTCATAAGATGAATTGGCTCATTAGTCATTGCGCGCCCAAAGGGCAGCGACTTCTCGTTGTTGTTTTTCTTTTTTAAGGAAAAAAAAAATCATCGCCCGAAGAGTCTTATTTTACTTTTTTCGTTTTTACTTATAGAACGAACCCCACAGCCATAGATGAGGTCACAGCTGTGGTGCTGAGCAGTTTTCCAAGTGAGAAAAGATTCTCCTCACTGGCTGACTGACTTTGGAAATCTTTTTAATTTATGTATACGATTTGTGTGGAAACTAGCACCATCGTTTTCTTTTGTGGTTGTAACTGAGAGGCAGAAATCATCCGTCACATGATGCTGTCTGTTATGCTATTAGATTAACCAACCGACCTTGAGTCAGTAATGGAGAAAAATAATTAACCGGACATCCCTAACAGTGAGGAAGAAATTCCACATCAATAGATCTAGAGACTGGTTGAAGAGGTTGCTCGAGCACCCAAATCCAAATCTCTGCTTATGATTTCAAGACGGGATAGTTTAGGGTGCTGGTTCAGTTAATTTCTAGCTATTAATCATGGCACGGGACGAGTGCTTGCATGGTGCCTTGTTTTTGAAGCTTGATGAGATGGGAATGCATGACTGGCTTCTCTTTTTCTTCCTTCACAAATAAGGAATTAAGAAGAAAGTTGTGGGGCAATTACAGCTCGGCCCAACTGTTCTTAGTCAGCATTTCACTGAGGAACATGAATTCAGCGGAGCTGAACAAGTGTCCTCTGTCCTGAGGTCCTGACCCACCTAGCACTAATAGCAGCGTAGAAGATTCCAACTTCCGACTCCATGTGGTTGGTTTTACACGTCTGCTCAATCGGCCAACTGCAATATTCGGCCCCAAGCATACCTTTTGGAGCTTTCAAGACGTGAACACACACACGATTAGCATCCAACGGCTTTAGGTGGACTGATTTTTGCATGCTAAACATGGAGGCACATCACATAAAACACAATTTGGACGATTTAAAGAGTCCTAATGGTAGGCCTGCTTATGTAATGGTCACTACTTAAAGCTTGTTATACAGGGAAATGGGTGTAAAGACTTTTGGCCTGGTGCGCCAATGAGGTGTCTAAATGTAGGTGGAGATTGACAAGCAGCAGTTGTAATCGTCAAGCTAGACAGCTGGGGCTGCAACTTAATTCGGTTGGGTTGAAGTGGAAGTCAATCAATTCTTATTTTAATTTTTTATCTAAAAAATTCACTCTGATTTTTAATATGTTTTTATGTAAAAAATATGTATTTTCAAAAATTGAACCACCCTAATTATAACGGTATTACAGCTTAATTCGGGTTGAAAGTTTTGATTGCTTAGAATGCACAGAATTGCAACGCTCCTTATGAAACCTGCCCAATAAGCTTAGAGATGTTATTATTTATTACTTTCAATCCAGTCAATCACCCAATTATATTCCACATTAGCCTTAAGACAAAAGTGCCATCCTCAGTCTCTCCCAGCAGTACTGTCCAAAACCTCACACTAATATCTTCCATTTCCCTCTCCCCTTCCCTTCATTTTACAACCACTCGGCCTTCATCCAATTCCACATCAACATGGTCACAACCTTCAGCCAATCAATCCCAGGTCTTCTTTACCTGACCTTTGTGATAGCCATATGCGCCACCCCCGCCACATCTGATGCTACAGATACCGGCAAAACCCAATACAATTCACCATCCTCCTCAGGTGATTGTCCCTATCCATGCTTGCCACCACCGATAGCATACACACCACCGGCGTCGCCAAATTGCCCTCCTCCACCACCAGCAAATCCATCACCGCCGTCTGGCCCCGGCTTCAGTTATCCTCCACCAGGCTCTGGGGGCTACTACTACAGTCCCCCACCACCACCAGGATATAATCCCAACTTACCACCAACTTCCATTAACATTGGCCCGCCGCCTCCCGATCCAATTCTGCCTTATTTTCCTTTCTACTACAAGAAGCCGCCTCCGCCCCCGCCGTCATCTTCGTCAACCATCGGCGCAGTCGGTAACAAGCCTACATTCGCGATCTTGCATTTTGTTTTTTTGGTTTTATTCCTGCATTAGTGAAGTTTTTTCCCACTTAATTGAATGTATCAAAAGCTTGATGAGTCACTCGAGATGCCATCGAGAGCAGTTGATGATTTGCGAAATCAATGGTAGCAGGTGTTGAGGCCACTGTGGCTCAAACATGCAAATGCATGCATGTGTGGATGTCGCTCCATACAATACAGCTGTAATGACCAATGATCGATCTTAGCCGTTGGATTTTGCCCGTCCAAATTGGAGGGTTTGAATTTTTCACTGGCCACCATTTGGAGGATTAATAAGAATAGACGATGGATGCCACCCATTTTATTGCCATTTTATTTTTCCTGACGACTTCTCTGGCGTGGCTTTAATTATAAATTTCCAGTGATGTTAGATGATGGTTATATATCTGTAAATTTATTTAAATGTCTATATATGGAGAAGTTGAAGATCAGAAACAAAAAGAGGGCTAGAAAGAGACTTGTGGATAGGATTGTAATGTTTGGCCATTCCATTTTCCTTTCAAATCCAAAATCCTATGGTACCACTCGAATACTCCATTTCGCAAAGGGTTGCAACGACACAGGCGAAAATGCATGCTTTTCTTCAGAGCGAAAAAAAAAAATAAAAAAAAAAATACTGATATTTGTATTTATTTACTAGGTACCTTAATCATGTTCATGTTTTCAGTTATGATCCATTATTTATTTTAACTTTATTCACATAGTACATTCAATAAAGAAGAATCCGATAAAATAATCGTTCATATACCGTCTAATTTATTCATACAAGATGCCCCACTAGCCACAAGAAAAATTGGACCCCATTAAAATACTTGCTTGAAAAATAAAAAATGACAAAAAAGTTATCCAAAATTGGAATTCCATCCCGTGTCTCATTTGCATATTAAATCAGCAGGGAATTAAGTGGAATGAAAATTTTAAGCCGAGGTTCTGAAATTTGGTGTCGGCAGGCCAGGCGTTTTACCCCCTCTAGTCCTGCTGTGAGTGCTTTCGTGCATCAGCTGTTATCTTCCATGCAATTCCATGACTCGTTTGAGCCGACACGCGTGAACTTTTATTTATTTTTTTCGAGGCCACAAAAGCAGTAAGGGATCTCGGTTTTTGCATCTGTTCATGATTTGAATTGGGTAGGATGGGATGAGTAAGTTAGAATATTATTGTGTATAAAGAATGAGAAAAGTTAAATATAAATTTAGAAACGTTGTATGAAAAATGGAAAAAAATTAAATGTTAATTTTTGGTAATAAAAAAATATTTTGGGGAAATGGGAAATTCCGTTTTTTCCTTGTCTCATCCAATTTGTGAACATCGCTCAGTACTCAATCTAGCTATGCATATGTATGATGATTATCAGCAAATATTACTATTTTAATTGAGTTTTTCAATATGCATGGACGGTCTAGATTTTCCAATTGGTCATCCTTGATGTTCGGTGATGGATTGTTTGGGTGAATTATTAAAAAAAGCCTTAGCAATGACTGGAATGAAAAGGAAGACAAGAAAGTAAACGGATGAATAAATAAAGGGGTGGAAAGTGAGCTTTGGGAAAGCGACTCGTTTGGTCTGCATCATTTTTTCCAGACGCTTAATTATTGTACAAAAGACTAATGACAAAGCGGGGCCTGAAATTTAGGGTTATAGGGCCCAGTACGTGGCCTGTCTAGTAAATCACTTAAATATTACTCGTCATTTTCCTACTGGTCCTTGTCCGATGTTGGCATATTGCCAGCATGTAACTATGCACATTTTATTAATTTTTAAAGATAAAATAAAATATTAAATAATTACAAAAATGATCAAATTTCATAAGAAAAAAAATAAAGATCAACTTGGGACTCACGCATTTAAAATATTTTTTCGGCCACCCTTATCGTAATCAGCCTTTTTCTATTTCATTGTACATGTGCCGGGAGAACTGGCCTTTGAAAATTCTCGATTGTTTTATTTTTCAATTTTTTTTTGTTTTGTTTTTACCGTTAATTGCTGTCAAGCCACTCTTCATTGGCGCTCTCTAGAAGGTCTCCCAAATCAGGAGAAATCAACAATCATTTTCCTTTAATGATGAAATACTGGGGGTTATTAATTAATATACAATATACAAATGATGATCACATGAGGAAGGAAGAGTATAAGGTCGTTGGGTCGGCCGCCACTGTCGTTTTTCGCGGTGGCAAGCGTATGGAAAGTGGAAGAGGACAACATATTCCATAGCTTGTCTCCAAATCATTTCCACTCAAGATATTGATAATAATCAATAGATCCCACCACCTAGCTGGAGGAAAACTCACCCAAATCAAAATCCAACGTATATTAACTTTCGCGTTTTGGGGAAGCTTTTTTCATTCAATAAATATAAAAAAAGAAAGTTATATATAGGTGCATAAGACTAGAAAATTTTCAGACACGAAATAGAAATCAATGGGTGGCAAGGGAATGAGTGATATATTGACAAGCCCCTCATTCTAACCCAAGGCGAATGGATGGGCCAGCCTAGCGTGGCTCTGCAAGCATGGAGACAGGGCTTTTATGCTTCATAAGCATGCAATGATTATCAGATATCTGGCAACAAATATTGCATAGACGTCAGAGGTCTACAGAAATGGTCTTTGATCATACATCCCAATTGTAACATATGCACATTGATATTGTAGCCTCCCTTGTGCACATCGCAGAGAAACAAATGGCCAGTCCACTCATTGCTTTATTATAGTTGTAGATAGTAGGTATCTTATGGTCGCCAGCTCCCTCCCTCCAACTCCTCCATCTACCTCCCTAGCTTCTCACTACAAAAAAAAAAAAAAAAAAAAAAAAAAAAAACTTACAATACAATCTCACAAATCAACGCCAAATTAAATGCATTTAAATATTCCTAGTTAAGGACCTGTATGTATAATTTTGGGATAGAGTAGATTATCTCACCTGGGGAGGATCGTACAGTCCATGGGGGGAGGACAGTGAATGATGCAGCATGAATGGGTGGGGTATTTCCTGGTGCCTGTTCATGAAGTCCTGGAGAATATGAATAATGTGGTTAGAAGACTACTGCGATCCCATTCTTTCAATCTCTGCAATTTTGTTAGTATGGAACTTGCCAAGGTGTCATGTCATGTGTTTCCAAACAGGAACAATCGGGCTAACATGGGATGCATAGATATTGCAGTAATCGTACTGTTGTGGTGGCCTTAGTTTGTTTTTCGTGACTGGGATACGATGCACGGTTCATTGAGGACAGAAACGATGGGGAGGAACACTCACTTCATGAATATTTCGGTTGAAGGAGCTTGGCTGCGTCGACGGGAAATTCATACCATTGTAGGGCAAAGATTCGTTGCCTCCCCAATTCCCTCCTGAGTCTTCCTCCTCCTAGAAAGAAGTACCATTTGTCGTTAGAAGCATGCCTTTTCTTCGCGAAGATTTTGCAGTCAGCTAGATAATGGATGGGTCTTTTAGTTGCTAAACCTAATTATGTCTCTTAAATCTGGCCTTGATTTCAGATTAGTTGTCCATCTATGTTTTCCGCTTTGATTATTTTATACTGTTCTAGTACCTCCAAATCCTTGAATGTTTCTGTTTCTCCTACTATTTATGACATCCTGACAGTACCTGGTGGGAGTACAGATTCAACTACCTAATATATCATACCTTCACTTCATCCATCGGAACAACATCCAAAAGGAAATCGAGAACCTCTGCTTGGGTTATAGCATGTGCAATATCGCTCCTTTGCAGTGTACGGCGTTTGTTCTCTTCTGTGTGCAGCCATGACCTCAAAGTAAGCTCCAGTATGAAGAGTTCACAGGCCTTTGAAAACAGGACTGGGGCATCAGCACTAATCATCTGTCGAAATAGGAAACATGCGTGTGAGATCTGGCTTGCTAATACTAGGGATTTGATGAATGATTGAAATTTGTGCACCGGACTTGTGTTCTGTAATTCAGTCATAAATTTTCCACTTTCAACAGAGTTACTCAGGATAAAATCGAGGGCTTTCCAAGTGTCTAGTGCATTAAACACCCTAAGAAATCAGTGATGGCTTTCCAATGGCTCTTTTTTAAAATCATCTCTCTCTCTCTCTCTCTCACACACACACACACCGTATAAGTGCATCCGGTTTGCTAACCTTGACATCTTCATCAGACTTCATGATTCTCTTGATCCTTGCAAGTGGAAGCTGATGTTGCTTAAGATCTACAAGGAAGTACAAGCATTTTCAATTTAGATAATCCTTAATTACCCATTCACGATAACAGTGAAAAGGGTCGGTTATGGACCCGATAAAGGAAGCATTTACCAGCTATCTACCATATCCAATTAATTTGAGCTTTAACAGTTTTACTGCTGGGAGATTCACATTGGTTCATGTGGTCCATCTTATACCAATCAAGTGTTTCACATCAATGAGGCAATGAGCTAGTAGCTTGATTTGGATGTTTAGGTCAATTAGTACAGTGAATTTGGTGACAATCAACTCATTACATATTAGCTTGTAAAATAAGTATAATGAAGTAAACCAGGAGTGTAGTTGGGATTGGATCAACCTAAACAGGCATGTGAGTAGAGTTGACCCAACTTTGGTTTGAATTTGGTTATTTATTTCAGTGATAGCGTTGTCCATATCAAAAAACACATCAGACTTTTGACAATTGTTGGCTTTATCTTACACATTTTTATTCCTTCTAAACCCAGCTTGAGATAGGGTTTTTAATATTTAATCCAACCAAAAAGGCCTATCTAATGTGAAGTGGAAGCAGGGAGTTTATTTCATTGTTTGACCATTTGGAAGAAGAGTAAGAGCTCATATTGTATAGCTTCAAGGAGAAATGCTTTTGAAGGCAATCTCCTTTATGCCACTAGTCCCAATTAGACATATATTTGTAACTTTTCCGGAGCAGAAATTTTCCTAAAATTATTATGACCACTGTCATCTTTGGTGCAATACATCAAATTTATTAAGTCTCTCCAACAATCATGATTAAATTTTGTTTCTGCATTCGAAGAGGGAACTGAAGCACTATGAATTTCATGGAGAAGCATTATATATCGAACAGAATTAAAAAGTTGAACTTTTGTACCAAAAGAAAGGAATGGGTATGCATGGGCTAAAAAATCTGTTATTCCTTACTGTTACATGGAACATGAGGATACCGGTGTGGCCCTTGCCGTTGGCTTCCTTGACATAAATACAGAATCTTCTTGTCATCAAGCGGCGGAGATTTCTCCATGTTAAAATTTAAGCTTTGTCTCCGTCGAAGACGTTCCATACTTGTTGGGTTCAAATCTTGCTTGTCCTATGATGCTTGCTAATCAAGATCTATTTGATATGTCTCTATATCAGAGTCCATGTGACAAAATAGAACATCATAACTATAGCTCAGATTGATCCAAGGCATCCTTGTGGCACATGAAATTAACTCTCCTAACCTATAACTTAGAGTGCCTTTGAAATTAATTCGAAGGGAGGAGAAGTGGAATAAATTTGACTGGTTATATACCACAAAGGACAACTTCAACAGGAATTACTAAGGACTTGGTAACAAATTCTCTATAAAACAAACAGCTAAGTTCTTTGGCGTAGATACTAATAAAAGAGAAGCATTGTGGCCATACAAAGATGAAACAGATATAAACCAATAAAATATTTCACAATGAATTGAAATTACTTTCCTTTTACTCTTTTGGAATATATTACAGCGTAACCAACAAAATAAATGCTGCAAACCTTCTTAAAAAGACTAAAATAGTCAGGGGAACTCTAGTTCTACTTGATAAGTTTGAATTCTTGTAGTACGATTCTCAACCTTTTTCGTGAGGTAGCATAACGTGAAAATATCCTTGCCGGACATGTATTGACTTTATACTCCATAGTTAATGGGATGGATGGTAAATAGAAATTTGGATTTGAATTTATTATTGGAGGAACTTGTAGTGGAAAATCATGTACAGATCAAGCAATCATAAGGTTGACAGAGACAGAGAGCATCAGAACAGTAGTAATTTTAAACAAGAAACTAATAGCTAGAATAACCTGATGGATGACATGCATTCTGTATATAGGTCGGTTAACTAACTATCTGCAAACTTTTCTAGATATACACAATACAGTTCTAAGAGAAAAGAATGGGAGTTCCAGGTAAACAGAAACCTCCAAGTTGGTCCACCTCAAGCATTTGTTGCTGCCAGAATAATTGCAAGTGCTGCCTCTGTATCTACATCATAGTGGTAGTAAGGATAACAACAACAACATTTTTCTTAAAAAATGAAAATCTCAAGAAAAAATAATATCATGAAATTTGCAAAAATAAATATATATTTCACATGAACCACTCATCAATATTCTTTAGCATCGCATGTGCAAGTGAAGAATTCTAACAAGAACAACGGAATTTAATTGGACACCGGCGAATTTTCTAATCAACTCTTATCTTTTTGTTCTTCTCCATCTCCTCCGTTATTTTCTAAATCTCATCACCATCTATAGGAGTAAGCGAGATACAATTTGATAACAAAATGATGGTAAACCATGATTGAAACCAAAATTAATTTGTTTACCACAGATAGACTAGCTAATATATTATGTCATGCTCAAACAGAACATCATGTTGGTGGACCCTATAGTGCTCCACATGCATGTGTATTCTAACTAAGGAAGAATACGGTCGTCAAATGATCATATATCTGTTACATCTTGTAAAATCGACTGTTGCATTGCAATCATCATCATTTTCAACCTTCCATTTGATGACATCCAATTGGCCGCATTTGAGTATATTGGGACATGTGGGTGGACAGAAGAGCGAAGTAGGCTAGCTAACCTCTTGAGGAGTCGGCCTTGGGCGAGGAAACATGGATGGCGGCACGTGCATGAAGCTATGAATGTGGGAGAAGGAGTTTCCTGAAGAAGAATACTGCAACGAGTGGTTTGGATCCATGGCTGTGGGCCTCTCTTTCTTTCTTTTCTTCTTAATCTCTGGTAATCAGTAATGAGTCTAATAGTCCTTAAATAGAGAGAGAAAGAGAGAGAGAGTGAGAGAGACAGAAAGAGAGAGAGGTGGAGAGAATCGAAACAGGTGAAGGTGTTAAAAATAGCAAACTACATTTAAAAAGCGTGCACAGATTCAGCTGGCTTTTAGCGTGGTGTGTCACCCTTGCAGTGAAGATGTGAGAGACAAGGGTCATGACTCTTTTTTGTTTTCAAGTGTCCCAAAACGACAATTTCCTTGCAGGTGCTCTGCCTCTTCGTAAATGCTCACCTTTTCCCTTTCGCTTTACACTCCAAAACGTCATCCATGCTCTTGCGCCTCATGGCATGGTGGCGCCCCTGACCCAAGGCGATAGTAATGCCCACTATTCTTCTTAGACAATGATGCAGCTACCCCAATCCGCCTCTATACGCGAACTCTACTATTTTCACTTGCATCAGCCCAACAAAATACGAACTTTTGCTTCATGATGTGCCCATATGGATATCAATTTCATGAAAATAAATTTCGAACATATTTGCAAAAGCCGATAAATTTTGGTTTAAATATTCATTGGGTTTTAGACTTTTTGTTGCATAATCATTGCTGCATGCAATGGTGTGTCCTGGGGCTAGCCTTTTCTTTGAAGAGTAAAGGTGGTCAGAGTTTCTACTCATTACCTGCCCCATATTGACTTACCGGAAAGCGTTAGCTACGCAAATTGTATTCTTTTCCATGCGCATGCGTGGTCATTCTGGTGCTTGAACGAAATGCACCCGAAATAGAGAGAAACTTGGACCGTCCGACATTAATGTGAGAGTTAATTTTGATGGATTGGACCGACGCTGGCTGCGGGCATCTGCTATATATGACTATGACAGGTATGCATCGAGTAAAAATTGTTATTTTGATTGCTAAACCGTCCGATTTTTTTTTTTTTAATTTTTAATTTTTACATTGATTTGATGGCGAAGATGTTGTGATGTCCGTCGAATTTTGGATTGTGAAACTGTTATCGGATTTGCTGTGGTTGGAAAATGCACCAATATGTCAGATGTAGAAAATCTGCACGACGATTGGGCAATGACGCCCAACGTACGCGCAATGGTTAGAAAACTACGGCGCAGTCGCAGAAGCATCCTCGATCTCAACGCCCGGCTCTGTAACCCGCCGGACCATTGCAACAGATGCACTCATTTTGCTTCGATCTGACCATCAGTGGTGGAAGAAGCCGTCTACCTTTTTAATTAGGCAAAATGATCCTTTCACACCGGAATGAAATGTTCTCATTTTAGACGGTTTTAAAAATATATTTTTTAAACTTTTTGCAAAACGATTAATCTAAGTATCTTTAATCTATAAATCAAATTTTACCAATTTCAATGATATATATATTTATTTTGAATTTTTAATTATAGGAGTATTTTAGTCATGTTTCGAGTTTCGACAATTTAAAATAATTGAAATAACTCTATATTTAAAAATTCAAAATAAATATATATACATCTTCAGAATTAGTAAAAATTGGTTTATAGATTAAATATAACTAAAATAACAATTTTGTAAAAAAATTTTAAAAAAACAAAAAAATATTCATTTTAGATCAATTTGAAATGGCCTCATTTCATAATGATTAGGCCTTAGAAAAACTCGTGTTTTTTAATGGTTAAATCTAAACTGCATAATTGAAAAATACTCTAGCAAGTGATTTATCTTTACATACAACTTGAAACTAGAATATTTATTTTTTAAAATATGCAATGTGATATTTTTTTTAGTCTTCTAAGTTGAGCAAAAATGCACTAGTTCTGACACTGTGATACTAAATTAGACAAAAATGGACTAGTAAGATAATGACACCACAGTACTCAAAATCAAAGATAACATTATCAATGAGAAATGTGCTCAGGTTATTAGAAACTTAAGAAGAAATTTCTTTTTGGGTCTAATTTTTTCTTAAGTTTATAAAAGTTGCTTCTCAAATTTTCTTTTTTTACTTTTTATCAACAATAATGAAATGTGTATAAGTTATCTTTAAACTACTTATGGGAAATAGTTTCACCCCGTTCTAATTTATTTTTATTTTTCTCATGTTACAATAAAATTAGCAAAATTTTATTGATATTTTTGTCATTGTTGTTTCCTTGCATTTAAGGTTCCTCAACCAATTTTGGAATTTACATTACCGTGCATATTTATCTCTCTGGGCAACAAATTTGCTAATTTTGGTTGCCAATGGGAATGTGCGACAGAGCGGAAATAACGAAGTTTGCAACCACTTTGTTACTGAGAATAGTATCTCTAGTAGTGTAGTGATAAAATATGAATGTAATATGAAGTTAGTTACATTTGGGTATATGCAATTCATTTTTTATTTAATTTATATGAGATTTAAATTCATTATTATTTTATTGGTAGGTTTTTATTTATAATGTCAAAATTGTTTCAATTTAAAACTTATATATCACAAAAAAATTAAAGCCTCTTGCAATTAGGAAAAGATTATGAAAACCAATACATGATTTAAATTTTTCTAAAAGAAAAAAACATCGTGATTTCTTTTGTGGTCTAACTTTTCGTACTATTAAACTGCTATTTCCGGTTTTTTTCAGTAGCAAGTTTTTTTTTCCCTGCAGCCTCACTGATGAAACCTATAGGTGCCATGTTTGCCAATTGTTCCAGCATCTAATCCAAATGTTCGAATTTCGACCATGGGGAACGTTTTGATCTATGATTTACGGCCAAATGATCTGTTTCGATCATCTGACAAACGCCTTGAAATTGTTGTAGATAGGAAGAGGAGTACCCTACTCCAGTGGTCAGGCGATATATGGACATTGTTGCACCTTTACACGCGTTAGTGGCATTGCATGCCCGGGTCCAGGAAACAGTAGCGGCCGACTGCAGGCGCACATCAGGAATATTCCGTTGGGATGGTCGTCGTGCATCAATCGCAACCCGCCGCGTGTAGTTGTCCAATATTCATTAAATCATGACCACTGACGCGTGGCATTGCGATCTGCGATCTGAACCTTTCGCGCCTGATAACGGAAGTAGAATGCGACAAATATGAGTTGAGAAGGTCGGATAGAAAAGCGTTTTGTGTAATGTGATATTGGAAATTATGTGTCTTAGTTGGTATATAAAATCTTTTAAATTATTTTTTTAACTTTTCAATCATTTCATTTCATTTTTTATATAATCATTTTACTTTTTAATCATTTATTCACAATTTTTTATACAATTATCTTATTTTTTAATCATTATCTATCATTTTATATTATTTTTAGTTTTTCGCTTCCTAAATACACTGTATATTAGAATAACTATTGAAAATTTAAAAAGTAAAATTGTTATGTATTGAAAACGAGAAATTTTTTTAAAACGAAAAAAAAAATTATGAAATTGAAAATCACATTTCATTCTCGCCATATTTCAACTGAACTCTAAGAGAGTTCTTACAATTTATTAAAGGGAGACTACAACTCTCAAATATTAATCGGGAAATAAAGCTTCCAAACTGTAGCTCAAACCTCTTGCTAACATAGTCACAGTTGACTGTCTGTGCTAGCCGCAAGTGGTAAATGGTAAATTTTAATATACGAACTAATTGCCCTTGAGCTCACTAATTAAAAATAAAAGAAAACTAAAAAACTAAAAAATGATGCACCATAAGTTAATTACTTGACCCATGATACATCGTAGAAAATCATTATGGTTGAATATAAAATATATACATATATCTCTTTCAAGTTTCATCATGTTGCGATATAAAACCTATTAATGAAATTTTGTTAGAGGCTCGGAAGAAGAAGTCATTCTTAGCTTTCCTAGTAGGAATGGAAAATAGGAGAATTGAATTTTTGTACAGAATGAGTTTTTATCTTACCCCAATTGTCACTTTTGCGGTGCAACATTATATTTTGCAATATTCTAAATTTTAAAGGGTCTATTTTGCAAATACTTAAAACACATAAGCCAATTTATAGTCGCGCAAGATTATAGACTCTGTTATGAATATGGCAGATTGTTTGTTTATGGGCCACAATCATTTATTTCGAATCTAAATAATTGTCATTATTTATTTTCCCAGAAATGCTATGGTGGGGTTAGTAAGGTCCTGCTAGTTGCAAATGACCACATTGTTGTTAAAATCAAAAGTCTACCCACATATTATATTTAAAATTATTTATTTCAATAGTGCATAAAGTTTACCGAATCAAATATGCAGACGAGCCTCATCTAAGAATGGAGTAAAATTAATATAATAAAATGATTTAGTTTAAATATTAATTTTAAAGTTGTATTTTAAATATCTAAAGTGTCTAAAACAATGTTCTTATACGGGCAAATGATTATATAAAATATTATTATATTTTGAAATATTTGTTAATGGATCTAAGCATTTTCATAATTTATATAAGTCATGCGACTCGTGGGATTTTAATTTTTATAATTTTATAATTCATAATTTGCAATCTATTGCACCTTAGCATGTCTCATATTCTCCGTCCTCGTGTATTTTGTCCAATTGAAGCCCTAGGTGCATCATAAATAAAGAGAGGATTTTGTAATTATTTTTATTGAGGGTGTAATTGAAATTTGATAAAACTTTTGATAGAAAAGTTTTTTGATGTAAATTTTTTTTTGCAATGAGAGAAATGATATGATACGATAGAGGTAACAATAAAGAGTAAATAAATAAAGTTAAAATAGATAAGGTAATTGTACAGATAATTGTGAAAAATGATTAAAATGTAGGATAATTGTGTAAAAAGATGTAAATAAATAATTAAGAAATAGGATAATTGTGGAGATTGAAAAGTTTTAAACTGAAGAAATGATCCTATTCGCCGGACTAAGTAAACGACTTACTTAGCCTACATAAAAAAAACTTATTTAAAACGCTTTTTGACTTTTTAAAAGACTTGTTGCGGTGGGCCATGCAGGTAACGGATGGAATAATGGGCCATGCAGGAAATGGTGGAGATTAATGACCTTAATCTCGACCGTTTAGCAAGTCATTAGTATAAAAGGGGGTACATGTGATGGGTTCGGCTATTTGAAGGAGAACTCAAGCAAGGGACGAGCTGACCAAGGAAGAAGAAGGAGATTTTGAAGGTAAGTTAAGTAGAATAATATTTTAGTTAATTTTGTTAAGTTTATGTTATATGTAACTCATTTATCAAATCTAATCTGTTCATAATACTTCTAACATGGTTAATTAGTAACAGAAGTATTATTGAAAATTTTGGTATAGCAATTTTACTTATTTCAATGAGAAGTATCAAATAAAGGATATAAAATATTATATGATAAAATAAATATACTTTTGGGCATAATCAGAGAATTTTGACCGTACAATAACGAGATAATTATATGTCTAGCTTGCCTAAAAAATTTCAACTTGATCAGACTTATAGATTTTTATATATAGTAATTTTTATCAAGATTTAATGTGGTGAATATGTATTTTAAGGATAAAACACAAAAAAATAATTACAGAAAAATACATATGCAAAAATAATAATATGAACCATTACAAACATTGCTTAAGATACTTTACAGTATATATGATGAATTAATTCTGTTAAAAATTAGCTTACGTAACTATTTGAAGTGATATTGAATTTTAACCCTTTATCAAACCCTTTATGTTAAATGTGATGATAGAAATGTTATTTTGAGAGATGGATTGTCCAGATTATTATAAGCTTACTCTTAAAATTTCAGATTAAATAGAAATTTATATTAAGAGATATAAGCTATTGTATTTAGAGAATATGAACCGTTGAAATAAATTTAAAAAATTTCTGGACTGGTGGGCTAAGCCCATCTGAACGAGCCCAGTGAACCAGAAAGCCCATAAGCAAGTCCACTAGTCCTAAGCCCACAGAAATTAAGCCCAAGTTTCAGAAACCAACCAGCTTGATCCACTAGCCTGGCCTAATTTCCAGCCCACCGGCGGCCAACTGCCGGCGCCGGTGACCGGCTGGCTGGTCGGCAGAAATTTTTTTTTTTTGGAAAAAAATACAGAAAATTATGAAAAATACTAAGAAAATTAAAATCAATATTTAGAAGTTTAAATGAGTTTAAACATATAATTTTTATAAAAAATGAAATTACTTAAAAGGTGTGATGCTATAAAAATAAATAAATAAATTATGAAAAATTACAAAAAAAAATTAAAGTAAGTATTTAAAGAAGTATGAGTCCAAATTTATTTTTATATATAAGAAATAAAGTTGTTTAAAAGTGGAATAATATGAGAATAAATAGGAGAAAATAGAATTTTTACTGATTAAAATTACGAGAAATTTTGAAAAAGTCATAAATGAAATTTTAAATAATATTTATGAAAACCAGAGTAAAATAATGAACATATTGTGATAAAAATTAAGGAAAGAGACTTGAGGCTACTATAAAAAATTGGAAAAGAAGAGTTTTAAAGTCTACTTAAAGGTAAGTAAACTTTTGCCAAAGCATGACTTTGAAAATATTATGTGAATATTGTGATTTGCTATGAAATATGATTATTTATTTAAATTGAAATTTTCTTTCAAGTTGGTTTATTCAAATATGAGCATTATTATTTCAAAATCATGTTAAGTAGTGAATTTAAGTAGTGCATTAATCACAATGCATGAGCATAATGCATAATTGCATATTGAGTTTGCCGCAAAGGAGTAAAGTAGTATGATAGTACCTGGGTAGCAACCTCAGGACTACCAAAGAAGATGAATTAGCTCACAAATGTGTAGCACGGCTGCACGCGAGCACAAGTAGATGACAATACCTACAGTGTGAATGCATGATTTAAAATTGACATATGTGTACACATGCATCAAGATGTTTTTATTAATTAGAATTTGTTGTGCATAAAAGATAATATAGATGTTGTGTTTGTTTTTGAAAAATCAAAGTAATTGCAAAAAATGAATTTTGTAAAAATATATTTTTACTTACTGAGTTTTCAGCTAACATAATTTTTGTTTTCAGTGAAAACACAGGGATACAATAATAAATTAAAGCTTTCATCAACATGGGGAAAAGGCGAAACTAGCAGAGCAAAGGACAATGAAGTTTAGATTTTTATTGAAATTATTTTATAATGCTTACTTGTTGTGATTAGAGACACTGAATATGTATAATAACTCCATAATGAGAAAACTTGAGATATAATAGTTAAAAGTTTTAAAATTTTCATTTTAGTATCTATTTCCATCTTAGTAGATTTTATTCTCATATTTGACATAGTAGACCTTATTCGTAACACCTGAAAGGGTGAGGTGTTACACTGTTAATATAGATGTATTTATCACATAAATTAAGTTTTACTATTTTTAATATATGTATATATATTTTTAAACATAGAGGTATTTTAAAATGGCTAAAATAATCTTTATATTTAAAAAATTTTTAAAAAATATATACACATATTCAAAAATGGTAAAAACTCGGTTTATAACTTTATAGGTTAAATATACTTAGATAAACAAGTACATAAAGAAAAAAATTTAAAAAAAGTATTTTAAATAGATTTTTTTAGATAAGCTGGACTAACATAATCATTTCTCTTTAAACTAACACGTTCTTATTTATGATGGCCGAACACAACTTAAAACTCTATCATACAATTGATATGAAGGTTTTTGTTTCTAAATTCTATATTTACTCTGTTCAAGACTCAAAACAGTGGTTGAACCGGTTTTGATGGCAAAATCATTACAATCTCTGTGTGATTGGCAAAAAAGATTGTTGTTGTACAAGAAATTTCCGTTCAGGGCCGTGGGGGTTGGGTCTCATCAGCTGAAGTTTCCCAGTTGAAGTCTCACACTAAATGATCATCGGGCTGCAGAAATGTGGACCCGGACCATGGGCTTGATAACATGACCCAGTTTGTCCTACATAGCGTTGAGCTGGGCATGTCTTAGAGAGAATGGTTTGCCGAACTAAATAAATGAAAGAGTCATAAAGCCTTTAGATTGTGAAACATTAATTAATTAATATTTTTTTATATATTTTGATCTGTCAAAATTATATGATTTGCAAATGTTTGTACTTCT
Source organism: Annona cherimola (assembly GCA_030490835.1). Lineage (NCBI taxonomy): Eukaryota > Viridiplantae > Streptophyta > Magnoliopsida > Magnoliales > Annonaceae > Annona > Annona cherimola. The sequence continues at coordinate 89,103,848 of CM059973.1, read as the reverse complement.
AGGAAATTTTTTATTAAAAAAATTCATTAAGGGCACTTTTTTTGAGAAAAGTAAGGGCACCATTTGGTATGAGAAAAAAATGGTAGGAAATTTTTTTTTTTTAAAAAAGAAAATGATGTAGCGTGACAGGGATAATGATTGACCGTGAATAGAATAAAAATAAAATAGATAATATAGTTGCATGAACAAATGTAAAAAATGATTAAAATGTAGAAATAAATTTTTTTAAAAATATGATAGTTAGGTAGTAAAGACATCACTTCTCATCACATAGAAAGTGGAAGAAAATTTTTCCTTTTCCTGTTACCAAATATATTCAAATTAAAATCAAAAGAAAATTTGGAATTTCTTGAGCATTTATTTTGTGTTTATAAATCGATAGGTCAGCTTATTATATATTATTAATTATAATTGGAGAAAATGGAAAATGGGTTAAAAATTTGAGCGTACACAAAGGTCATTAATCAACTAAGCCCTTAGAATTGATAATAAGTTTCAAATATCAAAATTCCAAAACAGTTTTGAAAGAAATTTTGTAATATTATTCAAGATATCTAGAAAGAAAGAGAAGAATATTACATATTTATTTGGTAGGGATTCCAACTCTAACAAGACTTCTAATGAAAGAAAATATTCAAAAATGTTAATTGCAATTATTAAACAAACAAAATCTTAAATATAAAATGTTGTCAATAGGGGTTACTTTGGTGATAACATTGGTGGCATGTTTGCCTTAGTGACCAATGTTTGATTTTCCTCCATTGCACGGGAATTTTATAATTTTCTCCTTAGTACGAGGATAGTTTTTTAATTTTCCCTAGTGTGAGGATGTTTGAAAAACTTCTCTTCATGTGTGAGGATTATAAATGTGTCTTATTATAATATCAGTTGTCATGATGTATAATACCAATAAAAAAATATGAAATGCTAATAATAGAAATAAAATGGTAAGAAATTTGGATATGCAAATAAATGAGTATGAACCCCCAATCCAACTTATGGTATTTAGAATTTTTGAATGAAATTAGATAACATCAAAATATGCTCAAATAATCTAATAAAAAATATGCTTAAATAATAGGTTTTGGCCTCAGCCAAGCAAACCTTGGCTGGTACAATGTCAAGTTTGAACAGATATGTTGTGTCTGCTGTAATTCTACTTAAATCAAAAGTTATAACTATTTAAAGTTGTTACGTACTTTCATCACCTGCGGGCCTTCCCATTTTGCTTTTCGACAATCTACCGGCTCTATTAATTCGAGATGGACGTGGGTTGAATTGTTTAACGCGCCAACCCAACAATGTCGCCTATTACCAATTTATTTAGCAATCCATGAATGACCTATTTGGCGACTTATATGACAATCCATTTAGCAATGAATTTAATTATAATTATTTTTAGTTATATTTTGTCACAATCCATACGCGTGTTGATCATTTTTATTTATCAATATAATCTGTTTTCATTATTTTAATGTCTCAATTTTTTGTGCGCATATATTGAGTTAGTGTAGCCTAGCCATTAACTTCGGTCTGGAGTTACAAAAATATTATTTTAATATAGTTATAAAGTTTTAACAGATTAATTATTTAATATTTGCATGTAACTTAACCCCTTTTCTTGCCTTTTATAAACCTGAATTATTGCCAAGACGACTTTGTCGTCGTGGTACGACATTCTCCCCGTATGGTAGAGATGTCGTTTCGAGTTGCGAGGGCATTTTCCCTGGCTTTTCGGTAGCGGCATTTGGATGAGAAGTAGTGACATTATTTTTTTTAGTTTCTGTGGGAGCGTTCACTAGTTGAGATAGGGAAAAAAAAAAGAATATTAGTAACATATGTATAGAATATTATTAGTAAATTGTAAAAAATCTCATGAGTCTAAATGTAATATCAGTTGAGATAATGTAATATATATGAATAAAAAAAATTCGAATTATCAACCCACAAACCAATGGGTGAGGAGCAGGTGGTTATTATTATTTTAAAAGGTTAAAGATATGCTAAGGTCTAGCTTTTAATAAGATTCGAGTTGATTGTAATCCGCAGCCTATTATTGTTTTAATTGTTCCGTCTTTTAAAATCTACTTATAATATCTCTTGATTTTTCCCTTTTACAACTAATTATGCCTAAGTAATTTTTTCTATTTTTTTCATAAATGCTCCTTAACAAGGTTCATGTATTTCATCTAGGCGGTTGAAATGAACGATAATTGTCCCATTAATTTTGCAATCATGTTCTGCCTTTCACTTGTTACCTGTCATGTGGCCCACAAGCCAATTTCGTGGCAGGCGTTTCTAAAATTCTTATCGTTTTGGGCGCAATGTGGAAATTTAGACGAGCTATTTTTCGAATTTTTCTGAACGAGAAGGCAGACGCACCTGGTCACAAAATTCCCCTACGACATTCATCATTTCTGTGGATACCAACTCATCCTCCCTGCTCATGCCCGTAATTAAAAGAAACTCCTGCTTCTCGCTCGCTGCCCGATGCTCCCTCCTCCGCAAAATCCAGGCCGTCCTCTTTTTACTTTTCCTAATGCTCCTACTCACCGTGCAGTGCTGCTCAAAAACGGAAAGAGAAAGAACACTAGCTAGGGAAAAACGAAAGGCATTAAGATGAGGATAATAGCTTGCGTGGCTCACCACTCACTGGCTTTACTGCACAATTTATTATAATTAATTATGACACGTATTTAATTGAAATATGGTATTCCTTGATTAATTTTTATTTAAATAACTTACTTTGATCTATTCCACAATGCGAGAGAGGTCACAAATCCTAACAGAATAATACGTTTCCCTATCTCTTAGACACACGTAAGGCAAAAGAAGTACATGTCGTCTCTCATGCATCGTCTTAATGGTTAAATCTTTCCTTATCCAATGCTATTAGAGCAGTTAGATTGTCTCGGAAAAGCCCAGGATCACAAATATATCCTGTGATGAAGTACTAATGGAACCATGTGAAAAGAGAAAATAGCGCTTCTCCAACGAACAATACTCGACAAACAAGAAAAGACAACTTCAAATAATCACGAGCTCTAGCATAAGTACGAGACCAGATCTCCCTTCCTTGATTATTTTGCTATTTAAATCATTTACTTTGATCCATTTTCTACTTTTCGTTATTTATTTATTTATAGTTTTCATTTTTTAAATGATAATTCGCATATATATATATATATATTCATGTAATTTATCAAAATTACAAATATACGTACCTGATTTCACAAATTGCATATTACTCCAGTATAATTTTACAAAAAATTACATATAGCGTCCATAGTAACAGTCGTCGTTAGATAGAAGACAGTGTAACTTTAGAAAATATTTGATTTCCAAATATATTTTTGATATATCATTTTGTATTTTTTTATTGTAATAGGATCAAATAGTTAAACTTTGTTCTTTTCAAGCGTACACTCGTAAGTCATATGCAAAAAAATGTATGCTGAGACCCAAAAAGCTCATAAGCTCAGAAAAAAAAACATTATTTACGAAAAGCACGTCAAAAAAAAAAATGCTAAACCCATTGGATTCCATGCAAGTCAATAATATTTTAATCATGCATATAAGATAATACCAAAATAATCAGTAAACAAATAAAATAAAATAAAAAGAAGCTCTCACAGTCTCACTTGATGTCGCCATATCATTTTTTTATAAAAAAAATTTACGTAATTTTTATCAACGTAAAAATGTATAGTCACCATGGACGGATGGATTTGCTGGATATCATGGGCCCCACACCTCACGTAACCGCTCCCACCTAAGATTCCGTACGGGGCATGCTCTCTGGACTGCATGCGCCTGAGAATGTCCATGTGGCGCCCGAAAAGTTGAAGGGAGGAATCAATAGCCGCCCGTTTGCCACCAGCAGCGGCGAAGCAGAAGACGCATCACGTACGTGAGACCTTCACGAGTATACGACGGTCAGGGCTCATGGCACGTGTGGCTCAATGGCCTCTTGATGACAGCATTCAAACACGACAACGCGTCCTCTCGCTGAGGTCAGCAGCAAGCACGCCAACGCCTGCACGTGACACGTCCGCTTCGACGGCTGCTTGGTGCATCCGGGCATGAGGTGGGCCGGTCGCTCCTGCATATTGCGTCCTGAGGGCGGAGAGAGTGAAGAAAGTATCTCAGTAAGTGGGGCCCACCGCCAGGCGGCCCCACCAAATGAAATCTTTGCCCGTTTCACACCGAATCTGCTGTACAGCAAGACCTGAACACGTGCGTTTTGGACGGCGGCAGCGGTTGAAGGCAGCGGTGCATCTGCAATCATTTCCTATTTCCGGTATCCGGACGAAAGCTGCGATAAATAGCCGGGCCCACCTTTAGTGGGATGCAGGAAAGCAATCTATGCCGTTCATCATTCGGTCACAGGGAACATTTGGCGGTCCCATTTTACCATTTGGCGGTCCTAGTTTAACTGGAAAATGGAATAGGCTGCCGGAAAGAGTTCAGCAATTATTTTTAAATTCGTTGCAAAAGGTGAAATAGCTGGTCGCAGTAGCCCAATCGTATATTGAGTAGTATAGATTAGAAAGTAGGATAGAAATTATCACTCAACTTCCCAAATAAGATAAGACTAGAGTACATACTCAGAATAAGTACCTACATGGATACCCTAATATGTAAATAATTATATATATATAAAAATACATAATAGTTTCTGTCCTTCATTCACTAATATATTATTGTTGGTTTGATTTATTTATTTATAAATTGTATAAGGCTTCTATTTGTAATGACGGATGATATAACATGAATGCGGATGATGATGTTAATGTGATTATTAATATGGATAATGAGGCTATAAAGAATGTAGAACTAGACGCAAATAATAATAAAATGAAATTAATTATAAATGAAAAGTCTAAATGTAAATTATTATTATTTTATATTATTTAAAATAACACAAAAAATATTTTTTTCACATCTCATTATCGGTTATTGTAGGAATTAATTTGGAACCCAAACCGGAATCAACTTTATAGATAACGCGTAGAGTATGGTATAGTAGGACCGACCTTATAAGTGGTCAAGGTAGGGTAAATTTTTTGAAAATGAGATATGGATAGAATAGACTATTACTCGAATTAAACCGACTCGAGTTGCACCTGTAATCACAATAGGAGTTCATCTTAGCAATCAACTTTTCAATTTATTCCTGATCAGATTCGGCAGCATTATAGTTATGAATTGCAATCATATATAACCATTAGCAATGAAATTATTTATTCCCAAACGAATAATATCCTTGCATTGTATCAGCCCACTTTTATTTTATTTTTTATTTTTTAAAAAAATTTCTTTAACATACACGGTGATTGTTTTAATGGATGAGCCCGCACACGCTAGAGAAGACGTTGGCAGTGGCGACTTGGCAACGGGCGGATTTTCTTATGTTAGACCGTCGATCGATCGCGAGTCCCATTGAATGAGGTTTCTAATTTGTAACAATGGTCCACGTACGGTGTCTCCGGGGCGCCACAAAAAGGCGTGCACCACGTCTCCCCTGTTTTTCTCATTAATGCTCCTTCGAAGTTATCGGGTATTTTGTTAGCAGGCACCGCTCCTTCCGTGGTGGTTTTTATCCTCTAATAAATTAAAGCCTGTCCATGCCCACCCTTTTCTTCTACGGTCAGGATATCTCAGCATTATATCCATTCCTATGGCCCCAAAAAATTGCTTCCTAACACTTGGAATTTAAATTTAAAAATATAACATGTATCGATAAGCAAATACAAGAAGCTGGGGGTCTCACCACTTCCACCACCAGCATCATTTTTTGGAAATTATTACTATCGTTTTAAATATTCAAGTTGATGAAAATGATTACTTGGTCTGATTTTCTGGCCAGAACCCATATTCGACAATGGACTCATATAAGGGTGGCATACACACACACACACACAAAAAAAAAAAAAAAAAATGCACCTTAAATGCAACTCTAAAATAGAACCCTCCTTTATAGGGACGATGCTAATTAAAGGGCCATTACACCCTCTCTTCCAGCTGGCCTTCTCATTGCTAATATTCCATACGTTTTCCTAATATTGTCCCCTTATAGCCAATACCCGATGGACACTCGTCCTGCCTTCTTCGTCATCTTTATCTTCTTTACATAAAAGTACCCTCAGGCGTGCCTCCCTTGGTTTAGAAAATTCCACACTGGATATGTCTGCCGTGCTTATCCGACGCTTTCGAGGGCCAGTGTTCAGCACAAATAAGGCTATAAACTTTTAATGCTCTGGTGTGTGCGCACAATATGCGGAAGGAACTTAATAATTTTTTAACAAATTGCACCATACATGGTTACATGTGAGCGTCATTACCATTATTGGCTTGATAAGATACAATGAATTGGAGGACCGCATTTTGGAAATGTGACTAAGCCGTACATACGTTTTTGTGTTCACGATTTGGGTAATTTAATTCGAGTCAATGCGACAAACATATAATTTTTCTACTTGCTGGCCTATAGGTCAGCATAATCAGCTCGAGTATCAAAAACCCTTGAAGGTATTTACAAATTCCATTTTTACCTGCATGAGTGGCAATAAATATTCTTGACAAATCGGGACCATTCAAATCGTTGGCTTCAGGCCGTAGATAGAAGACTGGTCTCATGTAGTAAAATGTGGTGGATGGCTAATATACATTCTTCGGACCATGAAGTAAAAGTCAAATTTTGGCACTAGCAAAACGATTTTTGGTCGTTCGTAAAAAAATTTTATGCAACAAAAAAGTCCACTTTAACGAATATGGTTGGCCAACTCCATTACACGAAAGTTAATATTTTACAACATGCTTTTAATAATAGCTGGTACTTTTTGTTGCAAAAGATAGTATTTAATAACCATTAGAAGCATAACTTTTAGCAACAATTTTAAAAAAATTTTGCTAAAATCTTTTGTGACTTAATTTTAGCAAGATTGCATTATAAATTGATGCATTTAATTATTAAATTTAATGTTGCTAAAAGTTCATTTTCTTGTGGTGCCTTTACAAGTTGTAAAGCCTCAGCGGTGCTAGTTTTTGAGATAAAGGCGACTCTTGTAATGCTAATCCCTTGCCTAAGTCTTTCTTGTTGTATGAAACTTCGTTCCCAAAAGTTGTTCGTAATCATACTATAACCCCGCATGCAATAATTTTACGTCATTTATTAGCAAAACTTGTTGACTAGATAGTTGAATTTCTGACAATATCACTACATAGACATCTTAAGAGGATTCCACTTTATGGTGTTTCTGCATGGGTTGAAAGCTATTTAAACATCTTAAGAGGATTCCACTTTATGGTGTTTCTGCATGGGTTGAAAGCTATTTAAAGGTGCTCAAGATCGAAAGAGCCATTCCATAAATAATTCATTAAGAATATCTTTTATACTTCGAAACATTGTTAACTCCTTTCTTCAAAGAGCTTGCCTTATACTCTCATTCTTTACATAGTTTATTCTTCATTTTTTCTTGATTTTTTGGGAAAGCCTTAACCTTCTAGAGAATTTTTCTCTAAGAGTGTATTTACGAAGTGGTAAAAGTGAAAAGTTTTTGAATTTATAAAAAATGATATAATATGATAAGGGTAATGACGAGGAGTAAAGAGAATAAAGTTAAAATAGATAAGTTAGTTGTATGGATAATTATCTAGAAATAATTGAAAAATAGCATAGTTGTATAGAAAAATGTAAAAAAATAATTTAAAAATAAAGCAGTTGTAGAAATTAAAAAGTTTTGGTTAAGAAGGTTTTTTATTTGCCAACACTCCCTAAATAAATTCCTGTATTTAGTGTTCCTTCTTGTCTCTTTACTTTGGTTGGGATGTCTTCATTAAGCTGTAGAAATTTGAGTTTTCCAACCCTCGTCGTTGTCAAATTTTCATCTTTTTTGTTAAATAACTTATTTTATTTCATTTTTTGTGTCGATTGAGCAATATTTTCCATAGCCTTGGTGGGCGCACTATAAAAAATATTTTAAATAAAAACAATGGAAACAATTTTTTTACCTTGTTTTCTGGCAATGTCGAAATGATTTTAATTTTTTATTGCTTAATATTAGTTTTTCCATGCAAAATATGGCCGTTAACGGTGCCAAAATTTGCAACAAAATAAATTTTTGAGGATGTTTGATAATGTAAAATTTGGTGGAATTTTAGGATAGAATAGAGTAGAAAAAGGAATATTCTGAGATCTATGCGATTGGTATGAAATAATAGAGATAAAATTGGATATTTAAAATAAATAAGATAGTTGAAAGAAAAAATAATTGAAGTAGAAAGATAAATTTAAAAAATAAAATTATTTAATTGCTAAATTATTAATGAAAAACATATACATGCGGGAACATTACCAAACCTCACCTTCACGTCGTGGTATGCATCAACCACATTTATTAATGGATTCCCTTTTCCAATCCAGAGATGTTTACTGCCGGGATGGCCAAAATTTCAGAAACCATTTTATGACAAGTGATTGGGTGGTCCGGACTTAGGAGCAGTCTTTTATGATTGGCCCACCCACTGCATCTACATTCATGCAATGATGCAACATATACATCCGCGTATCGTGTGTGGGCTTGACATCCTTTCGTAATGCGTCGAAGGTGTCGCTCGGGCTCGGACGCGCGTTCGAAAACTTTCATGCGTGCCATGTCTTTTTGTGCCTCCCACGACAGCGGCTAGGAGGATATTCAGTGTTGTTGATTTTGGTGGGACTGTGGGATGAAATGTAAAATAAAAAAAAAAAATTTGAGAAATATGTGGTTGGTGTGAAATGACAGAGATAAAAGTAGAACAAATAGGGTACTTAAAAGGAAAAATAATAAGAATATAAGAATAAAATTGAAAAATAAAATTATTAAATAATTAATAATTTACGAAGAAATAAGAAGGATGAGATGTTTCCCACCCTACTTTACCCACAAACGTTACCAAATAATCGTAACATAAAGCAACAAATGGCGAAAAAGGCACCGACTTATTTTGTTCTGTCCATCTTGTGTTGCTCGATTTGGTTGAAATATATTCCACATAAATGCAGATGCACGAATTATCAATATTATCAGAAGAATTTTGTAGTAGACACTAGACAGTCCAGATTAAGAAAAGAGCCTTAACATGTTTTTTTTTTCATGCAAGAATATCGATTCTGCATATTACAGTACTACGCGTATCACTGAACCAAATACCAATTCCCTCTTGTCCACCGGTGGCAAAGCACGAATCTTTTTTCCCGCCAACCTCCCACCCCACCACCTTTGATGGAGAAATCCTCAACGTTCTGGAGGTAGTGCTGGCCGATACACTGGCGATTATCGACCACTTAATGTGTGCTGTTGGTATTTTCATCAAAAAAAAAAAAAAATGTGCTGTTGGTATAAATGAAGCATGCTGCACGTCACCTTTGTCCCATTTAAATGAATTTTTTATTGAAGAAATATGGTAATATTTGAGAAACCAATCATCCGTTGTTAGAATTTTTTTTTAATAAAAAAAATCCGACTGCCTTTCCAAGCAAGCGTTTCTAAGTTAGGATTAATGTGATTCCTAAACAAGCTTTTCATTTTCGTATTGTGATAGGAGGGTATTTCTGTCTTTCTGAAATTTGCATGGGAAGGCTGGCGTGGTCTGTCATATGGCTGCTGCCACGACAGTGGATCAGGGATTTCCATGGATCCTGGGCTTTGAGCGCCTTTTTTGAAACCAACTGTAGTCAATGACGGGCTAAGGGACAATTAAACAGCATTAGTCGTATTTCTATGGACAACCGTAACCTATTTCAAAAAAACTTATTTAGTCCGACAGACCACTGAACATACTTGTGATTGGACATGGAGGACATAATTGGGGCTTCAGTATGGGTGATCTGAACCGTTCATTCGGTTTTAAAAAATCTTTGGATGGGCCCGAACCTTCCAATGTAGTGATTCTTTTGGAGCTTGATCATGTGCTTCCGAGAAAACAGCTATGGTTATGTTGGGAGGACTTTCCAGATGATCGGACATCCTTGGTTTAATTGTCACTCTTGAATGTCAACCTCAAACCAGACCTACAAGAAGGTCCAGAAATGTACGTAATGGCAACGAAAAATAGAATTGGAAGTTCTTTTCTTCGTATGTCAGCGCTTAGCGTGATGGTAAGACGTTGGGATGGGTGCGTGCGAGATTCAAGATTAAATCTTGTGGGAGCAAGTCTTTGTTGTAAAATCATATAAAAAAGTTCTTTCCTTCAAGTATAGTTTAATTAGAATATGGAACCCAAGAATGAATTCTCCCAGTCAAAATAGAATCGATGGTGGTAGTATGGTGTGAGGACCAGGTATTTTTATTCTATTTTTATTATAACTTTTCTCTATTTATGAGGTAACTTATGAACATGCTAGTAAGAATTTTACGATATTAATGGATACATAACATACATGGATACGACATTTAGGAGATGTATAGTGCATATGTGCATGTATGATTAGCGTTCCATTGATGGGCACTATGACTATTGTTTCCCTCGCAGAGTAGGTACGGGGTTCGACCTGCCCGGTCAGGTCGCGGGGGTCAAGGGGGCAGCGCCCTTGCGGGGGTGCAGGGGGCAGCGCCCCCGAAGAAAATTTTAATTATTAAGTCGTATGAGTGGGAGAGTAAATTACTAATTGCAATTAGACCCGATCCATGTTCCGACCCGACCCGATAGGGATTCAGTAATAAAGGAAGCCCGCGCGCGCTAGGGTTCATTTTTTTCATCCCGCACCCGGCTATCTTCCTTCTTCTTCTCTTTCCGTTCTCTGCGTCTTCTCTTCTTTCCCCACCATTCAGTTCGGGCTAGCCACGGATTCATTCAAGGAAGCTCTACCGACTGTTTGAGGATCATCGACTCGAATCGTGGAAGTTCCGAATCTCTCCGTCTAAGTCTGGAGCACTGTTTTTGGGGGAAATTTCGATTCAAGTAAGTAGATGTCGCCCCTTCTCGATTTAGTGATGAAATTTTACGTTAAACGCGATGCGAGGCTAGAGGGAATGTATAGCTTCTAACGACTCCATGGTATTAGGCGTAGAGTTCGTAACAGTTAGGGTTCATGGTGAATTTACTTTGAATGCGTGATTTCTATGATGTAAAAGACTTCTTAGCAGTTGTTATATTGTTGAAATGTGACGTGAATTGATTTGCCCCAATCGAGAGTATGAATTGAAGGTTCTTTCATTTCGCACCTATCATGTGTTTGATAAAATGCTTGTGTGACAGATCTATGTGTTGTATCTGAATTGTGTTGATGTTGTATGCGTGGTTTGCGATGTGTTTCATTGTCTGTTATGTATGATGCGTTATCTCAAATAGTTGGTTATAAGGGTTGTTCATGGCCCCTGATTGACATGAGGAGAGGGTTGTTCATGGCCCTTGATGGACATGAGTAGATGATTGGTTGTGTTGGTCAATTTGTGTGTATGGTTATATGTATACGATCTTGAGAGTGGGTATTGGACCCATGTGTATTAGCTTCATCACTGTATGAGTATCCATCATTATGCTTATTTGCACTTTGTGCTAACCACTATCTACTTACTGGGTCTATTTAGACTCATATCATTGTTATTGTGGTTTTAGATCGCAGGTCAGAAGGGGAACTTAAGGATGGGACAAGTTGAAGATCAAACATGAGAGACCCTAGCACAATATGTTGATTCCAGTTCTTTTAGACTTGTGCTCTTTTGATAATCATATATGTAGACAATTACTTAGGCGGATTCGTTTTGACAACTATAATGTATTTGGTATTTCAGATTGGATTATAATCCTTGTTGATGCACATATGCATGACTATTATATCTGTTTGTTGTGTAAGGAAAATATGTAATGATTTCCTTCTATATGAATGTTCTTATTATATGAAGATGCAAGTATATAAATAGGATTGAATGTTGCAGATGGAAATGTAATGAATATCAAGTCATGTATTCCATATTACCCCTTGTATGTTATGGGGAGATGCTGCCGAATTTTTCTTAGATTGTGTAGCGCCGTTGATTAGTTATTGAGTATTTTATGAATGGGGCGTTACATATGGTGTGCCTTTGATGATATTGGTTATGATTTAATTTAGACGCCTGGTCTTTTCAGGCCGGAAGCGTCCGGCCCAAAAATTTATTTTTTTTATTTTTTTTATATTTTTTTCATGGGTAAGTAAATTTAGCTTTATTAAAATTATAAACCAAATTTTACCATTTTTGGATGTTTTTAAGTATTTTTTTGAATTTTTAAACACAGTGGCACTTCCGTAATTTTCTGAGATTAAAAAATTATAGAAATGTCACTGTGTTTAAAAATAAAAAAAATACTTAAAAATATCCAAAAATGGTAAAACTTGGTTTATAGATTTAATACACAGATTTATTTACTCATGAAAAAATGAAAAAAATAAAAAAATACATTTTCAGGCCGGACTCATGGAGCAAGCCGTGCGTCCGGCCTGAAAAGATCAGGCCTCTTTAATTTATGCTGTATAAGTATTGGAATATCTTTATTTCCTCAAGAAATAAGCTGGCCAAAACTATGAAGATTCCATCTACAAAAAGTTTACAATTCCTTCCATGGGGTGTCCCCACTAGAACATAACACTTCTAACATAGATGAAGCAAGAGTTGCCAAAAAATGGGTTGGCCGAATACCCGACCTCATTATACGCACATAATCAACTGATTAAAGTAGTGTGGCTTGGCACTTGATCATGAATGATAATCCCTACTATGAAAGAACATAGCATTTATCATCTAGGAAGTTGACTAAAATAAAAGAGTTGCTCTCCAATTCCAGATGTCTCAACTGCATGTCCACACCTCATTCCATTACCCATTTGAAAGCAATGGTTACAATAGTTAGTGCATCAGTAATGCCCTCACATTTCTAGCATTTTCCTGCCAAGAAAGGCCCCTTGAATAAATGACTATTACCTATTTATAACAATGATATTTTCTATTTTCATTACCATCTTGTCCCTTGTTATGAATAAAAATTTAAGTATGAAAATAAAAAGGTAGATCTATTTTATCTTTATTCATCTATAATCTTCATTAGATTAAGAATATGGTAAACTTTTGCCTCAAAGTTTACTAGAACCAATACCTTAGGAATAAGAGAAGAAGAACAAAAATGTACACAAATAAATTATAAATGTATTCATCCATTTGGGATTTTCGATTATATCCTTGCTGGTAGACACCTTCTTTCGTCTACTTTTTGTATTTTTTGAAGTAATACTTTTTGTATTTTTAATCATTAGTGGATTGACTTCTTCATTCATAGTACTATAAACTATTTAGTTTTCTTACAAAATGGTTAAATTTTGATTTCTAAAGAAAAATTTGGTTATCAATAATTGGTAATATATGTCATTAACAACTATTAAGAAAAAATGGATTATCAATGGTTCATGATTTTTATTACTAGACAACCAAATTTTATTTTTGTTGTAAAACTATTATTATAAGTAAGGAAAACTTTTCTTGCTTAAAAGTATTTTTTATGAAAAAAGTATTATTATAAGAAAGATAAATTTTTTATTGTGCATATATATTTTTTGTCGATAAAGATTTTTAATTTGTTGCCAATAAAAGTTTCCTAAGTCAACTTTCTTGGAGTGTCAATTATCTCTTTGTCTTTACTAATTTACTTTGATATTTTCCAACATCAACATAGTATTTTATTTTTCAATTATTGTTTCTTCATTTTTTTTTCTACATTCATTGCGCTAACTATTTGCCTGTGAATTATTCTATAGATATTCTATTATTGCATGTTTCACCATTTTTATATCGGCTTGTTTGTTTATGGCAACCTCTTTATCTTTTCTTCCACTATATTTTCTGTCGCTGTTGCACTGGCTTTTCTATTTGTTTCTCTTATATATTTCTTATAATCATTACCTTGACTTGTTTATTTGCTTTTGAACTCACTCTTTAATCTCTTTTTCCTTTTTTAAAATTTTTCCAACATCTTAATTCAAATACGAAAATAAGTAAGCATGTTTATTTACCTCTTATTCTTTAGTTTGTATTTATGAATGTTATGCACTCTCACTATCTTTATATACTATCTTTGCGTTCATGTAAACATATGCATAAATCATTGTTGTCAGAACATGTCCTGATCAGCTAGTTGAATTAGTTGACCTGGGAAATGTTTTTATGTTCAATTAATTTGTAACATATCCAGATGAAACTTAGTTAGAGGACTCAAACAGTTAAAGAGGTCTAATTAGTTTAGATGTTTCTTAAAAAATTAAAAATACATCTTCTAAAGTTAATTAATGAGGTTAATTTCTTTTGAGTTAATATAATATATTTATATTTAGTTACGGTACAGTTGGTAATGCATTTAGGGTGGGGGGAAGGGATACTCATTTTCTTATATATTTTAATCATTTTACCTACTTTTTTCATTTTACCTTTATATTTTAATCATTTTCTCAGATAATTATTTATTTATTTTCATTTCACTCTTATCATATCACATCACTTTCACAATTTTTAGAAATTCTCCCTTCCCCCTTTTTCTCACTTATGTTTACAAACACATCCTTGATATAATTTTGAAAAGATTCTATTAATTTTTTCTGTTTTTTTTAGTTATTAGAATGATAGGTCGAGGTTTAACATATAAATTAGAAGGTACGAATATTAGAATATATTAATATTTAAATAATTTACAATAATTAAATATCTTGGCATTATAGATATATAATCCTGACCTCATGGTTCAAACTAGTTTAATTAACCAGCTAAATAAGTTGGAACCAAATCAGTTATCTCATCGGTTCAATCATTGATTCCATTCTAACAGCATTGGTATAAATATCTTCATACTGTATAAATAACTATTTGTATAATGTCAGGCTTGATCAACGTATCGAAATTACTCACATTTGCTTGAAAATTATGATTTTTTCATTGCTTGACGTGATTTTTAGTTTCTATAATAATTTTCAAGTTTTCGTACTGCCAGAATATCAAAAAAAATAAATTTAGATTACCTATATTTTCAATTATTATTTATCTTTAGTTCGTATTTTTTGTTTTATGACTGACACATGATCTTATATATTATTGATATAATTTTCATTTTCATGTTCTAAATTTTAATACAATCTAGTTCAATGATTAGGATCTTAGTTAGTCTACTTTTATAAAAAGATTATATAGTTGTGATACTATCATTCTACAGTTTCACATGTAGAGGTCTGTTGTTCTTTTTTTTTTTCTAAATCTTTGATAGCAGAGGTCCGTTGTCCTTTAATTAACCCCATTAATGTAATTCCATTAAATTTTTTTTTTGTATCTAACAGAGAATATAAAATATAGTTTAATTATTATATTTGCTTATTTAATTAAAATAAGTAATAAAAGTAAACCATTTTAAGAAGGGACCCTGATAGAACCTATTCAACAAAAAATTTGAGGAAATTTAGGGTTCATTTTGCTGATGAAGTCATAATCCAATTTCAATATCATTTTTTTTTATCATGGGACCCAAAATTATTTCACTCAGAATCTTAGGTGGGTGCAGTGGGTCATATCTAATTTTGTTTTAATTATAAAAACACTAAAATTTATCCATATATGCGTTAGAATGCATAATAAATTATAAAATTATTCATCTACAATAATATTTTAGATGTTGAATTAATAACTTTGAAATTAATATATAAATTAAATAATTATATTATATCTACGTACGTTACAAAAGGGCCATGCATATCTTTGATTTAACTAAAACTTGTTCTTAGTAAAACAAATAACAATGGGTTGTATCTAAATACAATGTGTAAAGGAATTTTACAAAATAAAATAATCAAGGTAGGCCAAAACAATAAGATTCCTGCCAATATAAATAGGCATATATATATATATATATGTATACACACATGTATCTATGCATATGCATGCAGTGCACAATTTTTTTTTCTTTTTCTATATATTCAAAATCATTCTTGCTCTTTTTACCAAACCAACTATTATTTTATTTTTAGGATACGGATCCAATGCAACATTGGTCCATGGACATGTCCATTCGTCTCCTTAATTTTTCTTATTTTTGCAAAAGTTAAAAAAAATTTATTATCTCATCAAAAAATAATTTATTATTTTTGTCAACAAGATTTATTTATGAGATAAAAAATCAATTTAACTGAAATTTTGCATCTTTTAAAAACTTAACACCTTTTCAATGTGAATTAACTGTTAAAGTTTTAAAATAAAATATAATAAAAATAATTACATGTATGACATTTACTTGATAAATAAATATATAAATAAAAGTTATCAATGATTTAGATTTTAAAATTTTCAAATTTAAAGAGCAAAGGGGTGCATGGGCACATGGGCACATGGTTTACATAATATTATAAACCTTATTTTAGAATATTAATTTAAAAATATTTGTACTAAGGGTGTTTTTAGAAGTGATAAAATTTTTAGATGAAAAAATTTCATTAAAATGAAAGAAAATGATATGATATGATAGGGGTAATGATAAGGAGTAAAGATAATAAAATTAAAATAGATAGATTAGTTGCATAAGTAGTTACATAAAAATGATTAAAAAATATGATAATTATTAGGAAAATTTGAAAAAATAATTAAAAATAGAAAATTGTAAAGAATAAAAAGTTTTAGATTGAAAAATTCTAACTTAAAAAGTTTTAGAAATTCATCCAGATCCTTATTTCCAATAATTATCGTTAGGAACTGCAATAAACATATGTACCGGATGTCCAATTGGGTACCCTGGACCCTGCACAAAATTTGAAGATGAGTGGTCTTCTTTTGACAACAATGGTGCTAAAAACCCATAATTTTTTCCGACCATGCCCCTGCCCGTCCGGGCTGTTTTGTCTCTTGGGTGCAAATCAGGGGCAATTTCGTAAACTCACCATCCCCAATGGCTCTTCTAGGAGATTAGGCTGCCGCTCGAGCAAGCGCCGTTTCGAAAAGAATGGGTCCCCTGGCGTTTTGAAAACGCGCGGTTCAGCCAGGGGGAAAAAAACCTACGGGCCCCACTGACACGGAGTGACGAAATGACGGCGTCATAACTACTTATACCAAGAAAACTACTCTATACTCTGAAGGATCAATAAGTTCCAGTGCTCCATGTAGTTTCGGATGGCAATGGAATCTAGTCCGAGGATTGGGCCACCCCATAGAGACTCGAGAGACATTATTGATTGAATCTCCAATCTATCTGAATAACCCCATAAAATAAGTTGACTGTAAAGAACGAAATTCCAATGTATGGCCCCCCTTGGCCAGAAAATGAAGATTCATATTTCGTTGTCCAAATTCTCTTCCAACATGCTGATGATATAGCAGAAGAAATGTATCTAATGGTAGGAAACTCTTATCCAACGGTTGTATCAATCCATTTTAGTTAGGCAGTCCACAGGTTGGCGTTGTTACAATTTTTATATTTCTATTTTTTTGACTGTTCTGTACAGACAGGAGCCCCCCACGTCGACGGAATCAGTAGACAGAAAGTGAAATCCACGCATCCCTCTCTCTTCTCGTCATTTCGTCCTCGTCCCGCTCCCGCCTATAAAAGGAACACCAGCCCTGGGCATTCATGCACTGCCAGTTGAAGAAAGAAATGCACATCTGCTCTTTCTTCACTGCCCTCCTTCCTGCCTTCCAGTAGTCTTCCTCAAGTCAGTGTCATTTTCCTAGCTCTCGCCCTCATTTCTCATCTCCTCCCACCATTTCTCCTCGAGTCTCTCTAAATGGGGCCCTCAGGTGAGGAAACCCCGCCTTCACCTCCGCCTGGATTTCCCTTCCAGAAATCCTCCAAGTCCAAGGGCAAAAAGCCCATGATAACGAGCACGGGCGAGCCGCCTCCTCGTTCTCGTCCCCGTCCCCGTCCCCGTCCCCCTCCAGGCTCGGTTTCAAGAACCTATAGGGAAGACACTTGCTCTTCCTCCTCCGCCTCCACCTCCTTCTACTCCTCTCGGCACCCCGGAGAGTCGTCTTCTGCTCCGTATCGGAGCGACGCTTCGGCCATTGTATGCGGGGGAAACACGATTTCGCCGTGCTGCCAGGGCGACTCATCTCACTCGCCGCCTCCTTTCGCTGATGGCGAATTTCCAGTAGGGCTTAGAGTTTTACTGGTGGATGATGACCAAATATGCCTAACAATTGTGAGCCAGCTGCTAACAGAATGCAGATACAGAGGTATATGCATATACAAGGATTTGGATTTCCTCTTCGCTTCATCAGTTTTTAGCTGCCTTAAGGATTTTCTTATTCTAGTGTTTGTGTGTATGTGTGTGCTTTTTTTTTTTTTTTTCCGGTCTCTTCTTTTCCTTCCTCTCCACAGTACTTGATGTCTTCTACCTACACCTTCACGTATCTACAATAAAAAATATGAAGTTAAGCAACTGAGATGTTAGTATTTTACAAGGGCTTCGGATGCTAAGTTTTTCAATCTTTGACCAAAGTCTACTGAGAATGTTCAAGAGAAATTCAAGTTTTTTCTGTCTTTCCTGTCAGAAGGTCTTAGGGTTTCTAAGTGTTGACTTTTCTATTTCAATGGAAAGGTACTTTATACTTTTTGTCTGTTTCTTACCTTTTATGGATTTCTAGGGTATTTTGCCCCATTTCAGCATGTCGTCTTCCTTCACGGCAGCATCCATCAATGTTTAATTTTCAGTTAATTCAAACTATTTTCTTTAATAAATAAAAAATGAATTTAGAGAAAGAAAGAGTAGAACCTTTTCTCAACAAATAGACTAGGGATTTACCAGATGGAGAGGGAGGGGGAGAGGGAAAGACAGCGCTCTCGCGATTTCCATTCAATTTTTTTTTTAACAAAATTTTTATTGTTGTCTGTGTTTTGTTAATTAGGCCTCACGATCTGATTCCTTCTCGTTTTTCCATTTCCAGTTACGTGCTGCAACCACCCACGACTTGCTTTGTCGATACTACGAGAGAGAAAAGGTGAGATCGATGTGGTCATAACAGACGTATATATGCCTGAAATTGATGGATTTGAACTCCTTGAGCTCGTTGCAACCGAAATGGACATTCCCGTTGTCAGTAAGAAAATTACTTCTCCACTTAGTTTTTTTTTTTTTTTTTTTTTTTCAGAAAAAATCATGATATAATATGAATACCTATTGCTACCTTGGCCCCTTTGAGGGAAAAAAAAAAATCCTTAGCCAATGACTTTGATGGATTTTTCATTAACATCTTTTAAGCACAACGCAGTGATGTCAGTGGACTGTGGAGTGGAGGTTGCAAGGAGAGGTATTGAAAACGGGGCATGCTACTATCTGATGAAGCCTGTAAGCAAGGAAGAAGTCAGAAATGTGTGGCAGCACGTTTTCCTTTGGAAGAATAACCTCTCCGGACAAGGCGGAAATGCTATCACTGGAGATAATCCACAAGCAAATAATCCAGAAGGGAATCCATCACCAGAAAATCCTAGACCAGTTGCAGCCTCTTCAAATGAAGATAAACCATCAAAAAGGTCAAGGCATGGTAGAGAGTCTGAGGAGGGGAACTCTGATGATAATGAATTAAACGAGCTTGGCAGCCAGAAAAAACACCGTGTCATCTGGAGTGCTGAGCTTCATGGCCACTTCTTAAAAGCTGTCAATGAGTTGGGCTATGATAGTAAGCTTCTGCCATCTCTAAGAATTATTTGAGACTGCATTAATTTTGGATTTTGAGGCTCTGCAAAGGGATTAATTTGAATCGTTTTGTTTAGGTAATCCTAATCTGATTCCATACACTGCTGTATTTGATTTCAGAGGCCGTTCCGAAGAAAATTCTAGAGCTCATGAACGTTCCAGGAATTACGAGAGAAAACATTGCCAGTCATCTACAGGTTCGATTCTAAGATTTACATTGCTTATTGACTTAAGAGTTGTTCACTTCAAAAAAGAAAAAAAAAGTTGTTAATTAGCAGGAATGCCATATATATGGGATTTATCTATTTCCAAATTATAAACTTACAGATTGAGATTTAGTTGACTTATAACACATCTACCCCAAATACTGCATTCATTATCTGATTTCTGAAATTTTCATATACATTAAATTACAATTCTCGATTATAATTACCATAAAAAAATTCTCAATTATTATTGAGCAGAATACATATATCAGCACATGATTGAGGAAGAAAAAAGATTAAATATTTTAAAAATAGTGAATGAAAACTATTAGGGTGTGTTTGGTTGGAGGTAAAACTTTTGATGAAAAATTGTTGGAGTAGAAGTTGTCAAATCAATAGAAAGTGATGTGATATAATAGGAGTAATGATGAGAAGTAAAGAGAATAAAGTTAAAATAGATAGGTTAGTTGTATGGGTAGTTGTGTAGAAATGATTGAAAAGTAGGGTAGTTTGTATAGAAAAGTGTGAAAAAATAATTAAAAAATAGAATAATTATGGAGAGTGAAAAATTTTAGATTGAAAAGTTTTAGTTGACATTTTTTTGCCATAAACAAACACACCCTTAATATGATAAAGAAGATAAGAATAATTACTTCAATTAATAATGATTTTAAAATAGGAAAATTATCAAATATATAGAAGAAAATTAAGAAAGACAAAAATAACAATCAAAATATGGCGACTTTTTATCTTATTAACATTATGAAAAATGTATAAAATTTAAAAGAGAATATAATAAGGATTTAAATTAGCCTTTCAAATTTGTTTTCGGACAACAAGACAAAAATTAAGTGGTTAGGAAGTTCCTTTTATGCATTATTGATTCATTTAATTTCTTATTTTTCCCTCTTCTCCTTTTTTGACTCCAAAATATTGCTTATGGGATATTGCAAAAAATATAGACAATCAGTGCTATTAAATATACTTGCGATGAATTAATTATTATTAAAATCAAGTTCCAAAATATCATTTTTATGTCTAGAGAAAAGAAGACCCTATTCTACTGTACGTTAAGACCTGGCTTATAGCACATATATTATTTACATGAGTAAATCATATCAAAATATTACACATTTTCATATAGGGAGGAATTTTTAGGTCTATTAGATTTTTAAATTTCAAACTTAAATTAGAATGAATTTTAGATTTCGAAATAGCTAAGAGTATGGAAAATAACACAATAAAGGATTAAAATCTCAACATTTTTAACTCACCGAATGATGATTTAATAAAATCTAATCAATATCATACTTAATTTAAAGAAATTCTATAGTTAATTAGAATGAATTTTAGATTTTTAAGTGGCGGGCAACTGACCGCATTACTAGATTTCTAACTTAGCAAGCCACTAACACGAAGTACCACATAATTAGAGATTTTAGTTAATAATGATTGAACAAAAATCAATAAAAAAACCTCACTTGTCTTTAGGTTTAACTCAATTAATGATGGTTAAATAACTTATAAAAAAATGTTGGTTAAATAAAATTCAATTAAAAATATAACACTGGTTTAACTTAACTAGCTGGTAGTACAAGATATAATTAGATTAGGATGAAGTTTTAATCTGTTAGAATGCATTTTGAATTTTTAATCTAAGTAACTAAAATAAAACATGACGTAATTAGATTTTAAAATTTTCATTTTAACTCAACCAATTATGGGTGTGTTTGGTTGACATAAAAAAATTTTCAGTCTAAAACTTCTACTTTCTACAATTACTCAAAATTTTTAATCATTCTTTTATATTTTTTTATACAATTATCTTACTTTTTAATTATTTCTACACGATTACTCATACAACTAATCTATTTATTTTAATATTTATTATCATTATCTCTATCATATCATATCACATCATTTTCTCTCATTTTAAAAATTTTTACATAAAAAATCTTTGAAAATCATGTCGTACAGAGAAGAATACGTGGAATGAACCTATAGTGATAAATACTAAACGTGTATATGCTTCGGTCCTACAATAACGAAGAAGCTAAAGTGAAACAGATGGCTAATGGAATTAAAGTAGAAAAACAATTGATTGAAAAAAGTCCAACTAATTAAAAGCGAAGAAAGCCTGGTAGAATATGAGTAATGAATATTTATTATATCAGTCGTGCTATTCTGTTCGATTTGCTATATTATTAGGTTGCTCAGTTATGTATATATATATATATATATTATATTACATAATGCAGAAATATCGCATATTCTTACGACGATTGAGCAGCGATGCGAACCTACCTCTTCACCCAACGCCGAGACAAACACTTGGGACGGCCGGAACAAAAAATTGGCCCCCAAAGCAACGATCCGACCTCTCCGGCAACCGCCACTGCGCATGGAAAGTTGTTCAACCCGGATTTTTCCTACCGGGTTTCCCGTTATACATGCCCCCGCAATCCAACGCTTGGACCACCAAGCCCAACCCCAACGCCAATGCCGATGACAGTGCTAATCCTAATGCCGATGCTAATGCCACTCCACCATCCAACCTAAACCCCACAAACCAATTCCAGTACACTACTGACCCAGCAGACCCCACCAGCAACAGCTCAATAGTGCCTGCAAACTACGTCTTTCAACAGCAACCGCCAGCAGCTGCTGGGCCGCTGGAAGACTTCCAGCAAACATTCCCACCCTTGCCTGCCTTCAATCACATGTCACCATCCCATGTCTCGCTCCGACCAAATATTGCAGAGAATCCTAATCCAGAGTTTGGAATGGACTTGAATCTAATGGCAATGAGCCCCCCGCCCCCGCCCCCGCCATCTTCATCATCATTCGGAGTCGGTCCGACGTGGATGGTCGATCAGCAGCAACTTCTGCCGCCTGGGCCATCAACCAGTAATGCTCAGTTCGGTGGCTACCAAGGCTGGCAAGGCTTTGGTGGTGGTGGGAACAACTACCATTGGCAGGGCGTTCATGCAGGCAGCAGCTCCTCTTCTCCAAGCATGTTCAGTTACTCTGGGATCCCCCCCAGCAACTACACTGGGCTTTGCATGACGAGTTCCGGCGGACTGTATGGGTTGACACGAACGGGCCCCATTCTCGAAGCATCAGGTAGCGACAACTCCATTGGCAGCCTGTTCGATGAGATGAGGAAGGGAAAGAAGCCTATGGTAGAAGAAGACGAAGACGACTTTCAGTTGCCTGACATTGATTTCACCGACTTCGACGAGGAGTGGATTTGTTTCAACGATATGCTCGACTCGAACCGCAATGAGAATACGAATCAAGGAGATCAGGAGAAAGCTGTAACGACGGAAAATGATGTGTCGGATGGGAACGGTACTCCATCGCTGAGGGAGAGCTCTCTTCCCCTTTACTCGGATAATGAAGATTTTGACGAATTTTTCTTCCAGCAGGTTAGCCATTCTTACTCATATACTCGTACACACACATACAGGTAGAATTTGCACAATGCAAAATCACACACACACACACATATATATATATATGATGAAGGGTAATTGTATACGCCCAAATTGACACTTTTGATTGAAATCCAATTTGATACTCAATTAAGTAACTAATTTTTTTTATCAGATTTTAATAGTTTCGTATCTACTATCAATTGATATTAAATATTTGTACATGTAAGTTTCCCATTAAAGTAACTTATGGCAACATAAATATATATAGAAAAGAATATTGTAAATGATTCATATTTTTAAAATATAAAAAATAAGAGGCTTTTGCTTGAATTGCTGAATTAATGAATGTTGGCTAGGTGCTGGCTCCTGATCATTTAGTCCACTCACGAGCTTTTTTTAGTATTTGTTGCAGTTGGAAGGTGTGGATTTCTCGTTTCCAGATTTCGACTTCAGCTCTTTTAATCTGGACGACAACCACCCCCCAGCTCAGTGAATTCCAGTTCCAAGCTAAATCCAGTGAGCGATCGAGTATATAGGCTAGTTTCCAACTGACAAAAAGTTAGAACAAGATGGAATTTGTTCCTAGAATATGACCTAGAGTACTAAACCTCAAGACAGAGAGCGAATAGATCTGAAACAAGTGTTTGAGATCGGTTGCATAGAGAGAGGAATTTTCTTGAACTGATCTAAGGACTTGAACTTTCCCTTAAATAAGTCTTGTTGTGGAACATATGTAACGTGGATATATAGTACTAGAGCTTCATGTGTTGTACTTTTATTGCGGGAGAAACATATAACCCAATTAATAAAAAAGAAATAATTTAATAAATGTAGTTGCATCTTAATGCTTTGGATTCATGATTTACATTCTGGGCAGAATTTGGTGATCGTGTTCATATGGTCTTCGAACAATAACTATTTTTTTTTTATCAAACAAACAATAACTAATTTGATGCTTCTTCTGTAAGCTACATCTTGTCATCATTGAATGCACTTAATCCCGCATCAGCGAATTTTGAAAGGTAGTGGGAGTTTGAGCGCAGTGCTGGCCGGGGATGTGATTATAGCTAAATGCTTTCAGCGTTCGCTCATGTTCTAATGCTTGAACAAAAACTGCTAATTAACAACTCATCTCCTTAGTTCGCTGTGAAATGACTCCGTGCGGCCAAGACAAAAAGGAAAAGAGTCTGAGAGAGTCATCCAAGAAGGGGAGAGAGACATCACATACATACCGCACGATGATGGCGATCATTTTACTGAGCTAAAGAGTCTAAGAGAGTCATCCAATCGAAGGGAAGAGAGACGTCGCATACAGACCACAAGGGAGGAGGACTGATCAGAGAGAGAGGAGAGAGAGAAGCCACCGCCATCATTTTGAACGTGGTCAGTTGCCTACATCGACAGTTACGCATTTGTGGTTTGGTCGTCTGCCAGATGTCCATTAACTACGTGGCCATTGTATTTCATACGCGTTCAGCCCATCTGGCAAGCTTGATAGCTGGCTAGTGCCTACCAACAAATCCTTTTCTTCCCCTTAGTTTTTTACATTTTTCTTCTGCACTACTGGTGGGAATCTGGAAGGTTGAAAGAAAGAGTGCCGTCTTGTAACCAAGAAAGCAAGAAGGAAAGACTTCATCTTCTTTCATTTCTAGTCTGTAGCGCATATCATGAAGTGTCAGGGTTTCCCCATTTTCTAGACCCCACTAGCTATATTATGCTGAAGGATCGTTATTTCATATTCGTGTTCTTGACATACGTATGAGGGCTGGCGTCTCAGGGCATTAATGTCATATATGTGGGGTCCTTGGAAAAATTGGATTTTGGTGAAATAGATCTGTATAATTTTGGGTTGAACTATAACCCGTGGATGCTTTTCTGCTGGAATCAATCAATCTTTCAAAGTATACGCAACTAGGCTTAATTTTCTTTGTACTTAAATGTCTGCATGCATGTCGTGGGTCTGTCTTTGGGTCTATCTATCTAGCGCGGATTTCCTCGGGATCCCAAGTCCCAACTTCCATTGAGGTTGGGTCTGGTAAAAATTTTTTTTACATTGGTGGGGGAAAAAAATATGGGTAGACATTTTTGAGAAATTGAAGGTGATGAGATGGGATAAAAGTGATGATCAGGTGGGGTAAAGAGAATAAAGACAAAATAACTAGGATGGTTAGTTTGGAAAATGTGAAAACATATCAGAAGTATAGTTAATAATTAAAAGATAGTAGTTAGGTGATTAAATATAAAATTATTTCAAAAGGCACAAAGCGACCCTTATTGTTTTCCACTACATGACCTTTTACCCCTTTAACATGACCTCAACTTGCAAATGTTTGTTTATCAAAAAATAAAAAATAAAAAATTGCAACTGTTTGAGTGCATTCGTCTTTTCTGTCCTTTGACATTTAGGTTTTAACGAGATAATCTGACTGCCGAAGCGTGAAGAGTTTGAAGGGTTTGGTTGAAATAATTCGATAGGATTTAATGAAAATTAATTGAGATGACAAATCAAGAATAAATAACTAGAGTCAGTTCATTACATGAATTGAATTTTCATATTTCATAAAGGGTCCTGACTCAATACGTGCTCACGCTCTATCCGTTTTTTTTTTTTAATTTTTAGCAGATCTGT
The DNA here is from genome assembly GCA_030490835.1 of Annona cherimola. Lineage (NCBI taxonomy): Eukaryota > Viridiplantae > Streptophyta > Magnoliopsida > Magnoliales > Annonaceae > Annona > Annona cherimola. The sequence goes on along the minus strand of CM059973.1, from coordinate 89,077,907 downwards.
GAGCTCTATTTAGACGGGTTATTTGTCTATAATTTTTATTTTTTTATGAAATTGTTTCAATACAGGAGATCCCACATGGTCAGAATATTTACAGCCCCACCGAAATTTTCCTCTTTATGAAATTTGAAATTTTATTTTGAAGTTTGAAGAAAGACTTAAATGAGGCTAACATATATAAAATTTAAAACATATTTTTTTTCAGCGGCCACAATTCCGGCGGCCATATATATGAGATGGCCCCCCTATTTCTTTTGGCAGTGTACTCCTAAAGGAATTATACAGGCTTCTGAGGCTTGAACAAAGAATCATGTCCAAAATGTCCTTTTTTCCTACCGGTCCAAAAGACATATTTTTTTGTTCTTCTAAAATTTTTTTACAAAATATTAATTTTTTTATATTTAATCTATAAATCAAATTTTATTAATTTTAGAGATATATATTTATTTTGAATTTTTTAAAAATAAATATATTTTAGTCATGTTTCAACAATTTAAACTGACAAAATACCACAATTAAAAAATAACTAAAATATTCCTATATTTAAAATTCCAAAATAAATATACGCACATCCCAAAATTGATAAAATTTAATTTATAGATTAAACATAAATAAATTAACCGTTTTGCAAAAAAATTTAAAAAACGAAAAAAGTTTTTTCAGACAGGCCTGAAATGGCTTCGTTTTAGATCGCTTTGTTAATTAAATACATGGAAGTTGGCAAAGCATTATACAATCCAGGCCATTGATCAGAGAAGTGACCACCTGTTGGTCCTTTGAACTAAAGGATGCAGAAGCACAAGCTTATAGGACAGATCCTGTTCGAGTAAGGTCGTACCACCCGTTGATCCTAGTTAGCGAGGCACCAGTTCTACATGCGGAAATTTTGAACTTTGAATTACCAAACACCTTGGTTAGCATCAGAAGGCAGAGAGATGGGTGGGAGCCTTGAGGGAGTTACAGGTCTCTAGAATCACTCTATATTCTAGATCCGTGCCAGATATCCGTCCGTTTGCGGCTCGCCGTCTGGGTATCCTTTTCCTATCCAAACCTGCTACTTCGACACGACTGTGGAAATAACAGGCCGTGGAACCTTCCACTCCCAGCATGGCATCCACATACGCATCTTGGAGCCAACCCAGCATCTTGGTTGGCGACGGAATCCTGATCAGCTTCAGCTTTGGCATTGCTGAGATCACCCCCTGCAGCTGCTGCCACTTGCTTTCATTGCTGCTCCCAGCCTGATCACCCTCATGTGTGGCCTCCTTTTCACGTCGTGGGCTTGGTGACGTTGCCTTATCTGCCACCTCCTCTTCATGCTCTCGTAAACCGAGAATAGGTCCATGAGAGAGAAGGAGGGGGTGGGGGCTGGTGAGAGGAGATCAGGCCCATTAAGGGGCCAACGCCCTTCAACTTTGGCTTTCTTGTTTGTTGTGTTTTAAATTTTAGTGGGGAATTAGGGATAATCAGTATCTTATTTCACCAGCTCTCCTATTTTATTGAAGTTGAATATTGTTCGTAGACCGAGTCAATCAGATGTGCAGATGACTGGGTCGCTCACGCAGATAGCAACCACCAAATGTATCTTTGCGTTCAATGAAGATACAACCAAGACAGCACAGTCAAGCAGCAAAAGACACAAATGTATGCACTGAAGGATAATCGAAAGATATATATATATATATATATAGGGATTTGTTTCGGTGCATGCGATTACACCGTGCAGTCCATGCACCGTGGGCCCCACATGATCATGAATGGGAAATCCTTCCCACCTATTGTATTTATACTTATCCACTTTATTAGCGTACCAATTTTCATCTAAATCCAATATGTGTGTGATCCCCATCTTAAAATGGTGCAAAATCAACGTAATAAAATAGTTTAATGTAAATATTAAGTTTAAAGTGGTATTTTCAACATCTAAACCGTCTAAAGTATGATTTTTGTATGGATAAATGATTGTATAAAGTTTCATTACAATCCAATATGTGTGGGGCTCATTTTACAGCAGACTGCACCGTAATTACGGTGCAGTTCGACTGTACTGGATCATATCCCATATATATATATATCTTAACAAGTTTGCATTTTTTTTTTATCCCCACCCAGATATTACTAAGAAAATTCCTCCTCGGAAATGCATTATTTTGAATATAAATATATCTGAATGAGATAGTATTAACTTTCAATAAAATATTATCAAAAAATTAATGAACCCATGCATATAATTAAGTTGATTGTAAGTTCCTTTATTGGTGTTTCAAAGAATTTAAGATTCTTGAATAAAACTTATATCCAAGATGATGATAATGTAATAATGTGGATTAGGAATAACGAAGTTGTATTAAAATTACAAAAAGTTACGTTGAAAATTAAAAAGTTGTCTCGTTAATTAAAAAGGCTGCTTTGGAAATGAGAATACAAATTGAAACGAATCTAAAATTCATAGTCGACGATCCAACTATATTGATTGGGGTACTAAAGATTTCAGGTCAACGAGAGAAGTGAATAGCATGCAAAGGCTGAGGCCTAAGCATCCGTTTAGAAATTTCAAAGACATTGAGAATAGTGTGGTTGAGTTGGATTGGTTTTCCACCCTCAAACCCAAACTAAAAATGGGCTATCAGTATATCCAATTTTGTCGACTCGATATTGTGAGCTTATTGGGCTTGATTGAACCCAACCCAATTTCAACACCTTGTTGGCACGTGATATGAGGAATGCTGATTAAAATAGTTCGGACACCGTCGTAAGTGAAACAGTGCCAATCCAACCCACCACTCGTCTTGTATTTTGTGTTAAGCACGTTGCAGTAAAATAGGGTACTCGATTGCATGCGCCCGCGAGCATACACCTATTTTTTTAATTTTTTTTACAATATTATTAATTTATATTAATAAAATATTTATTTTTTCTTTTTGAAAATCAGTGACATTGCCATTGATTTTTAAAAATTAAAAATAAATATTTAAAATACTTTAAAAATAGTAAAAATTTATATACATGTTAAATATATTTATATTAATAGTTTTATAAAAAAAATTTGAAAAAAAAAAAGGGGAATGGGCCCGCGAGGGCGCATGCAATCGGATCCCGTAAAATAGGGCCGCATGGCTCGCAACAGTGTGGGCACTGTTTCAATCCGCGTTGTGATCTGCGTGGGGGTGTTTCTGCCATTCGCTTAGGGTTACCAGCGACTTCGACTCATCCCCGACCATGGCCAGACCAAGGAAGGCAGACATCCGGCAGCCATTTTGGAAGACCACTCCAAGCAAAGTTCGTGGTAAGAAGCGGTTCCCGCTCTCCCTCTTTGAAGAAAACAAGGCAAAGGCCGAGGCAGAAATTTTGGGGCCGGGAGTCGGTTTCGGAATTGGGTGTGGCGTGGGAATGGGGCTGGGGATTGTGGGTGGCATGGGGATTGGATCTAGCCCCTGGAACCATCTCAATCTAGCCTTTGGTCTCGGCATCGGCTGCGGAATCGGATTGGGATTCGGCTTCGGAAATGGCTTTGGTGTTGGGCTTGACTTCGATGATTTCGATTTGTTTTCCGGGACGAGGAAGCCTAATCCTAGACCTTTTGTAATCGAAATATGATGATTGTTTAACAATCCATTTTGTAGTTGGATCGTCTTTTGAATAATAGTTATATGCTATTCCATAATTCCATCGTTTCAATTTTGGATTTTGGTCGAAAGTTTTACCTTTTGTTATTTTGTATAGGATAATTTGGCAAAATGAATGAATCAGATTCTGTCGAAACAAATAAAGCAGGTTTATTAGAGTTATCAACCGATGTGGCTCATTTAATGGTCTTACTAATACACGAAAACTGATCTTCTTTGAAGAATCCAACCGTCATGACTCATGATGTAAAAATACACCGAAAGAGTAATCGAGAATCAGATTCAATGATCAACTAAAATTCATCGCCGGGAAAGCATTTCTATTCCATCTCTGCTTACGGCCCAGCCCATTCATCCCTCTTTCCCCTATTTTTATTTATTTATTATTTTTTTTTTTTTGGAAGTTTCCTTCCCCTAATTGATGCCACGTACATCTGTGCTGTGTATCTGGCTTTCTACAAAGGCGCTTTGCTTGATTACAAAATAAGGAGCCTAATGAGCCTAATATTGATCTCCGGGTGCATATATTCAATTTTTTTGAATTTTTTTTTTTGACATTGTTAATTTAAGTGTATTTAATATATTTTAATTTTTACTATTTTTAGAGATATTTAGATATTTTTTCTGATTTTTAACATTTGTGTAAAAGAATTTTCAAATTTTTTTTTAAAAATAGATGTATGCACCGGGAGTATACAACTAGCCTCTGCAAAATGCACCTTTTAGCTAGTTTGGATATTTGCACAAATAATTCTCTATATATTTTAAAATGTTGATAAGTAAATCTTGATTCCGTTGTGTAAAATCTAATACATGTCAGTGTTATGGTTTAAAATTGAGAGGATCTCTTTACAAATTATTCACTCCACATATCTGAATTCGCAATTATGCAAAGGTACATATTTATTTTACAAAAATCCCTACTTACTTTATTTTTTAAAATTCATTCTAACTAATCAAATCACTACGTTTTTTTCCTAATGGATGACTACATCCCATAAATTTGAATTGAATACTGGCATGCTATATAAATCTTGCCACCTAGCCTTTTTTTATATACTAGGTCACCCAATAAAAAAAACACATGAGGCCAATCAATAACTCATTTACACGACCAAGTGAGGGTATCTCTATTGGAACCAACATTTGGCATGCATGTTGCTAGCCATAGGATAAGTACCATATAGGAGCTTATGTCTCTTGTAAATGAGAGTTTTGTTTCATATGTGAGAAGATTTTGGTCTTTTCCTTTATTGATAGAAGTAAAAAAAATTTGTAAAAAAATTTGAGCTAATTTCATAATATAGTTGACATAAGATGTATGAATTTTTAAGCTTGATTTATAATATAAGTTAAAAATGAGATATAATGTTGTAAGACTAATAAGAAATCTCATTACACTCAAGTTCACTTAACTTTAGTGCATTTAACTCTTTTTTAATCTTTTTTGAATTTTTTTTTATAAAACTATTAATCTAAGTATATTTGACATATATATCAAGTTTTACTATTTTTGAAGATTTGTATATATTTTTTGAATTTTTAAAGACAAGGACATTTTAGTCACTTAAAAAGACTCAAATGCACATATTTTTTAAAAAAATTTAAAAAATGGAGGGAGATTTATGTGAACGCACAGAAATTGCAATGACTTCGTTTGTGCTCGACGCATTTTATGAGCGTCCTTCGATGTAGCTGGAAGGGAGAGTGCTATTGAATAGGAGAGCTTTGAAACATTTTCGAAAAACTTCTTTTGACCAAATGTATAATTGCAGAATTAAAAATTCACCTAATTTTTCCTCGACATCTTCTCACCATGCCCATTTTGTCATTCCCCTTCTCTGTCACAGGGAAATTGCATTTGTTGTCGAAATTGTTGATAAAAAATATTCTACAGTATCATCTTGCCCACAGGTGGCTAAAAATTATTTCTCTCATGTTGGAAATGAGACTTATGCTCTCAATTATGAGTCCTTATACAATTTACTGATCAAGGCTATCAATAAAATAAAATCTGTTGGGGTATCAGAACTTGGATTTTTTGGAAAATAATATACATTCCCAAAGGTTTTCTGTACCTCGTATGATGTGCAGCCCATTCAATATGAATTTAATCTCTTATCTAACTTGTTTTAGGTTTGACCCTAAACCTAATAATATCTTATAAATAGAGACTTCCGTCTCTACCCACCGCAAACTTTCCGTGAGAACTACCAGATGGAACAAGGACGACAACATAAAACTCACTAAAATACAAACACTGCTCCAACTAGTGATAAGAAATCCACAAAATTGGGGACGAAGTGAGCAAACAAACACGTGCTCAAGAGCACGATCCATCTTAGCTAGAGGCACAATCTCCCATTTCCAATTTGTGTTGGTGATCTCGTGTTTGAAAGAAAGATATTTGAAGGTAAAGAGTGATGATGACATTGTTATTAGAGAAGGAGAGAGATGAAATCAATTTGGGGTTATAACGAAATGGTTTTGCCACTTTGTATACCTGCAAGGGCTTTTCTAATTTTGAAATTATATGTTTGGTCAAAGTGAGTGTTTTGAAAATGTTCCAAAGCCTTCTCATCCAATACTGCTCTTCCTTCTAGTTACATCAAACGATTGACATAAGTATAAGATGGCCTTTAAAAAAACATCAACAAATTTTCAAAAATGTTAAAACTTTATATTTATATTAAATATATCTACATTAACATTGTATTAAAATTTTTAAAAATAAAAAAGTTCATTCACGAAAAAATTGATTTATAATAATAATAATAAAAAAACTTGGCTTGGCTGAGATGGAAAAGAAGAATCCTCCAAAGTAGGAGCATTTCACGCTAATTTGAGAATTAAACCTTATCCATCTCCCTGTAAAGCTGTCGTTATTCTCATTACAGTATTCCCAACCGATCCGTTTCTTCAGTTTTTGGAGGCTGCCGGGTTGTGAATTCTCAGGCGGCATCTGCTTTTCTCACACCGCTTTTACGTGGCACGTGTAGAATGGTGAAATTGCCGCGGTGCGTGGCGAAAGCAAAAGAAAAGGCAAAAGCAGAAGGCAACGTGGCGCAGTCATTTTCAAGGAGCCAGCCAATGGGGTAAACTGGAACTGGATAAGTGGATAATACCGCTCATTGATTAATTAATTTCATTTTTCCCTTAGACGTCGATCGTCTGCATGTGGATTACCGCAGAGCGACGCAACGCACTCATGGTCGTAGAAAACCCCATCCCATTTTATCGGTCTTGGGTGTTGTCTGGCTTTCTTTCGTGATTTTTCTTTTTTTTTTTTTTTTTTTTTGGATTACGTTTCTTTCGTGATTTTTAGATTGTATTAAGGAGGCAACAAGTCATCTTTAGTACCTTACCTTAAAATCCCTCTCATCTTTAGTACTGGAATGCCTCACCGTTTCAACGGGTCCGATGATACTGATTGCGACCCACGTGTTGCGTGCAACGGCCTGGAGCGCTTAGCGGTTGGTTTGGCATTCTCAAACTTCTTCAGCCAGTTTTCGTGTGACACGTAGCAGGGAAGACCGCGTTGTCTAGTTTATCAGACGTCTGCTGGGGTGGGCCACCACAGTCTGAGGCACGTTGACAAACAAGCCGCCCGGCTGTCCTTCTCCCAACATGCGAGGCGAAGCGTTCCTAAGTGTAGGATGCATGCATCAAATGCTGTAGAATACGGACGGCGGCGATTTTCCCATTGAGACTGACTTTTGGCCTGAGAGGCCATCCGCATGATGGATGGACCGCCGTATCAACGTTCCTGATATTTGGATGAAGGATCGAAGGGTGGACCACAAGTGTGCACTGTGCAGAACTTGGGCGTCGAGAGCTGTTGCACGGAGAATCGCAGCGGCTTTTCTCCAGTTTGGGGCCCACGAAATGAACGGCTGTCGGTTGCGGTAGCCTTGCACCAGCACCTCATTGCCCGCCGACAAACAAAACATGCGCAATGCACTCCTCTGAGAATTCCGGTATACCAACCTTGGTTCCCTGAAGAAGCAGGGGTTTGGCCCAATAGATGCCCTAAATAGTACAGGTTCGCTTCCATTTTTTCTTGTATAGATTCGGTTCCATTTTTTCTACCTGGAGGGTTGGTTGGGTTTTAAGAGTACAATTCCTACTAGAATTTGAGTCGGGTTGGTTTCAGAATTCAGGTATCCAAAACCTATTTAGATTTCATATATCTATATAATATGTAATACTAAATAATATATTCAAATACATAATGCCTGCTAGGCTATTCGACTAATGCTCATTCAACCATTTCACTTTGGCACTTTTTTGGCCTTGCAAATTTGAAACCCTAGCAGTAAATGACCTTGCTCATAGCTGCAAACCTCTTGTCTCTCTCTCCTCTAACCCTACTAGAGGTTGCAATCCTCACTCTTCAGTCCATGGTCCTCACTTCTCAGGTCACAACCCTTTCTAGATTTCATCTTTACCCGTCTTAAGTTTCATCTCCAAAATCGACAAATTCCTAGCATACGCTTGTTTCAATCTCTCATCCCCAAATAATCTGATTCTTCTTTGGTTTAACCTCAGAGTTGTCTCTTCTTCAAATCTTTTGCGATAAAGTCCTCCAATCTATCTCTTCTCTAGATTTCAGCCAAGCGTTTTCTAATTCTCTGCCTCTTTGAGTTGCACCTTTAAAGCAAGACTGTACAAGTTTATTTCCTTTAATTTTCATATTTTTATCTTACTGACATGTTAGTCACATCTTTTTGAGTTGTAAAGGATATAGACAGTTTTTTACTTTTCTTGTAGGCATTGAACTAGCATTGCAGATTTGCAGCGAAGGCATCTATTAGGGAACTCTCATAGCTCTGGCATCCTTGTCCCAGAGGAAGTCGGTGGCCATGTTCCAAGCAACAACCTTGCTTAACCCAATTACTTATTTGGGTCAGATGCCTTCGCCTTTGGCAGTAGCAGCAACCAAGACCTATGTTGTAGAGGTGAGCTAGCTTATGAAAAGTTAATATTGAAATGCCCATCAATTTATATTCCTCATAGCTGATTAATTTTTCCATTCACTGTAGTATTGATTTTGAATATGATAGGCTTTATACAAGTTGGGCATGGTTGAGTTCAACCCTAATGGGTTAGATTTCTCTCCCTAGTCAATTTTATGATATGGGTTCATCAATTGTTTGAAGGCTTGAAAGTTTAACCTAGCCACCTAAAGTTGACAACATGCTTAGATTCAAATTAGTGACTTGACTGTGTAATCAGTATACATGTATTACTAATTTAATTTGAGGCTCATTCTAACCTTCAAACACTCCATATGCGAGGCTTTATTTCTTATTCTTCTTCTAAAAATGTAGTATTTTGTACATGCTTGACATCATAATACCAATACATTAATGATGTTTGGAATCTTGAAATATAGTTTAAATAACTGTCATAATAGCAATACATTAATGATGTTCGGAATCTTGAAATATAGTTTATATAATTGTATATGTAGTCTTTGGGAAAAATGATCAAGTATCTTTGAAATGATCCCAGGGTCAATTACTATGATTTGATGGTATCTTTTACAAGTAATTAATGTGTGATTAAATTAAAGCATTTTTAGTTAGCTAGTTTTGTAATTGATTCAATTTCTTTTGTTTAATTGTTCTTTTAAACTCATATTAAACATGTATCATTGATTGAAGGCCTCAATTGCTATCTTAACTCTTCTACCACCAATATTTTTGTAGTAATTCATGTGTAGACGGTTAATTGCTTGTAACGAATTATGCATTATTCATGTTTGGATAGTCAATTGCATATAAAGGAATATCATAGTGAAACAAATTGTAATAGATTACACGTAATGGGTTGTTAATATTGATATGTTGCATGATATTTTTGAGAATTGATTTGGAACTAGAACCGGAGCCAACCTAACCTTGAAAAAATAGTTATCGATGGGCTTCAACCAATATAATCTAAAATAGGGTAAGATTGAGATTTTCTGAAATAGGAGAAGGATAGAGTCTTGGTTTGGCTCTACTTGGACGTACTTGATCCCAAGTTAAACCCGTAGGCAAAAGTCGACTAAAAATATCTGCCCATATTAGTTCAATAATACTAAAATCAAACTCTTGATCATGTTCCATAATCTCTTTAATATCCATCACAAAATAAAATTTATAAAAGACGTTAGAATGCAGCTACAGTAATCATATGATTTTATTTTGAAGTTTCTTTAACCAAACTTTATCATTTATTTTTCCACACAAAAAAAAAAAAAAAATCCTTATCGTCTATTTATGCTGCTGTACTCGGCTGACAGAAGGAGCCAAACATGCTCCTTCGCAACTGTCATTAGGAATGGTTTTGTTTTCTTTTATTGTTGATCTTATAATTAAGTTTCAATGCCAGAGAGCTGTTGAGGAAAAGGAAAACTACTTGGGCACTCTGTTCGACTGAGATGGACGATACGCATGGTGTTAGGAATTGCGTACAAGTCAGCCAAATTACAGCGTCCGGATTATCACCTAGCGGGCCTTCATAACATCGTTATAACTGCCGACCTATCCATAAATCAGATGGCGGGACCGCTCACTAATCATTCCGACTTTAACAACAGGATGCTACGTTTCACATGTACGGCATCAGGGTACCTGCGCATCAAGAGGAAAAAAGAGGCAAGAGTAACGGACCTTACGGTTGAGCGCCGCTACGCCGTCAATAGCCGTCGGGTGGTGCTCCTTATCCAACTAACGGAACGTGTAACGCTGCCCACGATAAAACACCATTCACCTGGCCTAACGAACCGGAGGAGGGAGAACAGAATACACTTCCGAACTGAGGAGAGGGATGGCGTCGGCGTCTCAGATTTCCGTTGACTATGCGGTCGAGAATTGCGTTAGAATTCCGGCGTCAGTAGAACGGATCATCAAGATCCTCCTGTCGGACGACCCCGACTCTAAAATTCAAGCCGCGAAGGAGATCCGACGGCTGACGAAGACCTCATTCAAGCACCGTTGCTACTTCTCCGGGGCCATCGAACCTCTTGTTTTGATGCTACGATCGGAAGGTTCGGATTTCAAGGAGTCCGCGATTCTTGCGCTTCTCAATCTCTCCGTGAAAGACGAAAGGTGGGGCTTTTGATCTTTGAAACTAACTTCGACCTCTAAAGACTGCACGAGGAAAACGATGTTATCTAATTTGCCCACACGATTTCTGAGGGGTCCTAGACCAATTTGATTATGATAGACTGAATGCACGCTATAATTGTTCAGGATTCTGCAATCGGTTTTCATGTGGTGATGGTGCCCTATATTTGTGAATGGTTTGGATCATGAAGGCATGCTTGTTGGCGGTGTTTTTTTAACTTGACAATCAAATAGGTCGCTAATTTCACAGGTGGGACCCACTCCCGCTGATCAGCATCTGCCGTTTTGGTTGCTGATATGATAAATTGCATGCTTCCGATGAATCCGGGCCGTTAGATTCACTTGTGGGGCCCAGGAATTCTGGTTTGGATGAGAAGCGCGATGCTGCATTGGCGGGGGAAGGTAGAGCGTCTTGCGGTCCCTTTTTTTTTTTTTTTTGGTTTTGGTGAAAGTGTTGAATTGATCGAAATGATTTTTTTCCTAGAACTGTTGCTTTACGTCGAAGATAAGAATGTTCTTAGTTTGGATCTTACTCTTCCCTTTTTTTCAAAATATAAATCTCTACTAGACTGAATTGGGTTCCTGAGACTAGTTCAAAGTGGTCTAATTCGTTCTTTGGATATTTCATTTCAAATTAAGGAAAGAAGGTCAATGAATTAAACATTTCGTGAAACGAAATGGAGAAATGCTATCTTAATGGTCCAAACTGGGAATTTCCTTGACAATTCAGCATCTCAAATGGCTGTCTTTTTCAACTATAGGTTCGGGGATCTGTTAATCCTTCGCACAAAATGTATCTTTAACTACTAGTTGGGTGAATCGTGTTAGATATCATAGTAGTCAGAATAACTTGCTGGTTTGGCTATGTCTGCAATCACATTTGGTTGGGAAGACCACCTGATTGCATTCGAAATCTGATTTTTAAGGATTGAAACGACTCTGATATTTGAGATGAATATATGATGTTTTTACTTTTTTTCTTAAAAAAAAGTGAATAGATTTAGTAGCTAGAACTATGTAGAGAAGAGTTTTCTCACCTCTGCTAATAAGCGGTCTCTCTCTCTCTCTCTCTTTCTCTGCTGCCCTGCTTTCTGGCCAGCTTATGATAAACCATAATCCATGACATCAACACCCAGCTTATGTAGCAATAGATAAGTCTTTCTCTGGGCCTTTGAGACTTCTTTGTTGTACAGATCATGATGAGCACAATCCCCTTTAAATCTTGACCTTGTTTGTCCTTATTATCCTCCAGGAACAAAATTGAAATTGTAAATGCTGGTGCATTGGAATCACTACTCAGTTTTCTAAGACTGCCAGGTTCGGATTTGCTTGAATACGCGACTGCCACTTTGCTCACTCTCTCGGCTTCCAACGTCAACAAGCCTATCATCAGCACCTCAGGTGCTGTTCCTCTGCTCATCAAAGTCCTTAGGGATGGGAATACTCAAGCCAAGGCAGATGCGCTGACAGCACTACGCAATCTTTCGACAGTCCCTGGTAGTCTCTGCGTTATTCTCTCAGCTGGTGCTGTTTCACCCATGGTCAACTTGCTGAAGAGCTGCAAGAAGTCTTCAAAAATGGCAGAGAAGTGCACTTGTCTGCTAGAGTCTTTGTTGGAGTTCGATGAAGGGAGGATTGCATTGATGGGTGAGGAAAGCGGAGTGCTGACAGTGGTTGAAGTTCTTGAAGAAGGCTCGGCACAAAGCCGAGAACACGCAGTTGGAGCCCTCTTAACAATGTGCAAAAGTGATCGAAGCCGATACAGAGAAGCCATTCTAAAAGAGGGTGCAATACCTGGTCTTCTTGAACTTACAGTTAAAGGCACGCCCAAGTCCCAGGCCAAAGCACGATTGCTCTTGCAGTTACTGAGAGACTCTCCGATGCCTAGACCAGAACTTCAGGCTGACACCCTGGAGAACATCGTTAGCCAGATTGTGTCACAGATAGATGGTGAGGATAGGTGTGGCAAGGCCAAGAAAATGCTGGCAGAAATGGTGCAAGTCAGCATGGAGAGGAACTTGAGTCATTTGAAGGAGAGGGCTATTGCCTGCACCCCAACTGACTTGCCTCTTGCTAATTGTCCTACTGAACTACCTTCCAAATGATTGCTATTTAATTTTATCAGGGAATTACAGTATTGGGATCGATAATGATAGATTAAAGATCTTCGTCATCCATTGATGTTGCTCAAATGACAGCTGCTTGGCTTACTCCAACTTAGTATTGTTGGTCGATAGCCACAATGACAAGCTACATTTTTCCTCTGTCGGGGATCCAAATCTTTTGAGTTTCTTGCAGATAAATAGGGAGGAGAACAGGGGGGAGAACGAAGCAAAGAAAAGAGAAACAAAGGTAGCAGGTAAGAAAAGGGAACAAGAAAACGCCTACAATTAAGCTTCATATGTGGTGTGAAATTATATGCTTAACTGATTATGTGTAGGTCGTACCCGATGTACAGAAATATGAGTTGGTATGCAATTATGGGGTGATGGTGATGGAGGACGGTGAGATTTTTCTTTTTTTTTTTTTTTTTTCACAGGATAATTGGTAAATATTCTGTAGCTCTTGTTGTTCTTCGGTTGAAAACTTGAAATGCAGGTCTGTTGTTTCTGTTTATAACATTGAAAATTCCAACTATGTAAAAATCCTGATAGCGATTGTTTTAAAAAATTACAGGCTATTCTCTTCTCTCGTTTGGAACCGAGGTGATTTGAAACTCCAAGTCTGTCCGTTCAATCGATTATAGGGCCGGCTTGATTTGGATCATTTTTGCAATTTACGGTTAATTTTTTTTTTACTTTAAGCTATATTTGATTGGGCTTATGCTCTAAGGTTTATATTAAGAAAATTTTCTAATATATTAAATAAGCCATAACCACCCCTTGAAATATTTTTTGTTTATCAAAATATTATTTTTCTGAAATAACCGTACTTTTTTTTTTTTTTTTTTTTTTTTTTTTTTTTGATTGGTACAATTACATATCTCAACACATATCATACTTGAAGATCTGAGACATTCTTACAAATATAAGGGATACATCTTTCCCAAAGAAGTCTGGAGACACAGCTCCACGAAAGAATAAGGAAGACACAGCTTCCAAACAACTACCTGGGAGACCACCCGCTCCCACACTACATCCATCCGGGAGACCTACTTGCTCCCACGCAAATATCTATCGAAATCCGCACGCCCGCGGATTCGAACCGTACTTAAGATTATGACATCCTTTCAATATCGAAATATCATTATTATACATAAAAAGCTATGATGGTGCGTGATTTGTTCAAATTAATGGTTTTACTTTTAAAAAAGTTGTTAAATCCTACTATTAATAATATTCTAAATATATATTTTAAACGTAGAAAATAAACTCCGAGAAATTTTGCATATTATCTATTTCTTTTCAGTATTTACTATTTAATGGTTTCATTTTCACTTTTAAATGGTTTTAAAATTTTAAAAAATATACATTTAACGAAAAAAAGTTTTAAATAAATATTGGTAAATATCATTAATGAATTGATTTAGTAGATTATATTTTTAGAACTGACAGATTACCCCATGCAACAATCGTATAAGATAATAACTCGTAAGTAAATGTAATTATAGAAGTTTATATAAATTATCTATTAAAGATTCTACTTAAAGACAACTATAATTATTCCAATTATTATTTCCTAATTTTCAAATCTACACATTTTATTTTTAAAATATTAGTTAGTTAAATTATTATTTGAATTTTCAACATTTTATTCAAAATATTGTAATTGTATCATCACAAAAGGTATATTTTAATCTTTTGTATCTTATTTTAATATTTGATCTTCCGTCAACTCAACGTTATTTTATTTAAGTCGAATGGAACAATTTTTACTTATTTGAGTTGCTTGTCATGAGCTTCGGGTACTTAATCATCAGCCGTCAACCAATCAGCTCGGGCCCCTATTCTGAATGCCTTTGATCATTTGGAAGCGTAATTAGGTGAGCTGACAAACGCCTTCAGGTACACACTCTTATGGGGCCCTTGAATGAGTACGATCAAAACAGGTGCGATGCATCCCCTGGAATATAGTGTCCAGCAGCTCCACAGATGAGAGATGAACCTTACTATTCGTCTTCAATCCTGCAAAATCTCATGCTATTATTTTGATTTATCAATCCATCTCCAAGGCCACCCTTCAATTAATGGGAAACTACAACCCATTACATTCTGGGTGCATCCCGAAAATCAAGAACCATGATCACATCCGGTTGAATCCTTGTTGGGCTTTGTTCTTCAATGGAGGCCTCGTAATTATCAAATCAACGGGCTGGCAAATGACCTTCCATTGCGTTATTGGACAGGCTTCAAAGTCCAAACCAGCGACAATTCGGGCCAGCTGCGACCTTTACCTCTTTTACGTAAAATCCAGTAACCGTGGAACAACCGAGAAACTAATCGTAAGCTCTCGGACAGTGACATCAAAATCTGGTGAGTCAAGTGGGCGAAGTAGCTAGAAGAGTACTGCTCAGAACAATCGAGATGCATTGAGAGAAGGACACGTGAAAATATCTATGGAATTGGCTGCAAACTCTATCCACATGCATCTTTCTTCTAATAGCTATCACTGTAGTGCCGGGCTAAGATTGGCTAACCTTTCTTTCGGCAATTGACTAAAGATGATAGGAACGGGCAATGGATTCCTTCAATTATGAACTGTTGAATGGATCTTTGACTGATGGTTCATTTTCCATGCATGCTGATTTAGACTCTTGAATATTGTCGGCCATAAAAACAAGTTAGCTTGTGTGTTTGATAGTTACTTCTCTTAATAAAGACACTTGTAAATTAAAAATCGTAAATCTGTTTCATTCGCTTTTACTCTACGAATCTCAACCATAGCACTACTAAAACTGTGTTGTGGCCATATACATATATTATTATACATGTAGGGCTAGACATAAAACTAACTTGTCTTCAGATAAGATAATTCAATCCCATTAACTCATTGATTGTATATGCTTGAATGTGCCATCCATCACACTCACTGCACCATCAAAGCCTTTCTTAATCAGAAGGCTTGAAAACCATGGTTTAATGTGATGATTTGGCGTGCGCACTGCATTGAGGGAGACGCTTATATCACGTGATCTCTTTCAAAATAAAGTGGGTTACTGGGTAGACATTCCCAAAGTTGGTATCTTCAACTGAGTTGTCTTTACAGTAACATTTTCCCCCATGTCTGCAGCATTGTAGACAAAAATAAAACCAGATGTCATGTCTTAAGGTTAAAAAAAAATGAGAACTTTAATTTTTCAAAACAAAAAAAAAAGTCAATAACAGGATTTCATGTCTTATTAAGTAGTTACTCCTAGTATAAATGTAATGGCGCCCTAAAATAAATGCGTTTAGAAATCATAGTAAAATTAAAGAGGATACATTATAACAGAAAATTTTATTATATGCCACTATCTTTTTACAACCAAATTTAATTTGACTGCATTTCGCACCAAATGTAGCTATCCCCTACATTAGCTGCAGTGGAAATTTCATTACTATGTGGATTTGAATTTTAGTAGCTACATTAAATACTATTTTTAACTACGTTTAAAGTAAAAAATGATTGTTTTAATAACCAAATATCATCACTTAAAAGCAATTGAGGCATCATTTGGACCTGCATTATATGAGATCCATGTATTTTTCATTGTGGTAATACAAATCTTATTTGACTAGGGCAGCAAAAAATAATCTTTAAAAATATTATTAATGGAAGCTAACAAAATCTGTTTCTCCATAAGTGTTCCTCCACTGACCCAAAATGCCCACTGCAGAGCTTCATTAAATGAAGCTTAAGTATTAATAATTAAATAATTAATTGCAATCAAAATATATCTCATGCACCAAATACATATTATATGTTATTAAAATGGATTGTGTTTATACGAAGTTCCCCTTTCATGCAGCCCCATTTATTTTTCACCTTTAATGATTGATGAAAAATTCACCTTCTCATTATTTTTAGAATAATTTATATTATCATAAAAATCCTTTCATTTGTCTAGTTTTATTATATATGAACTTCATCAATAAATATGTAAAATCAGCATAATAACATTATTTTATAAATAATATTAATTTTAAAGTTATATTTAAAATATTTAAAATATAGTTCTTATATGAATAAATAATTCTATAAAGTATTATCGTATTTTAATGCATATGTGAATGACCACAGTATTATCACAATTTACACATAAATATGTCTATTTTTAAGAAAATACGACCATACACATTTTTGATTTTGATGAAATTTATCTCTTAACTCAGTAACTAATGAAAAATACAATATATAAAATGTATTTTCTTATCCATCATTAAGATATTAAAAAAATAAAAAGAATTACTTAGAACAATTTCATAAAATCCATGAAAAATTGTATGCATGAAAAGAATTTGCTGTTGTGATAATTGGGTGCCCTCCCAGGTCAGAACTTGGGAAGCTTTTTCAGTTGGTTTCCTTATTTGGTAATTTTGATAAGAACGAATTTAGTGCAGAAACCGCACTGCCAGGGCATCAAGTTCAGTGTCCTTCGGCGTATCGATAAATCGAAAAACCAGAGAGAAATTGGGGAAGAGTGAGAAAGGACGATCAGAGACGACTGCCATCGGGTAAAAGTCGCTGACGGAAGGCAGAAAAGATTCCATCCAATCATGTCACGAAATTCCAGAACCATATAAGGAAAAGCACCAGCATCCATTGTCCATCCAAATCTGGCATGTCCCTCTCCTACTGGGGCCCACTCCAATTTAAGGGTGGTCCACAGGAAAAAGCAGCCATACGTGCCATCGAGGGGCCCACAGGGTGGACCATCACCCCGCCCCAACAAAGAAGGTGGTGCATTGGGGTTTCGACACGTCTGTAGATATTCGGAGAACAAAAACCAGCACCTCCTCTACGAGTGGAATCCAGTGGGCAACCCTGCTGCAATTCCTCCGCGGCGGTGCACTTCAAAGATAGTTCAACACCATTTACCAAGCCTTCCGACCCCCTCCTGCACCATCCACGCCGTTCAAATTGTGGGGCATGCGGATGGCTCAAAAACATATGCTAATTTGTGGCGGTGAGAGGCAGGTAGTTATGAGGATAGTGACAAGGGATTGGGCGGCTTGCATCCAGTATAGGGGCACGGAGAGGCAGCGTGGTAAAGTACCGTCACCACTCACCACCGGTTGTTGGACCGACGGAGACGTACAAACAGATGAGTACGAACCGGGCATTTGGCGTTTGTTGGTTGGGGATAAGGATTATGTGCTTGGGAATGCCTGGAAAAATTCTCTCTCCGCAATTCATTGCCACTTCCTTTTTTTCCGTCATGCTTCTCCATGTCTCCCGCCAACTTGCACACTTGCAACAATGCCTAAGCCCAACGCCACCACAAATTACTGTTTTCCCCAACATTAACATACCGTGCCACTCCACTCGAGATTCGTCAGCATAATTACCAATTTCTCGCGTGAATTTCAATAAGAAACAACGGATTAAATAGACAATAGTGCAGCAAAACAGGTGCGATTGTTAATTAGTGGGTGGGTATGATCTGAAGTAGTCAAACCCCAAAAGGGTTTGTTTCATTTACATAGATGTTTAGTTCAACTTTTTTTTTTTTTTGGTTTAAAAGTCATTAGTTTTATATCTTCTTGGATAGTCTTAATTGGATACGTCTTGAAGCTGCATCTCGTAAATGTGCAAAATATTAAAGTTTTACAAACAAATTACATGTGCATCAAGCAAATTAGGTGCATGTGATGATGTCCCGCCATTCTAAATCTGATTCCCCAAAACTTTCAAAGCAAGTGGGGTTGAGCTTGAGGATGGATATATGATGACGACAGTACCGATCAGCATGTGTGTCTAGAAGCAAGCTAGATAGTTTGGTAGCTAGCGAGAGAGCGAGCATCAAACGCCATATTGCCTTGGTAGGGCGTACAATCGATCTAGCTAAAGGAGTCCCATGCCACATGGGGTGTTTTTGGACCATCCATCTCATTAGGATGCCGAATCCCTTAGGTTCATTACTTCATTTACATACTTCGATGACTTACCGATGGCAATGAGCGGGGATACGATTAATTCCAAGCCTGTTTAGCCAACTATACTAAAACGAATTGTAATATACATTTTTTCTCCATTTGTTGCTTTTGAGTTATTACTTATACCCATTAGTAAGAAAGTGTTGTTGTTTTTTTTTATTATTATTATTAATGAGCGTAAGCACCACACTGTTAGCAACAAATAAAACACTAAATTCTGTTGCATTAAGATGTTTTGTTGCAGTGCATGCTATACGCACTGCTCCTTTGCTAAAGTTGTGAGGAAAAAAGATATAATAAAATAAAACATGTAATCGCACCTAACCACAAGGCCAAATAGGCCCTCTCTTCCATTCTACAAATTAACCACACGACACACATTTTGGTGGGCTTGCATGCTAGTTAAACTAACCACACGATGCACATTTTGGTGGGCTTGCACGCTAGTCAAAGCACGAGATGCTTACCATCAACAAAAGAAAAAAAAAAAAAAAAAACATGATATGCCAAAGGTGGGTTGTTTTGTTTTTAACACGTGATAATTTAAATCATATAGTTAGTGTCTTTTTCATTTAAAATTAATGGCTTCATTATAATTTTGGTGATCCTTGTCTTCCATTAGCCCAAAAATTGAAATTTGGGCTTAATATGATTATCTTATTAGTACTTAGGTGACTTCTACCTCAATTCTAGGCAAGAATGAAAACTTATCTCATTTGATGATTTGCACTATAATCATATGGATGATCTTTGCCTTTGATTCCATAAAAAAGAAATAGCAAATTAATTTCACGATTTAATCATGAACATTTGGACTATCTTTTTTTAACCCCAAGAAAAATAAAAATTTCGATTCATTTGATTGTCAAATTAAAGTGTAATTATATCATATGCACATTTACTATAAGAAAATCAACACCTTGCTTCATGGTTTAGCCATAATTAATCTTATTTCTTGCAAAAGATTAATTACAATGACAATAATTATGTTGACTAAAAATTTAACTTTTAGAAGAAACAATAAGACAATTATTTTTAAAAAAATTTAGTCACAACGGGGAAATTTTTGTAATTGAAAGTACAATTTTTAACTCTCATTTAACAGAAATTGTCACTGAAATTTTTACTATATATACTTGTTGTAACATTATCAAATGTTTTTTGTAACATCATGCTAATAACTTTTTTTAGATATAGCCATAATAAAGATTGATTACAATTTTTGTTTTCTTGCATTGACTTTGTTGATCCAAATTATACTTTTTATTGGTATTTATATAACATAATAGCTTGACGTTACAAATCTAACACACTCATGACCCGTACACAATGGAGGCAATTTCTTTGTAAACACCTCCATGCCAAGAAAAAATCTATAACAACTCCTACTCAAGGAGAAATTGTAAAATCCCCATATTATAGGAATTTTTTTTGGTAAAAACTCCTCCACCAGGGAGGGAAATTCGACTAGAAGGGCAAGTAACACACTCGAGCAATTGTGCAGTAGCCATCCAAATTCTACTTTTATTTGAACAAGACTTCAAACTAGGGGTGTTAACGGATCGGGTTGAACGGGTTGGAGCCTAATCCTAATCCTAACCCATTTAATATATCTCAACCATAATCCGTTTATTAACCCATTTAAAAAACTTCAACCCTAACTCATTTACAACCCATTTAATAAACGGGCTAATGGGTTGTTAACGGGTTGTGTTTGTTACTAATTTTCATGCTAAAAATCTTTAATAAAGTCTGTAAATTTAAATAAATTAAATAATTTGAAGCTAACATACCTGAATTTAATTTATTTTGGCTTGAAAACATTAGCTCAAATCTCAAATCATCTCTTTAATGTCAATCCCTGTTATAAATATTATATATATACTATAATATATTATATTAAATGAATTATATGGGTTGAACGGCTTTGACGAGTTAAATAAACGGGTTGGACGGGTTGACGGGTTGCGAAGCCTCAACCCTAATCCGTTTATTTAATTAAATGATTGAACGGGTCGGTGGATTATAACCCATTTATTCAAAAATCCAAACCCATTTATTAACGAGAACAAGCGGGTTAACGGGCTGACCATGACCATTAACACCTCTCCTTCAAACTATAATTTTATACCTATTTTTTCCAATGGGAACATTGTAGCAGAGCATACTTTTTTTTTTTTAACATTTTTGCAATACACAAACTTCATTTAAAATAATTAGTTTTTTTGCATGTTTATTTCGCTTTGTGTGCATCAATTTGCTTACTTATAATATTTGTTTATATATATATGATTACTTAAGAATGGTGACACTTGTTCAAACACAGCCACTTTCCTTGCGTAGCCAAAATTAATATTTAATGTAGTCATTCATATTTAGTTGCGAATGATAATAGCATTTTAGACGCAAGATTATGGCTTTTGGCTGTATTCTAACCCATATTATCAACTTAAATTTTACCCAAGGTCAACCCAAGCTTAATCCGTTTCTGAAAAAATAAAAGTTGGGGTTGGACTGACCTCCATCTGACATGATATAATACACATTGGTATGGTTAGGTTGGGTTAATCCTAACATGGCATTAATCTAACCCATTTATACCTTTAGTAGAGAAACTAAGCTTTCAATTTACAATTGATCAAAAAAATTTCCAATTTACAGGGAGACAGAAAATTTTTGTAACGTAGTTTTTTTTTTTTGTTTGTTTATTAGATGATTTTAAAGAGTATAATCTAATTAGCGCTAACGAGTAAAGCTTTTTAAATTTTACTACTTGGATGTTTCGTTTTTTTGTTATCTTTATAAATAAATTAATTAAAATATATTCGTTATAAAACATTAATTAAAATATTGAAGGAAACAAAAAAATAACTTTTAGTTGGTGAATTTTTAAATTTAATACTCAAATTATATAAACCATGTCAAGATTTATGAGAGTGGAATTTCAAGATATGTATATTATGGTAACATGGACTTTATCCGCATAAAGACAATAACACATGCCCTGAAGGAACAATTTTGATTTGTCCTGGTTGCTTTTTATGTGATATGATTCCTGTTCGTATTAAATTTCGAAGTATATTCCAGATGTGTGGTAGTGAAAGAATGTACCCAGATTCTTGGAGAATGATGCTTCCTCTCATTTCATTGGGATGCCCCTAGCCTTTAGACCACCCCATGTCTATACGAATATGTATAATTCTTTATCAGCTTCTCGCTTAATCTTTTTATATCTTTTTTTCTGAATTTCTTGTTATCGACTTCTTTCGTTTACATGTTGGAATTTTAAATTTTTATTTTTTACCATAACAATTATATTGTAACATTTGTACCTAAGGGACCACGATTGAATGATCTGTAGGCATTGCAACATGAATGCTACCATATTTTTTACAACTATGATGATTTTTTTATTAAAACCTAAGCCATTTATTATTAATTAAATTCCTTGGAATACTATGATGATTTTTTTATTCAAACCTAAGCCATTTATTATTAATTAAATTCCTTGGAATGTGAAAATATAATAAACTATTTTCATAGAATATTATTTTTTGGACACAAAATTATGAACCAATTCAGTGGATTCATATGTACTTTTTAAAGTTTTTATTATAGCTCCTTCATGTAAACTTCAATTTAAATAATTTTAGTGTGTCGATTAAAATATAGAAATAAGTAAGTATTATGCACAGCTTTTGATTTAATCAAATCAATAGTGGACCACAAAATCTAAAGGCAGGATCCGCATGTTGGTGCTGCTGGTAGCATTGAATCGTTTCAAGAAAAAAAACAACTGCATTCATTCCTACTATCAAAACAGAAAAACGCATTCATCAAACAATTGTACAGCACAAAAGATAAGATTGGGTCACTACTAACAGTAATCAACGTGATTGTGCCATTATTAACACTACAACTAGTGTTGTCAAATGCATCGAAAGTATTTTGTTCACATATAATATAAATTTGGTTGCAAACATTTAATACAGTCATTAGTCATTAAAAACGGCTGACATTGGGATTTGATAGCCATTTTATAATAAAATTTTATTGTATATAAATAAATTTAGTTGCATATAATATTAAAATACAGCGTCTACATTAAGTAATATTGAGTTTGACCTCATTTACATGTTGACTTCAGAAATGTAGTCGCAAAACTTTTCTTGTAGCGTATTTAGAATTTGGTCCAATGCGTTGCTACGGAAAATATTTAACAACCGAATTCTTCCAATTCGTGAAAAGGAATACATTGGTTTTCGCTGGATGTGGTTGCTGTGAAGAATACCTATAACATATTAACAAAGCATTATATATATATATATATAGGGAACCGATCCTATGCAGTCTGCTGTAAAATGGACCCCACACATATTAGATTGTAATGAAACTTTATACACTTATTTATCCATATATAAATCATATTTTAGATGGTTTAGATGTTGAAAAAACCACTTTAAACTTAATATTTACATTAAACTATTTTATTACGTTGATTTTGCACCATTTTAAGATAGAGACTACACACATGTTGGATTTGGATGAAAATTAGTATGGTAATAAAGTGAACAATTCTAAATACAATGGGTGGGGTGGATTTATGGGAAATGATCAGGTGGGGCCCACAGTGCATGGACTGCACGGTGCAGTCGCATGCACTGGATCATTTCCCATATATATATATATATATATATATATAGATAGATTCTGTTCCGGTGCAACGTCACTGCACCGGAACAGCGGTGCAGTGGGCCCAAAATGGGCCCCACATGATCATGAAATCATGATCTACTCCACCCATTGTATTTAGAATAATGTATTCTATAATCATACCAATTTTCATCCCAATCAGATACTTTAAAGTTGTTATTTACATTAAACTATTTTATTACGTTGGATTTGTACCATTTTCAGATGGGGCCCATATACATATCTGATTGGGATGAAAATTGGTGTGGTAATAGAATACATTATTCTAAATACAATGGGTGGAGTAGATCATGATTTCATGATCATGTGGAGCCCATTTTGGGCCCACTGCACCGCTGTTCCTGTGCAGTGATGCTGCACCGGAACAGAATCTTATATATATATATATATATATATATATTGAAGCGAAAAGCATTATATATTAAATAAGAGACATGATATTATTAGTTCAAATTAAGTAATATCTTAGTCCACTCCAAAAAAGCTATTTAAATTTTTTTTAATAAACTTCCTAATCTATATGTCTTTAATATATAAAACTAAATTTTACCATTTCTGGAGATATATATTTTTTTAGATTTTTATACACAAGGTTATTTTAATAGTTTCTAATCATTAAAAATGACCTAAATATCTTTATATTTAAAGATCTAAAAAAAATTATACATATCTCCAACAATTTTAATACTTGATTTATACATTAAATATTCTAAATTAATAAGTTTATGAAAAAAATTACAAATTAAGTTTTTTGGAGTGGAATAAGTCATTACTTAGCTGAGCTACCAAGATCATACTTGATTAAATAAAAAAAGTTTTCAGTTGCTGCATAAGTAATTAAATATATTTAAAATCTTCTATTAAAGCGTTTGAAACTAAAAATTGAACTGATTGACGTAGGCTTATTTTAACTCAAAGAAGGAATTTTGACATTTTGATTGGAGCTAATTAGGTGGAATATAAGCTGACCCAATGACGTTCAGGTTAGATCCCGGCGGGACTGCTAGTGTTACAGAAAAATCTAGAGAGGAAAGCTCAGACTTTAGATAACTAAAAAAAACTACCATATATAATCGGTACCTTATAATATATGGCACGTTGAGAAAGATGGCACCTGATCCTCCGTGCGACTGGCTCAAAAACTTATTTTTTTTATTTTTTCATGGTTTAGTCAATTTATGTGTATTATATTTATAAATCAAGTTTTACCATTTTTTGATATTTTTAGGCATTTTTTTGGATTTTTAAATACAGTGACATTTTCGTAATTTTTGGATCTCAGCAAATTTTGAAAATGTCACTGTGTTTAAAAATCTAAAAATGGTAAACTTTGATTTATAAATTTAATACATCAAGATTTACTTACCTATAAAAAAAAATAAAAAAATAAAAAAATAATAAGTTTTTGGGAAGCCTTGCATCCGGCCTGAAAGGTCTCGAGAAAGATTTGATTTGGATGGTTCGGCTAGCTAGGCGGAATTTTAGGCAGATTCGTATCACTTCAGCCCAATCTGAGCGGCTAGCTAAAATTTGAAAGTCAGCGAATGGAAGATAAGCGTATGCATACATTCAAGTCTCCATTCAATGCACTCTGTGCGTTCTCTATTTTTTTACTTTCTAAAATTTTTTTGCACCATTATACGCTGTGTACTTCTTGTAATATATACAATTTTCTAATTCATAGATGTTATTTAATATTTTTTAGAATTTCGAAAATTAAAAAATCAGCGCGTGAAAACGGGCTAATTTTTTATTTTCAAAATTGCAAAAGAAAAAATCTACAAATTTTATAGGTAAAATGTTTATGATTAGATCCACGTGTCTGTATACTTAAAAAAACTAAAAGGAAAAAGAGTTCTGTCACCCATATGCACTTAAGCTCAGTACCATGCATTGGATTAAAACTTCTCTTTAATATATTCAGGTTTTGATATTGAAAAGTAATCCATTTTGTCCGTGCTAAGCAAATATTCCGCTTAGTCCACCTTAAAAAACTTATTTACAGTAACTTTTTTTATTTTTCATCTACTTATTTATCTAAGTGTATTTAACATATAAACTAAGTTTTACCATTTTTGGATATGTGTATATATTTTTAGATTTTTAAAAATAAGAATATTTTAAATATATTTATGCACATAGATGTTTAAAAATCTTAAAAGATATATATACATATATCCAAAAATGGTAAAACTTGGTTTATATGTTAAATATATTTGGATAGTGTATAAAGACAAAAACGAAAAAAATTGTTGTAAATGAGTTTTTTGAAGTGGGCTAAGACGAGATATTTACTTAACTCAGGCTAATATGATCATCTTCTTTGTTATCGTGTGCCTAGGCGTTGTAACCATTTTTAAAAAAAAATCATTTATTTTTTAGTTTTACATGTGTTTAATTCATATATCAAAATTAATTATTTTGAACTTATATATATGAACTAAATACACATGAATTTACGTAAAAATGGAAAAAATCTTAAAAAATAAAAACAAGTACAGGACCTCTAACTTGCGCCTACATGCATAATAACAGCACTCCATATATATTCCGATTTTTTTAATACTTCCCTCACTGCAATAATGCTTTCGGCAAGCTGCCATTTTATCAGACGATGGAAAATTAATTAGCATCTCTACAGCCCATTTGCCGGGATATTGGACCAATTTGTTTACCTGGGTCCTATCCTGTCTCCAAATTAAAAGCCATATATCCCTGCTGATTCCATGAACAAGCACAAAACCATTGTAGCAGATATCTGGACCGCACGAAAACAACTTAATTATACATTCGAAAATCCAACTTAAAATTTTTATTTTAGGGTTTTTTGCGTACACACCTATAAGTTTTGACGTATATTTCACACGTATTATAACTTTCGCAAAATTCTTATCTATGCTTATAAGGTTTTCTTGAAATTACAAACATATTTACAAACCTTAAAATTTTAAAATAACAAAAATACTCCTATAAATACATTAAATTATAAAATCTAAGAAATTACCTTTAAAACTAAAAAATATTCTTCACATTAAACAATAAATTATTTTTATTTTAAAGGTATTTTTTTACATTTTATATTTTTTATTTACGTACTTTTGTCTTATTTTAGGATATGTGGGTATGCCTACCATTTAAGACAAATTTCATCGGTAGGATACAAATTTTGCAAAAGTTATGACACTGGATGTTATTTTTACTGAACTTTGTACGCACGAATGAAAAAAAAAATCTTTATAATTAACCTATAACAGATTATAGAGATTTTTAAGGCGTTGTTTGCGCGTGCAGATCTTTGCATTTTAACGGCTATGGCCCCAAGAAAAGCAGAAATGAGCTGCAGCCAAATATCTTTAGAAAAACCAGTAAATTTTTTTATTATTATTTATTTTTTACCATGGCCAGAACTTCATCCAAGTAAGACATGCATTAACATTAATTACCATTATGGGTTGGCCTAATCGCAAGAGTTAGGATGTGCATGTCAGCCTAGAAATTGAACCCTTGCTAATAATAATTAAGCTGCTGAACTTCCTGAATTGGGTTAGCTGTATTAGGTTAAATCCAGAAGGAGTGGAACCCCATGCATGTTGCTTGTACCCAAGTGGTAGATAAATTAAAATAAGAAGTAAAAAGAGGAGAGATGATAGAAAGATATCGCAGAATCCCATAAATATCGCGAGAAAACGGTGTACAGTTCTGTGAGCAACAGTGAAAATGATGTTAGTACTCTCTCCGCGCTTCTATAAATGATGGTGGGGAGATCGTTTTGTTCATTGCTCTTGTTTCCTCGCTTATCCCTTCTCCTTACCCCTTCCCTTCTCTTTCTTCCTGCCCCATCCTTTCTTTCTCCAGGAGGAGGCTTGGCGTGGTGATGTTGTTGACAGAAGATAGAGAGCACAGATGATGGTATGCAAAGTGATTGCATCTCATTCCTTTGTGCTCTCTATGCTTCTGTCATCACCTTCAGCCCCTCCCCACTTGTTACTCTATCAATTTTTGGTTTTCCCTCACTTGTTTCCCTCTGAATTTTTGGTTTTTGTATCTGATTCCTATCTTGGGTTGTACGTTTCTTCTTTTAACCTTCTCTATTTGCTTTTCTTTTGCTTTGTCTTTGCAGATTCAGATGGATCTACCCCTCCTAGCTAGATTAGGGCTTACCTTTTTTTCCCTTTTTAAGTTTTACGGAAGCTATTATTTATATTTTATGAGAAAGATTCTGCTGCTCTCTGGTAAGGGAATTACTTCTCACCTGGTTATGATGGTATCTCTACTTATCTTAGCTTGTTATATTTTTTTTTTGCTAACATTCATTTTTATTTTTCTGTTTCTCTCATTAGTCATTAATGTTGGAATTTTTTTTTTTTTAGCCGATGGGGATATGAACATCAGATCAGTTAATCAAGTTTCCACAACTCTGCATCACGATCCAAATGACTATTGCAGTAATTCGTTGCGGAGTTTAACATTTTAGTTAGTTCGAATAAATTTTTGTTAGCCAATGGGATATGAACATCAGATCAGTTAATAAGTTTCCAAGCCTCTGAATCACCACCATCCAAATGACTGTCGCAGCAATTCTTCGGGGAGCTACGTTTCAGTTAGTTTTTGTTATGATTATATTGGAATTTTCTTCTATTTAACAGTTGTGGTGTAAACGATGCTGGGAATGTAAGCTTGTACATAAAAAGATTTTCTGTTAGTTGTACTATAATGTACTATTTGGATGTACCATTAAAGTTTCCAATGCAGTACGATATTATGATTTTCTTATCCAAGAAATTGCACACAAATTATTAGACGTTACTTTCAAATGAAACATTGGAATGCGATTGTAGATAAAAATGTGAGCAAAAGTTAAGGATAAAACCCCACTCATCAATCAAACGGCAATGGAATAGTTGAGATTGCTAACTGTTACTAGCTACTCATTCTCATCATATGAAGCATTTGATTACTGAAACGAGACGTTTCTTCATGAACTTAGCCAAATAATGAAGTTCTCATTCAGCCACCACAAACTGATAACAGCTTATCTACTGGCCCCAAGATGAGATGAGAGCGCGGAACCAATCCATTCTTTTTGAGCAATATGGAGTTCAAAGCATAACGGTGGTCCACAATATGACATTGATTTGGCTCATATCTTGAACCAACAAGACAAAGTAAACCGACCAAGCGCGTCCATATCTAGAGATATAGCGTATGTTTATCGGACGGTAATGTTGCTCAAATTTGGAAAGAAGATAATGACGTGCGAACTCCGAAATATCTAGAGATATATACATATAGTCCATGTTGAATATAATGCAGGTTTGTTGGACGGTAATGTAACTCAATTTGATTAAGGAGATAATGGCATGGGCAAAGCAGTTTTCAGCATTATAGAGACGCATGATAGAGAACTGATTCTAAACGAGTTTGGGCATGAAACTTGTGTGCGCTTCTCCAGCCAAAAGGGTTGAAATTTCATGATCTGCCAATGAGAATCCCACACGATTTGTACTTCTCCAGCCAAAAGGGTTGAACTTTCATGATCTGCCAATGAGAATCCCAACCGATTTGCGCTTCTCCAGCCAAAAGGGTTGAAATTTCATGGTCTGCCAATGCAAATCCCACCCGATTTGCGCTACTCCAGCCAAAAGTGTTAAAATTTCATGATCTACAGATGCAAATCCCACACGATTTGCGCTTCTCCAGCCAAAAGTGTTAAAATTTCATGATCTGCAAATGCAAATCCCACACGATTTGCGCTTCTCCAGACAAAAGTGTTAAAATTTCATGATCTGCAAATGCAAATCCCACACGATTTGCGCTTCTCCAGTCGAAAGGATTAAAATTTCATAATCTTCCAATGCAAATCCCACCCGAACGAGGCAGTTTTGAGATGCGAATTTAGCATCTTTCCATCGTAGCCGTCCATTTGATGGAATCGGGAGCTTAGTCTTAGGCGGATGGACAAAAAGGTGTCGTACGGCGCGTCGTAGGGAGACGGAGGAACTGCCCACCGCCACCACCACCCCCCGGCACGCCCAAGCATCCATCCATCCGGAACAGTACAATGCACCGAAGACGTGTACCGCATGAAGAGCGGGTCCCACCACGTACCGCTGACAACACGGCTATAGTAACGTTTCATGATTGGGCACATGATGGTGTGGCCCACTGAAAACGCCCCAGCTTAGCTGCCCTCCACCAGAAGCTATCCAACAAGATTCTGCAATCTCCACCATCCAACAGTCAGGGATTCCTCCCCCGGAGGCAGGCAGCCAGGAACCAAATTTTCTGCGTACACATGGCAGTAGCCGATTTGCTGGGGGACAGCTGCCTTCGATCCCTCCTATCACCGAGTGGCCGGCGAATGGCGACGGACGGGATGGGCCCCAAGTAGCGATGGGAAGGGGAATTGGGGAATGGGACTGGAAACGGGAGGCATTTTGCAGTTTCTACCCATACATCGTAATAGGCTGTTTTTGCAGTTTTGACTACTGTTTGAAATTGACAAGCATGTGATGCAACATGGTGCAGTGATGCCGGGAGAGGGAAAGTGGGCCATCTCACTTTCAATGCAGAGGCGGGGTGGTTTCCCACCCTTTCTACCAGTGCTCCCTGACTCACCATCCAACTCCAGCTCAACCAACGCAACCCCAACCCCTCCATTTTCATTTCTACTGCATATAACTTACTTTCATCTTTCAACATTTATTTTCGATGATCCTGCTTGCTTTTTAAGCGACAATGTACGATTTCATATTGGCAGAAGTATATCTGAATCTATTGCCAATGAATTCACTAGCCGTTGCCACCAACACTATCATAAGTGGGAACAATCTACATGAGACCATATAAGTGCAAAACCTTTCCTCTCTACACATTTCCTTGTAATATATAACAGACTTCTTCTTGTATACATGCAATGGTGGATCGGAATCTTCAATAGTTTTTTCACAAGAGAGAGACTAGGACTTATCCTCTTTATTTTGGGTATGCCCATCATAGCATGAGAATTGAAAATATGATTTTATACTACTCAACTTCTTAACTTAAATTTAAATACATTTTTATTTAGATTAACTTATTGAATTAATTCTGACATTCTCCTACTCAGCTTAATATAAAATAATAAATAAAACTGTATACATTTTTACCATTTTATGGGGAGTTCACAATATTATGTATGGAGGTCCCATATCATTCTCTTTTAGGAATTTAGTAAAAAGTCAAAGATGTGACCTTGGCTTTACTTATAGAATTTTTTATCCCTATAAAATCTCCCAGCTCAAAATTTCTATTCAATATATGGTTCAATAAATCGTTAAAAACACTTAAAGGCATTTAAGGGCTCAAAATTTTGCATACAATTGAAAAATAAAATTATAATGTGAGAAATCATCAATAAATTCAAGTAAATACTTTTTACTTTAAGTGTCATGTGAAAAATAATTATAGACATCATTATGGATCAGTTCTAGGATTCTTTTATTTCATGTGATATACTT
Source organism: Annona cherimola (assembly GCA_030490835.1). NCBI lineage: Eukaryota > Viridiplantae > Streptophyta > Magnoliopsida > Magnoliales > Annonaceae > Annona > Annona cherimola. Next base: position 89,046,882 of record CM059973.1, on the reverse strand, counting down.
TTTTCTTATTTTTTATACAAACAATATAGGTACCATTTTTATTATGTCATAATATTGAGAAATTTTTATCAAGCATATAATATTTAACACCAATAAACACATTGAATGTGGACAAATTATTAGAACTAAGCAATCTACATTTATTTAATAAAGACTATTACATAAGACTTCAACACTACTAAAATAAAATTTTAAATAAAACTAAAATTGAGTTCATAAAACTAATTAAATAACACAATCCATCAAACTTTAGTAAAAAAATTTAATTCTAATTATTGATGAAACATAAAAAATATTATGAAGATCTAGATATTGTCCAATATCAAGATGAAATATGCAGTTCTCAAATGCTTTAAGTGTAGCTTCAGTTAAATTTTTCATTAGGATTGGTGACCTATTGTGATTTGGTTTGTAGCTTGAAAGAAATGTTTGTGATGAGTTTGTAATATGAATAACAACATTAGAATCAATTTCATGGTTTTTACTGTTACATTAATAAAATCGATCTCAAAGTAAATATGTAAGTTAAAATTACCTCTCTTTTCAAACTAATTTTTGCATGAAGATAATGTTTTAAGATGTCCCTTCTTACAATCTAAATAATACATCTTATCTTGTTTTTCTATTCATCCTCTTGATCTTTTTTTTTTTGATAGAATTTTTTCTATGCTTTGTATTGCTTAGATGTGATGTGAAATTGATGACCAATATACTTTCTTATTTCAATCTTCTTTTTCTTGTACACGGATATAGTTTATTCAATGTCAACATCCCTCTGTGTGTGCTATAAGACCTTAAATTATGAGAATGGTGATGAAAGAGAATTAAGCATGAATATATTAACAAACTAAAAATTGTAATCTCTAATATTTTAAGTTTTCGATTATGTCAAATATTCCTATAATGTGCTTTTACACTCTCTTGGTGAACATTACAATTATTACCTTATCTAACTCACTGAACTTTTATTAATAAAGTCTAGAACTTTATTTGCACTTTCATTATCTAAAATAGAATCTCTGATATTTTTCACAATTGAACTTTTGATAACTATAAGAGATGGTTTATTGAAATGAATCTATTTCTTAAAGTCAAATATTTATGCCAATAGCTAGAATTTGATTTATTTAGCATAGGAATATGGGAAAATGAAAATACAGATAATCAGGAGCCATAATTGTAACAGTCAAATTAAGCTTATGTTGCTATTATGATGTAAATAAATCATTGTGTGTTCTTTTAGTAAATACTAATTAATCACAGTTACAATTTTATAACCCTCATACAAACAATAATCCAAGATTTATGAACACTTCCAATAATGTTATGATAAATCAATAAGTTTTGATAATTAGATTAGAATGTAGAAATTCAAAGACATCTCACTTTATGGTAAAAATTTTATCATGTTCGAGTTGTTCTAATTTTTTTCTTTATTCTAGTTGATTGTTGATCTTCAATTTATATATATATATAGAGAGAGAGAGAGAGAGAGAGAGAGAGAGAGAACCTTTCTTATGCAGTGAAACTGCACCATAACTAACGGTGCATTTGGCCCAAAATGGACTTCGCATGTACTTAAATGTGTTGATACTTTATAAAGTCATTTATCAATATATAAATTTTATAACAAATGAGTTACATATTGAAAAAATAACTTTAAAGTTATTATTTACATTAAACTATTTTATTACATTAAATTTGTATCATTTTCAAATGAAGTCCATACACATATCCAATTGGGATAAAAATTGAAACGATAATAGAATATGTAATTCTAAATATAATGGGTAGAATAGATTATAATTTTATAATTATATGGAGCCCATTTTTGAGATAACTGCACCGTAATTGTGGTACAGTGAAGCTGCACTTGAATATTTCTCATATATATTAATAATTTCATTTTATATATTGAATTATAAGCGCTTTTGCAACTTGATGCATAGGCGGTCCATATATATATTAGACAGGTAGCCGCCTAAGAGTTCAAAGAAAATAAGTTGATGAGAATCAAACCTAAAATACCCTTTTACAAGCCAAATATCATTACCAATAAAACCTTTTTCTTCGAATTTGGGGCTGCCATGAAATTAGGAAGGAAAGAAAACCATATTGATATGTCTACAGCACGTATGTCACCAAGGAGTCATGACTCTACATGGGTTTTAATCCTCATAGTCAACCAGAAGCTTTCGAATATGGAGTTCAGCTTCATACTCAACCGGCCCATTGAGCAAGTTGCAATAAAGAAAATTAAAGTAATATAAATGTCTCTATTTAGCGTTTTATTCCGACCGCCGAATAAATAAGAAGCCGGCCAGAATTTGATCTCAGATTATAATTTCTATTGAAAATGCAAAATTCCATACACATGAGAAGACAATCCAGCTCGGTTGACAGATAAACACTCAAATCAGGTTACAGTCTCTCAGAGGCCTGAGAAGATTGGCTGTTTAAATTCGAGATTGGCACGTGCTCAATAGTGGATAATCATCTTCATCAAAAAAAAAAAAAAAAAAATAGTGATTAATCATCGTGAGTCCTTTCAACCAGCAAGATAAATAAACTAGAAAAGGAAGAGCAGAGATTGGCGGACGGCTAGCACATCTCTCTCTAATCATGAAAAGAGCATGAATGCCAATGAAGGGAGAACGCCTTCGTTCATGGGGCTAAATTAACATCATGGCCCATACATGATAGATGGTTGGTCGTATCATGACCCCATCAGACTCCTAAATCGCAAAAAAGTAAAAATAATAATAAATGCAAAAGACATGCACAAAATTCGGCTGATGCTTATCCCATTGGCTGCCGACACATGGGATCATGCAACAGCCTCCAAATTAATTAAGCTTGCCAAGCTGTGGGCTTGCAGTACAACAACGACTATTTTTTAACGACTAATATTTTTTGTTGCGTTTAGTCATAGAGGTCGTTGCTAATACCTCTGCAGACGATAACTGCCTCAGACGAAAATGCAATGGTTGGTATGTGGGCCTCTGGATTTGAAATAAAAGTATGGAATTTTAATGGGTTTTTTACTTGCATGCGTAGCATGCAATTTTTAAAGCAATTGGCAGCTGAATCCTTATGGTTATTCGTCTGACAGAGCAGCAATTATCTTTATTATCCTTTCCACATTAACGAGACGTTATTTCGATGCTTCTCCGTTTGCAACCATCTCTATGCAAGCTCGAAATTCGCACGCCCTAGCTAGCTACATGCCACTGCAATTAATGGATAGATTTGAAACATGGCCATACCCTGCAGAAGGTGGTCCTATGTAGCTACTGTTCCATTTCTGGTGAAATCACGTGCGTTCTGTTATCAAGAATATTAAAAAAATCATACAAACAAGACGACCGTTGCATGGACATGAATGCAGCCATGGCTACTTTCCCATATGCAAACTCACATCGTAATTTGGTATACATAAATTGAAATAAAAAATCACTTGATGCATCTTATCAAAATAATAATAATAATAATAACGTGATGCAACAATTTTAATGTTATCAAAAGGAAAGAAAATAGTGTTTGTCAGCAATGTTACAAGGGTAACGTAAGTAATAAGACTTAAAGGTTAATTACTACGAATATCGTTGAATGCAGCTAATTTTTATGCCGCATAGAACATAAACCTGACTTTATTTCAACTGCAATTGACTAAAAAGCAGATGATTTTCATAAAATGCAACAAAAATAATGTTTAATATAGCTGTTTAAGTTCTGATGCTAATAATAAAACTCTGGCCGCAAGTAATATACAAGTTACCTGCATTTGGTACCAAATAAGGCTCAGTTTAACATTGACTGCAGCAAAATAATTGCATAGAAGAAATTTTGTTGTAATGGGTGGATAGTAATGCAAAAGAGTGCAGAATTTACCAATAGTTAAAAGTCTATGGGTGTGTTTGTTTGGGATATAAACATGTCAACCAAAACTTTTCAATTTAAAACTTTTCACTCTCCATAACTACTTTATTTTTTAATTATTTTTTCACATTTTCCTATACAAACTATCCTACTTTTCAATCATTTCTACACAACTATCTATACAACTAACCTATCTATTTTAACTTTATTCTCTTTATTTCTCATCGTTACTCCTATTATATCACATCATTTTCTATCAATGTGACAACTTCTATCTCAAAAACTTTTCATCAAAAGTTTTACCCCCAACCAAACACACCCTATGTGTTTACTCAGCTAGTAATATTCTCTGCCTTTCTGCTAGGTATCTTAAGTTTGATCTCGATTATGGGAGCTTCGTCTATCATTTCTAAGAGCAATGTCTTCTATGTTATTGTTAAATGCATTATCAGATCTACATCAGTTGAGTAAGAATTTAAAAATATGTACTTGGAATGATTTGAATTATAAGTCAAGCGATTTAAAAAAAGTCACTATATTTAGATATAGTGTAATACAAAGAGTCTATAATGCAAAAGAAGATATCAATAAAAAATTTTCTTAATGAAATGATTGAGAACCGAAATAATGATAAAAAAAATATAACTTAATTATAGCAATTAAAATATCACATCAGTCTAATAATAGGGTAAAAATGCATATTAGTTTTAACATACCTAGTCTCCATTCATTTAAACTAACTCTATGGGTGTGTTTGGAAAGTGGTGAAAAGTTTTATATGTAAAAGCTTTTGAATTAAAAGAAGATGATGTGTCTAGTCCCCTCTAGTTTGGTGGGGTGTTTTTAATATTCCTCCCAGTGTGGAGGTTTTATACAAATTTCCCCTCATGTAGAGATTTATAGAAATATTCCTTTCGTGTTGTGAGGGTTATGAATGTTCTTGACTGTAATATCAGTTATTAATATTGTATAAATTTTAAATAAAAAAAGATAATGTAGTATAATAAGGATAATGATAAAAAGTAAAGAGATAAAAATTAGAATAGATAGATTAGTTGTAAAGACGAGTATAAAAATGATTGAAAAATATAATAGTTGTATAAGAAGATGTGAATGAATGATTAAAAATATGACATTTATGGAAAATAAAAATTTTAAATTGAAAGTTTTAACTTGACATTTTTTATTTATTGCCAAACACACCCTATATGTAGTTTTTTTTTATGGAGAACTCTGTGTAGTTAAATGCGAATTCGACATAATGATCAGAACACAGAATACACGCAGAATTCAACAACGTGGATGCAAATTATAATTCATAGAAAAAGGGGTTTGCGTTGATTAAAAGGTATTTATTTGCAAACCCACCCCCCTCTTCTCAAAAATTGAAATACAACAATCAAACCTTTCACGCACTCAGAAGTAGCCCCCACACAAACAAATTCCTAGATCCGCCACTGATTTAATTAACATAATTTCACCTTTTCCAGAGTAAAAGACGGCAATTCAGTGCCCCCCATTACGGCATCTGATGACGATCGATGGATTAAACAAGATGAGTATATTTGCAAATTTCGAACTTAATTATTATTTGAGATGAGGAATGCAACTTAGCTTTTGAACAAGGGGCCGTCCAGGAGACACGGCATAAACCAATAAAAAGAGCCCATGCGGAAAAAGCATGGAAAGGAGGCATGGGCTTGGGTGGATAAGCTTCTTTTTTCTTTTAAATACCCCCTTTTAATTTCCCAGTTCATGTGCAACTGCCAATGGTTTAAAAGATGATGAGAAAAAGAATCTATTCTTGAATTATTAATTTGATGATTAAGGTCCCCACAGCAAGAATTCTCGCCGTTGATCCATCAGAATATGCCTTTTCTTTTAGCCTTTCAAAGATTTTCTTTCTTGATATATGTGGTCCCCTGATCATTAGCACATTATTTATTACGGAAGCGCCACGCGATAATGGTCCTAAGCAACCAGCCAAAGTACTCTAAATCTCCAAACAGCCTCAAACATCAGCAGCCCTGCCCTTGGTTTTATCTTTATGACCAACTACTACTGCAATTAATTCATGTATAGGAAAACCATGAAAATGCAACGCTAAAGATTTGTTTTGGATATGGCTATGATTGACGCATCAAGTTCTTCTGTAGCGCCCCAGACTTGCGGGCGCGCCACCGCATTGTGGTACCTTACTCCACGGATCTTTTTAGGTGGTGAAATTCATGATTGAAACCAAAGTTTCATTGCTTATACGAGTGGAAACTGTTCCTAATTTGTCGACAAAATCAGCCTGAATTTTTTTTTTCTTCTCTTTAAAATCTACATAGGTTCTATTTCGTTAACTAAAATCCGGCAGCATACCGTCTACACTTAGGATGTTTGGGCAATACAAAACCCGATAGTCAATACGATTCCAACATTTTCTACTAATTCCCTCATATTTACTTCAATTCAAACTAATACATTCCTTGTACATACATATTTTATATGAGAAACTAACTACTACATTTAACAACAACATAAAATTTAAATATAATGCATACTCACAATTATAATAATTACAATCCCATGAATCCAAATTCATTAAAAATATTAAAAATCATACTTTCACTGCTCAACTAGCAGTGAAGGCTCTTCTATCAAATCTGCATCATCTGCACACATTGATTAGTTGAAAACAATGAGTATAAAATACTCAGTAAGCAAGCATTTAGAAATAAATAATTTCCAAAATCCGTGACATTAACTAAAATCATAAAAAATCTCATTATGCATGTGTGATAACGAGATGAATGCACACACATGCATCATTCCATGACTTATTCCTCATTTGGCAGATGACACTTATCAAGTGATCACCCGCCCATACGTCTGATGCACCGACCAGACAACGTTAAGGACAAACTACCTGTCCAATTACAACCTTGCCAAAGCCTCATGCATGAGTTCCATTCACACGTGCATTTTATACATTTATGACATGAATTGAGTTTTGCCAACTCAACATGATAACAGAATTTGTACATGAAAATCAAGTTGTAAAAATATTTCAAGTACACATTCTTTTTGTAAGACCTATGCACAGGGTAATTATCATTCCTAAATACCTTTTCAATGCATGTTAATTTAAAGAAACATTTAAATAAAACAAACTCACTTGAAATAAAAAGGCAATAATACATTTTTCTTAACATAAAATTCTTTTGAACAAAAAGAATCTTGAAAAGCTTGCTTGCCTCTTCCCTTTAGCATTTCTCCATTTTTCTTTATACTTTCCTTCATCTTTCCTTTACCCCTTCTTATTATAACCAACAAAGAATACATCTAAGCATTTTTTCTCCCATAACACATACTTATTCCATGATTAATTATGCATCTAACTAGATACCTTTTCGAGACTTTTGGATATGGAGTTCAAGTATTCGTGAACTTGAAATCTCCTTATCCAAAGTTCCTAACTCCTTTTTAACTTAACCACACTTTCAAATTGGATGAACCATAGCCTTACAAGTTAACTACCCTTGAAATACCTTTTACACCCAAACTTGAACTGAATCTGAAATTTCTTACTTTCCAAGCTATTTAAACCTTTATATCATCCCACATTTAACCTACATTTGAATAAACTTATAAATTGCATTAGCTTTGCATTTAATACTTAACTAATAATTGTAATTCAAGTTTTAACTTTATACATAACACATAATGAACATATAAGCTTAGTATAGCTTTTACCACTATTTATACAACTTAAAAGTTAGTATATTCTATTTTCGTTTTGTCTCCATAAAATTTATATTTACAAACAGTAAATTCATCTAGTGCAACTTAGATCTCATTTACACGTAATAGGATTACCCACATTGACACATTAATTGGGTTCCCTATTACTTACATTTCTTTCTTTAAAATCTCAATCATTTAATTCAGAGTGTGTTTGGCAATTAATAAAACATGTCGAGTTAAAACTTTTCAATCTAAAATTTTTCATTCTCCATAACTATCATACTTTTTAATCATTTTTTCACATTTTCCTATACAACTACCCTATTTTTCAATCATTTCTACACAACTAACTTATATATTTTAACTTTATTCTCTTTACTATTCATCATTACCCCTATCATATCACATCATTTGACAACTTTTACTCTTCAAAATTTTTCACCAAAAATTTTATTCATTACCAAACATACCCTCAATTTAACTATCTAATAACAACTAAGATCATTTGACATATTAACTAATAACTTTATTTTACCAAAAAAAACATATCTTATTTCCTTCCATTTTATTTAAAATCTTGGTTTAGTCCTTTCAACATGACTTACACACATCTAAAAATCATCTCCCACTTGGGCAAACATCTTATCCTCATTTAAAATATCAATACATGAAATTCAACACAGTGACATCATAAAAATTAAGTTAATCTTAATCTATAGATCTTTTATACTTACAATTTATAAATTTTAAACTATATCATATCTGAAATTTTATGTATTATAGGATATTAAAGCCTCTTCAGCCTTTTGTTTTCAAAAATACACTTAGATAACTCATATATGCATAAACTTTGCATTTAATATATAAATTAAGACATATGTAATAATAGACCTTTCACTCGATATATAAATGACATTTTCATATTGTAAGGCCATTTGAATTTAAGATAGCCTTTACAGCCTTTTTTCTATTTCCCTTCAAAATATAACCATCAAATCTTAATTACCCATTGAAAAATAACTTAATTTGATATTTTAGATTACCCAACATGCTCCTCAATTCATAATTCATTCCATTTTACTCTTATTTAACTCTCTTACTTGCTTAAAATGCATTATTTATTTCAGTTCATTTCGATTTTATTTTCTTTCTACATAAAGCATATGAGTTAATATAATAAATTTATTTTCATGGCCAAACAACCCAGTAACTAGGTTATTTCACTTAAATTTTCAACACTCATAGCTTAACATATAATACATCATCATCTAATCATTAAACTAATCATAATTATATACATACAATAATTAGATGCCTAAAAATTAATATCCAAGCTCATAATCTCAATTTAATAGTTGGGTTTTCCCCAACTTCCCTTTACTTCTATTTATCTCGCTTATAATTTATCATTCCATCATTATTCGTATGTATTATACTTTTTAATATAATAATTATAACCCACCATATATAATAACCAAATTCATCATATATGCTCCAGCCTAAATTTAACTTTCATTTAGGCTTGAAATTCCTATAATATATTTTTAATAATTACAACTTTGCTTAACCACCCATTTATCACAAATAAATTATATATGATGCTTCTAAAATTAAAATTAATCATTTAAGAATCATCTTTAAACCTAAATTCATTACCCATATACTGCCCAACTTTGTCCAGATAGATGACAGGTTTTAAGCTTTAAAATTAAGAGATTTTACTCCCTTTCATTTTCACATGATTTATATACAATAAATTTAATATTTTTAACGCTCCAACCATTCATATACATATCATACAATTGTCAATTATTCATTCTTTCTTTTTTTACCATATTTATTTGATACCAAAATTATATAAAATTCACACCGTACACATTTAGTTAAAAGAAATCTCATACCTCCATACAAATTTTCTAACTACCCAATTTTATTTATCATATATGCCTAGATTTTGGCTTCAAGATTCGCACATTTTGATCTAAATTCATGTTCATATATCATTAAATTACTAAACTTAATATTTACAAGCAACAACACATACCTGTAACATATATATCCACCTGCTCTTATTTTTTCCACTCATTCACATCCGAACGGGTTCAAAATTATTTATAAATCACCCCATATATAAATAGTATAAAAGTCTTATGCCTAGGCCACGATTTTAGAGCTTTCCCACATTCAAGGTATGACGGAAATTTTGAATTTCCTTTCCTACCCAAGATTATACATGTAATTTTACAAATAATACATCTCAACATCATTTAAATATATTATTTAGCAATTTGGGGCAAAAATATTAAAACTTTTCAACTCTTGAAATTTTAGATGTATGCACAGGATTCAATTTTCACATTCTACATACATTATTCGGCCTCCAAAATGAAGATCTACGTGAATCTATAAAAATCTCATGATTCCTACCCATTTTAGGAAGAAATTTCAAAACCCTAAGTCCCCATAGCCACAAATCCGAATTTTCATCCTATTTTCTATAATTTCTCTCTTCATTCTTATAAACCTACTCGTATTTAACAAAATCCCCATGATTTTGGAATGCTTCGAGAGATAATTTCGAAAATCAACAAAAAAAAACTCATCTTCCTTACCTCTGGCTGGCGGCAGCTAGCGTCAGCAGCATCTCCTCTGGCGTCGAGCAAGCATGCGATTGGACCTTCTCCTCTTCCTTCTTCTTCTTCTTCTTTTCTTTCTCTTGTTTTCTCCCCCTCCCTCTCTGTTCGTGCGATGGAAAGGGGTTGAAACTATTTTCATTCCCCCTTTCTTTTGGTAGTCCGCATGTATACACATGTGGCTACCCCTCTATATATTTTTTATTTTATATTTTTTGTAAATATCTATATTAACTGTATGTCGTAAATCATGTTATTTTTAATCTTATGATTTGAACTCATAATACATGTTTAAAATCATTAAATCATGGCCGTTCATTAATTTAAACAATTTAAATCAATTAATTACTTAAATTAAACCATTTGACTGAAATTCATTAATTAATCTAAAATTAAATAATACATTTTATTATTATTCCATTCAACATTAACACTCTAGCTCATCATTATTTATTTATTAATTCTCCCTTTTCTTACTTTATACTAACTTTCTTTTCTTCTATTCTCAATGGAATTGAACCCACCCACTTTACCAGAATACTTCGAAATCCAACTATAAGCCCGCTTACTTATTTTATTATTAACTTTCTTTTCTTCTATTCTCAATGGAATTGAACCCACCCACTTTACCAGAATACTTACATTCATGAAGATGCATATCATTTTCATAAAAAAGAAACGAAGATACATATAATAATGAACAAGTTCCATGCAAAAAAATGAAGATGCACATCAAAATGAATAGCGGACTTTGCAAATGGCATTATGTTTGGATGAATACTGAACTTTGCAAGTGGCGTCCTAGACTTTATTTAATCAATGAATTATTTATTTGCTTGATGTGATATTAACTAATTGCAACGTTTACATTTTTTTTTATCAGTGTGTGTTTCAATCTCTTTTTTAAAGGTAAGCTCTTAGTACCGATCGAGAGTTACTAGATATGGGCAGTCGTCTAGCCTGTGTAGATTCGAAATCTAAGTGGGAGTATTATCTCCACGTGGGAGCTACATCTTCTGAATGAGAGTAGCGTCTCTCATTTAAAGAGCTTTAATCTCCTCTTTAATGTTGTAAGTTAATTATAGAAAATTTGTAAGGTTTCGATTTTTTTTTTTTCGATGAGACTAGTAAGGTTTCATAAGTTTGATTTGCAATAAAAGATGGAAAAAATATGACATTACAAGTAAGATTCCAATTTGAATAATATCAGAAAGGTCAGCTGTTAATTCTTTTGTAAAAAATATTACATATTTCAAAAACAGATACATATTTCGTACTTGGCTTCACTTTTAATTCTACACAGTTAATTTTGGAAATATTATTTGGCATTGTATGAGTTGACAAGCATCATAATCGTCGAGCAAGTAGAACATCCACATCAATACAGGAACTAGACAACTAAGAAAACCAAATGAAGGTTTTGTTAGTGACAAGGAAAACCAACAAAATGGAAACCACAACTTTCTATCCCTTTTGATGTAACATGGTATATTAACTATCTAATTACACTATTTTTCTCTTATTAGCTTAAAATTTTTCAGTACAATATTTCTCCATTTCCCCTCCTCTCCTTGCCAAACAGACCCAAAGTCCATGTTCAATTATCACAGGTGTATCGGAGTAGGAAAACCAACAAAAAGAAAAAATAATTTATGATTCGAATATATGTTAACAAATTTACACAAAACTTAATTAGAAACTATATTATAAAAAAAAATTTAAAAATTTAAATCGCATGCAATTCCAGCAAAATTGTACACGTTAAAAACACATAAAATGAAACTTTAAACCTACTCAGACATCATTTCGACATTGGTACAAGTCAGCTGAAGTTAAACTGGTAGATGGCCAAGGGAGGAGGCCCTTACCATGAAAAATTCAATCGCTTCAGTGCTGAACAAATTGCAGAGCTCAAGCTCGGAGCCTCTGGACGCACACTCATTGCCTACAGCAAGGAAAGCCCAACATTCCTGTTGTGAATGGGACAGCAGACCCATTCGAATTTAGCTAGTAATTCAAGCCACCTCAACCATCAGATCGTTAAAATGAATGAAATGGACAAGGCCAGGCCCATTTTGGATGAGAAGACATGGTAGCTATTATTTATTATAGGTCATGGAGGAGGGGAGTGAAGACCCTCCATTTTGAGCTCCTCGTCGCTTCCAAAAGGATCATGCAAATGCCGGCTGAAATCAGTGGTTGAATCCAGGAAGTAGAGCGCACATGACATAACACAGCAGCAGACGAACATGGGTATGGGTCCAAAGATCCAAAGGAAGAGAGGGAAGGAGACATAGAAAGCACGGAGGCCGAGCGACCAGAAGACACTGCCCCTGTTCAAGCACCGTCCAACGTAGGTGATGGAGAGGCCAGCGTCTCTGGGGGGTGATACAGACAAAAGGAAGCTGACATGGGCATAGTAGCGGATGCATTGGACGTTGAAGAGGAATGCTAGGAGGAAGCATATCAAGATGGTGAAGTACTTGATAGAGAACAAGAGCTGCGACTTGTTCCCATAAATTAGATTAGATGATGATTTTGTGGCGCCGGATGAGCCGCTAACAACCACGCCGATGAGTGAACTCAGTGTGATGGCTGTGCTCGCCAGCAGGGTCGACGCCATTATGTTGTTGCGTAACGTTTGCACTGCAAGGATGCCATTCTTCAGTGGATCCTGACCAAATAGTATCCAGAAGAAAAACAATTAGACATCGTTACATATAAGGAACATCATCGCCCAAATTTCAAAAGTCCCTCACACTCACACTCTGTTGTTTACGGCAATAACATCAATCTGAAATTCCAGGTGTCGTGTCCATTTGAATCTGTTTATTTAGATGGGAATGTGCTATACCAACAGTTTGTAGTCTGATTGAAAGTCTCGCTATTTCTAACCATCACAACTATCTTGTTTTATTATCATTTTTACGTTTTTCAGTCTCTTTCTGTTATTGATCGTTTTGTGTGTTTTCCTTTCAAAAAGCTGGTTTCGCTGGCAGTATTGTTACTGTACTTTTACACCACCTTTTGGTTCGAACGCAAATTGTTCTGAGGATCAGATGAACAGATGGAGAGTAATCTAATCATATGTCGCCCCAGCTGGTAGTTCCATAGCAGCAAGGAAGAAGCCGCTGACTTGTTCAAAGGGCCAAGATTTCTAGGGTGAAATTCACAAATTCAAGCGCCCGCCACTAATTAACCGAATCAGATGCATCGTATCGAATCCTTTTCAGAAGCAATCAACCCATCACTACTACCCTATCTTTTTCTCTTTTTTTGTTTGTTTTAGGTGTTGATGTTTTTGTGTGATGGACCATAAACACAAGAAACTAAGCTACTACGTATATAAATATGTTAATGTATGTATACAGAGGAAGGAAGGGAAAGAGGAACGTACAGCCATGATGGATTTGACCCATCTCTGTCGAGCCATGGCGTTGAGACCAATAACGGTGCGTTTGGGGCAGCGAAGGATGGTGAAAAGGAGCCATCCATGGTAGATTCCCATTACCAGCAGGCCCATCGGTACCAGCACCAGGTCCAACTGCCTCTCCTCCATCCCGATCTTTTTCCGATTCCTCCCTCCTCAAACCAAAAAGAATTCCAGCCTCACCGCTTTCTATGATTCTTCGCTTCAGCCCCACGCATGTACAAGCATAAGCACAAGCACAACACTTTCGCTACTCCAACCGACTCTTCTGCATCATATTCAGGCGCGCGCTTCGGCCTGACCTGCGGAGGTTATGCAAGACCGTTTTGCCTTGCTGCCAATATCCAATCATCCCAGACCCTATCTCCGCCCTTCTGCTCGTGCAAACATCACAGTTACCATCGCCTGCGCTTCAATCCTTATTCCGATTCATCTCTTGCCCATTATCCACCAGTTGACTCATAATTATGCGTCCGCTCATCGAAAAAAGTAGAAATCAGGCTTTTCCCGTTATAATTTTTTTTTCCGTCGATTTTATCGTGAGATCACCCGCACACCCCATTTGGTACCCGGTGATCGGACCGTCCACTCATGTAGGGAAATTTTTCATATTTTTAGGCCGAAATCAAAACCTTTTTTTTACCCTTATTTTTTCACTTTTTTTAGGCGGCCGGCGCTGCAGACAAGGCTTAGGCGCAACCGCGCAAGCCGCGCAACGCGTGGCCTCGAATGGAAAGTGGAAACGGGAGCTGTCTTATTAGATCCCGGTGTCTAACCGTCCCATTCAAAAATGGGACGAAAACTTTGGACGGACCTCCGTGAAGGACGACAATAAGGTGGTGGTGGGCAGGGCAAAAGGTCTAAACCCCTTTTACAGATATAGTTCGTCATTTTTAATTATTTATTCATCTTATGTGTTATTATTTTTTTATTGGTATTATTATTTTTTATATTTCAATTATTCTTACATTTTTATTCAACTGTCCTGTTTTGATTCTTCTTACTCTAATTAATGTGCTACTTTTCCACTAACTCTTCTTCTTCTTTTTTTTCTTTTTTTTTAATTTTATTTTGGGGAGTAGTAGTTCTTTTTAAATCTTTCACCTTTCGGCCCAAGGCTTATCCTCAGTGGTACGGCGCCTTTCCTCCCCAGCTGAAGACGTCGGTTCGAAGCTCGCAGGCAGCAGCTTTACACAGAAGTGGGAGTTTATTTTCCCAGTAACTTATATGGGAGCGTCCACAGTTTAGGATAATTGGAATAATTGTTTGATGTTTGTAAAATATTGTACTTATATGGGAGCATCCACAGTTTAGGATAATTGGAATAATTATTTGATGTTTGTAAAATATTATTAGAAAAAATATATAAATATCTAAAAAAAAATCTCTTACCTTCTTTGCGCACCTGGACGTCCTCGGAACATGGGGAACACGCGGCGAGCCACAACCCCATGACCCTGCGATCACGGGGAATCCGCCTCGGTGGTTTCGTGGGAAAGCGAGCTCATCGAAGGAGGCACTGGGCAGCGACAAACAACGCGTCAGCAGCTAGATTGGCCAGCCAGGATGCACTCGACGAAACGTGGAGGGCGCAGCTGCGACTAGGGGTGCAACTTGCGCCGAACCCAAAAAAAATACAGTGAAATTCTGAGATTTTTAAGCCGAATCCGATTTCAAATAGGCTCAGTTTGCATTTATATAAAATATATAATTTATATTATAATAATAACATATTACTCATGGATGAATAATGGACAACAGGAGTATGGCATGGCAGGCATGGATAGCTCATCGCCGAGACAATCTAACGTCTTAAGTGATTTCAACAAAATACTTATTCTCAATTTACATTACGATACAGGTCCAACAGTTTTTTTAAAAAAAATTACTCTTCACGTCTTTTCTACTGAAGCCTTTTGACCAACAAAATTCTATAATACTAAATATTAAATTTTTTTGAGATCTTTTTTTCCAACGGGAAAATTTATGAGAACTTTAAAATTATAATTGTAAAATAAGCTTAAAACAATAGAGGAGTAAAAAAATTAAATTAATGATTAATAATACAATTTTATTGACAACGTTTACACATAATCCATATTCTACTTGATATAAAAAGCATGCTCAAAACAAGTTTCTTTCTTTCTACTCTTAAGCGGTATTTGAATTTTTCTTAATTTCATACAATAAATTGTTTTTTAAACTTTTTTATATAATAAATTTGTGATAAAAAAAATTATATATAAGATGAGTAACAAAGACATATTAATAGAATATATCAACCCGAAACTCAACCCGAGCCCGAATTTCAAAAATAGGGTTAGAGTTAGGGTTAGAGTTGAAGTTCTACAAATAAGGTTAGGGTTGAGGTGAACCCGAGTTTCATGAGCCCGAGTTGCACCCCTAGCTGCGACTGGTTACCGATTGCATTTAATTGCCAAACACTCCCTACCCTATGCGTTGTCTACTCTGGAAGAGGCTAGGATTGTCTCCTCTAATTTTTTAATGAATAAGTATATACGTATGTATATTGGCCAAAATTAGCAATTCTTAACGTTAATCCTGAGTAATCGAAGAGGCTACCGTATTAGACGTGTGAAATTAGGATTGGCCTGCTGAGTTCCTAGCGTGGCGTCCATTCATTCGTATACCATTCGTCTTTCATTTCATGCTGCAACTGTAAGACACACCTACCAGCATTCAACCACCATTCCTCAATTTCTACAACATTCTAACCATTCTTTATAAGAACCCCAATCCACCTATACTTCCTCCACTACACCCTAAACTCACCCTTTCTTCTTGCCCTCCGCCACGCATAGTTACGATCATTCATGCGCAATCCGCCGCCCCCTTGGCCTCCAGGCCCATATGCTCCACCTCCGCCGCCGCCACCAGGTCCATATGGTCCTCCGCCCCCACCCGGACCTCCTCCCCCTTATGCACCACCAGGCCCACCGGGCTTTCCACCACCACCGCCTCCTCCTCCTGATCCCTACGCGCCACCTCCCGGCCCTTTCGGACCTCCGCCTCCACCTCCCGGCCCACCTGGTCCACCGCCTCCACCTTGGGGACCATACGCCCCTCCACCGCCACGCCCTGGCCCACCTCCGCCTTATTGATGTGTATGCCCCAGTGTCACATTTTCAGCCTCTGGGATGCTAATGTCTGTGTGATCCTGCTGATGCATATTGAAGAGCAATGATCGTCACATTTGGATGGTGTAACTAGAGAAATTATCATCTATGTGATGGCTAATCTTCTGCCCTGCTCTGATGATGGCGCAATCAGACAGCTTATCATCCATGTAAAAATAGTTTCGAGATGATGAGGCGCTTGGAATTGGAGCTCTGATTCTTGTTTTCTTGTAGCAATCTATATCAACTTCGTCGTTTTGCCCATGGTCCAGTCCTGCGTTGTTGCGAGTGATCGGAGACGGCCATTGCTTTGTCAGAGAGGTGTAGCATGTTAAAATTTATATTTATTTTTAATATCTAAACCATTCATTTCATTCTAACTAAAATCTGATACTGTGATATAAAAATTAGTTACTTATATGAATTTTTAGAAATTAAATTTATTAAAATATTTATTTTTGAAATCGATATTAATTCCGTGAATATTTTATCATCTTTTTTTTTATGGTTTGGAACATACTCTTAACGGATTTGATTTGAAAAATAAAATAATTAATATTACAAAAAAGTTCATATGCAATTAACTGTTTAGATCTAATTTCTGGATGCTAATTAATACGGACTACATACTCATTAAATGCATTTAATTCTTAATATAATGATTTTAATAGGAAAAACATGACAAATAAACGATTTGGATCTTTTGTTACAACTAATAAAAACTCAGTTTTAAAAAGGCTTCATCCAGAGGAAATAGCACAATGCTCTTAAAGGTCCGATCGGGACTGCTGAGCGTGCACTCCAGCTTGGGCTGAGAATCTAGGCCTGAGAGATGGATGGGATTCGATGCCTTGGACCTGATGTTTGGGTCTTCTTCGTTGCATTGGAATTTGGAATATTTAAAAAATTAAAATAACTAGAACTTGAATCCTGGGGATCGAGGTATATTCGGACTAAAATGTTGCCGTATGAATTGATGTTGTACATGAGAATTTTCTACTTTAATTACAGAACCCATTGAAGACAAATGGAAATTTCATGTTATATATAGTTTGCAAGATAGTTTCTTAAATTTCATTCTCGAGCTCCGAAATATTCGAATACGATGCGAATTATATATATAAGGGAGAAAGGATATCTAATTTGCTAGGTATCCAAACAAAGTGCTTTCTAAACATATGATTAAGGATATTAAAAAGGCCATGATCCTCTTGGAGGGCTTAAAATAGGCTGATATTAGGCTTAAGAGTGCTAATGATTATGGTCGAATACGATTCGAATTATATATATAAGGGGGAAAGGATATCTAATTTGCTAGGTATCCAAACAAAGTGATTTCTAAACATATGATTAAGGATATTAAAAAGGTCATGATCCTCTTGGAGGGCTTAAAATAGGCTGATATTAGGCTTAAGAGTGTTAATGGTTATGGTTGTTTAACTTATTAAAGTTATATATATAAATGTAAACTCATTTATTATGTTTCCTAACTAAGTCTTTTTCTGTCATCTAATTTTCAGCTTTCTACTGTTGTCCTAATTTTATTTCCTATTACTACCCTATTTTCATTTCACCTACCCAAAAATACCATTTTATCTCTCTATAAGATATCGTTGTCTACCAGAGTCTAGGTTATCAAGTAGTTTGTTATACAACTCATGGTTTATTAAATGAGTTATAAATGGGTTAGGGTGAAGGTTTTTTAAATGGGTTAATAAACAAATTAAAGTTGAGATATTTTAAATAAGTTAGGATTAGGATTAGGTTTCAATCCATCCAACCAGATCCTTTAACACTACTAGTTAAACTAGCTTAAATTTTTTAAATATTTTATAAAAATATAAATCTAGATGTATTTTAATTTATAAACTAAAATCTACCATTTTTATAGATATGTAGGTATTTTTTGAATTTTTAAATATAGAAATATTTTAAATAACTAAAATACTTTTGTATTTAAAAATAAAAAACATACATCTTCAAAATTTGTAAAATTTAACTTATAGATTAAATACAACTAAATTTACAATTTTAAAAATTAAAAAGGCTGCAAATGGTTATTGGGATATAAACAAAATAATACGACTGGCCGTGATTTCATTAAAGAAAACATCAAGATGCAGCTCAAATTAACCACTTACACAAAAATTCTGGTGAGAAGATCTCATTTAAATGTAGCAAAAGCACTTTGAAAAAATAATAATAATAACATCGGCTCAAGTCTCCACCAGCCTTGTAAGTGTTCTGATCAATGCATACTCTCGTTTTTTTTATTTTCACTTTTATACAAGAAGAGTGCTTCTTTAGTTCTGTTAGGTCGGGCTAAATAAATATCTTGCTTAGCTCACATTGAAAAATTTATTTATTATAATTTTTTTTACTTTTTTCTTCATACACTTATTTATCTAAGTGTATTTAACATATAAATCAAGTTTTACTATTTTCGGATATGTATATAATTTTTAAAATTCTTAAAGATAGGAATATTTTAAAAATCTCAAAAAAATATATACGCGTATCTAAAAATAGTAAAATTTGGTTATATATTTAATATATTTAGATAAACAAGTATATAAAGAAAAAGATAAAAATATTTCGTAAAAGAGTTTTTTGAGGTGAGTTAAGCGGAATATTTACTTAACTCAAGCTAATGGGATCATTTATCTTTATGTAGTCTCATGTATTCAATCCATCAACAACCGTCAGAAGATGAGAGAGAGAGAGAGAGAATCGTAATGGGTGAGAAAAGACGAAAATGAAATGGGGAGCTTGAAGACTTTATTGGAGAATGTTTCAATGCACAGTGACGAATTGAAATTTCAATGCATTAAGGTGTAAAATTTTATTTTTATATATTTTTTTAAAAATTCTTCTATAAAATTGTTAATCTAGTTGTATTTAATTTATAAGTAAAATTTTACCATTTTGGATATGGTTTTTTTTTTTTTTTGCTTTTTAAAAACAAGGATACTTTAGCCTTTTTAAGTGACTAAAAGACCCTATTTTTAAAAAAATAAAAATATATATTTATATATTTCTAAAAATGGTAAAATTTAAAATATAAGTTAAAATCTTAGATTTCAAAAAAAATCAAAAAATGGGGTGCATTGAAACATTTCGTGACTTTATTGGTATTGAAATCCTGCCAATCACCAAGTTAGATACATGATATATATTCAATTCCAACATCATTTTGTCTAGTGAAGGGTGTTATTTTTAGATATTTAAAGGCTTATCATATTTTCAGCACTAAGAAAATTTCTAGGGAAGAACACCGCATGCGATCCTTGCTACTAATTTTGTATGCTTAATTATAAGCCAATTAATGTGCCTACCAACGCATCATGCATAGCCATGGCATGCATGCATGCACGTTTCGGTGGTCTGGCCAGTCCATCCATCTCGCACCCAGTAATTAATTAATTTTCCAAGGGAAATGCTCAAATCAGCGGCTAAAATCACTCGTGGGAACTAAAAGTCCATTTTAGTCCAGACTCCGGTATCCATTTCTAGCATGGGATTAGTATAAGGGATGCAAGTTGGGCTCATGAAATTTGAGTTTACCTCAACCCTAACTTTAACCCTATTTGTAGAACTTCAACACTAACTCTAACCCTAACTCTAACCCTATTTGTAAACCTCAATCCTAATCCTATTTTTGAAATTCGGGCTCGAGTTAACATTCTCTTATTAACATAAACAAATGAAATAATTTTTTGAAATTGCAAAAATATTTGAAATGAAAGCATTCAAGCTATAGGAATACTTGTTCAAAAAAATGCAAAACAAACGTATCTTTTTCAACACTAAATCACATGTTTCTAAATTACCATTTACAAAATTTGAAATTCTAATGATTCTGCATGCTGAGTAAAAATAGATATTTCTAAATTACCATCTACACAGTTTCTATTTACTTTATTTCTAACAATTAATTCTTAGATAATTAATACTGTTTTCATTTGTTTATTTCTAAAAATTCATTCTACCTCTATATAATCACATTACAAAAAAAATTCTCCCTCTTTTGCTCTCATTTTCAAATAGGGTTTCATTGCACCAGCTTTCAATAATTAATCATGTATTGTTAATTTGTATATTAAATAATAAGCCATAATTTTTTCTAAAAAAAATATCAGAACTGTTACCGGTGCGCGATTCCGTTGTTGCCTGTTGGGGCGTTTAGACTGGAAGCAACGAAGCAGATGGCCGGGCAATGCCGGCACAGGGACGGGTAGGGACGGGCGCTGCCGGTGCAGGGACAGGGGCAGGGACCGGCGCGGCAGCACAGGGACAGGGACTGACGCCGGCGCAGGGAGCTAGGGACAGTCGGGAAGGATCAGGGACGGGCGCTGAGCCGTGGCTGGAGAAGAAAGTGTGCAGAGAATACGTCCGTTCGGCCGAGAACTCACGAATTGGTAATCGCAAAAGACGCAAAGTCGTTTGGCGGAAACGTGGAAAGGCAGATAGAGTCGTTCGGCGTAAACGCAGAAATGCATGCAGAGTTAGATGAACAGTGTCCTCTTCTAGGAAGGAATTGATGCAAGGAAAAGGAAGTCAGGTAAGGCGTCGACTTTCCACGTTCTTTGTCTTCTAGGCATCGGAGGAAAGGAATCGAATGATATTTTACATTTTGAAGGTGGATTTCTCCTTGGCAGGGGAGAAGCACTAATTGGCGGGGGAGGGAAGAACACTAATCTCAGTCTATTCGGCCTCAAGGCGATCGAATATCGACTAGGGAACTTTTGCCGCTACTCCGTCGAAGAGGAAGGCAAGGGATAATTCACTTTTCCCCTCTTCTCTGGTACAATGTTCATTGCCTTTTGATGAGGTTGTTTGAGCGCTAGGACCTTCAGCAAGAGGAGCCTCTTCTGTTACATCATCATGAGCCTCCAAGACAAACCCATTATCATCTCTTATAGGAGGAAGTCGGTACATTTCCTACGAGAAGTCATGCATGCGCAGCTGCCTACTAGTGACATCTTCAAAACCCGACATTCGCCATCTGGTGATCCACGAACCGCTGCAACAAGATGTCGCCTCCCTGGTGCTGGGCAGCCTCCTCTATCCCGTAGATCCACGGGAAATACAGCAATCAAACGGTTGTGCGATAGCGCGTCGAGTTTTCTTGCTGACTTCGAAAGCTGGAATGCTCGAACGAGTACGCGCAGCAGACAGAGAAAAGCCCGAGATGGCAAGAGTCGGAAACGCAGAACGCGAAAAGGGTTAAGAGTTGTGAAACTCGAAATCGAAAGGCTGGCAAGATAGGACGGCAGCTGAGCTGAGCCGGCTGATGTTGATGTATAATATAAAATAATAATATTTTCAAATATAACTTCGGGTTCAGGCAAACCGAGAGTTGTTTGAATTCGGTAGGGTTCGGGCTGAGAAATCGAGTTTGGGCCGAGAAATGCTGAGTTTCAGCACTGTTCCCAGCCCGTTCGGGCCAAACTCAGCCCAAGTTTTGGCAAGAATCTCTTCTCAAGTACAAGAGGTTCGATCGGATTGAGAGGTCCCTCTCTCGTTTTTCGCCCAGAAGCTAAGATATATCCATCTATGCCACTGAGGTCATGCCTCAGACGGCCCCACAAGTTGGGCGGTCGTGGGATCAAAACTCCGCAGCAGCATTCTAGAAGTGGTGGCGTTGTGAGTCTCTCTAGTGTTGTGGAAGCCGTCCACCGGTTGGAAAAACTAGAAAAAAGTAAATAATTGTTAGCAAATCGTAAGAATGCCTTAAAAATTGTAAGAACGTCTCAGGACTTAATTTTAATATCAGTTGAGATTGTAATGTGTAAATACTCATTAAAAAAAGATATATCTATCTATCCTCGTCATTAACAAGCAGAATTTGAACTTGAGATAACTGACAGATGATAACTTTACGAGAGGAATAACGAGTTAAATATTTTTACCTAACTTCAAATTTTAAACCTCTACCCTATACATCCTTAATTCACTTATAACACACTCAAATCAAGCATTTAGTCATCCAAGCAATCACAACATCGCTTCCTTTCTATGCAACTGAGATCCCTAACCAACACTTTTTACATCATTAGATGTAGGTCGGCTCCATGATATAAATGAGCTTTCACTTGCAAATAAATTTTGTTAAACTACATCAAATTTAGTTGAACTTTTAAATTTTTTTAATTTTCATTAAATTCTGTTCAACTCTTTTAAATTTTACTACAACTTGAAAGCTCACAAGTCCATAAAGAAATTAATAAATTTTAAAATTATTTTATATTAAAACTTAAGAAATCTATGAAAGAATTTTCTAAAGTATAAAGGATTTTAATGCAATTTTATGGGGTTTTTATTAATTCTAACAAGTTGTATTAAACTTGAATGAGCTTCTAAGGTGTTCGCAAAAGCTTGAATAAAATGACAATCAATATTAAATGGCGAAAGGTGGTTGTCTGCTAGGATTCAAAAAATAGTATTATAAATAAGAAAAATGACACAGTCAACTATTGAAAATAACTAAAATATCTCCATGTTTAAAAATAAAAAATTTATACATGTCTTTAAAAATGTTAAAGATTTATTCTATAAGTTAAATATATTTAAAATATCAGTTTCATAAAAACTTTTAAAAATTAAAAATATGTAAGGTAGTCCAGATTAACAAGATTATATCTCATTATATGTTGGGAAATAAAAAAGTGTATTGAAAAGATGAAAAAAATTTGGGAATAAAAAAAATCAATCCCATTCATATTTCATTTAAATTCCTTGAATGTTGCCGAGCAGGAAATTGTGTTGAATGGTGTGAAATTTGAAACTTTTATAAGCTTCAAGTTTTTTATTATATTGGATTATAATGAAAACCATACTCCTCTTAGCACCGAAAACTAAGATCAAAACTCACACGTCCGCATGTCATACCACGGGTTATGCTTTTGTTGACTTTTAAGATTCAGTCTAATTTTTAGGGCCTAAGTATATTTGCAATTATAATTAAAGTTAAACTCTATAGGTTATTTGCAAATTTTAAAACTAAGTAGGTATATTTACAATTATAATCAAATTACTTAAGCATATTTGCAAGTTACTCTAATAGTAATTATTTAAAAATTAAGAATTGGATAAATAAACTCTATAAAGAGAACATAAACATTTAAGAAGATACTCTTAATTTTTTTTTTTTTGAAGTAAAAGTTTTTGTGTATAACAACTATATAAAAAAATTCAAATGAATTTGATGAACTAGGAAATCTAGTTGATTTCCTCTCCAGATCCACTAAGTTCGGCTAGATTTAGCAGCATTTTTTGCTAACACATGGGCTCACATGCTACCATTCCAAATGGGATACTCCCAATTTTTATTCTGCTTTATATCATGCCTTCCCTCTTAACCTGCCTATATATACAGAGAAACGATATTGTTAGCCCAAGCTAAGCAAGTGTCTTGCATAGCCTACCTCAAATAACCTATTTACAATAACTTTTTTTGTGTTTTTTCTTCGTACACTTATTTATCTGAGTGTATTTAACATATAAATTAAGTTTTACCATTTTTGAATAAGTGTATAAATTTTTAATAATTTTAAATATATATATGTATTTAAAGTATCTCTATCTTTAAAAATCTCAAAAAAATATGTATACATATCCAAAATTGGTAAATTTTGGTTTATATATTAAATACACTTAGATAAACAAGTATATAAAGAAAAAATTATTGTACATAGGTTATTTGAGGTAACTAAGCAAGGCATTTACTTAGGTTAGGCTAATAAGATCATTGAGAAAGAGAGACAGAGATGGAGAGAAATATTCAGATGCAGCTTCATTGCACAATAACTATGGTTTAGTTGTCTCAAAATGGGTCTCATGTGATCATAAAATTATAATTTATTCCACCCATTGTATTTACAATTATGTTTTCTATTACCAGACCAATTTTCATCCCAATTGGATATGTATATAGACCTCATCTAAAAATTATACAAATTTAATATAATAAAATAGTTTAATGTAAATAACAACTTTAAAGTTATTTTTTCAATAAGTAAATTATTTGTTATAAAATTTATATATAGATAAATTATTGTATAAAGAATCAATATATTTAAATACATATGGGCCCATTTTAGGTTAAATGCATCGTTAATTATAGTGCAGCTTCACTGCACAGGAAAAGTTCTCGTATATATACATGAGACATATTTAAGTGCAATGGCGCTAAAATGCGCCCTACATGATGATAAAATTAAAATCTACTCCACTCATTATATTTAGAATAATGTATTTTATTAACATATCAATTTTCATTCCAATCGGATATGTATATGGACTCCATTTGAAAATAGTACAAATTTAATGTAATAAAATAGTTTGATATAAATAACAACTTTAAAGTGGTTTTTTCAACACGTAAACCATTTGTTATAAAATTTATATATAAAAAAATAACTATATAAAGTTTTATTGTATTTTAATATTTGTGGGGCCCATTTTTTGGGCAAATATACAGCTATTCTGATGCAGTTGCGCTACACCATAACAACTCTCTCTCTTTATATATACATACTTGTTTGTATTTCAATTTTCAGCCGGGACCTACATATTATGAATGAGAGGCGTATCCCCAGGTAAATGAATCATGAATCCAATTTGGAAATCACATGGAATTCAAGGATACTTAGTGCTTCAGATTCTTTTGTGAATGAATGTGCAGCACTTCCTCCTCTGAACACTCGGCTTTTGGAGGGCGGCTGGAGCTATACACCTTTTGATATCCAAATAAAAAAAAGAGAGAGAGAGTGAGTGTGCGTGCGTCCCCACGGGCGACCTGAGTTGGATGAAGCATGAAGCATGAAGCATGTGGTTGGCCGTTGGCTATGCGTACATGCTCCTGAAGATTTTAAATGATGCCCGGTATAATAACTACTAATTTCAGCCTAATTTTCCGGTAGTATTGACGGCCATAAAATAGCCGATTAATGTAATATCATTAGTGGCAGCTAGGATTACGAAAATGATTCCAATCCCACCCATCTTTGTAACGAAAATCATGTAAATCAGTCTTAGATAGGGCATACATTCTTTTTTTTGTAACTTACGGGAAACGGATTTTTTATTAATATATGTTTACATTGTATCTTAATTTATACAATCAAGCCTGAGACAATTTTTATAATTTTCCAAGAGAGACTACAAGTTTCTAAATATCAACAAGTAAGACAATAAACTCTCAAATAACAATAAAACAACTTTTTAAATAGTTAACTAACTCATGTTAACTTTTTTTGTAACAAATGGAAAACAACTTTGAAAGAATAATCAGGCAAATATTTATGCTAAATTTCGAAAATAAAACGGCCATCTTATAACTAATTAACTTATTCATGTCAATTACTTGGTCATCTAAGTGGCGACTAAGACATACCTATTTAAAATATATAATTACATGTAAATAATGAAACTATAATTCAAAAATACAATGCACATTATTAAAATTTTGAAATGTAGTTATCTAAAAATTTTTAAAATGTGTAGCATAAATATAGTATATAAAATTTTATAATATAAAATTTTTAATATCGTAAATAAATACATATAGATAAACCTGATAAATGGTTTAGATTTACAATATATTAAACGAAAAAATAGGCTTGGAGCTTCCATCTTTATATGCAACAATATTATATTCATTGCATATAATGAGGATATATTCTTTGCTAATAGACCGTTGTTGTTTGCAAATAATTGACGTCTGAAATTTAGTGTTTTTTTTTTTTTTTTTTTTGTTGACACTGCTAGTTTTAATCAAGGGCGATTAAAAAAGATATATTTGAGACGTTGCATTCGAAAGGAACATTTAATTTGAAAATAATACTTGTATCATTAGCAAAATATAAGTTAACATGATCAAAAAAATATTTTTTAATAAAAACATAAAATATAAAAAACAGAATTGTTAAAAGTGATAATAAATTGCATCAATCCAAGAAAATGTTTGAATCAGATATATTGGGAATTAATTAACCTTTTTCCAAATTCACCTAAACATGCCCTTATGCACTTCGCATCTGATGATCATCAGCTAATTATAAGCCTGCAGCGAGGACGGGCCCCACGTGGAAGATGTCCATCAAACCCATGAAATATCTGCTCCTGTCACTGTCAATGGTTCGTAAATATCTAGTTGGCGTTACTCGCTCTCCTCGTTCTCTCACTCTTTTTATGAAATTATATTTTTCAAAATCCAGTGCCTAACTAATTGAGAATTAGTGGGTAATGACTTTGGAATTATGGCGCAACAAATTAACGAACAGTTCTGGAAGAAATAGCTACCTGTGTTTGAGCTGCCTGATTCAATTAGTCTTCTTCAACCTAGATCGATTAAAATCATGGATTAATATTTATTTCTCAAAAATATATCGGATTTACTTCTACGTTAGAAGGATTTCGCATAATCCTCTTTGTTTTTAAAATGACGGTGGTGATTGATACAACATTAGATCTATTCATTATATTTAATATTGATATTAAGTTTCATTCAAATCAAATGTATACACGGGCCACATTTACTTAAAAATAAATATAATCACATGTAGATTTTTAAAATGCTTAGATATATTTACATACATATTAGAGAGTATAATACTTTATAAAGTCATCTATTCGTATTGTAATGATATTTTAAATGGTTTAAATATTAAATATACTATTTAAAAATTATTTTTAGTATTAATTTATTTTATTATGATGATTTTAAACATTTATAGGTAGAGCTCATATATGAGGGTACTAAACAAATAAAAGAACTTTCATGATAATATCAATTATTTTAAATATAATAAATAGAGTAAATTTTTCATGAACTATTAAGAGATTAAAAATAAAGTAGATTACATAGTAGCGAGCCGATATATTTTATATGTATATTAGACATGATTTTGTTAGTGTGGACTAAATAATAAGTTACTTAACCCACTCTAAAAAAGCTATTTAAAAAACTTTTTTGTTTTTCACAAAATTATTAATCTAAGTGTATTTAATATATAAATCAAGTTTTATCATTTTTGATATATATATTTTTTATATTTTTAAACATAAAGTTCTTTTACTAATTTTCAACCATTAAAAATGGTTTAAAAATCCTATGTTTAAAAGTCAAAAAATACGCACATATTTAAAAATGGTAATACTTAATTTATATTTTAAATACATCTAGATTAACAAGTTTATTAAAAAAGTAAAAAAATTAATAAATAAATTTATTAGCGTGGGTCAAGTAAATCATTACTTAGCTTGAGCTGCATATATATACACGGGGATACTTCTTGGAACCCTCTTCATTTTTAATATATATATATATATATATATATATATATATGAGAATTCATCCAGTACAGTTGGATTGTATTATAATCATAGTACGATCCACTGCGAAATGAGCACCACATGTATTAGAATGAAATAATATTTTATGTAATCATTTATCTATATAAAGATAATATTTTAGAAAGTTTAAATGTTAAAAATACAACTTTAAAGCTAATATTTATGGTAAACTATTTTATCGAGTTGATTTTGTATCATTTTAAGATGAGGTCATACATATGTTTAGTTTGGATAAAAATTGAAATGCTATAAAAGTAAATAATTTTAAACACAATAGATATGATAGATGTTATTTTCGTGATCAAGTTTACTTAACCATTTTACAGTAGACTACACTGCTAGGATGGAATATGAATATGATTAATATTTTCATATATATGTGTGTATGTACATAATGGAGGGTGGTCCCCCACGCCAGCAGCACTGTAAGTGTCGTTTTCCGAATCCTTGCAAATCCAGCCTAACTCATCCGGTTTTGATCATGTTCGAGCATGAACATGGAAAAAAAAAATGATTGAAGCAACTAAAATGACACGCCAAAATGGACAAGATCATTTCAATCAGCTTTTTGTGAGGTTGGCGGGCTGGCTGGCTGGCTAGCTAGCTATAATGCTCTCAAGTTAATTCGAGTGATGTTCGTTGAATCATAGCGCTGTCAAAATTTCGTATTTATTTATGCTAATAATTTTGTTTAATTATTATTCATAAAAATTTTGTATGTTTGATCTTTATTCATTTTTATTTCCAAATTATCATTCTTTTCTCAATGGGATTAATTTCGGCTCAAGAATTGATTAAAACTCCACAAGTACAAGCAGAAAAAAAAAAAATTTAATACAGGTTATTTGCATTTTGGTCCCTTTAACAGTTTATACTTAATTTTTAATCCACATATTTTCTTTTTAAATTTTTATTTTAAACTTTGCTGTTGATGCAAGTTGCCGAACGGATGAAAAATTTATCAATAGCTACCATATAAATTTTTTAATAACAATATTGCCGGGAAAAGAAGTCGACTCATGAAATGAATTGACTCAATTTAGTTATAACAAAAATAACATTGTCTGCAAATTTAAGTAAACTTGTGGTAATGACTTAACTCAATTAGGTGATATAAAATTGTTCTATAAGCTTATATAAGTCAACTCATCTTCATGAATTAACTTAAATAAAACATAAAAGTATTTTAGACTATTAATTTACGAATGACAACCTTAGTTGGGTGTTCTGATAGGAGGGTTCAAAATACAAAGAGTACAAACTTACAAGATTTAAAAAACAAATATGACGAATTCATTGGTTAAGAAACAAATACACATAATTAGAGAGACCATAATGCAAAAACCCCTATATTTGCATGTGGGTACCTGTGATCTCTATTTTGT
Source organism: Annona cherimola (assembly GCA_030490835.1). Classification (NCBI taxonomy): domain Eukaryota; kingdom Viridiplantae; phylum Streptophyta; class Magnoliopsida; order Magnoliales; family Annonaceae; genus Annona; species Annona cherimola. The sequence continues at coordinate 89,017,328 of CM059973.1, read as the reverse complement.
CTGGAACAAAGATTTCATTTTCTTGTTAAGAGATAAAACTATACTTGAAGATAATTAACATTTCTGCAATTCTAAATATTTACTTCTTTTTTTATTAGACGTGGAATCGCGAATTACGTACGAAACAGCCCATTACGGGCGTTATCTCAAGTAACTTGTCTGAAAAGCTTGACCGGCTGATCAGAGCTAGGCTGACCTTGTTCTCGTCCTAACTCACAGATTCAATGTACATCATCTTTAGAAGAAATTAGTGGGCTCCTTTCACCTTCCTTGCACGCAATTTCAAGGTAATCGAGGTGAGAGCGTGACAGACAAATAGATATCTACAGAAAAGATTAAGTGTAGTTAATTATACCACAAGTTATGGTTCAGTTGGTTAAAAATAAGTTTCGTATGATCATAAAATAATAATCTATTTTACCCATTATATTTAAAATTGTTTATTTTATTAGCATACCAATTTCCATCAAAATTAAATATATATATATATGGGTCCTGTCTAAAAATAGTATAAATTCAATATAATTAAATAATTAAATATAAATAACAATCTCAAAGTATTTTTTCAACATGTAAACTATATAAGGCATAGTTTTTATACATAAATAAATAATTGGATAAAGTATTGATACATTTTAAATGTATGCGAGGCCTATTTTTAAGTCGATTGTTTCATAAATTGTGTTACAGTCAACTATACCATGTAAGAGATGGATATCTATATATATAAAGCCCAACAAATTATGAAAGTCCGAATTGATTAATTTTTTGCTTTTAATTACTTGTATATAACACTTCAAAAAAATTACTTGTATATATGTGTGTTAAGCACTTGTGCATGATCTTTCTTTGGATTATAGCACTTGTGCATGATTGATGTAACAAAGTAAATCAGTATATTTTGTCATATTTAGGCCTCATTTTTAAATGGTTACACAAAATCTAATTCATTCATTGATTATATATTCAATACCTTCTATTTAACGAAAATACTAAAAATCATTTAAATTGAAATCCAATATGGGTCACATAAATATACAGGAATGTTAAAATTTTCTTAAATTCATTGAATAAAGTCCTATACTATTATAAAATTATATACAAATATTATTTTTAGATGAAATGAACGGAATGTCTAAATGTTTTTTTTTGTTTTGATTGTGTCACCTAACTTGGATGACCAGACACCTAATATAATACAGATATACTCTAAGAGCGTAATAACGAGGCTATTGCCTCTACTCAATATTTGGATCTTGGACCTTTCACTTATACATTTTATACACACTCACGCTACCCACTTGAGCATCTAAGCAATGGCAAAGGTTTAAATATTTGATTTATAATTTATGAGATGTTTTTAACAAACGAAATTTTTTTACAAATTAATGTTACTCTCAAATTAATTTTATTTTTTGACTAAAACGAATCTCTAATTGAGATAATTTTTGGTTCCTAGCTATATGCATAATATTAAAATTAAAAATTAATGAATGAGTTAGGTATCATTTAGACAACAAAATAAGGCTTAAACATGACATATGTAACAATTTTCTTTGGTATGTTAGCTGGCTCAAGTGCTTTCCCGGTATATGTATGTATTGGTAGTTCATAAATTCTTTTATTTCGTCATTGAGCATTGCTTCTAAATAACTTCTACAAATTTTAAGATTTTGATGCATGTTGGAAAATTCAATTCATTTATTATATTTAATATTATTTGTTTTGCTAGTAGAATAAGTTTCATCTAAATCAAATACATATAATGAGCCACATTTACTGAAAAATATATATTCATGTGTATATTGTGAAAATTGCCTAAACCCATTACATTCTATACTAAAATATAATAATATTTTATAAAATTATTTATCTACATAAAATTATATTTTAGATGATTTAGACGTTAAAATATAACTTTAAAATTGATATTTAACATTATATTATTTTATTATGTTGCTTTTATATATTTGTAGATGGGGTTTATGCATAATGATAATAAATGAATAAAAGAGTTTTTAAAATACTATAAATGATGATAAATATATAAAATGAATGAATTTTTTATTAAGCATTAATGGGGTGCATTTGGCAATAACAAAAAAAGTCAAGTTAAAACTTTTTACTTTTCATAACTACTCTATTTGTTAATTGTTGCTTCACATTGTCTTATATAACAACTCTACTTTTTAATCATTTCTACGCAACTATCCACCCAACTAACATATCTATTTTAATTTTATTCTCTTTACTCTTTATCATTGTCTTTGTCATATCACATTATTTTCTTACAATTCAAAATTTTCTATGTCATTGGCATTACACTATGAGCGCCAGCAAATGCCTACTTGTAATGTAATGTGATCAAAAGTAGTCGACTGTATCAATATTTTCTTTGATCGGTATGAAAATTTTAAGTAATTTTCTTAAAATTCTAGAATTGCACTGATCATTCAAGCTGGCAGAGAAAAGCATGTGAACTTTGTCGTTATTCCCTTTTTCTTATTTTGTTGGCAAACGCTTGAACTTTTAAGGAATTCATGCTATCCTGGCTGACAGAAATAGATAATGACAAACGGGCAGTACAGGCAGTAGCTAGATGATCAGATATTCAGGATCGGGTGAAAATGGGTGCGGGTTGAAGGTGTGATCAACCCTAATCTTATATTTAAAAAATTCTGTTTTACCTTATTTTTTTATACCGGGTCGGTCTGATTAGGATTATAGGCCATGTTTACAAAGTGGGTCAAAGTTTAAAAATTTATATACATATCAATATAAATTCATATCTATGATAAATTTAAAGGTTATATGATTTAATATTTTACTATTTAGTGAGTAAAACGTAATTGTTATAACAAATCATTAGTAAAAAAATTAATAATTTTGTTTACAACTTAATCTTGATAAATATGTATATCAATCTTAAAAAAACGTTGATATAAATTTTGAATTACAATTCCAACTGTTAAATTACGAAATAATAATATTCATTTTCTTGTAAGATATAAACAACATAAATTATATATTCTGTGATAAAAATAAAAAAGTGAATAGATAACTTGAGCAACATATATGCAATTAAGAAAAAAATATATGCATATTAACAAGTTATAATATTAAACATACATCAACATAAATCATATTCATATTAATAAGTTACAAAGTTAAATATACTTATCCAACGAAACAATGTTCACATAAGTAAATCATATAATTTTTAAAAATAATTTAGTCAAGAAATAGTTGACCCGCCCCACCCCTTAAAAGTGTAACACGGGTTTTAAATCCTAACCCGTCCCACCTCACCAGTCAAAATTTTTACCTCAATCCTATGTAAAATCGGAATTGAGCGGGGTAGTTCAGGGGTTGACTCGACCCATCATACAAAATATTCTAATCATTCTCTGATCAGATATTCAAATGTTGTGTATGTGAGTATATATATATAAGTTTTGGATGTGAGAATTAAAAATATCTAGTACTTGCTTTCTTGACATTCGTTAACAGATTATCTTAATTGAAGTCATTTTTTATTATGTATTTGTCTGTTGCGCAATATTTTATCATACCCTATCCATAACTTAAGGGAGTATAATAATGAATTTTGATAAGTGAATCCTTCAAATCTTCACTAATAATGTAATTATAACTTATTTTCATTCTTCGAGGTCCCAGGTATTGGATTATGATTGTATCTGATTCGAACTACCTGCGTTATGGAAGCATCAAATCAATCAGAAGATTGAATTAATGTTATTGGCTAACAAAATGTTAAAATAGAAGGGTTGAGTTATTCCCAGAAATGTAAAATTCGTACATCATTTTTATAGGGCGTATTCGGCAAACGGAAAAGAAATTTCAAAAAAAAAAAAAAATCTTTTTTCAGCTTTTCCACATGTTTTAAGTACAAAGTAACACACTTCTCACTCTTATAGGTCGTATTTGGCAAGGAGAAAAAGAAATTTAAAAAAAAAAAAAAAAAAAAAAGCTTTTTTTCAACATTTCCACATGTTTTATGTACAAGTAATACACTTTCCTATATTTTTATCTTATTTTTTAATTATTTTTAGCATATTTTTATATAATTTATCTCTAACTCATAATTATTAGTCTATCACATTACATCACTCTTCTGCTTCTTTTTTCAAATTCTTTTTCTCCAAAAACATTTCTCCATTTTTTCCATTTATCAAACACATCCTTGGTCTTCAATAAATACAATTTTTAACTATTAAAATTTTCCCAATTTCCGAAAACCAGTACTTTTCTCCCGATAGATTTTTAATTTCCACCAGTTTTTAAAATTGAGTGCTAGAAAAAAAAAAAAGTCTTAGCAATGTACGCCAGTGATGATGTGACTAGTGCTTAATTCTTCCATTTCGTTTTTTTCAAAAAAAAAAAAAAAAAAGCAGGAAGCACTGATGAGACCAACCTGATTGATCATAATCAGCAACCGTGATGGTGCACATGCCTGAAATTGCCACGTGCGAGATTCTGTACAAGAGCCGCGGACCACCCCGCTGAAACCATCCACGTGTGGAGCACGTTAGCCAAAACGAGAAGGAAAAGGAAACGAAAGCAAAAGCCGACAACGTCCAAACGTCGTTCATGTACATGCACCTCCAAAATTGTCATCCATACCATCCATCGCCATCCAACCACATCCCAAAAACTAAAAATAAAAAAAGGCAAAATAAGCTACAGTGTTTTTCAGTCCATACGCTTATTTGTAAAATTATAACCTTTTTCCTACTCGTCGTTCCTAGTCTAACCCATTTTGCCCATATAAATATTTGGTTAATTTGGTCTCGAATCCAAACACTCAATCTTAAGTTGTCGATCAGTTTTCATGTGTAAATGAATGTTCGTTCACGCTTAGGATGGAATGTTCTAAGATAAAATAGAAATCACATTTAACAAAAAAAAAAATTTATTTTCAAAAAAGCTGCTTTTTTATTTTCACTGCAACTTTTTGTAATCCTCATTCATATTTTCTCATTTTCATTGCACAATAATATTTTTTTATATAATATTCTCATCTCATCCTCGTGGGAATTGAATACGAGCTTTTGAGAGAAGGAACATTTTAAAAATTAAAAAAAAAGATTTCGTATAATAGTTATAGAAATGTGGTCCACAGCATACATAAAGATCTATATTCGTACGACATAGGGCAACAAACTCATCGTCGCCCCCCAATTTATACCAAAGTATATAAAACCACATAACCATCTGTACTATGAGATCGTTTCTTTCTTTGAATAATGAAAATAATACACACAAAAAAAAAAAAAAAAGTAGCAGGAGAGGATGTGCAAAAAAGAGTGGGCGTGGACCACACCTGGGCCACAGAGTGTCCCTCGGCTCCCACTCGAAAAAAAGGAATCTGCATGTCATGCTATGGCCTGCATGCATGCATCATGCATGTGATGTGTAATGATGTGATCGAGGAGAAGGCTGGGCCTGAAATGATGGTCTCATGCGAGCGCGAGTGGCGCGCGGCAGAGCGGGCAGCTCGTCTTCTGATGGTCAAACCATCCGTCCAAGCATGCCCGGTGGAACACGTGGCAGCAAACTAACCTGCGCACCTGCTCTCCATCTCTCATCCCGCTCAAGCACACGCTGCACACCACACACTCCACTTCCGATGACCCTCCTGCATTCAACCCGTCGTCGTCGTCGTCGTCGTCGTTGTCGTTGTCGTTGTTCTTCTTCCCATCCACCCAACGGTCATTCTTTTCTTCTTCTTCTTGTTCTCTTAACGGGTACACCCGGCGGCTCACGTTATCGTGCTCGTCGACGATGACGAAGCCAGGCAAAGAATCATGATCAGCAGAGGGAGGGAAGAATCTGGAAAGGCCTATGGCGTGGAGGAGGCAATTGAGGAGGGATTTGATATAACATACGCCTTGTGCGGCGAGCGCCACGAGGAGGATGGGAATGGAGTCGGAAGCGACGTTGGCCAGATCACTTGGCAAACCCATTCTCTCGATGTCTTCTTGATTTTTGCGAGATTAGAAAATGTTCAGAGCGAGAGAGTGGATTTTGAAGTGGGGGGAGAGAGGGAAAGGAGAGAGTGCAGAAGAGGTTCGAAAGAAGTGGTTCGTATTTGATAGGAGAAGTCACTGCTGTGGCCGGTGGGCGCTAATGAAAAACTTGCCAGAGGAGGAAGGCCGTAGACACGTGGCAGGCCGAGTTTCGGAATTTTAGGCTAGACTGTAGACGCACTTTTTCAACCCCCTCAAAAAATTCCACTTTCGTCAATAATTAAAGTTTATGCAAATGATCTTAGTTAAATTTCATGAAAAGATCGTGAGAAATTACTGCGCAAATAAAACCCGTACCCGCCGCATGTGTTGCGTGCGAAAACATCGACCTAGTAGCGATAGCACGGATATATGGCATACGCCTGCCAATAATTCCCAATCCACTGCATACGCATGCAGCGCTGATGTACCTGAAAATTAGAGCAGACAAGGGTAGAGCAGCTAGGCCCGTGGGCAACGTGACAATATTGTTTTTGTCTTTATATCTGGCATAGATGCCAAGTTGACACGATTTAACCTTTGAGAGATCGCACGTACCTGACGGCAAGTCGGCAAGTCGGCAACCTGGCTAGTCGTTTTTTATTATTAGATACATAACATATAAATAATTAGCCTTACATGTTTTACATGTAACCCATGTATGGGGCCTCCTTGATTATGAACAAAAAATCAGCCATTTACATTGTTTAATATCATTAATTAGTTTTAACATGGAACGTGACCAAAAATAATCTCGATCAAGTGTGGGCGTGCCACATTTGCTTATATATAATATGTATATATTACAAAAATGCTTAAGTGCATTTCCATGTGCATTAGAATATGATAATATTTTATAAATTATTTATCCGTATAAAAATAATCTATTAATCCATTCACATATTGAAAATTCAACTTTGAAACTAATATATAATGCAAACAATTTTATTTCTTATATATTTTATACAATTTTTCATAAGAAATTTGGTGACTCAAGACTCTTCTCTGCTCCATCCTCCCATATGCTTTCACAAGGTTTAATGATTCTTACATAAGGTTTCAACTATTACAAGCCGGGCATTAAGAGAAATGAAAGTTGATAAATGAAAATAGTTTGGTGAGGGTCTCATGGACATTTTCGATTTAAATGAAGCTTGGATTCCTTGCTTAAATTACATTATTCTTTTTTCGTCAGAATTTTTCTTAATATAATTAGCAAAGTGTATTTCAGGTTATCATCGAGGTGAGGCTAAAATAAATGAGATTGAAGGAGAAACGTTGGCATGATGCAGTTATATTGAATGAAACTGTATATGTCTGTGTGTATGAATGTCTATTTTTAGTAACCCTTCAACATTGATATTGTCACCCAATGCGGGTGTCATGTCTGAGCAGCGCTAGGTGCGTCGTGGGTTCGAATCTCGCGTTATGGGATTTCGGCCACGAATGAAAAAATGAGGAAAAAATTATTAATGGGAGTTGTGGTCTCCCGTCCGGTTGTTGTGGGAGCAGTGGTCTCCTGTTTAGTTGTTGGAAGCTATGTCTTCCTGATTATTTGATGGAGTAGTATCTCCAGATTTGTAAGAATATCTCAGAACTTTCAGTGTAATACATGTTGAGATGTATGTAAATATATTCTAATAAAAAAAACATTGATATTGTCATTTATATATATCATGACGATTTGGATTGATTAAATACTTAATTTTCAAAAGTTTCTTTCGACATGGGTGGGTATTTGAATGAGTTTAAGTTGTGACAAAAGAGTATTAAAGTGGTGTTTTTTTTTTTGATTGGAATATATTTACACACATCTCAATACATATTATATTGAAGGCCTGAGACATTCTTACAAATCTGGAGACACTAGCTCCACCAAATAATCCAGAAGACACCGCTTCCAATCACTAAACGGGAGACCACTGCTCCCACACCCAACCAACAGAAGACCACTGCTCCTACTAAATCACTTTTTCGTCGTGTCGGGGAATCGATCCCACGACCACAGCGCATCCCGGGTGCTGCGGCGGCAGCGCTGCTCGGTTGGTTATTAAAGTGGTGTTTTAAATAAATGAAAAATAATAATAATAATAATAATAATAATCCATTCATTTTCACCTTATATTTTAATTATTTTCCCAAACATATTCTAATGCACATGGAAATGCGCTGGTATGACCTGTAAGGTGTAGGCAAGTAAAGTGGGAAGGAAGAAAAGCGTATAAAAATAATCTACTATTTTCACCTTAAAGTGGTGTTTTAAATAAACGAAAAAAAAAACATTTTATATGCGCTGGTATGGACAGACAATTTAATGATGTGGGGGCCTCCTTGGAGAGGTGGCCTATGACCTGTAAGGTGTAGGCAAGTAAAGTGGGAAGGAAGAAAAGCGTGGGTGAGATCCTTCACATCTTGGGATTTGTCACAATCGTCTTAACGGTAAAGAAGAGAAGCCCCGTCTCAGAAGGATATATGCGGGCGAGGTGGTGTGGGAGACAAGTGGGGCCTTACCCCTCAATCATTCAAAGATATGATCGTAGTCGCCATCTCATTGCTTCTAGCTTATTTTGCTATTGATTTTAGAAATTAGTAATAGGTTCATATACATGAGATTTTAAATGGGTATTGAAAAACATCCAAGATCTTTGCATGCAGGCTGTCTTTTTCATTTTTTTCTAATTTCTCTGTAAAGAAAAAAAAAAAAAAAAATTTCGCCTGCACATAAGTGGCCGTATACCAATAATTGGTTTTTGCGAAAGATGCAGAATTCGTGTAGATACTGGCCTGACGATGACGATGATGGATCACTTTCATTGCTTGTACATGCGGCTGGCAATGATTGGCTTCACCATTTGGCCTTAGCCGTACAGTCATTTGACCTAAAACTTTTTATCCGGGTAAAAATTTTTGAAATAGAAAAAAAAATAATATGATATATAGGGGTAATGTTGAAAATTTTAAAAAATAAAATTAAAATAAATAAGTTAATTATATGCATAGTTATACAAAAATGATTGAATAGTAAGGTAGTTGAATAACAAGACGTGATCAAATAATTAAAAATAGAATAATTATGAAAAGTGATAAATTTCTAGATTGAAAAGTTTTTTCATAAACAAATACATCCTTAATTTTTATTAGCATTTAGAGTATTTTGGCTACATTTGGTCATTTAGTTACAAATAGCAATAACTTTCGAGTAGCAATATTTAGCTAAATGTAGCATTTTTACATCAAATGTAATTAAAAGTAATTTTAGTATAATTATTAAAATTTGATTGTAAATACTAAGAAAATTTTAGCTACAACAACCAAATTAAATTTCATTGCCAAAACATTTCCAATAAATTTTGTTATAAAGTGCATTTGGTAAGATGAGGAAAAAGAAGAGAACAAGAGCACATTTTTATATGTATTTCAATTATTTTAATACTTTGATTACTTTAGTTTTCATTTTCACCTTATATTTTAATTATTTTCCCAAATAACTATCTTGTTTATTATCATTTTATCTTTACACTCTCATTTTTTAAAAATATTTTCATTTTTCCCTCTCATCTTACCAAGCGCATGTCACGTATATTGCACCACAATCCCTCAACATCAATTTGCAAGATTTTGGTTTGTGCAGGTCCATCAAGATGGTTTGGTGAAATCAGTTTTATTCATTATATTTTTAATTATATTATTTTAATCATAGTACTTATTTCCATCATATTTTCATGGCTATTACATATATTAAAATAATAATGTATTTTTTCACAAAATAAAATAGTCACATGGATCTCATCAAATCATCTTAATGGCCTCACATCAATGATGAATACAAGACCTTTTGCTGGTGGGGGCAATTTGAAATAAGGAGGTCATATTATTATTTGTCAAGGGACAATCATAGTCAAATGAATTGCACTTTAAAAACGTTTTTTAAAATCTCAATGGATTTACACCAATTTTCAAATTCTCATAGGTCCCCCACATAAATCAATTCCACTTTCAAGTTCTCGGGAACCGGTTCTAAGGCATCATAGTCCTTAATTATTTGCACTTTGGTATATATGTATATACCTTACCAAAAATTAAGAACAATTTTCTAATACTAGACAATAGCGAAGATATTATTGAAATTCCAGCAATCTCATATGGTGGCCGAACTTTTTATTTTGTAAAATTTGATAATTTGTTGAAGATATTTGGTATTTTATTTTATTTTAAAAAAAATCAACAAAAAGGGCATATGAAAGATCTACGTAAGACACATACATACATACATATATATATATATAAAGAAGTTTAAAAAATAAAAAAAGTGTTTTTTTCGCAGCAGCGGCCGTAGGTTGATCAGCTCCCTCGTTGAAATATGCTACGTTTTGAAGGCCTGAATGTGAATTCCAAAAGTAGAGACGCAAGGAAGGATGCGCCTTAGATTTTTTATCAAGATTTTTCTATGGTTCTTAAAAAGTGGCGTTGGCGATGGTCCTCCAAGACTCGATTGGAAAACATTATGGTGGGGCTGCTTAAGATTCTTTGCGCCAAAGCCACGGAACGCGGTTGATTTCTGTTAATATGTTCTGGCCCACCAAACGCTGATCAGTGCTATAGACGGTTTTTATCGACTAAAAGCAGTCTCTGTTTGGTAAGGATATGACAGCTACCTTTCCAAAATGGCAAAAAATTCATCCATTTAGGTGGGACATCTCGTCACAAAAGGAATTAATCTGATTTTTTTTATTTTTTTTTTTTACTACAAGAGATTGACCTCTCCTGATATCTTCGTCTCCTTTTTTCATATTGTTCATTAGGATCGCATTCCGTAAGAAATGCGAATTATTCGAAAATCCTGACAATCCCAAATTTCAACATCCAAGTTGGTTTTTCTTTCCCCCCATGTTTATCATGGCAGAAAAAAGATGGTGGAACATCTTCGTATCTCTACTAATCAGCCCCGAATTTTACAAAATTAAAATACTCATCTTAAATAACTTTGAAAACTTTTAAGATATAATTTATTTTTTATATAGTTGCCTCCTTTAGAAAAAAATATATATTATCGTCCTTCAATAGTAATCAAAGTGTCCGGTCTACGCCACCGTCAGCAATCGTCCCTAAGGCTTATAAACAAATTTGCTATGGTGAATACCCAAATTAATCAAATCTAAGCATGATTAACCACTAAACAGAAGACGAAGTGGGGGTAATTGGTATTGCATTTGGAGCGTGCCAAAAATTCCAATGTTCACGAGTCTCTATCGTGCTGCTTTGCCGATCTTTTTTATTGGTGAGACTTTATTTCTTTCTTCCTTTACATGATGGCTTGGCTTTTGAACTAGGTGCATTATTCGTGCAAGAATCTCATCATCAGCTGTTGGTTGAGTCCTTCGCCCCTCCACTTTTCCTTCCATCGAGGATCAGTACGCATCAGACAAAGGCATATATTTTTCACCAGTTTTTCTTCACACCATTTTTATGCATATCTTTTTTTGGTCTTCGGGGTATTATATATTGATGACTTTTAATTTAAGTCCACTCATGGTTCATTCATTCTTTTTCATTCTATTCATCCCTGAGAGTTGCCTGCTCATATGTCAAATTTTGGCAATCATGTGATCTCCTCTGTCGTTATACACTGCTAGACTTCACATGATCCAAATTTTTATTTATATATGTGCCAAAGATATTATCCATCTGATCTATTAGAAATCTAAGTTCTTTGTTTGCTGAGGTTTCTTAATATCCCCTCCCCTCTGGACCTGTGGAACATTTTCATTTGGAGTATTGATTTTTAGCTTGTCTTTTATTCTGCATCTCAATCGGGGGCTGCGCTCTTGGTATCAACAACACCCATATATTGGAGTATTGCTACCCTCCACAATCATTCAATCTACTCATTTTGTTTAAACATTATTTGTTTACTGTGGTACCAGAAATTATTTTAAGTTTTGAATAGGCTGTACTTTTTTTTTTTTATGGTTTATATTTACATACATCTCAACACATATTACATTGTAATTCTGAGACATTCTTACAAACAAGGAGATACATAACTCCTCTAAAGAAATCTGGAGACAGCTCCACTAAAGAATTAGGAAGAATAGCTTCCATCCAGCCCAAGTGAGACAACAGCTCCCACCCCACCTCAAAGGGAGACCACAACTCTCATACCATTTTTCCGGACCGAAATCCCAACGTGGGATTCGAACCCACGACCTGCGCTAAGGGGCCCAACACCCCTGCCACCTGCGCTAGCCGCAGGTGACGAATAGGCTGTACTTAATATAGAATCATATGTAAGTTAAAGAGGTAAAAAAAAAAAAAAAAAAAAGTAAGAATAAGAAAATTTTGAAAAAGTAAAAGAGCAATATAATGATAAGGGTAATAATGAAAAGTTTAAAAAATTAAAATAGATAGAATATTTTATATATATGTTAAAATTATCGAAATGTGAAGATGATAATAGAAAAAGTAGCATGTTTTTTTTATTACATCAAGTGCGTAACCCTCGACCAAGTGGCATTATGTTATCATGTGTTACCACTGGGGTAAGCCCATTGACACAAAAAAGTAACAAGGGTCACTAGACTTGAAATGTGTAAAAAGGAACTAATTTTTTCTTTTTTAACATTTTACAAAAAGAAAATCTTAGATTCATTTATGGATGTGATAGAATGCCAAAATAATTTATGATTTTATATGATTATTTATTTATATATGAATAATGTTTTAGATGGTTTAGACATCAAATTCGCAACTTTAAAGTCGAAATATAAATTAAATAATTTTATTGTATCAATTTTATACATTTATTAGATGGGGCTTATGCGCATATCTGATTTCTATGAAATTTGCCTTCCTAATTAAAACAATAAATTTCAATACGATGAGTGAATTGGCTGATGATTTACCTATTACAATGGGCTCCAATCAAAATAAAAAATTTAAAAAAAAAAAAAAAAAAAAAACGATGACACTGTGCTAAAATGGGCGGCAACACTAAAGATATTTTGACGCTGTTTGACACCGACAATTAGATGTGGACATGGACACAGCGCTCTGGCCTCCTTTGGTCTATCCATGCTTTTTCCAACAAGAATGGTGTTTTTTTTTTCTTTTTCTTTTTCTTTTCAATTAGGTTGTTTGTTTTGACGTTTCCATTTTAATAATCATCTCATTTCGGCTTTTTTATGTTAGGTGTGATTGAGATCTTCCGCATCCAATCGATGATATATAGTTTTTTGGTTGAATTTGTAGTCATGCTTTTTGGTTTCTTATAATGTATGCGTTGGACATGTATTTCTCCTCCTTTGACAGACGTGAATGCGGGGTGAACTTCCTAAGTCCAATGTATTCTGCTTCATTGGTGGATACATAGCGGATAACAGTTAAGAAACATTAGCTAGTAATAGCATTGCAGTCTTCCCTTCCAGGACAATGACTAGCCTCTGCCTAGTGCCTGCCTGCCTGCCTGCCTCTCTCTGCTCGGCACATTTCAGGCCGACCAACCAACCAAGACGCCACTTGTAAGACAACTGGCGCAAAAACGAGGCAGATGACCCGCCTCCATCATATCATATCACATGCAAATTTGCAATCCCGCCAAAGAAAACCGGCCATGCCATCTGCCCTCATCCATCTTTGAAAAAGAAGGACAATCTTCGTCATGTGGCCTACCTTTTCCTCTACTAGTCCACAAAATAGACATTTTGCTTGCATGAACGGGAAAGAAAAGAATAAATAGAGGAAGCTTCTAGGCAGGGCAGAGCACCGTTAACTAATTTTCAATCGACGGGTCTTCATCATCCATTCCTAGCGGGGCCCAAAGCTAGGAACTTCTTTAAGACCTCTTTTTCGTCCGTTTTAATTTTCATAAACAGCTTATTTCCGGATAATCAGGCAACAAGCTGATGTAGCTCTCTTTTACTGCAACACGACCGTGATATTTTGATCTCCTTGGTCCTTAGCCTGCCGCGTACGGCGCGAGGATCAACGCATTGTGTTCCATGCATGCTGCTTTACATTCTCTCTTTTTTGACTTTTTTTCCTTTTTCTTTTTTCTCATTAGGATATTTCTGCTGCAGTTCTCCTTTGAATATTCTTGGCCATGGTTGGAACAATTGCTGACCTCAACAACCCAAAACATCTCGACAACAAGCAGTAATGCATAGACAAGAAGACGCCCCCACGAAAACGGATGGAGTACTAAACTTCGAAAGGACAAGCTTATGACCAACGTCGGTCTCCGAATGATAAAATACAAAACCATGCCAAACACAGACAGGCTTCTAGAAAAGACGAGAACATAGTATTAAAACAAGGCCAAGTGCTTATTACAATGAAAGCAAGCGGAGTGGGGGAAAACAACTCAAAAGGAGCTCAAAAGACTTAAGCTAATTTCCTTGCTTCTAGAATACAAAGCTTCCATTCTTTTTTTTTCCCTTGGGCATTTTATGGAACCATAAATTCTTTTTTTTAAAAAAAAAAAAAAAAAAAAAAAAAACCACGCAAGGCAGGTGGTGGTGGTAGTGGTTGGGAATAGCAAATTATACAAGGTGAAATGAAAATCCGTCGGCCTCTGGAGCAACGAGTACTTTACATGCCTGCCCCAGTCGTTTTTGCCGTAGAAGCTAGGCTCAGCCTGAGAACAGGAGGAAATGTCAGAGAGACGGTTCCAATCCAAAAAAATATATATTGAATAGAGAATTTCACGTGCTGAAGCCATGCATATAGTGAGATAATGGCAGTAACAAGAATCATCTGACAATTGCTCATGCATCTGCTTCACTAAATACATCTACAGGGATGGACTGTCTGGATTTAGTTTCAAGAGCAGTCTCCAAATGGATGAATCTTGCATTTCCACCGCATTCGGATGTATGTAACTTCCAAATAACTTCATGCAATGTTCCCTACCAAGACTCTGTTGATGCTCAAAGCTAAATATTCTTTAGAGATGCTCAGTAAAAAAGAGGATTGATTACATGCACGCCATAGTCCTAAGTGCAAGCTTGCACTTCTCCAAGTGGAGCATGTGCAACCATGGAGGGATGCTGACATCATTGTTTGCAACTCTCAGTGCACTCTGAATTTTTAGCGTCCACTGGCTGCATGAGATTTTGGATCCGTTTGGTAAGATCACCCAAAACAAACCCAAAAGAAAGAAAAGAAGAAGAAGATCCCCCAAAACAAACCCAAAAGAAAAAAGAGGAGAAGTGGGGCAAAATGTGGTAGAAATTTTGAAAAAAATGAGAATGTGATGTAATGTGATACGAGCAATGATTAGAAGCAAAGAAAATAAAGATAAAGTAGGGTAGTTATATGGCAAGATATGAAAAAATGATTAGAACATAGAGTCAATAATAGAAAAAGTAGAATAGATAAGATGTCAAATCATATCAAACTCTATGTTGCACCTATTGAAAGATCAATATTTTTCTCTGCCTGGAATAAGTCATCATGCACCATAGATTCATAAAATGACACATTTGCAAGCAGAAAGCCAGAACACGAATCTAATAATAAGGATTCCACCTATAAGCTAAGAAATGCTTGATGATCCTCACACCACATAATCCTCATTATCCATCTAATTAATTGAATCTAATGTGGTTTTCCATCAGTCGATACGCTAACAAGAAGCAACTTATCATCCTCACTGGTTGCATCAATATATGATTATGCAAGAACTTAACAGACGTACTCAACAACCAAGTGTTAAATCGCGCTACAATCTTACCTTATAAGAGGCTTGCGCTGACTGACAGAAGCAGATGGACCACTGGCTAATGGAGCCCGCAGCTCAGGAGGCTTTGATCAAAACAGAAACACTATGTCAGAAGCTCTAGACAGCTTAATATTAAAATCCAGAGTTTCAGACAATTTTCTTTCAAGCTGAAGACATCCAACATGCAGACGCTCTAGACGGCTTAATATTAAAATCCAGAGTTTCAGACAATTTTCTTTCAAGATGAAGACATCCAAGAAGACATCCAACATGCAGACCCTGGGTCCATCAATGTAAGTTGAAAGGTAGACTTGATGAGTCCAACCCCCTCTAAAGATGATTCCCCAAAATTCACTTTAACAATTTAGGCCTGGTTTGCAGGGCCCAGGGCCTCCAGAGTAGAAAACAAAGGAAAATGTTGCAATTGACAGACTAATTTCCGGGTTTATCCTTGGAAAAACAACCCTTGGACATCCTCAAATCAAAGGAACATTCCATTTTGCATAGCAATAACAACCAAGCAATAATTCTATCAGCATATTAAACATAAACAACAGAGATACAGAGTTGTTCCTCAAAGCTATATGATACAAAGAAATAAGGATAGAAGCCAAAACCTCAAGTTCCTCCAATCCACCATTTTGGAAGCAACCAGGCTGTGAGCGCACCACTTGAACCGCATTCATTTTCAAAGGCTCAATAGAACCTCTTTTACTGTCACCGCCAAAATTGTTAGGCTGGTATGTCAATCCATATTCCTCAAGTTCGTCCAGCTCCTCAGCAACAGTGGACTGCTCAATTGTCTGAGAGCATGTAAGTTTCTCAATTGCTATCTCCTCCGCTTCTTTAGAGCATGAAATGGCTGGAGCAGAAGATTTATTGAGGTGAGGCTGAATGTCTCCCTCAGCAGGAACAACTGAAGCAGAGCGCTTTGCATCTGTCTGGTTATTTTCTGCATCGACTTCAGTCCACTTCCTCTTTCTTTTTTCATCTGACCAATCAACATCTTTACTGCTGCCACCGGCCTCATTTAAGCATGGACTGTTTGCAAGAGAGGCCCCAGTTGATAGGCCATCTTTTCCAAATCCAGTGGTCACAACACCACAAGCAATTGAAACAACATTTTTCTCACTAATAAAGCTACTATTTTCTAGGCTATTTCCAACACATGTGCTCTTTCTTGCTTCGTCTGTTGCATCTGCATCCCTTTTACTGCCTGCTGCTACTACAGACTTGTCTGCTTGAAGTGCATTAGAGACCTTTGGTTTTAAAGCAGGTCTAGCATTTGATCCTGAAACCCTAATGGGGCGTGATGGCCTGATCCCACCTGGGAACACAAAAGCGGAAATATTCCTACGTTTTACATGGGACACCTGGATCTCCATCCCTGGCTTCCAAAGAGTGTACATGTTGACAGAGTGTTTAAACTCTTCAACAGTAGCCCTAATATCAAATTGCTCCCCTTCAGTCACAGGCACACCTTGCTTCCGTTGTAAGCCCATAAAATAGCAACAATGGAATGGCCTAGATTTATCTGAGAAATCACCAGGGTGTGGGTGACATTGGAGCATGCCAAATGTGTGTCTGTCTATCTGTTTCAATTTCAAGAAAATTACATCAGAATTCCTACTGGCAGAGCCAAACCACAAACATAGAACTATCCATTCATCAAAAATCCATAGAACCCTATGGGATTTATTTCTAGACATAGGATACGGAAATGTGTCCTGGGTATTTAGTAAAAGCAGGGGTTATTTATAGCCAGCAATCCATGCAATTGCTGGCTCATAAGGGCATAAAAACCCCCAATAAATCTGCAATCTCTAAACCTTATTCATCCAATGCTTGATCCATTCATTAAACAGGATATGTGCAAGACCATCCCATGGTAAAAGATCCTCTGTAGCAGAGATGGTTGAAGCAAGATCCATCTGTACACACATCAGAGCATAGCCAGATTGTCCATCAAGGCTATCATTCTACACAGGCCACATTCCTGGAACATAAATTCCACAATGAAAACCAGTGATCCTATTTCCACCCAGCAATGTACCATGTGCACGAGACTACTACATATGCAAACGTTTCAGCATGGAATTCTTTAAACATGTTGAGATTGTAAAGAAAAATCAGATGGGCAAACTTCAATGTGGATTAAACGTGTTGAGATTGTAAAGCAACGGAGGACAATTGACAATACAGACAACAAATTGTAAAATCTCATTCCAAGAAAATTTAATAGGATAAACATAAGCAATTCACAGTAAATATTGTTACCCTCAAAGTCAGTTGGCGTAGCCGTGATTCAACCCAGCCTTTCCATTTCCTCAGATCGTCATCATTTTCTGCTGTGATATCGATCTGTAGATAGTTCTTGTATGCTTCAAAAAAGGGGTAGGGCTCAAAAAGGGTGGTCCAATCAGCCTTGCTTGCCTCCATTGCCTGCATGGGAAATTTGGCATTATGATCTATAACGAAGGTAAAGAGTGAACAGACAATGATAAAGATATGTTGCATAATATAAGAAAAAGGATCTACACTATGGTCGCAAATAGGATCAGGTTAAAATTGACACTGCCTAATTTCACCGAGCTGGAAAACTTTGCCAATATTTGAACAGGTTAGTGCCGTTGACCCAGACAGACCCAGCTTGGCCCAACAAACCCATATGTTGTACATTTAAAAGAATGTACAACATTTTCTTAGACATATGCCGTATATTATCTAATCGATAAGTACGTCTCTAATAAATGAATTTTCTTTTCAAGAAAATGAGCCTATATATGTGTGGGCTCCGCTTACATAGAAGCCGAGTCATGTAACCCCTTCAAAATCTAAGATTTTGATCCTTGATTAGAAAAAAAAAATATCTAATCCATTCATTATATTTAACGTCATTTGTTTATCTAGGGGATCAAGTTTCATCCTAATCAAGTATGTTTATGGGCCACATTTGTTAGAAAATGTATATATTCATATGTAAATTATGAAAAATGCTAAAACATCAATTTTAAAGTAGTATTTTTAACATCTAAACCGTCCAAAATATCATTTCCATGTGAGTAAATGATTCCATGAAATATTATTACATTTTAATATGTGTGTGAATGAATCTAAGCATTTTTCATAATTTACACATGAATTTTTTTTTTTTTTTTTGAAACAAATGTGGCCCACAAACATACTTGATTAGGATGAAACTTAGTCTTCTAGATAAACAAATGATGTTAAATACAATAAATTGATTGGATTGTCCATTAAGGATCAAAATCTTAGATTTTAAAGGGGTTACATGACTCCACTTTTATATAACCAGGTTACATAAAACCAGGACCACGCACGCACGCACGCACACATATATGTTTGATGTGGTCTACTTTAATGTTCGATTTAGACTTTCGGTGTTGAATAATTAAACTATATTATATAGTATGGCCTGTATTTATTAAATAACGAAGGCCCAATTTATGATTTGCAGTGGGATGGATTTCCCAATGTAGATCCACCAGCAACAATCTATTTTCTTGGTATAGCTTTGGATGAAATGAATTTAACAAGCAACATACCTTGATTTATAATTCGCAGGGGGCGTATAGTTCTTAATGAAACACGTAAGTCATTATGAAAAGAAACAAAGAATATGATTTAAGCCCTTGAATGCCATTTAAACGCACCTCACATATTTCATTTCCTCGTTGGAACTCTTCTGTCATTACACGCAACGTGCTTGATGAAACATTGTAACTGGAGTTCATACATGGATAAGCAGGTGTTATAATGGGCATCTGATGAAGCTTGTCACGGTAATTCCTTCTTGGATCCCAAATAGGAAGTCCCAGCAAGCCCTCTTCAATAGGGCATAGCATCACGGGATTTGGCCACCGCCATTGAGTATAAACCCGAAAAAAACGAGAGACCAACATGCTAGGTAATGCATTTGGATACAGCTGACAAATGCGAGCAACAAGTAATGCCCAGTTTATACCACCAAGGAAGCCTGAAACCTGATGATGAAAGAAATAAAGGTTAAACAAAAAAAGCTCAGACTTGCAAATCAGGTAGGAAATCATATATGCGCGAGGACGAACCAAGATCAACTCATTGAAAATGATAAGCAACTTTGACATTCAATTTCATTTTCTGCTCTAACCTAGCTGAGAATCAAATCAACTTGCATAATCAAAAATCAATTTGCATGCTCCAAGTGCAACCTAAACTTCAGATATAAGGAGATTCTTACATTTGAGTAAACACCACGGCGTTTTGCCCAAAGCCTCATACATCTCAATGTTGTACGAAAATTCTGGGCCATATAGAAAGCAAGCAGTCAGGTTGCAAGTGTTAGACAACATGCTTGTGGCGGGAGACATTAATAACAGGACTGTCTTACCTGAATGTTTGGTACTAACCGCAAAATTCGATCTGTAACTCTGCACCCATTGAGGCTACGAACAGTCTGTTCATCGGTGTTCTGGAGGATGGAATCCTGTGAAATATCCAGGTCCTGCAACACCAATTGACAGGCACCTCATATGTAGGTTGAGAAGTGTTGATGCATATTAACCAACAAAGACAGAAAAGACATTGATGTGAAAATATTATTGTAATAGTCAATGGGAGATGCAATAGAATGAACATAAAAAATTTCCAACAAAGACAAAAAAAAAACAGCATTGTGAAAATAAAATTGTAATAATCAATGGGAGGTGTATAGTGCCATTACATGCATAGTGGAAGGGGGATATCAGAACATATATTGATGTCAAAATACAAAAGTATCCAACTTGGAGAAAAATTGGAAAAACAAATTGAAAAATTAGAATTATCATGGAATTTCAAAGAATAATAAAGCGCATATATTTACATTATATTGAAGGGGAACCTTGGCGCAATGGTAAGAGTTGTCGCTAAGTGACCTAGAGGTTATGGGTTCAAGTCATGAAAACAATCTCTTGCTTTGCAAGGTACAATTGTGTCCCCAGGGGACACGGCACATGGTGGAAGCTTAATGCACTGGGCGTCACTGTCAACAAAGCCAATGGGATTCCTAATATGAAAAGGAGAGACTAAAAACCTGAATGGTCAATTGTAGCTATCAACTACAACAGGAGAATCAAGGTTAATAGTGCCTAACACATCTATTACCTATTAACTCCACAAAAAGCATAGATGAAAATCTAGACTTTTATGATAAGCAGAAAAGCACTGCTTGATAAAAGATGGATGCAATACAAAAATAGCCATACAGATCCATTACTTACTTCAGGAATCACCCATAGTGACAACTTTGCATAAAGTAGATCAATTGATACTCCATTAAATTTGAACTTCATCACTGGTACATGAGCATCAGGCACGGGATGCAACTCAGTTACTTCAGGCATCTCCGCTAGCATGTTATGAAGTTCCATGAAAAAATCTTCCTGCAGAAATGCAATATTACTCCATATATGGATCAGCTGAGCAAATCATAGTGATGCCAACAATAACAAAAGCAGCAGCACCATGAAACAAGATTATCTTACTTCTCTTGTGGCATGTGTAGGCCCCACGCATAGAGTGTCAATATCAGCACCAGGTCCATGTACCTGTATAATAAGCAGCAGCCATGCAAAGCATAAGCTAAAAAATCATAAAATAGCCAAATGAAATTAGTATTAACCATTGTTTGCCTTATCGAAAAAATTTAATTTATTGGTCATAACAAAATATGAAATCATATTTATCAGAGGTAATATAAATCTTATTGACAAATTTATCAGCAAACGTGAAAATAAAAACGAATATACAAAGACACATTCGAAGTTCATATTAAATAAGTGCTGTATGGATATTCTGTATTCGTATCCTTGTACTGTCTTAAAAAAATTTGTAATTGAAAAGAAACAAAAAAAATAGGTAAACTATATGTTGAAGTAAGTCTATAATTGATTTATCATTTACTTCATATAATAATCTAGATTGTTTTGTTTACAAAAACTGTTATATATTGATATTTCTGTTAAAGTATTTTAATAGATCTAACTTAAATAAGACAATACACATGAACTTGAATTGGTTTCTGATTCAAGAAAGCAACATATCAAAGCCACATATGAAGGTATTTAACTGAGAGTTTGATTCTAAACTGTAAACGGCTTATTGCAAATTCAATTTAATCTACTTATCTTCATCATTAGACACGCGTGTAATTTTGAAGATAAAAGAGAATTTCTAATTTAAGAGCATATTAAAATACATGGTTATCAACGGTCAATTTGTATAACACAGTGATTTTATTGTTAAAATTGTAAAATTTCAGACAAAATGGATAATATCTTCATATAATCAAAATATCTACAGATATTGGTAATAAAACAGGAACAAATAATATTTTGTTTTATAGCTACTCGCTGAAAATAATATCCCTGCCAATACTTCCAGTTATTTAATCGAGAAGGAAAATGCTAGTATTGACAAATGGTTAACATAGAAAGAATTCATAAGACACCTTTTTCTATCTCTAAGTAAAAAACCAACAAAAATCCTCCATGACTCCAAGCTGTCAGAATTTCAGATATACAATTACATCATTTGTTAAGATCATCTTTAAGAAGCCCAACACATAACATGTGACTAATGGCTTGATAACCCACTAGGTCTCACGCAACCCTTCCTCAGTTCAGAAAATGATATAAGGATTAAAGGATAAGCATGAAGGAGTATTTCAAGGAAGAATAAGAAAATATAAAGCCAGCATATGCATCAGGGCAGTGCACCAAGCATGCATGAATGTAGAAAAGAAAGCCTAATGCCAAAAGCTCCATGAACCTCATAACCATAATGCAATCATAAGATGCTGGTAAATAACAGGAAAAGTTTTCCTCATAAACTTTCTTAGACCAAATCAGGAACTCACATACTTATCAACCAGAGTAATATAGCATACACAAATGATTAAATGACATTCACTTTTCTCATTTTTTTCCTTTATCAGAAATCACTGCTCAAATTAGACAAAATGCATTTGGATGCCCTCAGGATGAATTATTTCTCCACTACTCAAACAAGATTCAAGTGAAAGATCAACAGAAGTAAAGAATATTGCTGCCTTAGCAGAAGCATACAATAATTGCTCATGATTAGATTCAGTACGCCATTATTAGAATCATAAAAGTGTTATCTTAATGCTCAGAATTTTTTCTTTCTTCCTTTTTTCCTTTTTTTTTTTGGGCTTTCTTCTATCTTCCTTTATTTCTCTCTTTTTCCCATCATTTTGCCTGATAGGTAAAAAGACAATTCCAAAATAATAAGCATTGGAAAGAAACAACCATACCCCCAAACGGTAAGAGCCGAAAGTAAAGATCTTGGCATTTGCTTCTTGGACAAGCTGCTCATTGAATCCCTTTACCCGGCTAATTTTCTTCACCCATGTTTTGACAATCTGCACAGCTTTTCAAAAATATCAGCATCATAGGAAGAGAGGAGCGGAATGGTCAAGGAGATGAAGTCAATGTTGTCACGATAATACAACACATCATGACCTGGTCTAATCTTCCAAGCACTTCTTCCCTAGACACAGCTTCTTTCTGGCTTTCATACAAGCCTGCATCCTCAAGATACTGGCCAATAAAGAAGAAAGATACAATTCCCTTATGATCAATCTTAAAGATATAAATAAAAAAGAAGAAGTAACAATTTCCAGAAAACAAGCAAAAGAACTGCCCAGATTCTGTCCAGTGATCCCAATGCATCATTGATCCAGCCCATTCATTATTATGAATCCACCAAGGACAGGCCACTTGACTAGCACTACAATACCAGGTAATTTGAATTTATGAACCTGGACCCATGAGTGTCAATGTCACATTTTCCTCTTCTATAGCTTCACTTTGAATTGAATTAAGTTCATTTAATACTTTCGAATTAAATCATCCTACATTAGTCCCTCCTTCAAGGCTTGAAGATTACAGTTAAAAAAATTTCGGAAAAAAAAGACTGACCCCATGCATACCAAAGGAGTCAAGATCAAGAAACGCTCTGAAGAAATATTGTACCATTGTTTATTACACTCTGCACTCCAGAAAAGCTAGTACTGATTTTTTTGGCTGTATAACAGGTTCCTAGAGGTGCTTACCAATTTCATACAAAGGGCCATCCTTGCATGACAACTCCTAAAGCAGTTATTACAGACCAATAAGCTTGCAGTTTTTCCCCCCTTAATTCTTAAAGCTTCTTTTTATCATTTTGTGTGCTGGCAGTACAATCACACTGCTTCCGAAGTTTTAAGCTAATTTTAACCATCCACTCAAAGGACTTCCAACACAATATTGATCCCTTCAAAACAATTGCCATTATCCTGTTGCAGACTGCCATTCCCCTCCTTAGGCTCTAAATGAGACATGACTCAATACACATCGAAGCATTTACATTCAAGATATTTGAGAATTTCCCAATTTGAGTAGCAGCTGAGTTCACCCTTAGGTGCCAATGGCTTTGCCTCTCCCTGTGCAGCTTAATTTCACTGCAGCTCAACGTCACTACCGGGGGGGCCCTCTACAACGCCAGGGTAAACACTCAAGGCGGCCCTCAAATCCCCAGTTCCAAGGTTTTGTAGTGATTTGGGGTTAGGGTTCAAGTGTGGTCTAATCCATTAACTGGGCACTCTCTAGGAAAGGGAAGCCCTTGCTTAGATTTCTTTTCCAATAAGAAATAACAATCCAATTTAAAGAATTCTCTCAAGTAGCCCATCCAATAGAAGTTTCATAGAATGAACAGTATGAATTGCCAGCCACGGGCCACATCAAATTCCATGCTTAAAAAATCCCAAAAACTTTTTACCACAGAAAATCAAACCTTTTCAAGTTCTCTGGTCTTGACAATATCGAACTCCGTCGGTCCGGCCAAAGAAATTGGCTCCGTAACTCCAAGATACTGCTGCCTGTTACTCCGAGCACCCAAACCAGGGCTACCCATCACTAATCCCCTTACAAAAACCAAAATACACCAAATCCCAACTTCTCAACGAAATCTATAATTTATCAGACTCTTTCGCACACAAAACCTAAAATCCGATTCCTGCTCGTCCCAAATTGCAGAACGACGGATTCAAACAAATATAAAAGTAAAATCAGAAAGCAACAGCATCACAAAAGAAGAAATCGAAGAAGTAGAGAGCCATCGAGAGAGTATCGATCATTCTAATATAGGTGAAGTTCATACAATTACAGCAGATGAAACCATCTCTACAAGAGACAAAATCAAGAAGAAAATCAACAAACCCTAGTGATATCTTTATTAGGAATTCAGTATATAATCCTAGGTATTCAAGACTCCCGACATATCGACGAATACATATGTACAAACGCTCTTATTGGAGGAGATAAAGGTGTCAATCGGTCGCCCACATTCGCGCGCAACGGACAGGACAGACTTCCATGGCCGCCGACTCTGCGTGGAGATATCTCTGCGCGAGTATAAGAGATGCAGCGGCTACGAATCTTGGAAGCAGTGGCGTCCGGAGCGATATACTGACGCGGAATTGGGAAGGAAAAAAAAAAAACGGCAGAAAGAAAAAAAGAAAAATCGAGAACAGGAGAAAGATGGGGAATGAATTTTTCACTTGGGTTGATGAGAGGATGTTGAGAAACGATCTGGGCCGTCCATTACGCAGTCGAAAGTCGAAACACATGCCACGAAATAGCTGGAAAAGTCGTTGAAAGCTGAATTGTCAACGGCCAGATGAGATTTTTATTAGCTCGCGGAGCCGTTTTCTTTTCACCGCATTCGGGGATTAACTGGGCAAGGTGAAAGTGAAACTCGTCCAAGTGGCTGGCCCATAGTGGCTGATATTCGTCCTTGATCAGGCAAAATATGTGTACATAATTTTAACAATTAAAAAGTTTTTAACTATAATTTAAATCTTATAATAAAATATTTAATATAATGCCGATATGATTCAAAGCTACTCAATCTGGATTTTGTTGCTGCGTTAGAAATAGAAAGAGAGATTATAAAGAGCTCCAAGCACTCGGAAACTAGCTGGCGGACAATTTTTAATTACAATTCAACCAATTAAAATAATAGCTAGCTAAAAATATCACCAAGTATGCCCCGCCTTTTCTCTTCCATCATCATCCTTTCTTTACAACTATTTATTTTTATTTTCAATTACTATTTTTATCTATTAACTCATATTCTGATGCATTCTTTGCTTCTTAATCATTCATCTTGTATTTTTTTAACTACTCTTATTTTTTCCCCAATGCAAAATCCTAAATACTAACACAGTTTACTCCTCGCATTATTGTCTCTGTATCTCTCCTCTGCACCACACCCTAAACGCTTTTGAACAGCTGAAATTTTACTGCTGGGCAAAACGAAATGCGGCATCCTCACGAACATGGAAATTTTATAACAGCAACGGGAAACCGGAGTCTAGAAGCACTCAAGAACAGCACCAAGTTAAATCACTCATAACATTCCACAACATTTGCCTAAATTCCGCCAACAGAGAACAGCATGCTTGAAGAGACATACATGTTCTACACATGAGCTCTTAAAGTCTACCAATTTTTTGTGGTTCCTTCCTACCCTTACATTGAAGACAAGCAAAACTTAAAATTTAAAATATTTTTTTCTCCGGGACGTTCGCTGGGCCCAGCATCAGCAGCTTTTTTTTTTTTTTTTTCCGCCCAGCTGAAAATCGGCACCTGATACGCAATTAGCTTGGTTGTCTGCCAATCCAAAGGCCTTGTGGTGCTTCTCAGAAAATGTGGACAATGTCGTAAGCGAATCTGTAAAGGTTACGGATGAAACCCAGAGAACCCATGTGGCTTTGCCAATAAAATTCAACCTGCTTCTAAGAACAGAAGTGCAAGCCAACTTTCAGAAATAGAAAGCATATACAGTAAGCCAGTAACCTGAATTTTGGGCAAGCCCGGTGACAACTAAGAGGATGCTTGCATTGTCACCACTGGCATAGCTGAGTGGTAGACGTGTGCATGCGTCTGTGCATTCCAGGGTTCAGAACCAGGCGGAGCAATAGTCTCCTTTCATCAATAAAATAAAAAATAAAAAAATAAAAAAAAAGAAGAAGAAGAAGATGTTTGCATTTGGAGGAGCCTGCAGAGCTAGTTGACAAACCGGAAACCAGAAAAGTTGGCTTCTGTTTTTATCTTATGCCCTTGTCGCATCATTCTTGGCATAAACTAATCAAATGTCAACAGAACAGCACTATTTGTGCATAACCAGTTGCAACGGTTTTAGTTCTAGTCACCAAAACAACAAAACTACCACAATTGGGGGCTTTCACTGGCTAGGCTTTGCAGGTTTCACACTGACTCCAGCCTTCCATAAGACTGCATCCAGGTTCAGATGAGAGGATTATAGGACCCATACAATTGTGCCTCAGGCAATTACATCCAACAATCCAGGTGCCAAAATCCACAATTGGGGGCTGTTGCTGGCTAGGTTTTGCAGGCTCCTCACAAATTCCAGTCCTTCCAAGAGAAGCACCCATACAATTGTGCCTCAGGCAATTACATCCAATAAATCCTTTCTTCTCAAACCTTTTAGGCATGAGTGATAATATCAGGACAAGAAAACGGATCGAGAGGGATAATATTTTAAAGAATAAAAAATAAACAGTTTGACTCTGCTAGAAGATGTGCAAGAAAAGGATACGTCCAGAATAGCACAAAGGACTGCAAACAAAATAAAAAATATATGTTAATTCCAGTTTATTGGCAAAGGGAAAGAAGAAACAGCTACTCTTAATTTGATACAATTACAAAAAAGGAACATAATACTCCTGTAACAAAGTTCATTCAAGTTGATACAAGACAACAGAAATCCGAAAAAAAAAAAAAAAAAGAAAGATACAAGACAAGGAAACGGAAGACTATGGCTGGAAGAAAAAGTTTCAAAAAAGCAAAGAGGCTTAGGTCTTGATATGAAAATGTAATCACAAGTTTCAAAAATAACAAAGAAGTTTAGACTTTGACATACAAAATTCATGTATTGGGATACCATAATATTGAGTCAATACGTCAAAAAAAAATGTGGATAAAAGAGCCATATGACATGATATCTCACATGAAATTCATGGATAACCAGAATTCATTATATTGATTTGCTTAGTGTGAATAACATGGCCATGGTAAAGGAAATGGTGTCTAGCATGAAATTCATGGTATTGATGGGTTCTCTTTCTTTTTCCTTATTTTGCAGTTTGATCCCAGCCTAGGACCTAATTGCATTCACTCATGGTCGATTGTAGGTGAGCCAATTCATATTCAAATTCATAGATCATTGTTTGATGGTTTTAAAAATCCCAAACACACTGGGTAGTTTGCGAAAATAGGGTTTTCATGGCAGCTGATGCACTGGTGCAGGGTTGTTTTTGATAATAAATGAAAATTATGAATACAAAAATTAAGATCGCTTGGACAGACTGTGCTACATGTTTGACTATAATAAAAATTCAATGGAAAGACTGCTGGAACATCAATGGAACCACTCCATTTTTGGACTCGCTAGGAATAACTGAATGAAATCCACTCAAGCATCGTACATACCATCTCTTTAACTTCGTTCTCAAAATCATTACGATCAAAGGCTTTTGTAGATTGCGTCATTGGGAAATGTAAAAACAAGTGTAAAATACACAAACACCCCACCCCCCCCCCCCCCCAACCCCCCCCCCAAAAAAAAAAAAAAGCTTGATTGACCACTGAAAGTGCTGCGGTATCAGAAATTTTTTTTGCAGAACCATGCACCTACATAGATGAAAGAGTTTTGAAGGTATAAATGTTGCATTATATACATATGGGTTTCATAAGAATGGAAAGAATTTTGAATAGTTCATATGCGTTTTCAAATGATTGTCTACTTAATTCTTTCATCAGCATGATGTTTAAATCTGGTTGTTTCAATTTACCTTACATTTGTAACAACCATGCGCATTAGGAAAACAAGGTATAAAATGAAAACATTGTCAATAAAAAAATTTATATTTTGAAAAAAAAAAAAAAAACAAGTAGATTTTGATATTATGGCTTCATAAACACAATAATAACAGTACATATATTCATTATGTTAATAAGTACGCCAACAAGATCAAATTTCCAGTACCAAGTGGGAGTGCAATGCCACAAGCAACTTACCATAAGACCACCAAGGAAACCATCAATAATAATCCGATTCCAGCAATCAAAGTATGTGTGAACAGAGAACTTTGCCTTTGCCATAAGTCCAAAGGAAGTAAATGCCATGACCAGGAAATAAAAGACGAAGCCCATTAACCCAGTAAAACCCAGAATGCCAGCAATCACTCCACCAATGATGGATAAAAAGGTACGACTACACCAGAAAATATAATGTCAGTAAGCACTTTAATGCATGCAAGTTTTTTAAAAAGTTGCAGATTTATAGTTCAAATTCATGAGTGACAAGAGCAAAAGAAACATGCATATAGACCATGCTCCCAATTAAGACAAAATAGAACATACTAGCACATATTTCAAATAGCCACTATTTGTGCCTGAAAAGGATAATGTCGACCACCTTTTGAACACAAAGATGTAGTGTGGTTACTGGCTAGAGACTTCTTTATTAGATAATAGAGTTGTAAAATGCCTCGTCTGGGAATTTCTAAGAACCCATAAATGAAAGGAAAAGATATTTCTCCATCACACTACCTATCTAATGTGATATCAGTTATGATGTTACAACACTTCTTCTTCTTCTTTTCTTTTCTTTTTTTTTCCTTTTTTCTTTTTTTTTTTTTGATTCAGTGCGGGGTGGGCAGGATGCATAAAGAAAATTTGCAAAAGTAACAAAGGAAGAATATGAGGCCCGATCCCAGATAGAAAGAAAATATAGCCCTTCAGTAGGAACTAGGAAGACAAAATGGAACATGAGATGGTTCTAATTACATATTCAATGAAAAACCTCCCAGGGTGCAATAATAATTTACCATGCAGTGACAGTTCACTTGCATCCTCATTAACTTGATGTCAAGTTCTCATGTATTTATTACTAAAAGGCCCAAGAAATTCCACACACACTCACAAAGGATCTTTCTTTGGGTCATCACCATCGATTCTATAGTTTATTAAATGTTGATCCATCAGAACATTTAAGATTAGATGATAATTTGAATATAAAAGAAGATAAAAATATCATCCATTTTCTACGAATTCGAGTTTTTAAAGTAAAGGAAGCTCTAAGAAAAATGAGATGTGGAAAAGCATTAGGTCCAAATAGTATATCAATTGACATATGGAAGTATATGGGAGATGTAAGTATAAATTGGTTAACAAACCTCTTTAATAAGAACAAAATTAATGTCGAATGAATAGAGAAAGGAAATACCAATCTATAAAAAAAATGAAAGAAAAAAAGAAGGATATTCAAAATTGTACAAATTATCATAGAATAACATTAATAACATGCAATGAAGTTGTGGAAAAGAGTAGTTGAATAAAGACGAAGATGAAAAGCAAATGTCTTGAAAATCAATTTGATTTTATGCCAAGAAGATCAACCAATGAATCATCTACTTACTAAGAATTTTTTTTGAAATTTGCTAAGATAATTATTTGAAGAGTATAGAGAAAAAAAAAGAACCTAAACAATCTTTATTGATTTAAAAAAACATATGATAGGATTCTAAGAAAATTAATACGAAAGGTGCTAGAAAGGAAAAGAATTATCAATATATATTGATGTTATTAGAGATACATGTGCGAGGGTTATACCAATTGTGAGGACTATGAGTGGAGATACGAGTAATTTTCCAATAGCAATAGATTAGGGTCAAGGTTCAGTCTTAAGTCCTTAACTTTTCATTCTAGTTATAGATGAACTTATTAAACATTTACAAGAAAAAGTATCTTGATATACGTTATTTGCAAATTTATAGTCCTAATACATGAAACAAGAGTAAACTTGAAATTAAACAAGTGAAAAGTGCTCTAGAATCTAATGGTTTTAGATTTCATCGAATAAAAATTGAACATATGAAATACAATTTTAAAATAATAAATGAGAAAACTAATTGAGAGTTCAATCTAAGCAGTACAAAGAACTGATATTTTCAGTATTTAGGTTTAATAGTTCGAGACATTACAAATAGAATCCAAGGAGGATAGAAGAAATGACAAAGTGCTTTAAAATTTTTATGTGACTATTGAGTTCCGGTTAAATTAAAAGGAAAATTTTATATGCTAGTGATTAGATCAACCATGTTATATGGGTGAAATATTAGGCAGTTAAAGAACAATGTATACACAAAATAAATATAGCGACAATGAAAATGTTGAGGTAAATGAGTAGTAAAACAAGAAAACTCAAATTAAAAATAAATCAATCTAGAAGTGAAGTCAATAGGTAATAAAATGATTTTTAAAAACAGACTAGGGTGGTCTAAGCATGTTAAACGGAAGCCTAAAATGGTGCATATTAGGAGAGTTGAATGTATTCAAATAAAAAGTTGTAAGATAATGCAATGAAGAACCCAAAAAAATGGAAATAGAAATAATTAAACAAGATATGAAGACATTAGATTACTAAACACAGTTTATGATCTTAAAGAATGGTGCAACAAAATCCATGAAGCTAACCTCACATATGTGGGAAACAACTTACAATGATGATTATGACGAATATAGCTTCAAACATGGCAGATGGAGATCAACTGGAACAAGGCTTTAGATGATTACGGTAGAATAGGTTTCATACAGTTGACAAAATCCAGTGGAAATAGGATTACATGAATCATGATGAGAACAACATCCAGAAGGCCCACATCTCTCCTTTACATGCCATGAAGAAGTGTGAAAAATGGTCTACTAACTCTTTTTCATTCAAAAATGTGATGCAGCCAAATATGATGTAAAACATCCAGGAAGTCTGCATGTCTTTTAAATGCCATGAAGAAGTGCGAAAAATATTCTACCAACTTTTCTTCACTAAATAAATGTGTTGCAGCCGATCATGATGCAAAACCTACCATAGGGTCACTGATGTTTAAAACACTCCCATCCATCAACCATGTGAAGCAAGGAGCCAAGTAGCTTCCATACAACATTAGAAGCAATAACACAATCTCCAAGTTTCAGCAAGCTCAGACGTGTTCACAGGAAAGAAAGACAACTCAGCATTCCGAATCTCTAAAACAATATTATCTTGAGCTTAACTGCACTGGCCCACCACTAATCTAGACTGTTGCTTTTTCTCAGATTAATATGAACAAAAAAGAACAAAAATTAACAATCGAAATAGATAAGTTGGCAATAAATGTTATTGCCGGCCATCAAGTGCAAACCTGTAATAGATTATCTTCATGTTGTTCTGCAAATTCTCAGCATTGAATGTCACTATGTCATCCCCAGTATCATTTGATTTCTTTTCATATACACTGGAATCCTCATGTAATGCCATAATTTCTTCGTAATTTCTTCAGAAAAAATTATCTGGCAAAAGATATTACTTCTAATCAGAACTACCTCAACTTGATTTAATCAAAAGAACAATAAATCACATTGCTCAATAATAGAGATCATCATCCTGAAAAGCAGCTTTGTTGAGACAAGATCAGCAGCCCTTTAAGGGGCGGCATAAATGATGGAAAAACTGTCCATTTGGTCTTAATTCAAATGCGTATTAGTCAAAATTTCAATTGAGTGGAAGCTTCTAAACCATCATATCTGAAGAAATACAAGTAGGCATATGTGAATGTGTGAATGTATCATCTAGTTATAGGAGAAGGGTAGCATTACATAGGAGCAATAATATTGCAGGATGAATGGTAATATGCATCCAATGTCATACTCCTAAGTGTTTCATTCACAAAGCTTTTCTGTATTTTTTTCGACCTTAAAAGCGTTTCATCAAGCACAGATCATATCATCATGGTGTAATTAGGTACATCCTACCATAACGAATCATCTCTAGCATCAGCATACAACACAACACTCAAGCGTAAGCCTGTTTGTGCAGGTTTTCACGTCCATCCGATGACCATAACAACATGCTTCACATCACGGCATGCATCTTTAACTAAGAGCATCCAAATCACTATTGCAGGATCAAAATTGACCAGAGACTCCACATCAAAAGGCTTGCCACAAGAATCCATGAACATTATCAATTTTAGAATGAACCAGATAGAAACAAGGTGCACAACTAATCAGCTTTTGGCTGCACCAACTTTGATCCCAGTTGCACTCCACATGATTCAAATGAAAACAACAGTCCGCCATACAATAAGCAGATTAGTTGCACCAATTGCCCAACCATTGGTCTCACACGCATAGCAACTGTAGTTAACTAGTTACCTTGTTTTTCAGTTGATCACCATTGTTGGGCCGATAAGCTTCATGTTTCCAAGCTAACAACAAC
The DNA here is from genome assembly GCA_030490835.1 of Annona cherimola. NCBI lineage: Eukaryota > Viridiplantae > Streptophyta > Magnoliopsida > Magnoliales > Annonaceae > Annona > Annona cherimola. The sequence goes on along the minus strand of CM059973.1, from coordinate 88,984,196 downwards.
AATAACAAAACAGAAACAAAAGCAACAATGACAACCGTGCTCTAGGTGATCAAATACTTGTTTTTTTTTCTCTCAGATCAATTTATGTCCACAAATTTAAACTATTGGATCGCAATCTATAATCAATTCAAGTCGACATCATAACCCATCATCCCATATCAAGCCTATACACATACTTGGAAGGGGAAAGGGGAGGGAGAGAGGGAGAGAGAGAGTGCCAATAACGAAATCGCCAAAACGCGAACTTCAAGATCACCGAAGCGATCCCAAACTCAAAATCGATGAGCAGCTCAAAAGTTCAAAAAAATAAAACAGAGCATAGTCAATGGTTCTTCCGTTATAAGGCTGAAAATTTTCAAAGCTCATCATAGAAATTCCCGTTGAATGTGAGATCTCATTCAATGGTATGAAGTGAATCCGTCAATCTCAGTTGAAATAAATGAATCAGATTGCACCGACAATCTATCGAACATCAAACGAATAAAACGCCAAGCTAAAACCCTAGTTTTTGGAAGTGGAAGGGATGGAGAACTGCAGACCTGGCAACCGGAGAAAACTTTGTACGCTTACCGAAAGGAGAAACTGCCTCCTAAAAAGACCGAACCGGCCGGCCTGACTGAAACGGAAGCGCTTCCAAGCTTACGAATATGTAAATAGAAATAGAGCAATGATCTATTAGGCCGGGCTTCCATTGAATTTGGAGCAAGGATTGCTTACAATAGTGGGCTTCCATGGAATTTGTTCACTGGATTGGGCTTCTGAACAACAGCTTTGCTTTGCAGTTGAATAGGTTCTACATGCAGAGACCAAGCAACCTGTTTCTACGCTTTTGCTTTGCATTAATACGATTGCTTACGTCTTGTGTTTGCTCTATTCTAAATTTTTATTTCTTACAAGCACCTGTTTCGACTTCTTCCAGCCATTTTTCTGTAGCATGTCTTGCAAACAAAACCCAATTTGCATGTCCACCAGCTGCTACTTCATAGCTGTGGCAAGTATGTTAAAGGAGAATAAAACTCCCACTTCACTAATTAGCAATTACTGGTATATTTTCGAGAGATGGTAGGGAGAAAAGCACTTGGAATTCAGGTATGAGCAAATTTTTTAAAAAAAATGCGATTTGTGGAAATTAATATCCTATGGAATAGACCTGACACCCTATTTTCGTTACCTTTTTTTTTTTTTTAGATTATACGATATGAATTTATTTTTATAATGTCCAATAAAGCGCAATTTTTATGTTCATGGTGTCTTGTAATTTTCTATATTTGATAGACATGAATATTACAATTTATAAATAACTAAATTTGATTACTGCTAAACATATAATTGTATTTGTTTCTTTTAGAAAAAATATTGGTTTCTTCGGATGAGGTTGAGAAGGTATAAATTGTAAGTAAAAAAAATACAATATATTAATCAACTCGAATAACAAAATTGAATTCACAATATGCACAACATCTAAAAAATACAATAGTTGTGTCTTCCTCATTCTTTGGTGAAGTTGTGTCTCCAAATTTCATGAGGGAGTTGTGTGTAATATGCCTCAGAGTTTCAGTGTAATATGTGTTGACGTGTATATAAATATACCCATAAAAAATAGCCAAAATGCAAACTCGAGATCACAAAAGTGATCCCAAACTCAAAATCAATGAGTAGCTCAAAAAATTAAAAACATAAACAAAGCATAGTCATCGTTTCTTCCGCAATAGCGCTTAAAATTTTCAAAGCTCATTATAGATGTGAGATCTCAATCAACATCAATAAGTGAATACGTGGAGGTCAGTTGAAAAAAATATATCAGAAAACACCAACAATCTATCAAGCGAATAGGACAGAAAGCTGCAAACCTGGTAATTAAGGAAGAGAAAACAAGAGAGCTGAAACACCATACACTTCCGAAGAGAGAAACCGCTTTCTTGAAAGGACCAAATTGGCTGGCCTGACCGCAACCAAAGCGCTTCCGAGCATACGAATATGTAAATAGAACTGATACTACAATGACACATGGATTAGGTTGGGTTGGGTTGTAACCCATTTTCATCCTAACCCAACCCAATTTCTAAAGGCCTCTAACCCAACCCAACTATACTACAAACACACTTTTCAACCTAATTTGCTTCTTGATCAAATTTCCAACCAGCAAGAGACCCAGAGTTATCATCGCTATTTTTTTTATGAAGAAAACGCTTGTTGACTTTTACTATTATAGTATATTGTAAATATCTGTCCAAGTGCTTTTTAACGTACTAGTACATACAATTAGTGGATGATGAAATATGAATCTAGTATAAATGTTTTAGTTAATCAATACCTTTGAGTGTTAATCAACAGATCAATAAGTACTTGTAAAGTATGTGCATGGTTGATCCAAAACAGATCAAAATCTTTCAGCTACAAAATTCAAATTTTGAGAATTTATGGCAATGTGTGAATGAAGGTATGGATGGAATAAACAATGAGATGCATAAGCATAGTGATAAGTTCCCAACAATTTAGCATGTAGACGAAATCATTAGCCGAAGAACTGCTTAGTTAAGCCCAACTTTTCGATGAAAACATAGAGCAATTAACCCAACTTGTAAAGTTGACTTAAGAAAAACAATTGAGAAAAAACCAACTCAGTTCATTAAGTCAATGCATTGAGTTAAACTCATCCTGCACAGTTTTATTTTTCTATGTTTTCTCATGGGCAGATTAGATAACTGAATCAACCCTAGTTCATTGGTTCAAACTGAATTGAATCAACTCATTGACTCAAACTTATTTTATATAATATCTTCATTTTAAGTTTTTAGTAGGTAATAGGAAAGATAAAATTATTAGCACTTGAATGACTAAGTGGCTAACATGAGTGTATATAGGGTGCTAGGATAAAAAGGTATAGATACGAAGATAGGTAGAAACCGTAGTTTCATTACCTCTCTTATAAAATGTATTTTCGTCAAGTACCCTACCATTTAAGGTGAGGTGACCTAATTAAAACAAAAGAAAAAGAAAAAACAGAATTAATGAAAATCCTTTAGTCGAAGCCTCCAAGTCCAAGTCAACTTGTTAAAGCCAAATTCATTGTCCATGGCTATGCATTTTTAAGTTTTCTTATAACAATTGAATGGATCAAATCAATTTAGGGTGTGTTAGGCAAATAATAAAAAATGCTAAGTTTAAACTTTTAAATTTGAAATTTTCACTCTCCACAATTACTCTATTTTTTAATCATTTCTTCACATTTTCTATACAACTACCACACTTTTCAATTATTTTTATACAACTAACCGATTTATTTTAACTTTAGTTTCTTTACCTTTCATCATTACCTTTATCATATCACATCATTTTCTGTCAATTTAACAATTTTTATATAAAAGATTTTTCATTCAAAAATTTTACAACTTACCAAACACGCCCTTAACTAGTTAAGGGATGTATTTGGTAATGTGATATTCAAATGTAATAAGCCGGTTTCTTTTTACATATTTTCCAGTGATTGTTTTTCGTATTTTCCTATAATAATCTTGTTTATTCCTGTTTCATTTCTCTCATCATATTAGAAAACTGTCCCCATATCAAAGCTAAAAAGTCAACTCACAGAAGCAAATCCATTTCATATGACCTTGATCGTACGAAAAATAACGCCATTGTTGTGCTTCAAAATATGCGGCTCAGGGGAAAAATGCCGCCCACACTCGCAGAAGACGCGTACATGCGAAATTCATAGACAGTAACCAATTCGGCACTCATCTCAACGGTACAGTCTTCGGCAGGATCCACCGGTTTCCAAGGCCGAGATCACTTTTCAATCACCGAGCAGACGGTTGAGAGGCACGGTATCATGACGCCTTTGGTGGGCGGGACACTCCCATAGCCCATGCTAAGAGCAGAATGAAATCGTTGACGTGGATTCCGATGGGATTGGACGGGAGTCCAAAAGGAGAGTAACTTGGCAAGCCTGGCGTCTAGCGGCTCTAGCCGTCCCTAGGTGGTTCCGTGAGCCTGCCGATTAAGGGTACGAGGGCAACCCGGCTGTTGTCTTACCAATTTTGACTTTTGAGTAAATCTAAATTTTAAACTTTGGATTTAAGGTTACCAATTCGTGTTCGTACTGAGTTGACATTGATTTCGAATTAAGGTTATTATCAAACCACCAATAGAAGTTAAAATTACTAATAGTGATAATAAATTTTTAAACACTATTGCATTAACACATAAATAATTTATATGTGAATACCTATGATATCTTTATTCTTGAAGAAAGTTGGTCTTTTAATTAAAAGATAATTCTAAATATAATTAGCTTAATAAATATACACATAGCAATCAAGGTAATGTTAAAAAACATCAAGATAAGAAAGATAAATGAGATTACATTAAATCACTATTTAAAATTTAATAAAAGAGAAACTCATACAATTGTAGTTAATTAGTATGTAATAAATTTAAAGAGTTGGTGTATTAATAATTGTTTGCAAGTAAAGTTAATTTAGATATAATATATTCAATTTTATAGACAATTGTATATAAAATTTAGGTTTTTGGTGGGAATGGGTAAAACTTTTAATGAAAAGTTTTGAATAGCAAAAGTTGTCAAATAATGTGATATGATAGAGAGAATGATGAATAGTAAGGATGATAAAGTTAAAATAGATAGGTTAGTCGTGTGGGTAGTTGTGTATAAATGATTGAAAAGTGAAGTAGTTATATAGGAAAATGCGAAAAAATAATTAAAAAATATGATAGTTGTGGAAAGTGAAAAGTTTTAAATTGAAAAGTTTTAAATTGAAAAGTTTTAACTTGACACTTTTTAACTATTGCCAAACGTACCCTTTATAATAAATATTTTATAGTTTAATTAGGTTATAATTATATGAAATAACTTTTATCACAATTATAGTTGAAATACTTAATGCATAAATCAATATAATTATTTTAATAAATTAGGAAAAATATTGAGTTTAGACCAGGTCGGGTTTTGGTACCGGGTTGATGCAAATTCGGTATTAGTTTCAAGTTTTCTCAAGTCGTGTGGAAACTGGATTTAATTTGGAAAAAAAATTGAAAATGAAGTCCAAATTTGGTTTCAAAACCAAGTCGGGCATGTTTGAACCGACTCGGTACCAAGTTGCATCCCCACCTATGACTAAAAAAGAGGCCGCTACCTAGCTCACTTGGACATGCCAATTCAATGGTTGCAACCTCGATGCACACAAATAGTTTGATCACATGCATTGATTTTCACGTCTGCGTATCTCTCCCTAAATTAGTGGAGAGAGATCTAACAAAAAACTAAGCCGATCTTGTCGGATAATATAAGATGAGAATTTTTTGTTCCATTTTAATATCTCATTTTCTAATGCACAACAATTTTATTTTCCATTTTTTAACATTTTAGTTATTTTCAATATAAAATAATCCAATTTCATCGAATTTCTTTATCTAATTTTCATCACATTTTACATACTATAGACCCTAAAATACGAGCGAAAAAAATTATATCAATAAAAAATTTTAAAAAAATTTTACTTACATTTTTGGATAACTTGCAAATATATAATTTAACTATAATTGTGAATATACTAGATAGTTTTAGAAATCACAAATATGCGAATAACCTTCATTATAGTCAGTCATTAATTAGAAATATACTCACGCCGATATAATAACATGATCACCCCATCAAGGCATGAATATGTTTGCAAAGGTATGCAAATTATGTTGATATATTTACAAAATCTAAATATGTTCACATAAGGTATGTTTGAGAAGTAATAAAACTTTCGAATGAAAAATTTTGTATAAAAGTTTTAAAATAAGAGAAAATAAGGTTATATGATAGGGGTGATGATAAAGGATAGAGATAATAAAATTAAAATAGATATGTTGGTTTTATAGATAGTTACATAATCATAATTAAAAAATATAGTAGCTTGTATAAAAATACGTGAAGAAATGATTTAAAAAATTTGATAATTGTCGAGAGTGAAAGATTTTATTTAAAACCAAACACACCCATTTGAAATTATAAATATACCCACATAATTTGCAAATATACATATGTTATGACACGGCACGATAATGATGTAAGTATATTTGTAATTATAGTAAAATTGTATAGGGTAATTGTAAAGATTGTAACTATAGTTAAACTAAGTGAATATATTTTTAAATGATTCTATTTTTTCCATCCAAGTGTATGGATGGTCTGAGTCACCGCAAGATCTTAAAAGTTAGAATGCAGTGGTAGTTATTCATTTGAGTATGTAATGGTTTGGACTTTAGATCAATAATAAATTGGCAGAATCTTGGTGACGCCCATGTGCCTCAGTATGTGCAAATTTTATTCAACCCACCAAAACACGTTGATACTATGAAATGGCAAAACTATCGCTAGGTACAATCACGGAAATCTTCAATTTCACTAGCGGCTGCTAGGGATTCACACGTGTGAGAATAAGGTGCACCTGGAAAACATTAAAAAAGTTTCTTGTCTAATTTTTTTTATGTCTGTTCTATTTTTAAATTGTTTATTATATATCTTAACATGTAATTATCTTAACAATTTTAATTTAATTTTCTTTACTCATTATTATTATGTATATCATGTCATATCATCCCATTTTATTCCTAAACTTTTGTAAAAACTTTTTCGCCATTATTTTCTAACTATCAACACTTTCTAACTAAAGGCACGACTCAAGTTTTTTACATTTTTATTCCAATCAAAAAAAGTTGTTTACATTTTATACCTTTTAAGTTTACAAATTTACTTTTCAAACCTAGAAATTTGCATATTTACCTTTTAAACTTTGTAACTTTGCATTTGCTGCTTTTTAGACCCTCCGTTAAAAAACATATCAAACAACCGTTTCTCTCCCATGAAATGATAGAAATGCCCTTGCTTTTGACGAGGGGCATGGGCAATGGCAGCAGTGGGATCAGATTTGTCAAAACATGAGAAATCCGTGAGTGCAGCAAATCTGAATGTTTGCTGCTTCCACGACCGTGAAGATAAATGTATACCTGTAACTTTATGAAATATCTATCTAAATTTTAGTATTCTATACTTATGAGGGATTATGGCAAGCAGAAATTGTACAAGTTTTAGCATTTAAAATTATGAAAAGAAAAGCGAAATAAAAATATGCACATGTCAAGATGCTCAAATGTTGAAATTTGTTGAATTATGCAAAATCACTGTGAGGAATTTTTTTTTATATTTGGTCTGTTGAATGCATAATCTCTGAATAATAAATGTTAACGTCGATATATTTTTTTATCTTAGCATATCCGAATAATTTACTTATGTAATTTTGTTATCCTGAATAAGTAAGGAGACCTGATCTTCTACGACCGGTCGGAAATCCGGTGATTTCCGACCGGTCAAAAAATTTATTTTTTTTTATTTTTTTTGAAAAATAATTTTATAAACATGTTAATCTAGTTATATTTAATCTATAAACCAAATTTTACCATTTTTGGATATGTATATATATTTATTTTGAATTTTTAAATACAGGGGTATTTAAGTCATTTTAAGATATTTAAAATGACTTAAATACCCCTGTATTTAAAAATTCAAAATAAATATATATACATATCCAAAAATGGTAAAATTTGGTTTATAGATTAAATATAACTAGATTAACATGTTTATAAAATTATTTTTCAAAAAAAATAAAAAAAATATATATTTTTTGACCGGTCGGAAATCACCGGATTTCCGACCGGTCGCAAATGATCAGTCGTCATAAGTAAAATGGCGATAAGTATCCAGCTGGTGGACAATCTCATTTTCTTTCCATAAAATTAAAATAGCAATCACGTTGCATGTGCACCGAGCTCGTAAGCACCACCGGAACACGTGTCGGTGGATCTTCTTCCTCAACTAACTCCAATGGCTGCCAATCTCGACAGGAAGTCGATGGAATACAAGTGGACGACTACCACATCAGGCAGCCAGTTGCACCACTTCGAATGTTGATTTCGATCGCCAATGACGTCATCTTCTCCCCCATATCCAACATTCTCTTCTAAATCTGGCGAACAACGTCGATGAAAACCCACCACCGTCCCCAAAATCGTTGACGGAGCTCATGGGCTGAAAACCCAATAGGAACTGTATTTTGTGGGGGACGGGATTGGTGGTTCGCACTACCATTGAATTCAAAGCAGAAAGAGGCCTAGATTTTTTGATCGACACGCTGTCGATGTTATAAAAGAGGAGTGGCGGGCGCAATTGAATTTCGTGGATGCTGTTTTTTTTTTCTGTTGCGATTTTTTTTTATAATAGTACTGGACATTACATCTCAATACATTTTACAAAGTTATGAGACGGTTCGTACAATATCCAAATAAGAAGGTGACAAGCTCGCGAACAATAAAAAGAAACGACAAAGCTCTCGAACCAAGTTTCGAACCTGAATCACTTGCTTAAGAGTCATTCACCACCTACATCAATTGGAGTTAGTTTGTTGTGCTTAAACATTTGCAGGTCGCTTTCAACTATGGCCATTTAGGGAAGATGATGGCTAGAAGCTCCCAAATGGATATTTTAGTCATTAAATTGTGATTAACGGCCGTCGTCTTAATTTTTTGACGGTAAAAATTAGAAAAAATAACAACATCAAACTTTCGAGATTTAAAAAACAAATATTCAAACTTCGAGATTTAGAAAGCAAAAAAATCTACGCGATTCAACTAAAATTTTAATCCTATTTCAAAAAAAGAAAGTGGTAAGGTGGGTTCAACATATACTATCCAGATACACTGCCTCACGTATATTCATTTACTACAAAAATTATGAATGACGAATGTATTCTTTGCTTTATTATCATTTTCATTTATTTTTTTCCTATTATAGTTGCTTATACTTTAATTTATTTTTTTAATTATATGTTACAATAAAACATGTAAGTTTGATATGAATAAAATTTTAGTGTAGATGAGCAACTAAAATATTGAAGTTTTCTGATTCGATGTCATTCTCGACTGCAACTGACTTTTTTTTTTTTTTTATCAAACCACTTACTTTTGATAATTAGGCACATAATGAAGGTGAACTCGAAATGATAGGTAACAGGTCTACTGTCTCTAATAACTTCAAACTCTACATCTCCCTACCATAATATCATATATACACTTGTGTTAACTGCTTGATTTTCTAATAAATAGATATCCAGGCTTTTAAATTGGATAGTTGTAGAAATGTAAAACGGGATAGAATAGTTATGGAAAAATAGAAAATAGTTAGAAAGTAAATAAAATAAAAATAATGGTAATTATGCAATTAATAACTTGACTTCTAACATTCATCCTTCCTCATCATCATTTTTACCAAACCAAACACACTCTTTTATCTTTGTTATTGTATTTTAACCAATTTTTCATACAACTGCAACAATATATATTTTTTATCTTATTTACTACAACTTATCGTAACAATTCTATTCAACATTCTTCGTCTATAATATGAAGTTATCAAAGATAAGTAATCTTGTTAGCCTGAGTTAAGTAAATGCTCGGCTTAGCTATATCAAAAATCAATTTATAATTTTTTTTTCCTTTTTTCTCCTACCTTGTTTATCCAAGTATATTTAACCTATGAACTAAGTTTTAATATTTTTGAATATATATATATATATATTTGAGATTTTTAACAGGATCATTCTTAGTAAAGGAAATAAAGTTAAAATAGATCAGGAAACTATGCAAACAAAGTAAAATTTATTGAAAAATAGTACAATTACACATAAAGATGTGCACAAAAGGTAACGGAATAAATTTTTTCCTCTTGCTTCTCAAACGCCTTTTCCATCGTAATTATGGTGACAAATCTATTTTATACCAGTATCTAGTCATTTATCCTTGTCTATACTCATTGTTGAATTAAAAATAAATAATCATTTATGAAATAAATAAATAAGATGATTTGTTGAAAAGATGTGAAAAGTGATTAACAATATGATAGTTATTTTGTTAAAATATAACACCATACAAAATACAAAGTGAGTTTTTTTTTAATAAAAAAGTTTGCTCAAAGTCGAGCCGTGCCTTAAATTCAATTCACGTTAGATGTAATCGTTAATTTTGGTTCATCCGTGTGATTTCATTTACAATTATTTCTCGTATAGTTTATAAAGTATAGGTGCAATTTGAATAAGTTATCATGAATGAATCATTTGGTACCTTAAAATAGGCAAAGTAAGTACCTATCTTCGTATTAAAAGAGATGATTGAATCCAAGTAAAAACATATGAGTTTAATCACGACATGTTACGTTTCAAGGTCCAGATACTTAGAACTAACTGAATTATTAATATATATATTTTATAAAATATCTTTTATAGTAGAAGAAATAAATATATTCTTTAAATATATAGAAACCTATATAATTTATTTATTATTTAATATAATTAATACATTTATTTCAAAAATTATCTTATTATTATGTTTGATTATAAGTTTTTAAGCAAGACTTATAATAAAATTATAGGTTTTAAATACGATACAGAGATTATTCTAAATGATTATTTTGGAAACGAAAATGAAATTGACCTGACTTTAAAAATAGGTTACATATTCTTAGAATCGATTCAACTAAAAATATAGTAAGATAGAAATTTTTGATAATAAGTTTAAGATAGGGTGGTCAACCTCAAACTGATCTACCGATAGAGGTTGCACCCCTACTGCATAAATAATTATTTTTCTTTTTTTAAAAAATCAGTTTACTATACCGACATCTAAGGAATGTATTGGTTTAAGTACTCTCCTGTGAATTGTTTTAGGCAATCCAAATCATTCAAAATTTTGGTTTCATTAAGGTGAGACATGAAACTTAATGAATTAAAAGTAAATAATTTAAATAATTCACTTTTTTGCGGGACGGAAATTTCATATCGTGATGATAATAGTCGTTTCATAAAAAAAAAATTAGTCTATAATTTTTTTTATAAAATAGGGGTACTTGTTTACACCAAAAATATTTTAAATCAAATTTTTTTATCTAAAATTTTTCACTCTTCACTTATTTTTAATTATTTTTGCACTACTATATGTACGATTATTCTGTTTTTCAATCATTTATACGCGATTATCCATACATCATACATATTTATTTTAACTTTGTTTTCTTCACTCCTTACCATTGCTTGTATTATATCGCATAATTTTTTCTAACTTTAAAAACTTGTATGGAAAAATATTTCGAGTATGTTTAGAAAGTAATAAAGTTTTGTATGAAAACTACAAAAGTTTTTGAATTTGTAGAAAACAATATGATATAACAGGGGTAATTATGAGGAGTAAAAATAATAAAGTTAAAATAGATAGATTAGTTGTAATAACGATTATGTAAAAATGATTGAGAAGTATAGTAATTGCATGAGAAGATGTAAAAAATTAATTAAAAATAAAGTAATGGTAGATACTGAAAAGTTTTAAATGTATATTTGGAAAGGGATAAAATTTTTAATGGAAATTTTTTTATCATAGTTTTTGAATTAGTAGAAAATGATGTGATATAGTAGGAGTAATGATGATGATGATGAATAGAATAAAGTAAAAATAGATATATTTGTATAAATGATATTGTATACTGATTAAAAGTATGATAATTGTATAAGAAGTGTGAACAAATGATTAAAAATAAAATAGTTGTAAAAAAAGGAAAGTTTTAGATTAAAAAGTTTTCTAATTTTTCAAACATTCCCCGAAGAGTTTTGTTTTGAATTTTTTTTTATATTTTCCAAATACTCATCTAAATTTTTTCAATCTCCACAACTACTTAATTTTTTTATTATTTATTCATATCTTCTTGTACATACTACTATATTTTTCAAATATTTCTACATAACTATCTATACAATTAACATATCTATTTTAACTTTATTTTGTTTATTCCTCATCATTACTTCTATTATATCATATTATTTTATCTCATTTTAGCAACTTACATTAAAAAATTTTTACTTAAAAGTTTTATAACTTCCCAAACAAACCTAAAATATTTTTGAATGTCGTTAGAAAGTTTTTTTAGAATAATCTATATGAGTACAAGCATGTTTTTATAAGCATCAATATATAAGTATATTTATCAATATTTATTTATGAGTATCTATGCAATTTTTATCGAATGGTTTAGCCTATAATCAGGGAATTTGGGTTATAAATCCCCTAACTTTGTACATTAGCATTTTAGACTCCGAAGTTTGTGGATTAGCATATTAGATCATGCGAAGTTTTTATCTTTACATTTTAAACTTTCACCCTTAACAACATTAAAAAACGCTGTTAAATCCATGTGTAATGTCAAAAATACTTTTACATCTATACAAAATGCAAGGTGGCTATGAAAAAAACTAACATCATTTGCACAATAAAGTCTTATGATTTTGAGGAGGTGATGACATTGAGGAAGATGATGCTGATTTTTCGCCATGACTGCCTTACTTTTTATATAAATGTAAATGTATTTTCAACATTGCACATAAAGTTAACAATATTGTTTAACGCCTTTAAGAGTTTAAAATGCAAAGAATAAAACTTTGCAGTATTTAATATACTAATACTCAAACTTCAATGTCTAAAATGCCTATACGCACAAACATTGCTGTTAAAATCTATCTGTTTCGAAACATCTCTGTAATTCCTCCATTTGAAATTATACTTAGTCCCCTCGGACCAAAGGTGCGAGGTATTTATTTCTTAGATTATCAAATGATACATAATGCGATAAGGACATATAGTAAAAAAAAGTAGATATCCTGAAGATAGAGTACAACCCAAGCAATGTATCTTTTCTTTCGGTCCAATTTGTTTGTGTTCATTATAGTTACAACAGATGGTTGGAAATGGTTTATTTTTATAACCCAATTATCTGTTGACTTTGGAAGAAATTCTCTTTATCAGTGTACTGTCTCTTCTACACACTCGTCTCCACTCCATACTCTATAATTAGAATAAAAAGAATAATTAATAGTTAGAAGTTGAGAAAAATAAGTAGTCCACGACCCACTCATTGAAGAATTTATTCCCGCATTAGGTATTAATTTATTTTTAACATCTAGGGTGTGTTTGGCAATGAGAAAAAAATGTCAACTTAAAACTTTTCAATCTAAAACTTTTCACTCTCTATAATTATCATATTTTTTAATTATTTTTTCACATTTTCCTATACAACTACCCTACTTTTCAATCATTTCTACACAACTACCTATACAATTAACCTATCTATTTTAACTTTATTATATTTACTCATCATCATTATTCCTATCATATCACATCATTTGATAACTTTTACTCTCCAAAACTTTTCGTTAAAAGTTTTATCCATTCCCAGATACACCCCTAATGGGAGAATCATTCTAATTATGAATCGAAACTCGTTGCTTTTGAGTCCCTCGGCAGCATTTGAGCCATTAAGGCTCTGTCCATTTATTCACACTATCCAATTATGACCGAAAGCAAGACAAGATTTTGTGCAGAGTTGAGAGGCTGATGGCGCGCGCACCTCCCCTCAGCCAGCGGCAAAATTGACCACTTCCAAAAGCAGGGTAGATTTCCACGTGTTATACGTGCACGCGCGGAGGATCATCAACGCCCTCGGATGATTATGGGGTTGTTGGAAGGAGGGCATAGCGGTCAATTTACAATGGCACAAGGGCAAATTTGTAGATGATGGCTTTGTCCTGAGTTCCGCTGCGGAGCAAACGAGACTCACGTCCCGAATATAAAGCGACCCGGATTGCCCACTTTCGATCATTTGTCAGGAATATCGAAGTCGAGATCGGGAGGGACAAAGAAAGCGCGCGAGTATTGTCGATCTGTTGCAGGAATGGCTTCGATGAGTATGGCAAAACTCAGCTCCTCTTCGTCATCGTGGATCGGCCAGCAATCCTTCAACAGCCCCCGCGCCGCCCGCCCGAGCCCCAGCAGATTTGCCGTTCCGATCCGCGCTGCTGCTGGTTCCTACACAGACGAACTCGTTAAAACCGCTGTAAGCTCTCTCTCGCTCTCGTTCTCGTTCTCGCTGGATCTTGTTCTGTGAAGTTTGGAGCAGATCGATCTGTTTCTGCAGTTTCAGGTTGTTTGCTTTCATCTCCAGCGTCCGACTTGTGTATGATGCGTTTGTAATTGGGACATGGTGATGCAGGTCTTTAATTTATGCGTCCTGGTCTTATTTCGATAGTTGAATGGCTGAATTCTGTGGAACTTTGAAGGAAACAAGCCCTTTTTTCCTGGTCGTGGGGTTATAGCTTTCTGTTTTCGCTATTTGATTACGTGGCATAACAACCAGCTAGGTGGCCTTAGTGTTTCTCTCCATCTCAATAGAAATTGACAGTTTAGAGCAATTATGTCAAAGGTACATGAGAGGAATTTCAAATTGTGGACTGACTTCGGAATTGGGATTGATCGTGGAGTTACAACGCTACAATTGCGTCATTGACCTTTTGATCTGTTATGCAGACACATATACATGCTTTTTTATGCGTTATAGTAATGTCTGATTGTAATAGGAAACGGTAGACTAGGCGTCTGGACAGAGGGTTAAAAAAACCACTCATGGGCAACTTTTGATATGATTTGATATCTTAAGTTATTAATAACGTTACCTTTTCTATTATTATCTCCACGTTCATATCTTTTTTCACACCATTCTGTATAAATATTTTGTCTTTATTTTTTTAATTTTTAATCATTACTTACCTCCTGCCATTTCACATCACTATCACTTCTTTAAAATTTTCCCCCAAAAAACTTTTCCATTTTTTTTTAAAATTTATACTGACGGACCTTAGATGTTTTGAAAAATCTATGGAAGTGGTAAGGTCTGCACTTTGGTAATCAGTGAAATGCAGGATATAAAAGCTCAAGAGAATATGGGAAAGAACATGGATGGGGCTTATCACAAATATAGGATCATAGGCGGATCTACGCCTTGTCCATCACTGTGCTCCAGTCTTATGTTATCAATTATTTTCTTGCCTGTCATTTCATTTTCTTGTTTTGCTGTCGCTTTGCACTCATCATGTAGTTACGTTGTCTGAAAGCCCCAAGATAACTTATGCTGCACGAGTGATAATAATGTGGTCTGATCCGATCTGCCTTGTTCATCTATGTCGACCACCATTCCTAATTTATTGAGCATGACATCTCAGGGAAGTAGCATGTGGTGGCCTCAACCAGGCAACCTTGTGATCAAAGTGGCCTGGAATTTTCTTCAAGCAACATTTTTGTTTATGCAATCCTTTTGCAAATAGTTTACTTAGTTGGCTGGACCAAGTTATTTGACTTCTTAAGTTATGAGGTTGCGTTAATGTGCTGCGTGCTTATGATTATGACAAACTATTTCTGAGGTTTAACTGTTTTTCTCTCATTTGTTCGTTCCAGAAATCTATTGCATCTCCTGGACGTGGTATCCTTGCCATTGATGAATCAAATGCAACTTGTGGAAAGAGGCTTTCTTCAATTGGATTAGATAATACTGAAGCCAACCGCCAGGCTTATAGACAGCTTCTGCTGACTACTCCTGGCCTTGGTGAATATATTTCTGGTGCCATTCTTTTCGAGGAAACTCTTTATCAGTCAACAACCAATGGAAAGAAATTTGTGGATTGTTTGCGCGATGAAAAAATAATGCCTGGCATTAAAGTTGATAAGGTACTTAACAGGAGCAGCTTGCTTGATGCCACTGGAAATGTTTGCCATTTTTAGCAGTTAATTCTGGTTGGGAATTCATACTATAGTCTAAAGGATGATTCCCAGTTCTCCTTTGGGCCACCTCTTAGTTGGCTATCATTTTGATAAAATATATTTTTTAGCTGTTAATTGACTCTTTGTTTTGTTTCTCGTGCAGTAACTAATGTGATGTATCGATTTGTCTTATTTCCAGGGTCTGGTTCCCCTACCAGGATCGAACAATGAATCTTGGTGCCAAGGCTTGGATGGATTGGCTTCCAGATCTGCTGAGTATTACAAGCAAGGTGCACGCTTTGCAAAATGGTCAGCCCAAAGGCTTTTAATCTTGGATTTCTCTTATAAATTTAATAATTTGTTATGTACTTTCTTTTGCATTTTGGTACCATATGATAGAGGAATTATGGGGTTCCGCTCCATCCTAGTGGCAAGCTTACAATTCAGGATGATATTGGGATTAAATGAGATTCTTGCAAATACGTCTATATAGTTTGACCAGTATTGCATCTGTATCCCTAAGTTTGCCGCCATTGCAAATATGTTCATAAAGTTTGCATGAAATTGCAAGTGTATCTCTTCTGTTAAGGTGCCGTTAAAATTTTCTATAAAATGATGATAATGTCTTTTAAGTCAAGTGATACACTTACAACTTTTGCAAATGTTATAAGTATATTTGTAAAAAATCTAAAATAATAATATATGTAAAAATATATAAAATAATGAAATAACAAATATATTTATAATATTTGGAAAGTTGCAAGTGTATTACTTTGCTTAAAGGGCATTACTGTCATTTTACAGAAAATTCCAACGGCTTCCTAATGGAAAGGATATGCTTGCAATTTCATACAAACTTTATTGGTATATTTGTAATATAGGCAAACTTAGGGACGTCGATGCAATATTGGTCAAATTTTATAGGCATATTTGCAAAAAATTCCCAATTATAATCCCTTGATATGTTTTTCAATCTCCTGGATATTTTTATTTTGTTTTATTCAAATATGCAGGCGAACAGTAGTGAGCATTCCTTGTGGTCCCTCTGCCTTGGCTGTAAAGGAAGCTGCCTGGGGGTTGGCACGTTATGCTGCTATTTCTCAGGTAACTTTAGTATGTAGTTTTGTATTTGATTGAATTAAATGCCTCCAACAGCATTTTCTGCTGGTACCGCCCATCCCTCTAGGGAATAGGTTGCATGTCTGCACGGGCTTGCAGCTTTTAGAAAAGATCCATTTCATTTTAAAGTGATCATTGCCAATATACTTGGGATGAACGTGGAGCTGCAAGTATTAAGTGCTATAGAAGGATTGTGTAGCATTCTCATTCTGATTGGCTGAGAAGTAGACTATACTTCAACACATCTCTGCATACTTGCAGAGTTCTTTAATATTTTCATCATCGATCTCATCTTCTTGTTTGTTCTGAAAGGAATGATTATCTGCAGACCTTCATTTCCAGTTGTGCTAAATTTTATTTGTTCATGGCAGGATAACGGCCTTGTGCCAATTGTGGAGCCTGAGATTCTCCTTGACGGGGACCACTCAATTGATAGGTCTCTTGAGGTTGCAGAGCATGTATGGGCGGAAGTCTTCTATTACCTGGCTGAAAACAATGTGGTATTTGAGGGCATCTTGCTCAAGCCCAGTATGGTCACCCCCGGAGCTGAGCACAAGGAGAAGGCTTCTCCAGAGACAATTGCTAAGTACACCCTCAAGATGCTGAATCGAAGAGTCCCTCCTGCTGTTCCTGGGATCATGGTATGTTCTATTAATCCATCCATTATAGGTTGTGCTCTTTCTCTCTCTCAAATTTTTGTACGTTAATTTTTTTCCTTATTGATGATCCTTGAATATTATCTTCAAAACACGATACCTGATTCTTGACTAAAGAAACTATTAAAAAAAAGCGAAAAGAACCAAATTAGTATTTAAAGTTAGAAAAATACGATGATGTTTTCGTTAAATTCCTCACTGCTGAATGCAACCATGTAACCTTAATTCCGGATTGTGTTTGCAATTGAGAACATTGACCTCTGATGCTATTAGCTTTAAAATTTAGAGAGCAGCTTTCCAATAAAGGAAGCCGTCTTATATTCTGGAATATTTTCTTCTGAATCTAGAGCTCATATTCCTTTCATAGAATACGTCAATTTGTGGCTCTTGGGAATCCACTCAAGTTGCATGCAGCATGAATGAGCATTGCTCAGGATGAACGAGGGTTGCCTCTATATTTTACCCATATCCTATTTTGAGCCCTTCACCGTCCTAAGGCCTTGCATTAGGTCGGGGGTAGCCCTCTTTACTTGATCTCTCCTTTTTCATGGGTTATGGCAATCATTTAGATCACTTTAGAAAGTACAAATCGTGTACTGTATTGGATTATACATTGCTTATGTTCAGAAAATGGGTATGTATGGTGAAACTGTTTACCAAGAACGGGATCGGTCCTCGCATTTTATGCTGCTATCTATCATCAACAATCTTTAGGTGGTTAGGGAACTGTTTTATGGCTTTCCGTGCACCCAATTTTGTTGATATCTTTTTAAATATATATCTTTTTAATGTTGGAACTAATCAGATCATGTGTTCCCCTAATCAAAATTCAGTTCTTGTCTGGAGGACAATCTGAAGTGGAAGCAACGCTGAATCTGAATGCAATGAACCAAAGCCCAAATCCGTGGCACGTCTCATTCTCCTATGCACGCGCTCTCCAGAACACAGTCTTGAAGACGTGGCAGGGTCACCCTGACAATGTGGAGGCCGCACAAAAAGCTCTTTTGGTGCGCGCCAAGGCAAACTCCCTTGCGCAGCTTGGCAAGTACTCTTCAGAGGGTGAAAGCGACGAGGCGAAGAAAGGAATGTTTGCGAAGGGCTATACCTATTGATTTGGTGAAACACCTGAAGACATCTCCCAATGAGAACTATATTGGAAGCCCAGGTGGCTTTGTGAGGCTTTTTTTTGTTTTTTCTTCCTTTTTCCCTTTTTTCTTTTTGGCGTCTTTTAAAACTGTTTTAGAATAATCAATGGCGATCAGAAGGCTGTGAAATCCCAGTTAATGTTTGTTTTGGCACGAGTAATCGTTAGATCTTTACTTTTTCGTCATGCCTTTTCATATGTAATATTACTGTCGAGGGGTTTCCTAAGTGCAATGATAATGCCTTCTTCACGAAGTTTATGGTTATGTTTGGCACCCCGTATCTTTTTTTCCCCCAATTGGCTTGCAGCCATTAAATTAATCCTATGAAACGTTTGTACTCTAGACCAATAAGTTAAATAGAAGTCACTGAGGCTTTGGTTGGCTGGACTTAATTTTGATAGAAACCAAAATTAAAAGTTTAAACTCCCCATTTTGAAGAAGCCACGAATCTTTGCTGTTTACAAAAGCGAGGTAACTAAGCACTTAGCTTTTTGCACAGTGCATTGACAAATAGGCCCCAGGTCTTTTCTTTATTCTGCATCTGGCCGTTGGTTTTCC
Organism: Annona cherimola; assembly: GCA_030490835.1. Lineage (NCBI taxonomy): Eukaryota > Viridiplantae > Streptophyta > Magnoliopsida > Magnoliales > Annonaceae > Annona > Annona cherimola. Next base: position 88,965,028 of record CM059973.1, on the reverse strand, counting down.
TTGAGATGTATTAGTTCGGGATGTTTCCCCGTGGAAGGTTGTTGTTCGACCCCTGCTAGGGATACCGCTAATTCATCGTGTTTTGGCGAGAAACAAAAATGCTTGTTGATTATGATGATGTAAATATGCAAGGCCGCCATCAAATCAATGAACGAGTAAATGAGTGAAATGCGTCATCCGTTCTGGAATTTTAAGATATTGCTGTCATTTTGTTATCACTTGTTACCCTATTAGAAGTAAGGGCGATGATTCAATACTTACGTATTTGAGATCTCAGTACATAGGCGGTTCGAGTTTTTTCCCAACTTTTTTTTTTTGTTTTTCTTTTTATTTTTATGTGACTGCACATGTATTTAATTTATCATTTTTGGATTTATACATTTTTTACAATTTTAAAATTTAATAATTTTCACCTGTATAAATGAGGTAACAACTATTGATTTTTGAAATTATGAAAAATTATATGCAAAAATATAAAAATGGTAAAATTTAATTTAAATAAAGAGTACGTGTGGGCTCAAGTAAAAAAAAAAAAGAATAAATAAATAAAAATAAAGGCTCACACCACCTACACGTATTAAGGTTTTTCGTAAATATGTATGGACTAAATATTATGTCAGTAGTAGTTGTGTTATGTGACTGCACATGTATTTAATTTATCATTTTTGGATTTATGCATATTTTTTACAATTTTAAAAAATAATAATTTTCACCTGTATAAATGAGGTAACAACTATTGATTTTTGAAATTATGAAAAATTATATACAAAAATATAAAAATGGTAAAATTTAATTTAAATAAAGAGTACGTGTGGGCTCACGTGAAAAAAAGGAATAAATAAATAAAAATAAAGGCTCACACCACCCTCGCGTATTAAGGTTTTTCGTAAATATGTATGGACTAAATCATTATGTTAGTGGTAGTTGTGATAGCAAGTCGGCTAATAGCGAAGAAAACAACTTAAAGAGAGAGCGTAGCAAAAATGAAACAATAATTTAAAAAAGAAAACCTAAACCGGTTGTTTGTTTTATTGTAGGAGAAAAGATAAATGAATCAATAGAATGGGTTAATTTGGTAATTTGGTAAGAGGTCAAAAGGTGATGAAGCAAAATTTTAAAAAGACGAGCGTGATATGATATTATGGAAGTAATAGTCAAGATTATTATACCCATATATAAATATAAAGAATGAAAAACTTGCTCTTGTACCCACAAAATTTATCAATAATACTTAACATACCTATAAGGTTTAAAATATTCTTTTTATATTTATAATATTTTATCTTAAATTTTTATCATACTTACATTGTTAAAGAGCTTTGCTTCTATAAAACCTCCTTTTTATATAATTTTTTTATTTTCATTATTTTAATGTTTAATAAAAAATCCAATCCATCTATGTTCTATAGTATTTAAAATAATTTATATTATTAGATAAATTCTTTTATTGTTCAGTATCATTATGCACATGCTCCATCCATAAATGTATAAAATTAACATAATAAAATATTTTAATGTTAAATATCAATTTTAAAATTGTATTTTCAACATCTAAATCATAAAAATATCAATATATAAATAAATAATTCTGCAAAATATTATTATATTTTAATATATATGCAAATGGATTTAAGCTTTTTTTTATATTTTACATACGAATATATATTCTTTAGCACATGTGACTTGTACATGTTGATTGAGATGAAATTTGGTCTACTAATTAAAAAATTATGTTAGATATAATGAATTAATTGAATTTTCTATTAAATATGATGATTCGAAGAATTACATGAAATCGTTTGTAGGCAACCAGTTAAAAGGGGGTGTTTCAAAGGATACTAAATCCTTAAACGTAACCTTTAAAAATTGAAAAGACCATCTGGAAAATGAAATACATATTGCATTGAAGGATACTGTATTCTCCAAAACAGAGAGACGGACGATAGATACGGATTGTGTGGCCGGAAGATTAGCAGAAACAAATTACGGGGCCAAAATCATGTAGAATTAGCACGGACAAGTGAGGCTGACAAAGAGAAAATAACAGGGTTGGATTTCCCCAGCTGGTGGACCGCGCGGAGAAAACAGATGGCAAAGAATCCCACTTGCTCATTTGACCCCGAGACTCGAAAATCGGCTTGGATTCGCCACACGTGTGCCATAGCTCACCTCTTGTATCTTCAGGACTTAACCCTCGAACCCAATCAAAGAGCCGCTGCGCTGCCTTGTCTACCGCGGAGCAGGGGCTTCTTCGTTCCCCTCTGCCGTTCTCCTTTCTTCGCTCCTGCAGCTGCTACCGGGAAACCAAAAGCGACAGAGAATTGAAGAGAATCACCAAGATGCCACCCAAACCCTACCAAAACCCCAGCTTATGTTTCTCCTCCTGAGCTTGAGCTTGAAAGCGTCGAAGAAACCCATACAGCTCAGCGGAATGCCGAGATACGCATTTCTCCGTTCCTATCTCCTCCTCAAGCCCACCCCATCTCCTCTCTTCTTCATGTCTCTCCGCCTTTCCCCACTTCTTCCGAATTTTAGACTTCAATTCTCCTCCAGTATCTCCTGTGGAAGGACTTACTGCATCCCCCAGCACCGCCGTCCTGCTGCCATTGGCGCCGCCGCCTCCGCCTCTGCTTCGGATATCTCTGTATCGCCCCAGTCGCTGGAATTAAATTGGTCAAATAGCCAAGGCGGGGACGTGGCTTGGAGCAATGATTTGTTAGCGTTTTTCAAGCAGCCTAGCCGGCAGTACGGGCGGTGTGCTTATGATGATTATTCCGAAGACGATTCCGACGTGGATTCTTCGTCGTCGTCACAGCTCGTGAGTTTCCTTGCTCACGTCCCGGAAAAATCGTGTCTTGGAAGTGGAGCTGGAATCGTATTTCTGAAAGGAGCGCTCCCTGTTTGTAAAAATGAAAATTCGTGCATGCTTATAGCGTCGAGATTTTTTTTTTTTTAAAGTTTTTTCTTTCGCATTGGTTTGAGGCGTTTAATAATGGTTGGATGGTACGGCTGTTTTCTTTTCTTCTGACATCGGTGGGAATTCATAAGAAAAAAACGTAAAGGAAGTAACTTTGAAGTGTTCTGTTTCTCAAGCTGGCTTCTGCATGCCAATGAGCAGAGGTAAGCTTAAGACAGAAATCTGAATCTGAATCTGAATCAGGGTTTTACTTGCAGGATGTGTGGGGGCTATTCTTCACTACCTCGTCTCTTTCAGTTTAGTCTTGTCTTCCACGTGATAAGATCCGTGGCCTTTTTTCTTGAACGAATTTTACAATTTTTACGTATAGAAATAGAAAAAACATGGACTTGTCATCACGTGTTAATTTTACGCATCATCACCTGATTCGTGTCTCCACTGATTTGGATAAGGTACATGAATCTAGCCAAATCATTCTTTGAAACTCTGTAATTTTGGGGTCCATGGTCATTGTTTGATGCAGCATTTATCATCTCCAGATCTTTATCCCAACTAAAGGGTAATTTTTTTTTGATTGGTGCATATTTTACATTACATCTCTACTCATATTACAATCAAACACTACAACAATTCTTACAAATTTTCCAAAGCGAGACAACTACAAGCTCCCAAATATCAATAGGGGAGACCAGAGGCTCCCAAACACAATAAAGAAGACAACCGCCACAATTAAATAACAGGTTATAAACCCTAGTGGATTTTGAACCAAGACTACACCTAAGGAGACAAAGCTCCCAACCACCTGTGCTAGTCGCAGGTGGTTAATTGGGATAATTTTTATATAAACCTAGTTAAGCCATTCATGAAATTTAGTGGTTTTCTAAGTTTCATTAAGCAGCTAGCTGATGCAAGTAAGATGCATCGACTGTAAGCACAAACATTAGTTTAAAATCCATAACATGCTGATGAACTTTACAGCTGTGAATTTGATAAATGATTATAGTGCTTTTCTATTTTGAATTGATGGTTGTGAATGTAAAATTTGATGGTTGAGGCATATCAAATGTCTAGGATTGTTGAATTCGCATGCTTTTTGTAAGTACTAGATGATGGGGGGTTAACAGTTTGGATGTCCTGACTTAGTTGAAAATGGGACCATCATGAGGGTGCTCTTTTAAGTATTGACAGGCCCAATGACTCTACATTAGTGGAATACATAATCATTCATACAAAAAGTGTTATTTATTATTATTTAAAACTCTAAGATGCAGAGCTTATGGCCTCTGGCCATGCCAATGGTCCGCACCAATTTTGCAAGTGTGTCAGTGTACCCCCCCCCCCCCCCCCAAAAAAAAAAAAAAAAAAAAAAAAAACCCAATTTACATAGGAGTTACATGCAATAATTAATTTAAACCCACATCAATTATCTGGCATACGTTATAAATGAATTTAAAGAGGGGTGGCCACTTAGGATACCAAATGGGCACTGAAGGTGTGTTCTACATAAGGTGACTTACATGAAATGTAAGGCATACATGTTGGATGGCTCATATTTAACGGCAGCTACATGTATTAAATGGTCCTTTTTTATTGAAAGATTACTTGTGGATTGCTCTCATTGATAAAAGACCTCAAAAGGCACAGTCCAGGCAATTCAGGTAATCCTATATGAAGCATGAACAGCGTCTTCAATAAATGATATTAACCCATTGATGGTGAATTCATAGACTAAAAGTTTGATAATTGACTACGTTCTTGCATGATGATGAGCTGTTAAATTTTACATGGTGTGGATAACTGATATTCTAGTTAGGCTTCACATGATGGGCATGTGTTACCAACATTGAAAGTATGCCTTTATGATGGATAACTGATATTTTGATGTCCTTCTCTGATGACGGTTAGATGAGACTGAATATTATTGGAATATAATTGAGGACATGACTAATGGACATTTGAGACATAACAAATAATTGAAAGGTAACGGGAAATTTTTCTTGAAAATAGTTGACAGATTCTATGTAAAATCAGTGCATTGCTACCTTACAGCCATCAGCACTCCCCTACTGTTTCTGATGATTACTATTTCTTGGAAGTGTGCTTATTTACCTTAGCCAATCTTGGGTGTTAATATTGTTTCCACAATGACGTTTTCAGAGTTCTTCCACTGTTGAAAATATTGATGAGTGGAAGTGGAAGCTAAGCATGCTTGTTCGTAACAATGATGAGCAAGAGATAGTGTCAAGGGAGAAAAAGGACAGACGTGACTATGAGCAACTTGCAGCAATGGCCACCAGGATGGGCTTGCATTGGTATGTGTGTGTGTGTGTGTGTATAGACTTTTTCTATGCATGCACTTCACTTTCTAAGATGAACTGTTTCTTTCTCTAACCCGACAGTCATATTTGAAATTTGCAGCCGTCAATATGAAAAGGTTGTTGCCTTTAGCAAGGTCCAACTGCCAAACTACAGATCCGATCTGGATGACAGGCGGCCTCAGAGGGAGGTATTTGCTGAATCTAGCTTGCATGCATTATTGTTTATTCCTATCGCTTAGATGCTGTTGGCCATTGATAGGTAAGTATTCCTGCCAGTTTGCATCGCCGTGTGGACGCACTACTCAGAGAACACATTGCACGGAAGCCTAGCATGAAAGGGAGCTTTCCTTGTATTACCCCTTCAAGGAACAGTGGCAGCAATAGTTTTGTTACTGAAGAAGCTCCTTCTGGGCATCATGAGCCTCAAAGACCTGTTAGTGTTGTAATGGAGAGAGTCCTAAAACGGAAGAGTTTGCAGCTGCGTGATCAACAACAAGCCTGGCAGGTTCTTTCTTGCACTCTTGATAAATTTGCAAGAATGTTGTATTTTACCACTCTGTCAATGAGACGACTTCAGCTGTTACCTCATCATGCATTATGTTCTAGGTTGAGTCCATATTCACAAACTTGATGGTGTTCTATGTGAAAATCGAATACAATGAATAGTTTGATGGTATTCTATATCAAAATTGAATACAATGAATAATTTTTCTGACTGGAAAATTACTATATGGAGTAGTCAGATATGGATTTTACCTCTATAAAATTTATGTGCAATGTTCAAGTGGATATTTTACTTTATACCAACATATGCATTAGTATAAATGTTTGCTATTAATTTGATTTGGTTGCATATTTAGCTTTTAACGGTTTTTGTTATTGGATGTAGTTTTACTACCAACGCATCTTTGGGTGCTTGATATGTGTTGATGTAGATGTCTATACCATGATTCATTTGTTGTCCAACCTTCCATGCTGAGGAGACACTGCCTGTTCATCAAGAATGCTACCCCATGCTTGATACATGGGTGCGAAGTTCAGATTTGCTACATGGTGTGCATTTGTAGCCATGTGTTACAACTTTTGAGCTACATTATATTGGTGGTGGTAATTATGGTTCATCAGGGATCCGTTTGGTAACAAAGGAAAGGGAAAAAAAATCCCCCACCACTTTCCACACCCCTTGTGATGTAATGTGACATCTTAACTGCCTAGTGTGCCTACTTTTTCTATTATTACCTTTACCTTCCAATATTTTTTACATATCTTTCCGTGCAACTCCCTTGTTTATTTTATCATTATTCTTTTTACTATTAATCATTACCCCCATTATACACATCACACTTTAACCTTTTTAAAAATTTTTCCTGCAATTTCCCCCAAATTTGTTCCTCATTAGCAAATGGATGATTAAATATGATAACTATGGAAGGAGCCCTCCAGCTTTGCTTATAATTATACCTAGTGTAAGTTGGTGATTGCATGTCAACATGACAGGGATTTGGTTCTTGTAATTGTTCTTGTAATTGCCTTAATCTGTGGGTCCTGTCGATCTGCTCTAGAAAACGAAGGCAAAACATTGTTGCACGGGTCTCTGCAGTTCTGTTCCCATCAATTTTAAGTTGCTATGAAAATGCACATTACTCTTCTCTATATCAATTGCTTATGCACATGCATAATATTTAGACACGTCTTATTGCAGATTGAAATCTTAATTCTCTGTTGGGGATATCTCCAGTGATATGTTGCTTTGTTTAAGATCTGCTGCGTAATTAATTCTCCTTTGGCATCTGACTTGTTTGGTAATTTATTGTAGCTGCTTGTAAAATTTGTCACATGCTGATTCAATTTTGTCAATGACTACTTGTCAGGAATCTCCAGAAGGACAAAAGATGCTAGAGTTTCGCCGTGGCCTTCCTGCATACAAAGAAAAGGATGAATTGTTGACAGCAATTACACAAAATCAGGTTTGAGTTGTTTTCATGATATGCTAATCTTTCTCACTGGCTTTTGTTTTAATATGCTGAATATAGTCAAAAGGCTTAATTGCATATGGTTAAGAGAAGTGGCATTCTCATGTATCTTTATCAGTATATCAATTGCTGTGGTTTGTCAACTTATAATAGTTTGTTGTAAGGAAAAAGAGTTCATGATATGAATTTGCTCATAATTCACCATGTGAAAATTTGAAAGGCATTTGTTATTAACACCAACAATGTAACCTTCATGATGATCTACAGGTCATCGTTGTCTCAGGTGAAACTGGTTGTGGTAAGACAACACAGCTTCCTCAATACATTTTAGAATCTGAGATAGAAGCTGCCCGTGGAGCAGTCTGTAGTATAGTGTGCACTCAGCCAAGAAGGATATCTGCAATGGCTGTTTCTGAGAGAGTTGCTGCCGAGAGGGGAGAGAAACTGGGGGAATCTGTGAGTTTTTCCCCCCTCTTTCATTGCAAAGAATTGACAATAATATTTAATGGCCTAACAGCCAAGTCATGATATGGTACTTATATGTCTTTCTTACAAAGTATTCTAGCATTCTCTTCTTAAGGAATTATTTTGTCTAATAGGTTGGTTATAAAGTCCGCTTAGAGGGAATGAAAGGAAGAGATACTCGTCTTCTTTTTTGCACGACAGGTGTATTGTTGAGGAGATTACTGGTTGACAGAGACCTTAAAGGTGTAACTCATGTTATTGTGGATGAGATCCATGAGCGAGGAATGAATGAGGGTAAGTTGTTGATTGCATATGAGGTTGAGTTTCTGTGATTGGAATCTTACCTGGCTTTGATTGAAATCAGATTTCCTGCTTATCGTCCTGAAGGACCTTCTTCTTCGTCGACCAGAATTGAGGCTTGTTTTGATGAGTGCGACCTTGAATGCCGAACTTTTCTCATCCTTCTTCAATGGGGCACCAATGATGCACATCCCTGTAAGTGTGAACCAGAAGTATTTATGTTGTTCAAGATTAAGCCATTTGGATGTATTGATGCACATTCTGGATGTGCATGGAGTGTTATTCCAACTGTGCTTTTCCATTCTGTTGTCAGGGTTTTACGTATCCAGTTCAAACTCATTTTTTGGAGAACATTCTGGAAATGATTGGTTATAGATTAACACCGTACAACCAGATTGATGATTATGGGCAAGAAAAGAAGTGGAAAATGCAGAAGCAGGCTATGAGCAGAAGGAAAAGCCAAATCTCTTGTGTTGTTGAGGTATATAAATCTTTTAAAACCTATAGATTTCTTAGGTCATGTTTTTTTTTTTTTTTTTCCTTCCATAAATCTTTCTTCAACATCTTGGCAGGATGCACTGGAGGCTGCTGATTTTAGTCAGTATAGCTTTAGGACCCGTGATTCTTTGTCCTGTTGGAATCCTGATTCTATTGGTTTCAACCTCATAGAGAATGTTTTGTGCCACATATGTATGAAAGAAAGACCTGGTGCGGTTCTGGTATTTATGACTGGGTGGGATGACATCAATTCTCTGAAGGAGCAGCTCCAAGCTCATCCTTTTTTGGGAGATCCAAGCAGAGTCTTGTTGCTTGCATGCCACGGTTCCATGGCCAGTTCAGAGCAGGTATTTCCATTTTTAGATTGTTGATTAGCTATCTCATTTAAGTTTAAAAAAATGTGCGGTTTTCTGAAATTTCTTAGAGTAACATTTTGGTTTATGTCTGTATGCTTATCTCGTAGTATTTTGTCAAATTTATAATCAAATATGGCCCAGACTTTTCTGCTTATGTATTGAATTGAATTAGTCCTTTGCTTTTGCATATGTATCAATCTCTGCATCATCCGTGTGGCTGTGATTTTTCTATCTCATAGAAGGACTAAAATTCCGGAGTGATGGGAAACTCTTATCCTTTTCCTGATCTTGAAACAATCTAGAGTTTGGGAAACTCTATTAAGAGGATACAATATGATGAACGTGGACAAGAAAAGGCACAGCCAAAGAAAAAACCTGCAGAAATACACAAGATGAAGCTTGCATGCTGTGTGCTAGATTCAGCAAGGTAAAATGTATGGCAGAAAGAAATTAGTGACCCAAAACTATAAAATGGAACAAGGTTAGAAGGTTGTTGAATTGTTGCTCCTTTAGCTATCGCCATCCATTGCTTCTTTGTACCCAAGCACCCTGCGATCTGTGCTGTTTTGGGTACTTGTGAAACCCTGGTGTTACAAGCTGGTAGATTCACTTAATCCTTTGTATGTTTTTATTGATTTTGCTGTTTATTACTGCTGTTATCTTTTCATTTAGTTGTAAATGCATCCATATCCCTTGTTTCGCTTTTGTCCCCAGGGCTATTAGTTTGTGGAATATTGCTTTCATGAGAGTTATGACCAGTTGTTCAGACATCACCTGCATATGATTTTAAATTTTCATGGGGTCCTTTGCTATTCTTCATGTTGTGTCCTTTCACTTATTTATGGGCATCTGTTGGCTTATATGCAGAGGTTAATATTTGACAAGCCACCAGATGGGGTGCGAAAAATTGTTCTTGCTACCAACATGGCTGAGACAAGTATTACCATCAATGATGTTGTTTTTGTTATTGACTGTGGAAAAGCTAAGGAGACGTCTTATGATGCTCTGAACAATACCCCGTGCTTGCTTCCTTCATGGATCTCTAAGGCTGCTGCTCGACAAGTAAGAGGATATCTAGATGTATTTTTTATTCCTTTATTTAATGGAGCTTTTCACATCGAGTACCTGATTTAGTGCACTTGAAATTTTCACTTGGTCCTCATCTGGGAAAAAAAGGGTCAGCATTTACTATTGAAGTCAAGTAGGTGTTTATCCTAGAAAAGATCGAAATAATAAGGAAACTCGATAGATACCCAAACAAAGATGTCAATAATCCACCCCCAGGAGTTATATTTGTCCAGAGATTTAGAGGGTTTGCAAATATGCCCACAAAGTATACCCATATTGCAAGTGTGTACATAAGTGTACAAATATGCTAAGTATACTTATCTAGTTTAGTAGATTTTGCAAATATGCTGCATCGTTGGGATTTCATTGCAATTCAGTTAAAAATTTTTAGAATTCCAAATATGCCCTTGGAGTATCATCTTCCCCAGCCCAACCCTGGCTGCCATAATTGCCATAGCCACAGCTGCTGTCCTTGCACTGCCATCGTCAACCTTCTAGTTGTTGATCTATTATCAGAATAACATCACAACTCCGATCACCTCTCTGGCTCTCTATATACTAGATCATCACCATCTTGTCATCAGACAGGATGATGATGTTTTCTTTCACCTTAGTCTCAGGTGGGAAAATCTAAATTTCTCCTCTTGCTTTAGACTCGAGATCTTAGATTCCTTCGTTTAGTTCGGTGAACCCATCAATGCTACCTGCTCCATCAATTTTTCTGATGGAAAAACCCGCCTGCCACCTGATGTGAAAGGGCAGTAAGAAGTGCTGCATCAAAATGGAAGAAGACTTAACGGAAGAGTGGTACTGGTGGTTGTGTTCTCAAGCAAGGAGGAAGAAACAGGGCCTCATCAATGGGTATTTCAGGAATTTTCAGTTATTGAAGATGAAATTTGGTGCAGTGAAGATGTTAACTCATTGGTTAAAAAAAATGATGGCCGATGGGGTGGAAGCATAGCAGTGAGACTGCTCAATGGAAGGGACTAGAGCTAGGAGGAGGAAGACGGCCATTTTCATCATTTTAAAAATTTTAACATAGTGGGAAAAAGAACCTTACCAGAATGTGCATAAATACAATTTATACAAAACTTTGTAGGCATATTTGCTATTTTGAAATACTTTAGACTAATGCAATAGAGTTATAACTTAATACGCGTATATGCAAGACCCCCAATTATTTATTATGACACTGTCAGGGAACAAGATATCTGATAAAAAAAAAAAATCTGTCCCCACCTCATCAGTAAGAGAGCTCATTCAGTACAATTTGAATGGTTGGTTGCTATTTTATGTCGTTCTTAGGCCTGGGATGAATTTAGGATTATTATATTGTCGAAGCTCTTACTGCCGGTCCCAAGCCCAGGGAAAAAGCGAGGGTTGGCATGTCAGGCTGGCAGCCGGTGCCATTAAAAATCACCGCCACATCTCTTTATGGATTCTGAAAATATATTAAAAATTGTATGAGCGTAGCAGAAATGAGAATGTTAAGGTGGATGAGTGGTAAAACAAGAAAAGATAAAATTAGGAATGAAATAATTCGAGAAAACTTAAAAGTGAGACCAATTTATGATAAAATGAGAGAAAATAGATTAAGATGGTTTGGTCATGTAAAAAGGAGGCCTGAAGTCGCACCGGTTAGGAAAACAGAGTTTATCCAAGTAGAAGGTGGTAGGAGAATGAGAGGAAGACCCAAAAAAACATGGATGGAAGTAATTAAACAAGATTTAAAAAAATTACAAATTACTGAAAATTTAGTCTTAAATCGCCAAGAATGGCGTAACAAAATCCATGCAGCCGACCCCACATAGGTGGGAAATGGCTTATGATGATGATGATGATGATGATATTGTCGAAGCTCTTATTGTTTTTGCATTTCATTTTAAGGTTTGTAGTCGCATGTCTAGCTTATCTGGAGCACTTTTGGGTTAACTATGAAATTCCTTTCCCCTCCGGAATAAATAATGTCGGAATTCCTCCAGATCTCACGTCTCCACATTTCTGTTATCCTTTATGAGCATGAATTTGCATAGAAGGAAGGATGCAATGGATATGACATGACGGCCATTTGGGCTTCCTTTTTTATAGAAAGGGTTACACCCTGTTTATTGCCGAGGTGCCATGCAGGGTTCTGGATTTGTTTATACTTTCATGCTATGATTGCTGAAGGCAAGATTATGTGTTTTCACTTGATCCTGAATAGCTGAAGTGGTTCAAGCCACATGTACATTAAGTTATAGCCTACCATTTGTCAAATTATAGCCCAGAGATTTTGCCTCTTTGTTAGAATTTCCTTTTAGGCTGGTTGTTGAAACTGCTGATGCCATCATATGTTGTCCATTTAGAGAAGAGGAAGAGCTGGTCGAGTTCAACCTGGTGAATGTTATCATCTCTACCCAAGATGTGTACATGATGCATTTGCAGACTATCAGTTGCCAGAACTCTTGAGGACACCTCTACAGTCTCTTTGCTTGCAAATTAAGAGTCTGCAGCTTGGAGGCATTTCAGAGTTTTTATCCAGGGCCTTACAATCTCCTGAATTACTGTCGGTATGCTCAGATTTTTTCTCTTTTCTTTGGATATATGGGTTATCTGGATTCATCAAAAAGACATTGGAAAATTCTCTGGCTCTCCATTATGCTGTGATTTTTATGGTTCTTGTTTCACAGTTACTGAAGGACATTTATTGTGTAGGTTCAAAATGCTGTCGACTATCTGAGAATTATTGGGGCTTTTGATGAGGAGGAAAATCTAACTGTTTTAGGTACGGATTTTCTGCCCTAGTATTGCCGTTCTTTGTGTTTTGTGAATTAGGTTGGGATCTGGAGGGTGGAACTCTGCTCGGCCTTATCCATTTGCAAACTATTCATCAGGGCGCCACTTGTCAATGCTTCCCGTGGAGCCCAAACTAGGAAAGATGCTCATATATGGAGCTATATTCAACTGCCTTGACCCTATATTAACCGTTGTTGCTGGTCTAAGTGTGAGAGACCCTTTTCTAATGCCATTCGACAAAAAAGATGTAAGTTAACCATCAGAAATACATGTACCTTGAGCAATTTGCAACTTTTCAATATTGTAGTGCTGATTAATGTTTTACTTTTATACCATATTATGTATATAGATAGATAGATAGATATAAGGAAAATAATCAAGTGCATTCGATCCGCATCATAATTATGGTGTGTCCGCCGCAAAGCGAGGTCCACTTAATCATGAAATCAACATTTACCTCACTCATTGTTTTTAAAATTATTTACTTTAATAGCATACCGATTGTCATCCAAATCAAATGTGTGTATGGGCTGGGCCTCCTTTTTGTAATGGAATGCACCATAATTATGATGTATACGGACTGCACTTGAATGGTTCTTGAGATATAGATATAGACATAGATATATAGGGTTTGTTTGGGAAGTGATAATTTTTTTTTTTATATTTAAGTTTTTGAATTGAAATAAAATGGTACGATATGGTAGAAGTAATAATGAAGAGTAAAGATGATAAAGTTAAAATAGATAGGTTAGTTGTATGGGTATTTATGTAGAAATAATTGAAAAATAGGATAGTTGTATAGGAAAATGTGAAGAAATGATTAAAAATAGGGTGGTTATAAAGAGTGGAAAGTTTTAGAATGAAAAAATTTTAGCTTAACATTTTTTGTACATTGCCAAACACACCCACAGTCTTTTGTTTTTCATAAACCACTGGTAGTGGTTTGTGTTGCATTACCTTTGTTTTTCTAGCCTACACTATTGCTGTGCCACAGTATTTCTTAAACATGAATTATTTTGTCTCGGCTCTGTTGTTTGTTTACTACCTGATGTTTGGATTTCCCTCTGAATATTAGCTCGCGGAATCTGCAAAATCCCAATTTTCTGCCCAAGATTTTAGTGATCATCTTGCCTTGGTCCGAGCCTATGAAGGTTGGAAAGAAGCTGAAAAGGAGCAATCGGGATATGATTATTGCTGGAAGAATTTCCTTTCATTTCAAACACTAAAAGCTATTGATTCCCTCCGCAAACAATTCTTTTCTCTGCTCAAAGATACTGGTCTTGTTGATGGCAATTCTAGCCCATGTAATTCATGGAGTTATGATGAACCCCTCATCCGAGCCATTATATGTGCTGGTCTCTACCCTGGAGTTTCATCAGTTGTGGTAGGTTCTTGTTTGCTTGATTGTTTTGCTGCTTATGTATTTGCTACCATTTGTATTTTCATGCCAAATCCTGGTTTCTACTTTATGGTTTTTTAATTTTTTTATCCTTGAAAACTGGTGTCGTATTAGGATTCAAAACTCTTGCTGGAATTTGGAGGCACTGACATCTAAAAGCACAGCAGTATTCAGTAATGTTCGCTGTTGTATTTACTTCATCTAACACTGATCTCAAACCATTTGCAGAATAAGCAGAAATCAATAGCATTAAAGACAGTGGAGGATGGCCAGGTCCTGCTTTACTCTGTAAGTCATATGTTGTTATTTACAAGCCCTTGCTATAGACTTGCTATCTTTCACTGATACATTCAGGACATGTATCCTGCTTGCGTTTTGTTACATTTTTTCTATTTTGACATTCTCTCTGTTATAGAACTCAGTCAATTCACGAGAACAGAGGATTCCATACCCATGGCTTGTTTTCAATGAGAAAGTGAAAGTGAACTCTGTGTTTCTCCGGGATTCTACTGCAGTATCTGATTCAGTAATGCTGCTATTTGGTGGAGACATCTCTCGAGGGGGACTTGTAAGTTGTGTCTATTTTAATAAACTGACTGTGATCTGCCATTGCTTATGCATGGTAGCATTTTCCCAGTACTTCCAATTATTCATTCACGTGGCTTCACTTTTTTCTCTACCCATTCAACAGGATGGGCATTTGAAAATGTTGGATGGATACTTGGAGTTCTTCATGAAGCCTGGACTTGCAGAGACATATGTGAACCTTAAGAGAGAACTCAATGAACTAATTCACCAAAAAGTAAGTCCCTTTCTGTTACATGTAACTGTTTCCACGTTTGCAATGCCCAAACATATCCGTAGGTGTCTGCTGAGATCATGGACTCAATTGTGATATGGTTGTATTTTAAATGGTGACACTTGCATCTAGATTAGCTTTTCAATGGCAGATGCTGTTTTCCATACATCAAATTCCACTTAGCACTGTCTGCAAACATTGATATACTTTGCTGTATTAATTACTTATATTATATATGAATCTGGATGTATGTGTTGACTAGATTTTTGGATTGTTGCTTTTGACACTGCCAGGTCTTTAACGACTGACTGGGCATTTCTTTTTTCATCCTATAGACAATTTATTGGCCATTTTATGTTTACATTTGTTTATTTTTCTTGAGCAACGTGTAGACTATACTGACTGTATAAAATATCAAATGGCAGCTTTGGGATCCGAAAACAGTAAGCATCCATGCCAACGAACAGCTTTTGTCAGCCGTTAGGTTGCTTGTTGCAGAGGATCCATGTGAAGGCAAGTTTGTATTTGGCAGGCAGGAGCTAAAACCTTCGAAGTCATTTCTGTCACCTGCAAGAGGCAAGACGGGCTGTGGGGGTGACAATCCTAAGAACCAACTTCAAACATTGCTTGGCAGAGCTGGACATGAAGCTCCACATTATCATGTGAAGCAACTCAAGAACAGCCAGTTTAGGTCTATGGTTGAGTTCAATGGGATGCAGTTTGTTGGACAGCCCTGCAGTAGCAAAAAGCTTGCAGAGAAAGAAGCTGCTGCAGAGGCCATCCAGTGGCTAACAGGCGAGACAACTTCCAGCCATGAAGACATTGATCATATGTCAATGCTGCTGCCAAAAAGCAGCAACAAGAAAAAGCAAGGCAAGTATAGAAGCCGAAGGTTGAGGCGAAATACAAATTGATGCTACGGGAATCATGAATACACTGTATGAGCACCATTTCAGTTTTATGGGATGGATGGCCAGATGGGAATGCTCTGTCAGAGAAGCAGCTGCGAGGCATGAAAATTACTATTCTTTCTTCAGTGTCTGCAATTCACAGTGATTAACATCTCCCTCTCTTCAAGGAAAAGCAGCTAATTCAATTCAACACCTCAATAAGAAGCATGAGTGGAGATCACATGTGAAGAAGATGAACACATGCGATGCAAGGTGCACGCACCCCTGTATATTATTATTTGTTTTGGCAGTCTCATGGAAAATACCATTTAAGCTATGTTACCCTGATTTATGTACAACAATGCCAATTAGGTTATGTAAGTCTGATTTATTTATACCAATCTAGTACCAAAATTAGCTAATGCGTACTGGGTGATGTTTTCACAAACTTTATATTTTTATTTTTGCATCTCTCTACCGTGAGAAATGGTAAAAAATTTGAATGCCTGTCTTCACTTTCAGCGTCAAAGGGAGAGTGCGTCTCTCACTTGAAGGTACTTCCCTTTAAATGATCAGCACTTGACACCCCCACACTATTTCCTAGTGAGGAAGCAGCCCAACCCCTTGCCTCGACTGATTTATCAGCGTTGAGACTGTTTTTGGCCAAGCGTGGTGCAGGCCAGGCCGGCATTAGGAAGAGATATTGGCTGACCTCTGCAGGTTCTTTCCCAGGTTAGCGATGTCATTGACGAGTTGTGCAGGTCTCGTTAGAAAATTGTCGGTGAGAGCTGCTTCGAAAAATGGCATTGTTGCAAGAACGTCGTCGCGAGAAAATCCAAAAAAAGGGGGTTAGAAGACTTCCTTATCTATTTGGTATGACGAATCATAAAAGAGTTTTGGGCCTTGGCTGACAGATAGGATGACAACATGTGCATCTTCTGACATGATTGCCCGCCCCCTTCCTCCAAAGAAAGATCATTTTTTCCCCATTCCCATCCGGAGTTTCAGACCCTGAAAACGTCCCCACCTCCAAATTAAGAGAACTTTCTCCGAACTGTAAAAAGGGCCCAGGTACACGCTTCCCTCTTCTAACATTTGGAATTTTCCTCTCTCAGTATCGAGGAATACGATGGTTGCAGCTTTTTAGAAGGCTATATTGACGCTCTCCTCTCACGTGTATTGCCTTTACACCTCCAGCCACTCCTTCCGAACTCCATTTTACTCATTTCTTTCGACTGCATTACTCTCATAAGCCGTGACTCATATTTTTCGGTACAAGCAGTTTGAAAGCCTAATAAATGAAAATAATAATAATGAAGACATAAAATATCAGTGTCTTTTTTTAATTCTAAAATCATAATATATTTTCAAACCTGCTGAACCGGTTTGGTTCGTCGATTTTATTCTATTTTCACGGTTTCAGTTGAACTCCATGTTTAACTTGAACGAATGAGGAAGATGTTTTCTCCTCGTTCAGGTAAGATTATTGACACTATTTCCTCCTACGTCTCTTTTTCTATGGTATTTTTTATATTTTTGTATGCGCTAGGCTAAATTTAAGTATTTTTAAGTTTTCAAGAACATGTTTACAGAGAATATTCAGCTATGGACTCAATATTGCCAAATCTAGAGCACCCCATTTTATTTTTTTTTCTTTATCACTGATTATATGTTTTTTTTTTTAAAAAAAAGTTCATTATGATTCAAATACAGCTGGCTCCATGTAGCAGTTGGTTTTTTTAATTTTAAATATTTTTCTAAGTCATTTGTTTTCTTTAATACATCTCTTTTTTTGTGATATGAAAAATAATTTTCACCGAAAACATTGTTTTAGAACAAAGCATCTTCTAAGAGAGAATATATAATTCTAAAAAAATGTATAAAATATAAAATATAAAGGTTTTCGATATATAATTATAAATTAATTCGCGCTAATAAACATGATAAATAGTTTAACGCTACCTTTGGCAATGAGAATGGGGTGTGAAGCAAACCTTGTCATATGTTCTAGCCCACGTACTGTTCTGATCAACTTTCAGAGCGACGAGAGTCGAACCTCGTGAGGGTTGGCGGCAGCACCCTGGCCAACCGAGATTGCTCGGTTGTGGCTGTTTTGAATATTATTAAATCGCATTCAAACGCTGCGCTCTCGCAGTCCCACCGACCAAAAATCCAGGGGAAATAATGATTGCCTGTTTCTTAACAAATGATGAAAGGCAGCAACTGGACTTTCCAGACTGTCAACGAGGGCTCCACCTTTGCTGCTGTACGGTGCACAGTATATAGTCGGATTAGGGCATTCTGCGTGGAAGATCAGGGTCATCTGTCAATCAGTCGATCCTCAGGTGATCTGTAGCATCGACGGTCCGGATCTCAAATAAAGTTGGAGCTGAAGGCCAGGGGCAGTGAAACCCTCGGACGTGGGACCATGCATTAATTTTCTTGCTTTGCCGCCCTATTAGCAAAAAAACATGCCAATTATTAGGTGTCAATTTCCTCCTCCGTATATATGTTTCGCAGTGACTGCAGCAGCATCTGCATTCCTCGCCCCTCCACGCATTCAATGCATGCTCGGTCAAGCTCCCACGAATAGCGAAAAATACGATAGTCAAACTCACCTATCCCGAGGCCGTTTCCTCCGCGGCCTTTTTGCCCTTTTTCGAATTTCAAATTCCTAGGGCCCAGCTTCTATGATCTATCCCTCTGCACAGAGAATCGAAGCCGTTCCTTAGAGAGTTTTATCGGGAGCCTGGTGTTCTGCTGCCGACTTTAGCGGACTGTTGGTCTCCACGGCTGCGTTTGGTAATACAAGGTGAAGGTTCCGGGATTCTTCAGTGGTGCGCAAAAAAAAGTCTGTGAAGTAATAAAAAAATTTTTATGTAAAAAAATTTTGAAATGAAAAAATGATGCAATATGATATGAATAATGATGAAGGTAAATAGAATAAAGTTAAAATAGATAGGTTGGTTATATGAGTAGTTATGTAAAAATGATTAAAAAGTAAGATAGTTGTATAGGAAAATATGAAGAAATAATTAAAAATATAATAATTATGAAAGGTGAAAAGTTTTAGGTTGAATAGTTTTGTGTTTTGCAAAACATGCCTAGATGAAAAGTTTTTATGTAAAATTCTTTGAAACGTGAGAAAATAATATGATATAATATGAATAATAATGAAGAGTAAAAAAAATAAAAATAAAATATATAGTTTTGTTACATGGGTCATGTCATCATACAATTTTCAAAATATTTTTTTCTACTTCTTACACTTTTCCACTATCCCATTAAATTTCATATTACTAAACATAACCTAAACGACCATCCTTTTAGCTTGCCCAACAAAAAATGGTTTGGAAATAATAAGAAAATTTTTTTATACCTACAACATTTATACTTAATTCCTAATATACTTATAGCATTTCAAAAATTTTGTTTATACTAATGACATTTCAATGTAAATTCTCATCATATTCATGTTGTTAAAAAGATAATTATTTACTCCATTAAAAAGGCAATTTCACTCATCAAGAATTTCTTAATTGAAATAATTTAACTATAATACGACTCAATTAACAAAGTTGAATCATTAATTTATAATATCAAATAATTCAAATGTCATACTGGGATTGAATCATTTCAATTAGGAAATTTTTAAATGAATAAAATTGTCTTTTCAATTGAATAAATAATTTGTGTCATGATAGCATATGCACAATAGATGGAAACTTAATGTGAAATATTATAGGTATAACATGAATTGTGAAACATTGTGTACATATCAAAATTTATGGGTATCGAAGAAATTAATTATTATTATTATTATTAAACAACTCATATGTTCAACGAAATGATTTAACTCGTTCAACCCATTAAAATTATATATATATAAATGTAAACTCTTTGATTATTTTCTCCGCTAAATGTTACTCATGCTACCTAATTTTCAATTTTCAACTGTTGTCTTACTTCCATTTTTTTGTTATTACTTTATTTCTATTTTCTCTTTGCCAAAAACACCCTCGTTTTTCCCTATGAGATCGTCATTTGCCAGAGTTTAGGCTTTTTGGTTGTTTGCTATACAACTTATTAACAACCTGCTAACCCATTTATTAAATGGGTTGTAAATGAGTTAGGATTGAAGTTTTTTAAATGAGTTAATATATGAATTATGGTTGAAGTATTTTAAATGGTTTAGGATTAGAATTAGTATTATGCTCCAACCCGATCCATTAACACCCCTAATTATGAAACTTCATGGGAGGGAAGTAGGGGTGTAATTTCGATCGAGTAAGTCCGGGTTGGGGTCGATCCTACACTTATCTTATTTTAAAAAATTTATACGTTACTCTATTTTAGACTGGCTTAGTTCTAGGTATATCCTATTCTATTCTTTAAGATTAGTTTGGTTCCGATTTTAGGTTTAAATCGGTTGTTTACATTAATATTCATATTATATTTGAAAATTATAATACTAATATAAATTTTATTTAAAATTTTATAACCAATATGGTGATGATATAGTTTTAAAATACATTTATTAGATATACTAAATAATAGATAAATTAAACAAGTTTTTGCATTTTAAAATATATATTTTATATTTTCAAAGATATAATATATTTCATAAAAGAGATATTGGATATATATTAATAATTTGAGTCAGTTTCAAGTACCCGGACCTTGGAACCTATTCTACTTTAATTACATAAGATATTTTTTAGTCAGAATATGTTTGGGAAGTGATAAATATTTTGATAGAAAATTTTTGAAATTAGAGAAAATGATGTGATACGAAAGATGTAATGTTGGAAAGTAAATAAAATAAAGTTAAAATAGATAGATTAGATTTAAGAGTAGTTGCATAGAAATGATTGAAACGTATGATAACTGTATATTAAGAAGTGAAGAAATAATTAAAAAATATAATAGTTGTAGATGATGAAAAGTTTTAAATGAAAAAGTTTAAGTTGAAAATTTTTTGAGGTAAACAAAAGCCTCCCTTGAAATCTATAATATCATATAACTGGAAAATAAAAATCTCACTTACTCGTGTTACTCATTTTAAGGGAGCCTGGTCATATGCTCCCGAGTGCATACACTCATTTTAAAATTTTTTTTTTATAAAAATGTTAATCTAAGTGTATTTAACATATGTATCAATTTTTACCTTTTTGGAGTATTTTAGATATTTTTTGAATTGTGAAAATTTGTAGCATTTTAGTAATTTTAAATTACCTCAAATGCCACTGATTTTCAAAAATAAAAAATAAATATTTAAAATACTTCAAAAATGGTAAAATTGATGCATATATTAAATACACTTAGATTAACAATCTTGTAAAAAAAAATTCAAAAAAAAATTAAAATTAAAAAATGCGCTCGCATTTTAAGCTACCCGTAGCACCCCCAAAGAACGCAGAGGCATCTACACTTGCAGGAATGATCCAGTTCGGCCCATGACGTCCTGCTACTACCTGCTGCTGCTACGTACGAATACGATACGTTTCATGTGCATTCAGTGCCTCGTCGGACCCACTCACCATCTCAATTTCACACAATTTTTTCGATTTGCCGGCACCATACATCTATCCCTATTTGACATTCGTGCCATTCGGCGGATCCAATGGTTGCGATGAAATCTCTACTGCCCATTGAACCGGACGCGGCTAGCGAAATGACTGAAGTGATCAATTTTGGTTGCTGTAACACGTGTCGCTTTTAGCTGCACGTGGACCCCTTCCATCGCCCCACTGGACGTGCGTCATGTTTTCCTCCTTGCAAAGCGCCAAACGCCTACACCGCTCACCGCCCTCGTCTTTTGGCTGTCTTGATAAATGCGGATTCCGATTAGATGCAACCAGGTGCATTTGGATTCGGTTCACTCCGGTGCAAATATTTTTTTAATTTTTTAAAATTTTTTTAACAACTATTAATCTAAGTTTATTTGACCTGTATATTAATTTGATTAATTTTTCAAATTTTTAGATTTTCTAAATGGTAAAATTTTTAAAAAATATTAAAAATAGTAAAATTTGATAGGCATATTAAATACACATATACTAACAATTTTATTAAAAAAATTTAAAAATTTTAAAAATAAATTAAATTCACCTAGGCGCATTCAACAAAAACCATATAAATGCTGGGAACTTACAAGCTGTTTTTTTTTCTTCTGCCGAGCGTTAAAATACCAGTAATAAATTAATAATAGCAGTTATGGATGAAATATTATGTGGGGCCGAGCATCAAAGCATTTTCCACTTCACCCGCCCATGTGACTGCCCCCAACAAATCTGGGTGCTTATTAGTGGGGTTACGTGAAGAGGCAGTGGGAAAATATGAAAAGTGAAAAAAGATATGTTTTGACAAAATGTACCAAAGATTGATATAATAAGATTGAAGTTAGAATAAATAAGATTTATTAAAAATTTAAAATATAGGAATAAAATTAAAAAATAAGATTATTATGTAGTTAGCCTGCCGCCCGGGGCAGCTCGCTTCCCACGGTGATGACACGCGGGCGAGGGTCCTCTGCCGCCTCCGGAATAGCACCCCGGCCGTACGTGCCATCACAGCGGGCCCGGTTGTGAACGGCCCCGTAGAAGGGAATTTTCATGCCACCACACTTCCGTCGACGTAACATCAACGGTCAAGATCGGTGCGTGTGGTCGGCCTCTCGGAACCCGCAGCATCCGCTAATTGTTTACCATCATGAAGTTGACGATGGGGAGATAAAGTAGGCTAGAGTTTTGTCTTTTTGTTATTATTCTTCCATTTGAAGTTTGCAAAAGTAAGGGGATGAAAGGGAGGCAGGAAGCTCCGTTTCGTATCTCCGGGTGTGTTTGACAATTGAACACAAATGTAAAGTTGAAGGGTGTGTTTGGTAACAATAAAAAGTTGTTAAGTTAAAATTTTTCAATTTAAAATTTTTCACTCTTCACAACTATTCTATTTTTTAATCATTTTTTCACATTTTTCTATACAACTACCCTACTTTTCAATCATTTATACACAACTACCAACACAACTAACCTATATATTTCAACTTTATCCTATTTATTCATCATCATTACCCCTATCATATCACATCATTTGACAACTTCTCATCTCTACAACTTTTCATCAAAAGTTTTATCCATTCCCAAACACACCCAAAATATAAAATTTTTCATTTTTTATAATTATTATATTTTTAAATTATTTTTTCACATTTTTTTATACAACTACCCTATTTTTCAATCATTTCTACACAACTAACCTATCTATTTTAACTTTATCCTCTTTACCATTCATCATTATTCCTATCACATCACATCATTTGATAACTTTTACTCTAAAAAGCTTTTCATTAAAAGTTTTATATATTACCAAATACACCCTCAGTCATTTTATCTTCTTTAATTATTCTACTTTTTCATTTTTATATAATTATTTTATTTATTTCTATTTTGCTACTGTTATATTACATCATTGTGGTGTTTCTTAATTTTTTTTTTCGCTTTTCCTGCTGCGTTCTAAAACACACGCTTAGTTCATCAGTATGATTGTCATTATTTTCATCCTACTCGTCCCCATTCCCCGTTTGTTAATGTCATCGATAAAATTGATCCTCTGCCACAGCATCATGGATGATACACGGGACCCTCGTACTCGTAGCCCAGCATGCTGCCAACTCAACATTATAGGCCGACGAAGTATCCAAAAGGAAGCGATCCGACGTGCTGCAAAGTGCAAACGGGCATGGACCATACACGTCTCCGGTAGTGAATTGCGATCCCCCCCTCTTCCGCACGACCGCGGAGCTAGCTGACACGGATAAAGTTCTTTTTGTTCGACCGTCCATTTTTCAGATGGATGAAACGACGGGCAGGATTACGCTTACTCTATGACGTTTCTATCTGTTCAGCGAAGTCTGAAACGTGCGACGTCTCGATCGTCTTTTTCTTTCACCACGTGGGGGTCGGTCGGCAAGATTGTACGGGAAGAACTACACGCGCGGCTTGCCAACGTACTGCCATTAGCAGACGTGAGAAGCATCCAGACCATTGATCTATTTGGAAAAAAACTTGCGGGAAATATCGAAATGGACGATCAATGTCGAGATTCTAAGGATTTTATTTTATTTAAAAGCATCTTCACATGCCAAAGATTTGGATGGCGGCCCAGCTCTCATATTCATCGTTGAATAGTCAAAGATTACATCACGGGACCAAATTTTGTCACGTGAAAGTGCATACATCCCGCCACGTAGCTTTTAAATGTGGCTTCTGAGAAAGACTTAATTTTAAAAAGAAAATTACATCTAACCCCTTTTTACAAATGAAGCGAGCCCGGTAACTATTGACTTTTTTTTAAAAAAAAGTTTGAATATTGACTTGATCGTATAAATAATTGATCCATAATATTTATAAACTATCGCGTCACATGCAACTCTATCCATTGCCGTGATGATTCCATTTTTATATTACAAACGAAATGAGATGGCTTATTTATATAAATAAGCATAAGACGACTCATGAAGCCCGATAATCTAGTCAATTTATATTTTTAATAACTTATTTTAAATGATTGCTTATTTGATATGCGCAAAAAACAGCGCCTTTATTCCGTTTTAATTTGACAAGGCATTATGTTTTTATCGTTAATTATATGTTTTTAATGGATGAGAAGATGGATGACATTGTTAATCAACAATATCTACACAGGCAAATTGTAAATGAATTAGAATCAACATTATGAGCTTCTGTAAACATGCGTTTGGCTGTCCACTCGATTCAATCATGTCAAAGCATAGCTCGGTGAGATTGATATTGTATGGGCATAAGTGTAGTCTCAACTTTGAACTTCCAAGGAAGTAATAATCTGTGTAATTAAAAAATAATAATTCAATTATATGAGATGAGTTAGTTATGAGATAAGTGAATTTAATGAGGATGAATTGTTGTGGATTGTGGGTGAAAAGGGTAATATCAAAAATATCAAAGTAAAATAATTACGTATTAAAGGAAAATTTACATTAAGGGGGAGTTTGCTTACCTAAAAACTCTTCAAACTAGAACCTTTTAATCTAAAATTTTTCACAATTATCTTTTTTAATTTTTTTTATACTTATTCATATATAACTACCACATTCAATCATTTTTATATATCTACTTATATGTCTAACATATTTATTTTAACTTTATTTTATTTACTTCATATCATTATCCTTATCATATTACATCATTTTCTTTAATTTTAGGACTTTTTATACTGAAAAAACTTTTCATAAAAAAATTTATTACTCCCCAAACATATCTTAAAAAAACATAAAATTACAACTCATTCCAATCTCACCGAATCCAATGATATATTTTTTTTTGACAACCCAATGGGATTATTTTAAATAGGCACAAATTCTAGAAAATAGTACACTAGAAGGAGTCATTTGATAGCAAGGACGATGTATGAGTAGAATGGGTTAAATGCACATCGGTGCACTTAGCCTTGGTGTATCCGGATACATTTAACCTATTTTAAAAAAAT
This sequence comes from Annona cherimola, assembly GCA_030490835.1. Lineage (NCBI taxonomy): Eukaryota > Viridiplantae > Streptophyta > Magnoliopsida > Magnoliales > Annonaceae > Annona > Annona cherimola. Next base: position 88,939,745 of record CM059973.1, on the reverse strand, counting down.
TATGAATATTTTTAATACAACTATTAATTTATATGTATTTAACAAATGTATCAAATTTTATTATTTTTAAAGTTTTTTAGATCTTTATTTTTCAAAAATTAGTAGTATTTTAGTAATACCACTGATTTTTGAAAAATAAAAATATCAAAACATAAAAAAATGATAAAATCTTGATGCACATATTAAATACACTTAGATTAATGATTGTATAAAAAAATTTTAAAAAATAAAAAATAAATTAAAGTACACAAGTATACTTTATCCGTGCCCATGGATGAGGGCTTATTATTTAAAATCCTCCCAAGATTCGGATCCCTTCACTTCAAGCGTCATTAGATGCAGAGCTTTTCCGCGTCAGCAGACATGAAAGCCGAAGGCCTTTTTTGTCCTTCCGCTGTAACATTTTTCCCCCCCTCCCTCGAGGAAAAATGGGGTTTCGCACGTGACACTTTTGAGTTTTTGAAATGGGTACATTTTTCCCCTCTACTTTCAAATTCGCAGAAGATGGTTGTATGTTTTGAAAATGTAGAGTTCAGCTAGGGGTAGGAATCGGGGCAGGTCGGGATGGGTCAGGTTTACCCAACCCTGACCCTACTTTTTAAAAATTTTGTTTGACCCTTATTTTTTCTACTAGGTCTCGTGACAAAATTCAGGTCAATATCGGACCGGTTTCGGGATTGCGGGTCGGGTAAAAAATACGGGTCAAATAAGATAATTTTCAAAATTTATATACCTATCAAACATAAGTATACATCTATACTAAATTTAAATATTATATATTTCAATATTTTACTAATTATTAAAACACACATAATTAAGAAAACAAAACATTTGAAAATATAGTATACATTTATTAAAATAGATTAATATACAATCACACATAAGGGTTATATATGTACAAATATTTATTTATTGATTCTTATATTGCTTTTTGAATAAATTGATTCTTCTGTTGTTGATGGAGCTGATTATAAAAAAATAAGAAATTTGAAAGAAAATAATAATAATATTTAAATATAGGCTTATAATTTTTAATAAATTTATATATGCGGGGCGGGTCGGGACATGGTCGACCTACCCCGACCCTATTTTTGAAATCGGGTTAATAATATATTAATTTACCTGGCAAAAATTAAGTCGGGTCAAAGCCGGATCACGGGTCGACCCGTCCCGATTGCCAACCGTAAGTTCAGGTCCTCCCCAGTCTGCGAGTAAGCCGTTAGCTGCCGTATCGAAAAACACGGTTTTGCCGATGTGATGCTTAAACGGCAGTTGTCTTCTTCAACGTCGACGACCACTGTTGTCGTCTTCCTTCTCCACGGCCGAAAACGGCTGCCGATCTCGTCACAATCCAGCAAAAGCCGCTGCTGCCGCCTTTTTCTCCACCTCCGATGCCGTCTTCCCCAACTCCAGCAAATCTGAAAATCCACCGGCTGCAATCCTCTGCCCGTGTCACGCACTGATCTCGACTAGAAAATCGGGCCAAACGAACCACATATGGCATCTTCCTCTGCCACGGCTAGCAGCACGTCTGATTGCAGTTGGTTATCCAGCAGCGATCCAGCATCATCAATCCCGCGGGCAAGCCAGCGCTACGCCCCCATCCAGAACGGCGGCCGCTTCCCTCTGTTTTGCTGTCATCAATGGCGAGTCCAACAACGCTCCCTCCCTTCTTCACGGACGGCAACGGAGGGATGAGTGCCAACGACCCATCTTGTTGCTGCCTCACACAGTCAAGCCGCTGCCCTTACACCGTCAGACGTTGTCTGTCCCTGTTTCTTTCTCCGTGGTGCCATCTGCATCTAGCAGAGGTCTTCTTCATTACTCAGTCTTGGATTCTTGCAGACACCCACGTCAATCGCCTAAATCTATCCGCCTTCCGCCCATGGTTGCCCATCCACAAATCATCCGCACGCTGCACAGTTCTGTTACACTTCCACCGTGGCTAATCTCAGCCGCCAAATAGCACGCTGCAAAACTAAATGACTTCAAGGATATTATAGTCTTTTAAAGATTATTAGAAAACGGTAGCAGAACGTCTGTTAGCCGGAGAAAGCAAAAGTTTATGATCCGAAAACTTGCAGCCATCTGCTGCAAAAAAGAAAGTTAAGGGGCAAATAGTGCCCATTTCAGAAACTTAAGGCTAAATATGCAAATTCCTGGAAAATTCCCAAAGGAATGTTTGTTAACATGCTACTGTGGGAATCAAGGTTTTTCCATGATATTTGGTTTTCCAATACCAATCATTATTCTATAATCACACTATTTTTTTCATTTTTACTTCTACATTCCAATTATTTTTCCTACCAACTACATATAACAAATCTATTTATTCCAACTCTACCTCGTATCATTTCTTATCAATCACATATTTCTCACAAAATTTTTTTTTTTATTTCCGAGCATTTCCCACACTCACATCATTTTACACATTACGTCCCCCAAGTTTGCATCCCTGCGGCGGTACGAAGACCGCATTTAGTGCGACGGCCACGTGATTAGTCTGCTTGCCCCGATGCCTCCGGTATGAAGATCGCATTTACAGAGATGCCCCTTCGTCTATGCCGGTAAAAATGCCCGAAGACGTGCTGTTGTCCGACATTGTCTGACAAAGATGTCAGATGTCAGTCCCTGTCGTCAGCAGTCTCGTCGCAGGGCCGACGCTGCTGGGTTCACGACATTGATCGTGCGCTAGCCCCTACCAACTACTGCCCTCCGGTTTTAACGTTCATTCTTTGTATTTCTAATTGTCACTTATTTTCAATATTCCATTTTAATTCATTTTATATGATAAGAAATTTCTAAGTAATCACTAGATTAAAACTTTTTAAATCCATATCGATATAATGAAATTTTAAGTTATTTAATACTTTAAAATTTTCTTATTTTTATATTTCAATCATTTTTTACATCTTTCATATAATTATTCCATAAATTTTATTTTATTATTTTTACTTTTAAACATTGTTTTTATTATTTCATACTACTCTTTCACTTTTAAAAATTTTTTCTATTAATTTTTCTTTGCACCAATACCCTAAATCAGTATTTTAAATTTCATTTGTTTTAAGTAATTTAATAATAACATTGTCGATGAATTAGATTTAATTATCTCATTTATTGAGATACAAACAACTTAAGTTTTTTAGAAAATTTGAGAAACCAACTCTTCATTAAAAACAAGTAAATTAAGTTTAAATGTACCTTTTAATATGATTCTTTGAATAAGAAGATGAAGGTTTGAAAATAATCATTTAATCTAAAGTTATATTTCTTCCGTACTTTTTGAAAATAATTTATCATCTTAATTATCTAGTTACTTTTATTTTTATCTTTATAGTATAATCATTTTCTTGAACAATTACCCTATTTTTTCTTATTTTACCATATAAAATCACATCACTTTAACACCTTCCGAAAATATTTCGTTCGTCGTTTCTCCGCCTTACTCACTACACATATTATCAAAACTGTTTCGAAGGAGCATGAAGACCACGTAGCACCGGCAGTATCCTTAAACAGCCGACCTTTTTCTCCTTTTTTAAAGTCTAGCGACAAAGGAAAACCATTTTTTTTTTTTAAATTCCGTTATTAGAAAAATAAATTTATATGGAGATTCCCCATGAAGACACGTGGCGAAAGGGTGCCACTACAACTGAGTTCGCCCATAAATGCTCCGGTTGGACAGTGGCACATGCATGCCTACGAAATTGTTGATCATTGCCTTCATTAATATTGCCTGTCATGCAATCAGGTGTATGAATTTTTGTACCAATGGAAACAATGCCATTGAACTGATTTTCACATGCATGCTTAGCTTTCCTTTCCAACTTTTCAAGCATTAAATTGGCTTAGGATTTCTATATAATTTGAGAAATTAATGGCTGGATGTAGTACCTCAAACTGGCGATTCTCTCTTTTTATGGTTTTGAAAAAATTTACCCAAATAATCAGGGTTCTTACAAAAAACATCTTCATTTCTTTGTTTTTAAAAAAATTGTCATTAATCAACTTTTGAACACATTTTATCGCATACCCAAATACAATTAGGGTCATATAGTACTACTCTTAGGTTTTGACTCGCTGATTAACGAGTTAGACAATGAACATAAGCATAAAGAAATAAAGACTGAAATGCATGAGGTTCGTTTTTCAATACAGGGGCAGTTCAGTATATTTGAAGATGAGCACCCCACATTTATTGGGTGGGAAGAGGGACAAAAGGACAGGGTGTGGAGTGTAGGTGAGGATTAGGGAATGAACTTTTTGGGAGAAAAAAAACTGTCATTTTTTAGGAATGTTTTTAAATGCATTTAGGTGCACTTAGCTTTGGTGTACTTTGACATATTTAATCTATTTTTTATAATTTTTTTGAAATTTTATATACGACTATTAATCTAGGTGTAATTTAACATGTGTATTAGTTTTAACATTTTTAAAGATTTGTAGATTTTTTGGATTTATAAATCAATTACATTTTCATAATTTGTTATATCTATAAATATCAAAAGATGATAAAACTTGATACATATGTTAAATACATTTAGATTAACAATTGTATAAAAAATTTAAATTTCTAAAAAATGAGTTTTTGCACCCAGATGAGCTGAAGCTAAGTGCACCTAGGTGCACTAGATCAGGTCCCCTCCTTTTTTCCTCATCTATTCTAACGGATAATAAATCTGAGCTTTCTTGTCTATAATAATTTTTTGGGAGTCCTCATCTTCTAAGTATTGTTCAATAATAATCACAACTTCTACTAAAGATTTATCTTCTTCAAACAATAACCCCATCTCTGAAAAAAGGAAAAGAAACTTCAACTTGTTGAAGGTGTTGCTTCCCCACTACCTTGCAAATTCAAGGATGTCCTACAATTCATGCACTTACCACTATTCATTTGATTTTCTTAGCCCACAGAGGTATGTCATTCATAAAGGATATGCCAATAGGTTCCAAAGTGACAAACCCCAAAATCATATTTGACTATTCCACTCATCAAAGTATCCCTAGCCTTATTAGAGAAGTGGACACATTTGTAGATCTTTTTTTTCTTTTTTTTTAAAAAAAAGAAAATTTTAGCTTTAGTTTCAACTAGTTGATCGGGAAATATCACAACTTCTTAACGAAAAGTATCAATGGATGGCCAACTTAGATTTAGGGGGTATTTGGCAAATACAAAAATCTTTTCTAACCAAAACTTTTCAATATCTATAATTATCATATTTTTTAATTATTTTTTATATCTTCTTATACAATTATCATATTTTTTAATTATTTTTTATATCTTCTTATACAATTATCATATTTTTTAACCATATAATTAACCTATTTATTTTAATTTTATTCTCTTTACTCATCATATCACATTATTTTCCACCAATTCAAAATTTTTCACCCCCATGAACAATAGATATGGCTATTTGGGCATGTGGTCCTAGTATTGGAATAAGTGTAAATCACAATAAAACATAGAATTCTCCCATTTACTATGTAGTTATAGCCATGAACTTAGAAAATATACAAATACTGCTTTTGGAGCATCTTAGGCAATTCATTTATAGCTATTACTGAGGCTTTCTTTCATCAAGTTGGTAATTTTAAGGTCATTTGAGAACAAGATTATTTCATTAATTGGAAAATTGAAGTTTAAGGTCATCTGAAATAGATGAATAATATTAGTTTTTGAGCTTTAGATATAGATATTTAATCCTTATGTATTTGAATAAGGTGTATTTAAGAGAGCATGAATTGTAAAAGTGTATTTGAAATACATAATAACATTAGCAAAATAAAAGGTAATAATCTTTTTCAATGAAATAGTAATGGTGAATGATTAACATGACTGAAAAATAAAGTTGCTAATCATAATCCCATAATAGATTTGTGTAAACGCTCCATCGACCAAGTCAACGGTTGTACTAATATACTACAAGATTGAATTTAATGGGGAGAATACTAGGGGTGGGAATCGGGGCGGGTCAGGGTGTGCCCAACCCTGACCCTTCTTTTCAAAAATCTTGTTTGACCTTTATTTTTATACCAGGTCAGGACAAGGTCGGTTTGACTCTTACTTTTTTTTACTAGATCTCGGGACAAAATTTGGGTCGGTATCGGGTCAACGGGTCGGGTAAAAACTACGGGTCAAGTAAGAAGTTTTTAAAAATTTATAAAACTATCAAGTATAAAGACAAATTTATATTAAATTTAATTACTATATGCTTGAATCTATTACTAATCAATCAAAGTAAAATATAAATAATTAAATAAAACATGAATATTAGCATTGAATGAGGTTTTTCTTTTTAATGTGAAATATAAGAAAACGGGTCAGTAGGTAGGTTTGCCCTGACCCGCCATCCTTTTAAAAACCAAAATCTGACCCGACCCGTCTTTCTTTTAAAAATAAAAAATCGACCCGTCCCGATATTAAACAGGGCCGACCCGCCCGATTCCCACCCCTAGAGAATACACATGTGCAATAACATAAAACATGATATAATATCAAACATTTGATAGATTATTTAAACTAGATGTCTCATCAAATCTAAACCGAGCTATATCCAAATGCTCGAATTCATAAAATATATAAATTATGTCCTCCACACATAAAAAATCAAGATAAATAATTCTAAATTTGGATTCATTAGATCCTAGCCCGATTGGTGTACCAACCCCATATTGGTCACATTCATGGCTTCAAATATCACATCATGACAGTCGGGCACAACTGCGACTCCACATATCATATCATAATAAATAGTCAGACACATTTACAGTTCTAAATATCACATCACAATAAATAGTCGAACACATCACGGCTCCAAATATCACACCACAAATAGCTTGATACATTCACGGCTCAAAGTACAATATCACAATAGCCAGACAGTTTGTCAACTAAATCATACCCGATCCCTGGTCAGTAGTATGTCATTGATCATTGTCAGCGATCACAAACAACACTTTTCAATCAACATCTTCAGTCATGACACATGATAATGCTAGCATTCAATGCACACATGCATGTGTCAAAATATAATGCTAGCATTCTCAGTTCATAAATCAAGTTCTGAAGCAGGCATTATAAGAAATCAAGCCTTCAATCAAATTTAACTATTTCAATAAAAATACAAATCATCGGCATCCAAAACATACATGCCTGAAAAATGCACAAAATAATTAAATTAATTCAAAGCAAAGTCCTACTTACCTCGTACTTCATTCTAATCCACTTAAATCTAATTTATTTTTACTATTACTCACTTGCTGAAATAATAATATTCATTCAAAATTAATCATTTCTTCTAATATTTATATTCACCATTCAATATTAATTTCTCTTTTAGTTATAAATTCCATAAGTCCAATTATTTGAAATTTATAAAATTTCACAACATTTCATTTTACTCAAAATTCATAGGATAAACATGTAAATATATCAAGTGGATTTAAACATGATAATCATGGCCACATCACTATCGTCAACATTAATCATTTCAATCCAAATATTTAACATTAAATGATACCATTATTCAACAATGGTACCAATTATACTTTCTTTCATTTCATCATGCTTAGATTAGTTCTTTGAATTTAGTAAAGTTCTACTTATATCAACTTTGAAAATTTATCTCAGTCAGAACAAGTGTTGAATGCTAAATTTAATACTTAGAAGTCTCCATTATTATCTTAATGGATTATAATCAAGTGAAAACTCCACCATTAAAAATTTGTCTATTATTATCTTTTAATAATAATATTTTATAGATAATCTAATCCATCTAATGAATTCAGAATGTTCAAAGATGTAGAAAGTTAGATCGTCAAAATCGAACGTCGAAATCAAACGTTATGTTAAAAACACTTTTAACGGCTCATAAGTCATCATGTGTTGTTAGCGTGAGCTACCACTAGCTTTTTCTAGTGCTAAGACAATGAATTTTTATATAAAATATTTTTCATAAACTATTTTGTGATTTTCTAGCCAATATAAGACATTTTTTGCAAAATATTTCATTCTTGAGAGGTTTTTTGCAATTTTTCTGAAACTGTTCGTATGAAATTTTTCAACATGACAAGAGGGTATTTTGTAATACTCTTTTTAGAGATATCTTCTATAAATTTTCCAGCAATATTTAGATTTTTCTACAATTTCTTCAAAATAAGTACCTTTTTGGAAAATTATAAATTCAGGAGTTCTTCTTCTTCCTCCATCTCTTGTTTGTTTGACCCATCTTTATCGACTTTTGGCAGTCATGGAAATTGCCCAAATGAGCTCGAAATTTTCCTCTAGACACATATCTGAATTCCTTATTTAATATAGATTCGCCTAATACTTCTAATTTCGTGAATCTAGTAAATATATAGAGTTTGAAAAAAAAGTGAATGAATTACAAAAGCTTAAAATTATCATAAAAATTTTAACAATAAAGCACGAAAATCTTCACTTACCTAATTGACGTTCCTACAAAGGAATCTGCTGAATGGATCTAAGAACATTTCAAGTTTACTTATAAATCTGAACCAACATTGTCTCTCTTCTCTTCTTTGTTTCTCTCTTTATGTGTTTTCTTTACTTCCACACTCATTTAAAAATGCATTGTTGCTCGGCGACGCTTGCTCGTTAACCCTTTCCATTAATGCTCATTAATTTTATTTTGTTTTATTTTATTTATTTAATAGCTATTGTATTTTTCCCCATTCTATTATAAGTGAAATTGCAAATTTATATTATGACTCATAATTTACATAATTTAATCTTCAAATCAATATCACTTACACAACTTAATATCCAAATATTTCCTCTTTCTTGATAATTACAAACATAGCCCCGTGTTTAATATTTTTATTTTTCATGTACTTTATGTTTTTTATATAAATCTCTTGTTCCCATTATGTTATGTTAAATTGCAAGCTTATATAAAATTTAAATTTCTCATCATTTAAACTTCAAATTAATATCTTTTTCCTTAGAATAACTTTTCATTTCCATCTTTTTTAACATTGCAAACTTGCCTCTTAGTTTCTACTTAAAATTTGTAATTCATTTCTTTTCAAAATAAATTTTCATCAATAAAAATTCACCTCATTCTCTTCTCAATTCATCAACCAAATTTAGGACTTGCATTTATTACAAAATTTTCCTAGTTTTTTACAAATTTTAGATTTTTCATTTATCCTTCTCTAATATAGAGGACAAAAATAATTATAAAATTTGAAATTCTACAATTTGAAATATAAAATTTATCAAAATCAGCAATTTTGTTGACAATATCTATCCAAGAATCGCAGATGCCACTAGACACAATATCTGGAAAGCTAGAAATTATAGCTTTTTCAAATCATGCGAATGAAGACAAAATTGAATAATATTTTTAAATCACAAAAGATGAAAATTTTTAGATGTTATTTAAATAGAAAAATTTTATTTCACGCTTTGTTAAATGTTATTCTCAATTATAAGAGCAAATGTATATAGCCAAATGCAGGCTAACATGTGTATGATGTTGTGCATCCAATTATGAGTCAATATTATATAGGAGACTTCAAAAGAGTTTTGAGTTGTATTCATTTGATTCTTTTTCATCAAATGTACATTGGTTGGATTATCTGCATTAATTGCAATTAGTGCAAACAAGCCCCAAATTTTCATTTGAAGCTAAAATAATTGCAAAGTACTATAACTACAAAGATAAATTTAATGAGATGTTCGGAAAAGGGCATTGGGGGGGCTTTCACAAGATTTAGCTTTTTCCTAATCCTTATACCGCATGCGGAAAAAGTGTGATGCATTTGTAAAGTGCAGTGAGGTCATTTAAATAGTTCAACTTTAATAATCCTTTGACCAAGTACAAGAATCAAATCCAACGTTATCTTTAAAGTTCAAACTTTATATAATCACTAATAATTAAAAGGTGGACAACTATAGCTAGGATTAGGATTAGCTAGGTGTTGACCCTAATATGTCCTTTTCAAACATACCTTGAGCATGACTAGCATTACAATTAATTACCCTTTTTCTTTATGGTAGTTTCCATGCTCTTATCCCATGTGATATGCCTAAAACACATGCACTCAAGTGGATGTGATAGCTACAGGGGATGCAACTTGAGTTCATGTTAATTCGACTCTATTTCGAAAAAATTCGATTTTAACTTAAACCTAAGGCAAATAGTTCATGAAAACCCAATCTGAAAAATCATGAACCCAATACAAAGCCTATGCGTATTTATAAATTTAACATGTACTCTTAAAATATGTTTCAATTGACGTGTGTATTAATCACTGAAAATATTTATTCTGAGTTATTTTTAATAACCAGAGCATAATTCTTTATCTTTTTATTGTATTACATATTTTTATTAAAATGAATTCAAAATTAAATATAGTATTATTTATATTTTTAAAAATGTTAGGCATATGTTAATTCATTCACTTTCGCAAAACTTGTAAATTAGTAAAACCTCAGGCTCGAAATATAAATGAATCCTTGTTAAATCCAACTTGAATACGACACTGACTTGACCTAAGTTGCACCCCTAATAGCCGCCAACATAGGCATAACCCATTTGATAGCAGTCTTGGCATATGTCTAAGCGATCAAAGTTTCAATCTCCGTTGAGAGCATTGTATCTTTAGTTACTTGTTGTTGTTGTTGTTGTTATTTTAATTTGGTCTTTTAGAGCATTTATGGTTTCTTTGTAGTTGCCATAACATTTAATAAACTTTAAAAGGTATCTTTAAAAATTGGAAAAAGAGATGCAATTAAAAGAGAAGAAGAATATAAATTTGGGGGGGGGGGGGGTGGAATTTAAGACTAAAGATAAAATAATATGAGGGCTTGTTTAAGACTATCAAATGAGATGAGATAGAATTTAAATTACTAATATTTTTTCTTCCTTATATAATCCCTCATTTACCAAACTCTACTTTTCACATTCATAATACATTATCTTACTTCTTAAATCACAACATCTCCTCCTCGTTCCATCTTATCATCTAAATCTAATTCCATTTTTATTGAACATTTCTAAACAAATCCCGAATTTAAGATATAGTAATTGGACATAATTAAAGTGAATAAAAACTAGAAAATAATTTTTAAAGAAAAAATTAAAGATAGTAATTAAAACTTCCCCAAAAGACCTTGCATGGATGATTTTGAAACTTAGTCCATTTAACATTTGATAAAAGATAAAAAAAAATTTACACTTTGTCTTATATAATTTTGATATGATTCGATATTTTAACTAACTGTCCTATTTTGTACTATTAACTCTATATTCAAAGTCTTTTTTTTTTTTACATTTTTTCATATGTCTAACTTATCTATTTTATGTCCTAATCGTTACTTGTATCATAATACATTATGAGGAGTGATTCTGTTAGCCTGAGATAAGTAAATGTTCCACTTAGCTTACCACAAAAAACCTATGTTTAACATTTTTTTTTTGCTTTTTTCTTCATATACTTATTTATTCAATTTTACCTTTTTTGGATATATTTATATATTTTTTTGAGATTTTTAAACATATATATATATATATATTCAAAAATACTGTTATCTTTAAAAATCTCGAAAAAAATATATAAGCGTATCCAAAAATGGAAAAACTTAATTTATATGTTAAATATACTTGGATAAACAAATATAGGAAGAAAAAAGTAAAAAAAAAAATTATTAAAAATAGATTTTTTGATGTAAGTTAAGTGGAGCATTTACTTAGTCCAAGCTAACAGGATCCCTCCTCTTACATTATATTTTAAATTTTTTCCACAAAATTTTCCTAATTTTTGAAAAAACCCATACCAAACTAAGAGTCTCATAAAAGTTTTTTTTACTCCAAAAATTTTTCATTTTCCACAAGTATCTTATTTTTAATTATTTCTTTATTTTTCTATACAACTATCATCTTTTCACTTATTTCTACACAACTATTTATACATATAATTTAACTATTTTAATTTTATTTTATTTACTCCTAATCGTTATGCTTATAAGATCATATTATTTTTTTCTATTTTAAAAATTTTTCACTACAAATTTTATTATTTCCCAAGTACATCCAAAGTTGGGTGCAGGTGACCGGGGTGGCCTGTGTTTGGTGGAGAGGGCGGAGCGGAATCCTTACTACGTGGAAAACAGTGGCGATGAGCTGGAACATTACAGCAGTCGCAGATACGTTAGTATCTTGTGGTTGGAATATGCCGAAACTTGTCAGGCCACCCCGTCCATTTATAACATCCAAACCACACATGCATGAATCATTTGGCGCAATTAAATGCATTTTTCCATTTGTGATTGTCTCTGTCTGTCTCCATCTCTTTTCCATGTCTTTCTCTTCTGCGCCTTTTTCTATTTTTCAAACAACTTGTCCGGCCCTACCTCAACTAATGTCATTTCTTGTCCTATATCCGGTCCTACCTTAACCTAGCTAGTAGCTAATGTCGTTTCTTCTTCTTCTTCTGTTCACATGCTTTATTTCTGCATTGCATTTTAATAGGCCTCAAATCAATGCAATTTTATCAATGGATTTCTCACATAGGCTTCTTTTTTTTTTTAAAAAAAAGAAAGAAATAATAATTCCCATTTCTAATTTATTAAAAGTTGGCCACTGTGGGTTTGTTGTTGATTGTGGTCTTACCCATCTCATGCATGAGAATTTCTGTGCATGTTGGGTGCATTTATTTTGGGGAATTCACATCTTAGACAACCGGATAGGACTTGGATGTAATCGATTTTGGCTCCATTCCAATAAATTATAGTGAATCCAACAATCAGCTAATCCACATCTTATCCAAGCTGTTCCCTACATATTCCGAAAAGTGCATGTCGATTTCGTCTCCGCAGCTGCCACTGTACAAGGAATAAAAGGTACTAGATTTACAATATTTACTGTAAGCATCTAAGCTCCATACCTTTTTATTTTTAAATATTTTTAATAAAAATTAATTTATTTATTATGTTTAACTTTTGACACCTTATTTTACTACGCCACCTAAAAAATTTCATACTTATATATTGTAAAAGATAACATCTTTTAAAGTTAACACAATAATTAATTTTTTTGAAAAACGTATAATATATTATATATATAGTATATGAAAGTTTATTAAAAATAATAAATACATGCATGAGGATAAATATGATAAAATTTTTAAAATTTTTAAAAACATTTTAGTTAAAAATTAAGAATAAGAATAAAACCTCTCTACTTATGGTATGTATTGTATTGTTAGTCTATAAATATTGAGATTTTTTATTCTTCTATTATCTTTTTAATCGATATGATATTTATTATCATTTTCTCATTGTTATTAATATTTTTATTCATTAAGTTCAATTTTCTTGTTAAATTAATTACCTTTTTTAGGGCTTTATATTCCCTTTGGATAAAGTACAATAGAAAATTGATATAATAGAAATATTCATAAGGAGCTAACTTCAACCAAATGCTTTTTCTGAATAAAAGGCATTATATGGTGATTTAAATATAAATAATTATAAGAAAATGTAAGATTAGTAGAATTCATAAAAATAAATTAAAATATTTTAGATGCAAAAAGTTATACAAAGACACAAATATTATTGCATCATGATTTCATGAAGAAAAATTCAAACATATTTTTCAAATGGAGAAGCCACTTTTTTCCTTCATTTTGGAACGGAGTTAATAAGGAAAATACTACTTATTCTTTCTCAAAGAATAATGTTAGCGAATAATACAAAGTTAGAATAGATAGATATCTCATCAAATAAAAACCCAAAATATTTTAGAAAAAAAAAAACACCTAGTATAAAATCCTTTTTACCCCCTTGTTCACGGCTACGAGTCAAGTTGACTAGTTCACATGGAACATGACCCACTTGTTGGCTTTTTTTGGGTAGGAACAAATGGGAGCTGATGATCATGCTTCGGTGGTTTGACCAGCCCACTCACCCTTACAATCTTCACAAAATTGAAACGGAATCATTGGATCTATAATTGTTATATGATTATGAAAGCAGAAGTTGCAACTCACTAGTCACTTTATATCCAACAACATTCAGCCTGTGATGTTGATGCAGCATCAGATTGCATGATTAACCATAGAAAAGGCCTCCCATGTATAGAGTCCCCGTACATTCAGAGTATCAAATGGGTGAGCAGCTTGCCCATGTAGGCAAGCTCATCCCTGTTAGTGTTGCTTTTGTTTTAAGGTTCATAACTTGAGTTCAAGTCTTGGATTTTTGGATAGTTTTTTACTCTCTGCTAAATAACTGATAGCTTCAATATATGAGTGGGAAAAAAAAAATTTAAATCGACCCCACATGGCATAAATGAATTCGCTTCCAATTAATCATTTGTATTGAATCGCATGTGAATGCATGGGGATATTATAATTTATTAGATTGCATTTATCAGTTTTGATACGGAACCCCAATTTCTAAAAAGTCTGCTCACTTACCATTGAGAGCATCTTCCGGGCTAGCTATCCATATATATGTTGAAAATTGGAATTAGCGACGTGGGAGTGGGGAATTAGGAACCATCCGTTTGACAGAGGGCGGCTAAGGTGGACCGTCCAAAAATTATTCCTAAAAACATGCCAGGTGGAGACCCACGATGGGTGGGTCGACTACATCCATTAAGCAAAGGTCCATCGGAAGTAAGAAAAAGAAGCCAGCATGGACAGTACGAGTATGACAAAGGGGTGGTGCAGGAGTTGTTTGCATATTTGCCATTGATTTCTCATGAAATTGTAATGGACAGCGTGTAATTTTGTTCTTGATTTCACGAATATTTCGTACATGATATTTGTCAAAAAGGACCATTATATGGGTTGCGTGGTATTCAACCCCTTCCTAATTATAAGAACTGAGGGAAGTGGATTTTTTTTATAAAAAAAAAAAAAAAAAGTTTTTCCCAAATATTTGAGAGGATCTGCTCATACCTCATCGTTAGGAAATGATCTTAAAATTGACAAAATACTTTTAAAGACTGATAATCTGGTACTGTAGCCGACAGCATAATTTATTTGAAGTAGAATTATTTTTATTTAATAAAAGAGCCGGCGTATGGATCGTTAGGACCGTAGATTTTTATAAACCTCCATCCCCAAAGTATTAGACTCCGTACCAGCTGCGATTCCACAAGCAGTAAGCCGGTGACGCATGAACGCCTCGACAACAAGTAGGCAGGGGCGTTCTGGTCATTTTATTTCTTTTTATTTCTTTTTTTTTTTTCCAAAAACACTACCAGGAACCGGGTGAAGTGGGCTTTTGTGCAGTCCGCCCCCTGGTGTTCCGAAAATTACAAATGCATGCCAGAGGTTTGATGGGAAAATTACAATCTTGTACACCTTATGAGATTGGTTTTTATCAAATGAACATTTTCACGAACCATGCTGGTATTACCTGCAATCTGTATCTATCGCAGTTTGTTCTTACGTCACCGACCTTAGAAGAAGTGTGCATTATAAATATTATGGGTATGTTTAGGAAGTGATAAAATTCTTTAATGAAAAAATTTTGGTGTAAAGTTTTTGAAATGTGAAAAATAATGTGATATAATAGAGATAATGATGAAGAGTAAAAAAAAAAATAAAGTTGAAAAAGATTAATCAATTATATGAGTAATTATGTAAACATGATTGAAATGTAAGGTAATTATATAGGAAAATATGAAAAATAATTATAAATAAGGCAATTATGGAAAGTAAAAAATTTTAAGTTAAAAATTTTTATGAGTAAACAAATAGCCCCTATATATATGAGAAACAAATGAATGAGGTCAATTCCCTCATATTGTTAATTTTTTTTTTAAATTCATCAGTGGATTAAGTTTTTTCTAATTTACACTTTCGGATTTTATAGGCAGTGAACATCACTGATTAAGAACGAAGAAGGGATATAGGAAAATTTCGAGGATGCAAAAGAAAAAAAATACACGCAATGCAAATTAAACCAACCATAAGAAATTGCATTCTAGTGACATATAAAGAAAAAATTTGTTCTTTTCCATGCTTATTTTAATATAATTTAATGTTTAATTATATTTTAATTCTTTCTAATATTAACACTGTATTATAATCATTTTTTACATTTTTAGGAGACGTTTGAGAATTGAGAAACTAGTGAAATTTTGGGATCATGTGGGAGTGGAAAAAGAAAATATTTTGAAAATTATATTATTAATACAAAATAATAAAAACAAAGTTAGAATAAATGAAAAGTTAAAAAATTATTAAAATATAAAAATAAGATTGTTAAATCGTTAAATCATCTATATTTACCATCCCATCCCGCACTTTTCAATTGTAAACACCCACTTGAACAACTATTCCATCATTTTATCTTTATTTTTAATTATAGTGTCTGTAGTATCAAGTTACTTCCATCTTTAAAAAAAACATCTCACATAAACTTTTTTCCGTTTCTTTTTTACATCCTAACAAACGCACCCTTTCAGCTTCCTCTTCCGTGTAATTCTCTAAAACTGGGGAGGGTATTATCGTCACATAAGGGAACTAAAAAAAGGCCCTTTTCCTCCCCCTTCCCGTATCCAAGCACCTTAAAATCGAGCTTTGACCGTCGTACTCTCTTTCTTTCTCCGTTCTGGACTCTCTCTCTCTCTCTCTCTTCGTTCTTGGATTACGATAACGCCTCGAACTCCAACGGCTCAGATCTTCTCTCCTTGTCCTGCCTGTGCTCACGCCTCGCCGGCGTCACCCACGTTACTCGCGAAATAAAGGAGGAGGTACCCAGAATTCATTAAATTCTCAGTTTTTTTAATTCTCCATCTCTTCTCCTATCATCTGGTTCTCTTCTTTTTGGACCGTATAGGAATTCGTTTATTGCTTCTGCTCTGCCTCCACGGTTGCTTTGTTTCTTCTTTTGTTTTCTGTTTAATTTGGTTGGGATGTTTTGTTTTTATTGGCAATGCGATCGTGGGATGCCGACGCATGGGAATTTGGATATCTTTGTTCGAGTTTGAATGAATCTGCTGGTTCCAGTGGGGCAATGCGGGGGAACGTGAGCATTGGATTTTTGCGTGAATTCGACGCTTTGTTTTGTTAGTGTTCCTTTCGTTAGAAAATTTGCATTTCGTTTTTTTTTTTTTTTTAAATTCGATAACTTGGTTGAGGATTTGATTCTCGTGAGTATTGCTTTGGCTTTTGTTTGCTATTCTTAATTTTTTATTTTGGAAATTTTCATTTGGGTATTTTTGGGTGGGTGGTTAGTGCAGGATTCGATTGATATGAACGTTGCAACGATTTGAGTTACTTGTTCTTCTTGCGTTTCTCGTTCTTTTTCTTGTTTATTTGATTGATTAGGCGAGTCGATGTTAGTCTATTCGTCCTTTTTCAGTCGATAAAGCGATCAGTTCAGTTTTGCTTAATCAAACTGTGTCTTTCCGTTGTTGCTGTGTGATTTGAGGCGGTTTTTTTTTTTTTTTTTACATGCAAAAGTAGAAATTTCAGCGGTGTCATTATGATTTTGGTAATGCTGACAGAATAGATCGTCGGGTTTGGCGAATTAATAGGCTTGCAGGAAGCTAAGTTCGATACAATATAATTCGTTTTGAATACGATACGATTCAACAAAATCAATCAACATGATCCTCTTCTTTTTTTTTTTCTTTTTTTTTTTTTCTCTCTTTTATCCAATGGGATGGAATCGAAGCAGGCCTTTTATAGGATTGGGGTTGGTACTGGGGCATGCTCTAACTTTTCTAAAACCACCAGCACTTGCTAAGCGAGCTAGACTTGTATAATCTCTAGCTTGTCTCTGAGCCTGCTTCACTAGCTTATATTCAGGTCGCTCAACCCATATAGGTGGCCATCACAAGCTTATCCAGTCTCCAGTCTTATTGTAATAGATGCATTTCCCCCCAATACCAAAACCAGATGGTTGTTTGAACAAGTATTTTAATGGTGGGGTCCAGCTTCTGATGGCCTCGTGATCGCAATTGATGACCTGCCTTGCGGGAGAATTGAGAAAATTATCTTCTGGGAAAACATTACTATTTTGGTTAACTTCCTAGTAGTAGCAAAATGAAAGATGTTCTTTTGTGGGAGGAGATTGCTACCCTTTTTTGTATGAAAAGACGATAGGAACTACTTTTTCTTGCACTTAATTTTGCTCAGGTTTTGCAACAACCATTTGGTATTTGCAGGGAGCAAGCTGTCCCTACACCCAATGGATGTTAATGGCTTCAGGAAAACAAGGCGAAAAGATAATATTATAAAAGAGAACGGGAATCCAAAGATGTTGAATGATGTTGAAGAGCTTGATCCATGGACAGCATGGGCATACAAACCTCGCACTATTTCCTTGCTACTTTTTGGTGCTTCTCTTCTTATGTGAGTTCCTGAGCTCATGTAGTTTGCCTTGCTACATAAAATATATTAGTTTACATGTTTCTCTTTCACATGGATCTTGAAAGCTGAAGCATTGTTATACAACGATTAGCCTAGGAGGATATATTCATGCAAAACCATAAGTACTGCAAGATTTTCTCTTCTCTTAGCTGCGCTGAAATTCCTCAATACAAATACTAAAATATAAACTAAAACAGTATAATTGAAACAAATAAAAGGGAAAATCCTGTTTAGATGTCTCATTGCTATATTTTTAGTGCTAATGGAGATAGTCTTAACACAAAGGACTTTTGAAGATTTTCTGATGCACCTTTATTGTTCAGTCTGTTGGTTATGTCCGCCATTACATCTGTCCATTGAAAATTGCTCTATCAATCTCAAGAGGTTTTCTCATGGTTCTCATTTTTACTAGTTCTAAACTATGATGGATCTCTTACCCTTCTTGACTTCCACCTAAAAAAAAGCAGCAAATATTACTCGCCACTTCCGTCCCTATATTTTCTTCGAATTCAGTAAGTTGTTTGACAATTCAATAGCCTAAGCCTAATTGAAATCATCAGTTTGTTCGTTAAAATGAAATTTGGCACATTGACACTTTTACTTATGAAGCTTGTCATTTCATATCATCCAGTCATCATATCATAGCGCAAGTTTGATGCATATCTATTGTATCTTTTTCTATTAGTTGGGCTAGTGGAGCTCTTGAACCAGAAAACACTTCTGTAGATCGTCTCACATCTGTGAAAAGGTATGCATATCCATTTTTTGTGTTTCTACTGTATCAGTGTAGTACAGGATCCATATTCCATACAGCTTACACGGTTAGTAGGGAGAGGCAATGATGTTGATAATTTGTTCTATTGCCACGAGATTCCTATTTATAAATTCGTTAGTAGTGCTGTTTTATGTAATTATTATTTTATTGTACGAAGTTTTGAAGGTGTGTGGTATATTGATATCTTCAGAAAAATATGTTTGATTCATATGATTTCCATGATAGGGGAGTCTGGGCAATGATTGCAGTCTTTCTTGCTTACTGCTTGCTCCAAGCACCATCAACGTAAGTGACAAATTCATCGAATCAAGAACCTATATTTTTGCGTATCAATTCTAGTTTTTTGTCTGTGAATTGAATAGATCTCAATTGAGTTATTAACTGTTGATTAACTGAGGTAACCCACTGCTGATTACAGTAGCTACTGTGGATGACCGGAGGCAGCCATGCTGCTGAATTGGCAGGCCAAATGGGCATTCATATATTTTAGAAATGTCATGGTTCTTTTAAGTCATCAATCACATGTATGAAGATCACCCAAGCCAACCATAATCTGCACCTCATGTTACTGGGTGATGAACATCCTCTGCATATGAGGGTCTTTATAAATTCTGTTTTAGATTCTGTGGAGCTCATTAGTTAGTTATCAAGATTACTTCCAATAAACAGGACAACTGTTTCTTTTCTGGTTACATATTGTTATTTTAGGATTTATGTTTGCTGCTACGGGATTTTTGTTATCACGATTGGCTGTGCCAGTCAGGGAGAACATGCACCATCTCCTTTGCCATTTCGTTCATCATGTTGTTATATTATGTGAACCAAATTCCTGTGCACAAACTTCAAGAAAAGAAACCTCAAGAATAAAAATTGAAATATCATATTTCAGACAGTATATTGAGCTCTGAAAAATAGCAGTATCATATTTAGCCCTGGGTTTCCATTTAAGCTAGGGTAACAAACAACCAAGAGGTACGTGTCGTTTACGAATTTTCTAATTCTCTTATTTTCAGCATTCTAATCCGACCACATCCTGCAATTTGGCGTCTGGTTCATGGAATGGCAGTTGTATACCTTGTTGCCCTTACATTTTTGCTTTTTCAGGTTGGTTTTCTTTTTCCTGTTTTGTTTCTTATCAAAGTTTAGTCTTATGGAGGGAAAAAAAAAAAGAAAAAAAAAGAGTTCAATCTTGTGGATGTTAGATAGTCCTTCTGGCTTTGCTTTCTATTGTTTTTATCAGATTGTTCTATATACCATTGAGTTGAATATGTCATAAGGCTTCTACACTCAGATCACATTTATCCAGAAGTCTGTTGTGTTTCTCTTCATTTGCTGAAGAGAAAAAAGCTGGTTATAGACAATCAAGAGTGCGAGTGAAAGAAGAAAATTACATCTGAATCTACCTATCTACTTCTCTTTTTCCTGTTCAAATTATTTTTTTTCTTTGACCCTGAATGTGTGACATTGTGGTTGTAAGGGGTTTTTAACTTCCAATTGTTCTTGTCTTGAACATATGTAACCAAATCAAAACCATTTCTTTTTATATCTAAAAAATCAAAACCAGTTTGAACAGCCAAAATCTCATCAAACCTCAACTCTTTTCAAAATGCCCAGAATAATCTGAATTCTTAGTTATGGGTACTCTTGTGTCCATTATAAGTCTTTTCAATGTTGGTTGGCATCTTCTATTGTTTTTGATAAATGCTGTTTGCTGTTCTCTGTGTTTCTTGGGTTCATCAATTTTAGCATAGTTACAAAGTTCAGTAATGTTATATAAATGAAGAAGTTGTTCATGGTAGTTACAAAATTCAAGAATATTCTGTAAGTAAAGAAGTTGTTCTTGATTTTTTCCAGCAAACAAAATAAGAATAAGTCAATGTTCATGAATGGTTCAATTTTCAGATGTTAGCAGAAGAAGAATTTCCTTTTTTGTGATGAGAAATAATGTTCACCCCAACTTTTAAATCAATTCAAAATTTCCATCATTCATTAGATTATTGATTAGTGAATATTTAAATATGAAATGATGGTTAGTCATTTTAAAAGATATATTTCCAATCTCTCTCTCTCTCTCTCTCTCTGTGCTTCATTACATTACCGTGGATGCATTTTTTAACTTTATTTTTATTTGTATCCATATGATGCATCTATTAGATATTACTCTCCCTATGTCTATATTCTTCAAGATATGTTCTTTGACAACTGTTAGCTATGCGTATCAGCATGAATTTTGATTGCTAAACCATTTGCTCTCCTTTTTAACAACAGAACCGCGATGATGCTCGGCAGTTCATGAAATATCTCCATCCTGATCTTGGAGTTGGTATTATTACTCACTGAACTTTGCAAAATGTTACATTGAGTTTTCTTGTAGAACTGCAAAATTATAGCTATATGAAATTGAATTCTTCTTATTTATTCACACTACAGAGCTACCTGAAAGATCATATGGGGTTGATTGTCGAATATATGTGCCAGAAAATCCCACAAGCAGGTTTAAGAATGTTTATGTATGAGGTCTTCATTCACCATCTATCTTATTCATTTCCTTGCGTGCTCCTTAGTTGTCTGAATCTGTAACCGTACTATCAGCATGCGGGAAACACTTCAAGTTGCTAATGTTGTTCCTTTTTCTTTCAGGATACTTTATTTGATGAATTTGTTCTTGCCCACATTTTTGGTTGGTGGGGCAAAGCTATAATGATTCGCAATCAGCCCCTTTTGTGGGTTTTGTCAATTGGATTTGAATTAATGGAGGTCAGTCTCTCCAGATCATTTGTCTGAGATTGCTGATATTTTATTTCATTCCTGTTGGTTTCATGTATTCTGATTACCATGCAACTCTACAAGTAACAATCTGAACCTTGAGGTTTATCCAAATTTTGCATCGTGAAATATTTGATCAACGGAGCCAACTTGCTGGGTTTATAGATGACCACCACATCCTGCATGGTGGGTTCATCCAGATGCACAACTTAGCTGTTCTATGACATGCCAGATGCATACGCCTGGCTGCATATAGGCGCATAAAGATGCATGAATTTCTGAAAACTTCATTTTAATACTTTCTGTTTTTGTTTGTCTTTGTTTTGCAGCTCACATTCCGCCACATGCTACCAAACTTTAATGAGTGCTGGTGGGATAGTATCATTCTAGATGTTTTGATCTGCAATTGGTTTGGTAAGACACCTAATCTGCAAATTGTTATTTAATTAACTATCAATGCTTGCTCTTGAAACTTTGCTTCACTTCTAATGGACTCAGCTTTTATGTATTCGATGTCATCATTCAGCTACCATTTAGAAAATCCTCTTCTGAAAGACTTAAAATTTTGCAATTTTATCTTCAAAGATACTCATGGCTCACGGCTTTTGGGGGTGTTGAAAGAGAGTATTGTTATTCTTTTTCTGTTTGCATAAAAATGATTTTCCTCTTCTGAAAGATTTAAAATTTTGCAATTTTATCTTCAAAGATGCTCATGGCTCACGGCTTTTGGGGGTGTTGAGAGAGAGTATTGTTATTCTTTTGCTGTTTGCATAAAAATGATTTGCACATGTAACTTTTGCACTGGAGAATAACTTACCACTTATGGACTTTGCATTACTCCAATTAAGTATGGAACATATTAATTAGAACACTAATGTCCAGTTGTTTCAAGAGGTGTATACTCCAACCAGTTATAGAGACAAATCATTTGAAAAGAAACTACTAAACTTAGATTATACTATAACTTTTTTTTCTTTTGATTGGTGATTACACTACAACTCTTGGATTAGATTACTGCCTGATCCGTCAAAAATGTCATCTGCCTTAGTATAGTTGACATTGTTACTGCTTCAGCTAAATGGAACTTGTTTCAAAACTTAAAATGTAGGTTAAGTTCAGGTCTATGTTTTAAGCCTGTTTAACAAACAGCCAAATCTGGGTTCAATGAGCTTAACTTGGCTTTACATGGGCTCAGTAGGTAGCTTGAATTCACCTTGCCAGGCCTTGGCTTCATTGGAAAACTTTATAATCAGTGTATACTGTGCAATATATTGAATGGATATCTCCACCAGCTTGGTTTGAGCATTGAGAGCTAAATTCATGCTTAGATATCTAGGTGAATCTCAAGCTCGATGAACCAAGCTTGAACAAGTTTCATGGTAGGTCATTTTACTTTCCAGGCAATCAAGCTAGCAGTGCTCAAATTTGCTTCCTCAGTTTTGTATCTTTTGGTGGTGTTATTTCTAGTCAATGTATTCTATGTTATGAACTTCCAACCAAGTCGATCTACAGATTCTCTGCTTGGCTTTCGTGTTTGTGCTCCTGTTGTAGTGAATATTTCAGAGCATGTTTGCAGCAATGCTATCAACAGACTAGTTCAACCAGAAACTAGGCCTTGGTCAGTTCAATGCTATTAGAAATTAGTTTTTAAAATTTTTGACTTTCTGTAGTTATCTTAGATGCTATAAACTCATGAGACAAGAAGTTTAGGTCGTAATTACTGAAAAGTTTATTATTGAGGTATATGGTTTGATTATTATTGGTTTCTATTTTTTTATTTAGATTCCTTGCAGAAAATTCAAAATTTTAAAACCAGTCCAAAGTGGTTGAATTGGGTCAAAACTTTGAACAGAATGCAATCAATCATTTGGTTCCAGGTCTGTTTTGGTTTGATAGTACTGATTTGCATCATTGAATTGTTGCAGCTGTAAATGCATGATCCCCAATTTTTACTAAATGCAAGCAGTGTAAAAATTAACTCATTACAAAGGATTTTCAGTTCATGCGTGGTTGATTATCTTCCATTATCATCAAATTGGCTCTGACATCCTAGTTTTGATAGGAATTCACGCCTAAGAGTTTTGTGGTTGGAATTTTATTTCATTTTTCATTCTGGAATTGAAATATGATGGTTTATGGAAGGAAGATGGATCTCCTGTCAGCAAAGTTTTTGTAGAATAGATCATCTTTCAATTTATACAATTCACTTTTGTGAACTTTGATCACCATTAGAAGAGAGTGACAGTTGGGCCAAATTGTTGGAGTCTTGATGTTTTTCATGCTTTTATGAGGGGCTCAGTTTGACCAAGGGAAGTCAATTTGACTTTGTTATGAATTTCTTTTATGCGGTGGCTCTTTTTGGGATAACTGGATAAAGAGGTCTTGTTTTGTAATGTCTTGGCTGTCAGGTAAATTGAGAGACTCGATTCCTGTATTTGAGGGTTTAAGTGCTTTCTTTTCCAGTTCTGGGCTTCTGCAAATAGTGCAGAATAATCTCAAAGATGGAGAAAATTATGTTTTTTTTTATGACTCTGAATGAGAAGACAGATTTTGTTTAGAGAGAGTTTGGGGATTTAGGGCTTTGTGAAAAGAAAGAAGAGAGGGTTTTAGAATAGAAATAGAGTAGAAGAAGACTCCCCCAGGAATCAACCTAAGGGAATCACTCCCACAATCCAATCTCTGGGAAGAAAACTTTATTCATGAAAAATCTGCCACAACTATTCTTGTAGCTCTTTATTACAATCTATTCATAAGAGGAAAACCTATAATGACAAAAATACCCTTAAAATTCATAATTCTATTACAGGCGAAATTGACAAAAGCAATCTAGGTCTAAAACCATGCTTATTTTGGTAATCTGAATCCCAGTTGTATACTAGCCCAATAAGCAATCGAATTGCAGTACTTCAACATTTATTGAGCTTGATTTCATGCTTTAAAAGTAGCCCATGAAAAGAATGACGAATTAACTAAGAAAACTCAAAACTATTGCTGAGAAAAACTCAAAAGGAACAATCCTATAAAATCAGTAAATTAGTAAAGATTATCTCTATCTATGCTAACTCCCATGTGCGCCCCATATCATCATAGTGGTGCCAAACGGTTAATGACCCCGACTTGCCTTTCTTGCAATTCTTCATGTTTTATGTTTGATCCGTGTCAACAACTGAAAAGGCACATGATATGGTAATTGGTTCCTGAAATAATCAACAGCTTTCTCTGTTAGCCAATCTTTGGCCCTCTGCCTCCGTTCTAAAGTAAAAATCGATGTTCTTGCTGTCCCATCTCCAGTATCTGATGGAAGTCTTAAGTGCTGTCAATGGCCTACCTGAAATATGGTCTTGTGGATTTACCAAATGCGCATGCATGATTTGTTTCTTTGTTGAATAATGCAGGCATTTGGGCAGGAATGCATACTGTCCGGCATTTTGATGGGAGAACATACGAGTGGGTTGGAATAAGTCGCCAGCCAAATATCATTGGTAAAGTATGTCCTGAAGCATTGTATTTTACTTTGGTGCTTGTTTCCTTGTATTTTAATATTCCACAGATTAACTTCATTATTGAGCCTACAGGAGTAATTAATAGAAAGTAGTGTCTGTATTACTCTGGTACTTCATGAATTAGTAACATCAATTCAATACATTAAATGTTGCTAGTACTCTGTGAATTAGTACCATCAATATTATAGACATGAGTACTCATGAATCAGAACTATGTTGAAAAGCATCTTTTTGCATGTGGTTTCTGTGTATTGTGATCCTGACCCCTGGGGCTCTGATTTATGACTGGAAAGTCCTATTCAAGCGATAAAAGATCAAAACCAATCTGATTGTTCAGTAACCAGGGATCTTGACTTTTGACATCCACTTGGATACCAGGCGTGATGCATTGTTGAACCTGGAAAATGCAGTCTTATTGTCTCTACTTACTATGTCTTGACTTGCCTTCTTCTTGATTCTTATAAGGTGAAACGGACACTGGGTCAATTTACACCTGCACAATGGGACAAAGATGAATGGCATCCTCTGCTCGGTCCATGGAGATTCATCCAAGTGATCAGTCTTTGCATTGTGTTTTTGACTGTGGAGCTCAACACTTTTTTTCTCAAGTTTTGTCTTTGGATTCCTCCTCGAAATCCTCTGATTGTGTATAGGTTGGTTTTGTGGTGGCTGATTGCAATACCAACTATTCGTGAGTATAATTCATACCTACAGGACAGGTTAGTGGCTTCCTTTTTCTTGTGATGCAGATGTTCTTGCCTGTTGTGTTGGTAGCTTTGCTCAGTTTCTTAGTTATTGTGATTGTTTCCAGAAAACCAGTAAAGAAGGTGGGATCTTTCTGTTGGCTTTCTCTCGCCATCTGCATAGTTGAACTTCTTATCTGTATCAAGTTTGGCCATGGTGAGTGCTACAAGAACCTTTATCATCCCTTGTCCCAGATATTCACGTAAGTGGTTTCATTTCTTCAAGCTTAAAATGAAATAGGTGCAATTTCCTAGATGATATGAGAACTCTTAGGGCTCTTTGGTTAAATGCTTCAAAGTGCATTGGTCTGATTTTAAATATATATGTCTGGAGGTCATGATTTTTTATTTTAGTAAGTCATGATAGGTGTTTTATCTCTTGACTAATCTGGTGGCTTCATCGCCATTGGCCAATACCACTTTAACAGATTTTCATGTTTATATTCTTCATGTCTGATACAGTCTTGCTCTATCACCAGGTCTATTTCCCAATCCAATGCCTCCGTGGTTGATTGTCTTCTGGGGACTGGCTGCAGTGGCCCTCATGGTATTCTTGATTGCTTGGTCTTGGCATCTCCACCGAAGTATGGAGAGAAAGCGGTTATGATTTTGCCAGAGCATCACTAATTTTTCCCCGCATGGACATTTATCATGTACATATCAATCACCTTCATATTTTGTAAATTTTATGTCGTTGAATGAGGTTCGTCTAGAAAGTTTTTGTTCCTTTTTTATATTTTAACCCCCTCATCTTTGGTAGTAGCAGCCAGCAGGGAATATTTTTTAAACTGAATTAACAGTTTCCTCAAATGAAAAATGAATGATCAGGAGTTTTCGGTGACCAGGGCAGCAGAATCTCAATACCTTCTACTCCAGATTCATGTAAATACATACTACTTTATTTCAGTAGTTTACATCAGCACATCTGATTGCATCTGGAGGCAATTTTACTTGGGTGGAAAGAAATATTTGACGTCTAAATGAGAAGTTTTTTCCCCTCACATATTCAGCCTATAAATATGCAAAGCCTGGTGAACCTCTCAGCAAGAAAATTGTTCTCTGATGACTCGAGAAATAGTGTTGGGAGAAAGCACTTCATGTATTGTAGGTATTGAAATTTGACAAAGTTCCCTACAGGGGAAGGGTGGAATGCAACAAAAGGAGATTTGATCATTGATCTACTGGCAAATAATTTTTGGGCCTAAGAACTTGCAGATAAAAGGCATATTCGATCTGCTATTCTTCTTTTCATGGGGTTAATAACTTTTGCATTATAAAATACTAATGATGATAATAATAATTTACTGAATAATTACACTTCGTAGGGCAAGAAATTCAGGGCAATCTTCTCAACTAGACAAATCAGACACCTTGTATTTTTATAACAACGATTAGGCCCTCTATACAGAGAAAGGACACCAAAAAACAGAGAAATAAAGAACCATACCCATGATTTTACGTTTTTATTGGACAATATTTTCAGCAATCTCTCATTAGCAAGTAGCAATAGCATAGCTGTGATGGAGAGACTCAAAACCACCAACCATACCTTTATGACTCGCCCGTTTTTCTTTTCTTTTCGTTGTTATAGCCTCTTTTTCCATGTGGTCCTGGCTCTCACAATTTCTTCGTATTTGGGGCTCCCTTTGACCTGGAGAAGGTGAGTGTAACTCTGTGTGCACGTCGGGGACAACGGTCCCTTGCCATCCAAAGGCCGTGTTCCCAAATGAAGTCCTACTGAGTTTTCATCTGGTTGGCACAGGGATTGCACGATATCTGAGCTCCCACACTCCCTCCTGTATTCCAGTATGATGCTTGAGAGCTGGCATGTCTCCAAATAATTTTCGGGAATTGTCTGGCAAATGTAAGTAATTTGTGACTAATTAGATTCACGCCTGTTTGTGGACTAAATCTTAGATTGACTAATTGCAGATTTATGGGCCACAATCCTCAGTGAATCGAAAGACTTCTTTTTGTGGATTGTGGTAATTGAATAAGACTGGTTTTAATTACCTGTGAATTGGGGGAGGTATAATCAAGAGTAATGAATTACCTCTAACATCCATCTGACATATTTGACATTGTTAACGTGGTTGTTCATGTCCAAATCACTTCTCTTTGGCTGCAAGTTCAAGCACTGATGTTAGAAGTCATGAAGATTGGCTCCACTGACCTACAAATTAATTCAAAAGAATTGCAACAGTGGCCAATCCAACATGAAGAATCTAATAAGATGTAAGGTTAGAATTCTTAGTTTACCTTCAAATCCGAGTTCGCATACATAGCATTATCATCCAACTTTATAATCTTCTCCTGACCATTTTCCTCGATGGCATATCGATCGATGAACCATGGTGAGATCTCTGACCTCACTTCATCAGGCATCTTGGAGAGGCGCCTGGTTTTCCGGTTCATCATCACCCATGTGCTGTTCAATGATTGATCAAACACCATGCATAAATCAGCACTGAAAAACAGTTCCCACTGCTCCACAACCATCAAAGGATCAAGAACAATGAATGGCCCAGATTTTCTTGCCTGGTTGCCCGTGCGAAGACATGGCCGGTGAGATGGCTTCGGATCAGCCAATCTCTTCGCATCCCGTTCTTCCCAGACGCCCCCACCCATGTGTTGATGTCCACCACTTCTCCCCTGCAACACAATCCAACCGTCCAAATTAATTAGGCTGATCGCTGCAACGATCATGATAGATGAACCGATGATAATGATGACGGCGCTGATACTGATATATATTGATAACGATGAGGATGATAACTCACCAAATGGGGTAGCTATCGACTTGGACTTGCATCCGTGTCACAACCCAGATGAGACTATTTTTCATCATGCCGTGGGTTGCACCGAATCCATCTCCAAGCAGACCCGACATCCATACATGGTTCAGGGCTGTTTCCTACGTGCATGCCATCAATCTCAACGTGAGTGAAACAGCTGCATGGCAGTGTCTGTTGCAAGCGGCATGACTAATTAAAATTTTGGGGGCAGGGGTGTAACTGAATATTAAAGATTTATTTGAATTTTAAATATTAGTTTTTATATTTATTTTTAAGTAGAATATGGGTTTCATTATCAATAATTATAATGCCAATAAAAATGTTGACTTTTTCACATTATAAAAAAGCTCCAATCATGACCAACCCTCTTAAATGAATTAATTTGGAGTCGTCTTCAATGTTGTTTAATGTGCACACAAGTTTTTTCTTTTTTATTTTTATATAAATATTACTACAAAATTTTCGATTTTTGGCAAATTAAGATTTTTTTTTTTTTTTGCAAAAGAATAAAATTTGCTCGCTAAAGAAATACTTTTTTATGGTTGATAAAGAAATACTTAGTATTATTGTAGCATATTTCATGTAACAGCCACTGAAAAGAAATTAATAACTCATTTTTTGTGTTTAAGCGAAGAAGTTTTGATTTAGTCGCCCAAACATTGTTATAAATAAGAAAAAAAATTCTTGTCTATGAAAACATTACAATAAGCAAGAAAAAAAATTTTGTCAATCAGGTCTAAACAAAATCTTTCCCCATATAAATTTTATATTTTTATTTCGTTTATTTTTCTGGTAATTTTGTTTATTTTTTGTGCATAAAAATGCAAAAAAAAAATCATTTTTTAAATTCACAAAATTAAACAAAATAAAAATATAAATTTTATGCAGTAAAATATTTTACTTAAGCTCACATATTCACACCAAAAATTTTAAAAATTTAGAAAATAGGAAAAGCTTGCATGTGCAAGCATTGAAAGATAACCCACATATATAGACGGATGAGGCTAAATGTACTCGTGTGCACTTAGCCCCAATGCAATGGGTGCGTTTAACTCATTTTTTAAATTTTTTTGATATTTTTTTTTATAAAACTGTTAATCTCAGAGTATTTAACATTTTTATCAAGTTTTACTATTTTTGAAGATTTTTAGATATTTTTTATTTTTTAAAGTCAATGGCATTTTTAGTAATTTAAAATTACAAAAAATGTTACTAATTTCCAAAAAATAAAAAAAATCTAAAATTTCTAAAAATAGTAAAACTTAATATACATATTAAATATATTTAGATTAACGGATGTATAAAAAAAAGTTTCAAAAAATGGAATAAAGTACTTGAGTGCAATGTATCCGGCTACATGTATAAACAAATTGGTGATTGAATCCGAGTTCGGTCAACCTAAGTCATGGTTTACCCTTTGCACCATTGCCTACTCACGGCCTGGCCTAGTTATCATCACATGCCTCAACAAAACGCCTCGTTCAACCGGTACTCTCTTAAAAATTTAAATTTTTTGAAAATGGAAAAAAAATTGTTGCCAGAAATCTATGATAGTTTTTTTTTTTTTTGTTATTTTCCAGCTTTTGGTAATTTTGCAACAGACTTTTATAATTCGATCTAAATGCCTTATCATTAGTGCTTATATGCAACAAACTACTCTTTATGTTTGAGAAAAATCGGTGCTTATAAACAACAAAATTCATTTTTGCTGCCAAATTTGTTGCCGAAACTAGGCTACTATACGCCCAACGTCCATGATCGCATCCATTATTTTATTTTTTATTTTTTATTTTTTTGATGAGAATCGCATCCATTAATTAATCTCACTCGAATGGAATAGTTGACGCTGTGACCAGAATCAGATCCAGTGCTACAAGGCAACAGATTAAAAATTCAAACTAGGAAGAATGGCCAATTGCGTCTTGAGATGTCTCGCAAAAAAGCTTTCTGATGCATGGTTTGGATCATCCGATTGGTGCTGTTTTGGCCTTCTGGTGCATGCAGCAAAAGTTGGTTCGATGGGCATCTATCAGTGTTCATGGGGCACTCCAGATAATAATGTTCCAACAGACCATAAATTTGGATTAATTAAGGAATCGATGAAGCTGAAAGAACACGATCAATGAGGGCCCAACGATTAATACCAGTAGTGAGACGAATGCAAACCTGAAGAAGATTGAGGACGGTTTCCAAGGTAGCAGTCTTATCAGCACCCACCTCATAGGAACGAACGACCACCGTCTGCGTATAGCCCACGCCACCGTCGGTGATCAGCCCTTGACGGAAATGATCAACTGATTGTTTCTGGGTGGGAATATTTTGGCGGTTGGCCTGATCAATGATGCCGATGGAAGAAGCAGCCAGCTTTTCAGCTGCAGCAGGTGGTGCCATGGAAGTAGTCATGAGGGTGGCAGCAGCGCTCGCCGGGTTCTTCGTGGCGGATGAGAAGCCATTTATCTTGATCGGATGCTTGTTGCTGTTCCCGCTTTTATCGTTTTCGCCGCTATAAGAGCATTTCGGACTGCGCAACAAGGCATGGGAAGAAGAAAATGAAGCCATCCTCTTTTGGGTGGAGAAGGGAGAGGAAGAAATTGAAACAGGAGAGGTGGATGGTACTGATTTTATAGATAGAGAGGGTAGACTGGGAGGGAACTTGGAGCTCCCAGCGAAGCAGATAAAACAAAGTTTCGATCAAAGAAAAAGTCATGCAACTCATTTCTAAAAATAATTTTCTTCTGCGTTTTGAGTGAGTTGTGGTCACTTGAAAATATTTAGTCTTATGTAAATTATAAAAATCGCTTATATTAGCATACAGATTTATTGGAATAGAATAAAATAAGAAAGAATGTTTCAGATACTTTAGATGTTGAATTAGTAATTTAATATATTCTAAATAAAGAAATCAAATTCTTTTATTATATTTTATGATTTTATCAAAGGGCTCTGCTCCTGTATAACTAGTTTATATATAAGTGATTTATGTACTCCTTTTTATTTTTAAGATATGATTAATGCAAAATCTACTTCATTTATTATATTTAATGTCCTTTGGTCAAAAGATATGGGTCTAAAAGGTTGTAGAAATCTTTAATTATGCGGGTACCATTGAAGAATTCCCCCAGCAAAATACAAGTTGCTACAGACTGTTTCATTCTAGACCGTTCGTCTTATTTCATGGGCCTTAGCCCATCATCGCAAGCAGTTCCAGCTGCATGAATCGTGTTGTGCTCATTGATTTTATTATATCTTTCTTAGTTACTTCTGGTATTGCATTTTCCTTTTTTTCGTCTTCAAAATCCCAAAATTTTAAAATGTGGGATGATACAACTGAGGCATGATTGAAATGTGAGGCAGAGTATTAAGAAGCAAAAGGGCGGGCAGCACCGATATGCGACTAGAGGACAACCAACGAGGGACGTGATTTTGCCTATAGTAGATGAAATCATCAAGGCTGTGACGTCGCTGAGTGATAATTCAGGGCTGGAGTTTCTGAAAACTAGAGTCTAGAAGGCCTAGGAATAATCGGTGCTTGTAAAGTGGGGACAAAGGAGCATTGGCAGTGCCAAGTATTCGAAATTTCCAAATATGTGGGTGTAGGGCCGAGCTCGGAAAGCAAAGGGAGATGTGGCCTACGCATCTCTTTGGCGTTTCTTCTATATGCCAAGATTTGGGCTTAATGATGAGACCAACCTAGGTATTCACATGCATGTTACCCGACAAAGGAAGAGCCAGGAACGATGTCAATTTAATGAAGAACGTGAAAAAAAAAAAAAAAAAAATTTCCGAATATCGGTACACTGATTATAAAAGATAATGGGTCCCACCACTATGATTAATGTTGCTCTCCCTCGGTCAAGGGGAAAAAGCTTAGAAAAGGAGCTTGTGTCTGTTGACTCTTATCACAGAAATTGGTGTTTTTTGAGGTAAGGTCATAGGGTGCTTTTGGTTCATATGTAAGGAGAAAAAGAGATTCCAAGTCATCGTATCCATTCGGATCTATTCTAGCGAAAATTTTCATTTTACCATCATTTGTCTTATCACTTTTTTTAAAAAAAACAAAAAAAAAAAGAAAGAAGAAATTTTTAAGGAAAAAAAAGTTATTTAAGAATGAAGATAATTCTATGAAACCTCTTTTCTATATAACTCTTTTATTTTGACTATTTTAATGGTTGATCTGCTACATTTGTTGTGTTTAACATTATTTATAGTATCCTGTAAATTTTTTTATTTGTTTAATACTATTGTGCATTGGTCACATCTACAAATGCATAAGATCAACATAATAAAATAGTTTAATGTTAACTATCAATTTAAAGTTGAATTTTCTACATACAATCTGTTTATAATATCATTCTTATGTGAATAAATGATTTTATAAAATATTGTTACATTTTAATACATATGTGAATGGATTTAAGTATTTTTCCTAATATATATACACACATGAACATATATATTTCTGAGTAAATGTAATAAATGATATTATATACAAGCAATGTATTGAATTTTTTATCAAATATCAAAGAGTTACGTGGAACCACGTACATAGGAGCGGGCCCAAGTTATGAGTACATAAAGATGTTAAATGATAGCGAACGTCATTGTAGAGCGGAATATGACAAAATAGAATCCTCGGAGCTAACCCCATATAAGCTGAAAACAACTTCCGGATGATGATTCTGATGATCATTTTCTTAAGAAAGAGTCTTAGAATTGTCTAATTCTCTTCCCTTTATTATTGGGGTCATTAATTTCCCTATTGGTTGTTCGTTCATGCTGGAATGGCTTCCTTGAAAAGAGCTTTTTCGACAAGAACTTATTGCCTATTTTCGTGATTTTGTTAATGCTGGGATGGCTTCCTTGAAAAGAGTTTTTTCGACCAGAATTTATTGCCTATTTACATGATTGGATCGCCAAATGCATCTGGAGATTGCCTCGCTTTTATGGGTAATCGATGGAAGGGCAACACCAATTACAAGCAGCTCTGTATGTGTGAAAGAACCTGGTTTGGTTACTGTACCATCCTTTTTTCGCAAATTTTTATTAAGCGTTTTACATTACACCTTCATTTACAGGCAGTTGCAAATTGTCATTTTCACCCGGCTGGCAATTAATTGTATGCATTCCAGTGGTTGACTTAACAATAACCTGGTAAAACATCAAAAGGAATAATTGAGTTCAGAAACCTTTTCTCTAGTGAGCCTTGAGAAAAGTTTAGCGATTTCAATCGTCCTAAAAAAGCTTTGAATTTCGATCATCTGAGGCAGCGGAAATCATCCGAACCCGGGTGTGGGGGCTGATAAACAGCCAGCAGATAATGCAGAATCACACAAAATCCCAATTGTGAAGCGTCCAAATCAAAGGATGTTATTCAAGAGAGGCTTGACTATTGAGTGAAAAGCTAGATGAATTACAATTGGAGTTGAAGAATGCCAAACTTCTAGCACTTGTTGCCTCTTGCAAACACTTTCCAACTGGAATGGGTACCTGCAAACAACGGAATGTTGTGGGGGCGTTTGGTTGAAGGCAAAGGGAGAAAAATAAAATAAAGAATTAATGCTAACCTACATTCCAAAAAAAATGGGAGAAAATTTTTAAAAGGTAGAGTGATGTGATATGACATTAATGATTAAGAGTAAAGGAAATAAAATTAAAATAGATAGTATAGTGTATGAAAAATGTAAAGACATGAGCGGAAAGGGGACTACTTGAGTAGTTAAGACGTCAAATTATATAAGTGTGCCAAAAATGTGGAGGATTTTTTTCATTTGGCATTGTTATGATTCAAAAACAAAGATAACGAGAAGAAAGATATGATTGCTACAGTAAAAATTCGTTAGTGTACCTGTGCGGACCAAATATTCGAGCATAGGTACACTAACTAAATTTTGTAGAGGCCCGATCACCTGTTGCCAGACGTAGGTGGGCCCCAGTTGCGTCCGGCCATTTAACTTATTTTTTTAATTTTTATTAACATGTTAACTTAGATGTATTTCATCTATAATCCAAAATTTACCATTTTTGGATATGTTTATATATTTTTTATTTTTAAACACAGGGATATTATGGAAAAATTACCACAATGCCCTTGTTTAAAAATAAAAAATATATAAATATATCCAAAATAATAAAACTTAGAATATAGATTAAATATATAAGTTAACGGTTTATTTTTTAAAAAAAAAAAAAAAAAAAGTTAAACGACTGGACGTTAGATATACTTTCAGTCTTAAGAATATTGTAAGTATATTTCTTCTGATGCTTCCAAAAAAACACAAAAAAAAAGTATGCCTTTAGTTTAAATATTATGAATAACCCTTATAACCCCTTGGCAAAAATTATATGTGTACTCCATGCCATTAGGAATTCATCTGTGAAAAATAAATAAGATGATAAATATCATAAAAACCTTATCGCAAACCCACCATCATTTTCGTCTCTCTCTATCATTGGCCAATATCCATTGCACAAGAGACGGCACTTTCCGTGGGTTTTTCTATCGTTCATGGTGGGGGAGAGGATGTCTAAGGGTATTTTTAAGTATTTCTCTCTTTTTTTTCAATAACTGAAACAAAAGTGTGGCAACATGACATATACTTGCAATTTTTGTTAAAAATTAAGGAGCTTATTTACAATATCACTCAAACTATAAATGTATATTTGTAATAACCCTACACCATAAAACTTCTTATTTCCTGTGGAGGGAAGCTTGAGCGCGTATGCCAGCCACTGCCTCCCATCTCAATTTTAAAAAAGAAATAGTTTTGGAAGCTATATATAATATTGCTTCTTGCCACTAAACATGCCCAGACAATTCAAAATGCAGAAGAATATGCGCTTTCCTTTGAATTTCTAGGATTCACATGCAGTACTTTCTAGTATTTTATGAACCAAGAAAGCGATGGGAATTGTCCAAGCTTGTGCAGCTTTTGAACTTGTGTTGAGTTTCCGAAGGTAAAGACAAGTCGGCATAGCAAGACAAGGCTCTCCTCGGTCTTTTAAGCCTATTTTGATTTTCACACATGAAGACATGCTCCCATGCATTCCAGGGATTGTATGGGGAGGACTACAAGTTCAACAGTCTTTCACCAACCTTCAATCTTCCTGCTGAACTGCAGATTTGGCTGGTCAGGTGATTTTAATAATGTCTATCAAGTCCATAGTTATTTAATCCTCTGAAAATGAAAACGTTTGACTATTTCCACCCAGGAAAAGTCCACAACAGGATAGTCCAGAGTGATGTCCATAACATTAATTTGAATTATATGGTCAAAATGAGAAAAAAATGATAAAAACCTATACAGGGTAGCAATCGATATGCAACGGGCCCTACATCCATGATGAAATCAAACATATTGGTAGTATAGTTCAAAATAATTTGTTTTTTCTTGGGTAGGCCAAACATGCTTACAAGTATAGATTTTCATGTGTAAATTATAAAAAAAATACTTAGTTTTATTTACCTATACATCAAAATGTTATGATATTTTGTAGTCACTCCCATAAAAATGATGTTTTAGACGCTATAGATGTTCTACTAACTGTTTTAAAATTGATATATAGACCAAACAATTTTATTACATCTATGTTGTACCTTTTTAAGTTGGGCTACATGCATATTTGATTTTGATGAAACTTGGTATTATAATTAACTAATAATTCTAAATGTATGAATGGGTTAGGTTTTGTTTTTATCATCAAATGGACTCCACTTGCAGTCAACTGCACCCTAACTAGCATATCTCAATCTCAGGACGAAATAAATCATTAATGTTACCTACTTGTATTACTAGATTTGTGATAAATAATTAAATAGTTTTAAAAGTATATAATTACTAGATTGGTGAGATACACAAATGGAATGCCAATTTTAAGAAAAAATTTCAAAAAATCGAAAAGCACTACTACTCACCTTCTAGATAGAGAAAATCCAGCGACCCATCATTTGTAACTTTCATGGTCAAATAATTTCTGAAGAATTGCCTGGGTGGTAAACAAAACCAGAATTGTTGATTAGCTTCTCAAGTAGATAGCAATTGTCAATAGAGCCCAAGTCACAGGAACTCATTGCAACATTAGATTAACCAATAGGAAAGAAGGAAAAGAGAATCTGATGTGCAATTTCTTTTTATTTCTTGCCAAGACTTCCTCAATTCAAGGGCAACGGAAATTCATTTCCTTGTATCTTACTCAGCAAGTTTATCATGCCTGAGCCACTCAATGAACTAACATCACAAGATATTCTTCACAATGGCAAGAAAATGCAACGATTCCTCAACTCCTTCAGGTCCCAGGTATGCATGCAGCTTGAGGTTAAGAAATGATTGAGCATGGATTACAATCAACATAATAATCATTTTTCAATCAACTTACAGGACAGGAGCGGTTCAACTTCAACCCCTGGTGGAGCTCCTGGGGTGCCACCAGAAGTTTCGCTGGGCGGAATTCTAAAGATAAATTTTGTCCCCTGCTATCATTAAACCTAATTAATTCACGTTCTAAAAGGTGTTCGAATGCCTGCACTAAAATAAAAATCAAAAAAAAAAAAAAAAAGAATTTGTTACCACATCTTTCCTCTCTGTTGAAAATAATACTCGTTCAGATTATGTAAGAAGAGTATTGACTAACATACACACCCGCAAGCAAACACTCAGCGCGTAATAATCAGAGGTTTGATATGTGTCATGTACGCTCTTGTACTCTGCCATAGATCACAATCAGTCAATCTAGGACTCTATTCCCTTGTAGACATGTGAGTGCCCTCCCATGTGAATTGCAATTATTAGACTATGAGATAACCAACTTGTACCTTTTATGATTCATATTGAGATATTAGGCTCCACAACACAAAATTCCGCTAATGGACAATTGCATCACTACGAATGCTAGCAATCATCACTATAGCGCAGAAAGTGAGTTTTTCATCATATATTAGTAATTCAATCTGATTTAGTATTGGAACTATGTCATGATATTTGGTGCAACCAAAGAAATCACAATCTAGCAATTTCCACTTTCTTGTAGTGAATTTTTATAACTCAAGTCACATGGTGCACCAACAAAAAAAAAAAAATCATAAGCTTCATAACAAAATAAAGTAATCCTCAAAATTAAACCTTTCATTATGGAATTGAAATTGTAGGAGTTCTGCTCTTTGACCTCCAGCCTATGCATGCACACAAGAAGATAGAGTTCAAGTACGGAAGCATCTGCAAGAATGATTCGGAAGAAATCATCCATTAAGATCATAGTTGAAGTTCGCTTCCCAAAAGAGTAGGCCTGAAATTTCTCCTGAAGTACTGCAATGGAAGATTCATTTTTCTGCACTCATGTTGCTTGCCAATACAGAGTCCACCACCATCTGCCATGGTGGTTTATCACGTCCAATTGCAACTTTTTCACTAGCTGGTAAATTCCTAAATGCAATCATCCTTGTTGTTTTCAATAAAGGCTACTTATGTTCCACAAAGGTGAAAACATCATTAGATGTTCCATTTGAAAGAAACAAAGAATAAAAGGCATAGTGAATGTGCGTACTTGTGGTCCCAGCTTTGATTCCAAAAAGGAGCAAATGACTCCGTGTAATGTAATGTAATTAAGAGAGGGAGAGAACGACAGAGAGGAATAAAAGACAAGAATTATTAAACTTCTTTTCAACCTTGTAGAATTTCAAGCTTCGGCTGCCTTTCGATACATGGAATAACATTTTTGAAATTCTCAAGTGATAGAAATCCAGTCTTGAGATCCATACGGGAAACAGCATGAAATCTGGTAATAGGGTTTTTCAATCAATTAGCTTTGCAGACTTTTGATTTACAATTCTCAACAATTTAATGTGCACATTTCTGAGAAGGGACTTACAGAAACCTAACTAGATAGCTTGTGCTGTTATCAACATCAGACAACAAATTCAAAATCTCTGTGAATCTTTGATCACATAATATATTCTGCAAAATAATGCAAATATAAAGACATTAGTTAAAATTACCATAAGCATTTATAGCCTATGGTATGAAAAGAAAAATTATTAAATTTCTAAGCACTTAAGTTTCCTGCATGACGAAGAGCTAAATACGAAGTGTCCAGTCTAATTGCTCCTATAAAACAGTAAATGGACTAGACTAAAATATTCTTGGATGAGATAATTTATCAGCAAACCTTAAAAAGATTGACCAGGATGAGATATCCCTAGGATTTGCTATAAGTAAGTCAAGACAAAGTGAGCTTGCCCTCATTGGCAATTCCAACAGCGTGACTCATCTTTGTCCTGAATATGAGATTGAGGTGCCTTTGTGACCATCTGCATAAGGGACACTTCAGTGTGATGCATCAACAACAGCATATGCACATCATCATGTCCATGACTGTACTGGTCCTTGTCAGAGGTACCAATGCCAGAAATATGAAGAGGATTAAGTGCAGACCACATTCCATCTGGAGATTAATGTCATTATTTGTCAACTGGAAAGCTTAAAACAGATATTTTTTAAACAATTCAGCAGCTCTAAAAGTCAATTATTTTAAAGCATTTTGGGAAAGTTATTTGGAAGAGGGATACCTGGATCTTTTCATTAAACTCAGTTGCATAGCTACTAGAAATGTCTGAATCAATTGGTAAAGAAAATATATGGTCTAGCAATCTGCAGAATCTAACAAGAAGGAATGTTAGAAAAGGTGTTTGCTGCATTAATCCTTAGTCTCCAGTGAAGGTTCTACAAATTCCACAAAAGAAAGTATAGGATGACCAACCTTTGTATGTCTTTGGTTGATGGAGGGACAAACAGTAACTTCCTATGCGAAAAGCGTGATCTTACTCTCTTTTCTAAGAGCTGATCAGCATCCTGCATTGCATGTAGAAGACTGAGTAATGAACACAAGGATACATAGACACAAAAATAAACACAGATCTAAGCACTGGACAGCCAGGTGCATGTGTACATGCTCGCACATACAAAGACTTGAGTAATGGACACAGATACACACAGACATGCATAGGCACCAGAAACCATGTGTGTGCATGCATGCACATGCACACACAAAGTTTCAACCATTTATTACATCAAATTGGGAGCAACAATGGCAGCAACATTTGATTCAGAGGAACCTGCACACAGAAATGAGGAAACTAGGGAACCTTGCTCTGGAATCGTGATTGTAACTTAAAGACACACTGTTTAACTAATGGTAGCATGCAATTAAATATGACAAAAATTTCTTTATTAATCACTTTCCGGTGTTATTTTCTAAGAAGAGTGTTTACCTTAGTTGAACCATTGGGTAAAATCCCTAACATTTGTATTCACAACAGGGAAACATACAATTTACCTGTTGGATCCCATGGTAACTTTCTCTCAAATTATTCTCCCAATTTTACTTCTCTTTTCAATTGTTCTCCCATGTCATCTTTCTTAACTTCGATATTTTCATCTCCTCTCGCTAGTTTACTGGCACAGCAAAAAGGAGTTCCCTTCTTGCTTGATGGTCTACAATAATAGGAAATGCATGACTTAAAACCAAGAAAAAGTTACCATGCGGCAACTGACACCAATCACTACAGCCTGTGAAGTTAGAGATTGCAATGCATCTAGCAAGCTGTAAAGTAATTTTTGCTTTCCCTGCAGAGAATAAAACAGAAAAATCATGAACTTCTGCATTGAATAGCCACATTGATAATATTCATAGCTATAATTCTTGAAATGAACAGGGATTGTTCCAGCTTTTGATATGTGAATACAGATAGTATGCAAAGAAAAGTGTAAATAAAGGGTAAGACGGAGAAAATAGAATTCAAGCTTCGACACTCAAGAATTTCCAGTGTGTCATTATGAATGGAGTTGTGCACTCAAAATATACCTGTGTAAAGAGATCGAATTCTTCCAGCACAAAAATGATGGTCTTATGAGCTAGTCCACACTCTCTGGCAGCTTTCTTAAATGAGTAAATCCAAAATAGCAATGGGATAATAAAATTTGAACTGGGATATCATTCCATATTTTAATTGTCCT
This sequence comes from Annona cherimola, assembly GCA_030490835.1. NCBI lineage: Eukaryota > Viridiplantae > Streptophyta > Magnoliopsida > Magnoliales > Annonaceae > Annona > Annona cherimola. Next base: position 88,898,795 of record CM059973.1, on the reverse strand, counting down.
CACCGCAACATGGCAAGAATGAATTGAGTGTTGTCATCAAATGAGGCCTACAATAGCAACAACAAACCCAAAAAAAAAAAAAAAAAAGAATTGAGGATTTAAGAACCTCAAACTTGTAAAGTGAGATTTTGCAAAATTTAATGACACCGGTCAATCAAAAAATGTTGAATAATATAGAATTAGTACCATTTTCGAGAATATCAATTGATGTCCCAAGCATAGCTGTCTAGCAATTTCCTACAAAGCTCATAAGCACGTTAATTCCTCAGGCCAATCAAGCAAGAAGAAAAATCTTCCAAGAAGGATGAAAGATCAAATGCTATCGAAAGTTTCGGGATTTTAAAAGCCAGCCAATTCAATACACAGATTCTGTTCTGATGCTAGAATGAATAAATATTTTAACATACTATGACAGTAGGTGTTGAGATGAGCAATATAAATTATAATAGCCTAATCAAATACTGAGGACAAAGCTTTGATGATGGCAAGTGCAGCGCGGATTGAGTCGAGTGTTTAAGATGATTTCTGGAACATTCTCTGTTTTAGAAACACTAAATCTTTGTCTAGACCTCTGGCCTTTAGGCTTCCCTGCTTTCTTAGCATAGCAAGAAAGACATGCCACTAGCTTAGACCATTTTAACGAGCTTCTAACCAATATGGAAAATTTCATGTAACCAATTGAACACATCAAACTTAAGCTCGTAAACCAGCCAACTATAACAGCATCTTTTGTTTTATGCCATTAGATGGAGAAGACCAAGATGATAGTACAAAAATCATTTCCTTCTGTATTCCAATCCCCTCCTGACACTAGCACATACAAGTGGTACAACTACGCGAAAAATTTATTTTCAGCACTAATAAAATTCAGAAGCTAGTCTGTGAGTTCTCTCCTACATTTCTGGAAGTCAGCAATCCACCATCACACAACATTACTTCAAGCACATGCAGTACAGGTGACCTTCCTTTTAAGTTCTAAGTCACAACAGTGAAAATGGTCCAAGAAGATGCAACAATCATGCAAAAACCAACCTTGATCGCACAATTGTCATCACTATGTAATAGCCCATTTAACCTGACCTGAAAAAAAAAAAAACACAATATCAATGCAATTATCTATCTAATAAATCATTAGAATCTGAAAATTCCCATTACAGAACAAATTACGCTATAGCCGCCCACTAGATCTGTCAAAATGATTCAATAAACCCATACCAGTGATGTCATATCTGGGTATTCAACATTTAAATCTCTTAGGACAAGCTCCAGTACCTTGAAACAAAATGAATAAAATAAATAAATGACAAAGATATTGGCAAACTTATAAATGAATTGAAACAAGGTTCTTACAGCCATTTTTCCACAACCACGGGGGCCAAGTAGCAAAACTGAATTGTTGCAGGCCTCAGTAATGGAAGCAGAGATAACGAACTTCAGCTTGCTAAATCCAAATAAAATCAGAACCATGGAAGTAGCGATAATAAAATCAGATTCCAACTTCCCATTGCATAAAATAATACTAAAACACTAAGAAACGATATGAATTCTGCAACTCATATCATAATGTGTGAACAGAAATATAAGTTACATGTGTTGTCGGCTATCTTAACTTCTGATAGATTTTTTTCATCCTTGTTTTCCTCCCTTCACTTTACAACTGAATAGAATCTATTGAAAACTTTGTTTCTTCTGGGAGTTTGGGGGGGATGGGGATTAGAGAGAGAGAGATTTATGGATTTCATTTAAAAAACAAAACAGAACAAAACCACGGAAATGTTTTCCTGTTTGGTTGATAAAATGAACTGCTGACTTTTACAGAGTGACTTTGCAAACAACAAAGTTAAGTGGCTTCAAAGACTCTTATGTATTCTTAGGGTAAAATTCGTTTCATAAACAGAAAATTTTCCAGAAGAAAAAGGTAAGGAGATTTGTGCATTGTCATGACATGAGGTGCTCTTCCTTTTTCCATTTTGGCTTAGCATAAAAACCTTCTTAGGATTTTCCTTTCTGCCTATTTGAGAGTTCAAGGATTTATCAGGATCTCACTCGGTTATGCTCTTCACTTCTGGGAATTCAGAATAGTGATTATCTTGGGTAATTAGCGTTTTATTTTTGTTTTATTTTTTTATTTTTCATCATTCGGAATAGTGTACCTGATGACCGTATCTATGCAACTGTTGTGCAGTGTACCATATTCCATCATCGCAGAGGTCCCAGAAAGAAAAACCATATTCACAAGAAACACACTGGTATTCAACAGTGTAAGATTGCTTCTGCAATAATGAGAGAACTCCCTCAATGTACGAATTAAGTGGCAACGATCGGCATTCAAGTTCTCCCTCTAGAACGATGTGCTAGCGGAGGTAGATGAATCCATAGAATATTGGTCTGTGAAATCTCAAAAACTAGTTTGAAATTTATGTCGACCCTGGCCACTACAGACCCATGCAAGGTGCACTCCCACTGACTCCTGCTGCAATGATTTAGCAGTAGAGCTTCACCCGACCCCAAAATAAAAATCAAATGCAACGATGATGAAGCCAAAAAGTGCGAAAACAACAGTGAATAACATTTGCAGCCGTTATCCTAGTCCAGACACCCATTTTCACCCGTTTATGGCGCAGCAGCTGTGGGCATCTGTAGCGTTCCGCCAGCAGGAGGTTAAACGAATAGGACTAGAGGGAGCCAGGGAGAAACCTGTAATTGGAGTCAGGAGTATCCGAAAGAAGACGGGAGATTAAATTATGGTTGCAGAGACGGGATCGAAGCAGAATTAGGGCTTTCTCTGCCTCCGCTGCAGCCATGGCTTGGTGTGCTGTGGAAATGGCGGGAAACGAATGCATCTTTATGTGGTGGAACGAACAACTGCAGGAGGAATCGCGCGCGTTAGATGTTGCAGGTAAGGCTCGCCGCACGCCAGGTTGGTGTCTCCAGTTGGCCCAGGCCCGGGACGCATGGCTCGATCCAGTATATGTTTTCTTTATTTTTCTTTTTCTTTTTTAAATTAGGCCCTCGTTTTCTGAATGCACACATACCTCGTCCTGATTAATAATTTTACTATTTTTATGTTGAGATGTATGTTGTTTCATCAAATGCATTTTATCGGATGTCGATTATATCTTTATTGCTTTATATAAGAGTATAAGTTTGGATCCGGTTTTATGTAATTGGGTTATATGAAAATAGTTTTCTCCATTTTTTAAATGTTAATGATTGATGTAAAATTTAATTTAGTCATTATATTTAGCATCATTTATTTAATTATAAGAAAAAATTTCATCCAATTCAAGTACATGTATAAGCCATATTTGCTCAAAAAATATGTATTTCCGTATATGAATTATGAAAAATACATAAATATATACTAAGTGTAATGATACTTTAAAGAATCACTTGTCCACACTTCAGTGATACTTTTTATATTTTAGTTGTTGAAATTGCTACTTGAAAATTAATATTTTAGTATTAAACTATTTTATTATGTCGATTTTACACATTTATAAATGAGCTCATCTACAACAATATTAAACTAATGAAATGATTTTCATGATGATATCAATAATTCTAAATATATTTAGATAAAGTGAATTTTATTATCATCCAGATATTAAAAATAAAAAAATTACATAGATGAATGGTTTCATAAAAGCAATCACGTGTGAATTTTATGAATCCGTTTAGTTCATTTATTTTCAATTTGAAGCCAAATCTTTGCATGAGTTGTTCATAAATCATAATATCACACAAAATTGGTTGCACGATAAATTTGAAATCTTTGTCTAAGTACTTAAAAATTAGCAAAACATATATAATCATCTTTCGTCGTTTTAAATTCATCTTTCGTCGTTTCAAATTTAAGGGTGTGTTTGCTTACTGAATAAATTTTTAATGTAAATTTTTCTATTACTTACAATTATCATATTTTTAATTATTTCTTTAATTTTGCATATACAATTACCATACTTTTTAATAATTTATATGCAAATACTCATAGATCTAACTTGTTTATTTTAAATTTTTTTATTCATTTTTTGTCATTATCCCTATCATGTCATGTCATTTTCTTTCATTTGCGAAAACCTTACATCAAAAACTTTTCATTATAAATTTTATCACTTTTCAGGCACATCCTAAATTATCTTTTAATCATTATGACGATATAAACTGCTCTAATGGTGAAGATTGCACTTGGATCGGGGACAACTTTACTTCTTGTAGTATATCCTTATAATTTTGCTTATTTTGTCGACGCTCACTTGATATTAATCCACCAACGCATTTAATCATTTAAATTAAAAATAAACAGGTTAAGATTGAGGTTTTACAACTTGTCAATACATTTAATAACTCAATTCATTTAACATGTTTAATGCGCCAACCCAACCAAACCCATTAAGAAGGGGGTATATATTTTTTAAATTCCAAACTTATTTTCATCATTTCTATTTTCGTTTTCTTCATCCATCTTATGACTTTACAATATCTCTTCTACTATTATATTGTGTCATTGTCATGACCATATTTGTAACAATGTAAGATTTTTCTTCTCCCTCAATCTCACTTTCTATCTTCACCTTCCATTCTTAATTATTCTTTTCTCAATATCTCTCTCTGTCTTGCTAAGTCATAGTCATTTTTTAAATTAGTGCTTCAAATATACACAACTCTCTCGGTGAAAATTTAGTCATGTCATGTATTTTGTAGGTGTAGATCAATTCATCACGGAAAAAAATACACTCTCAACTTTAAATTAGTTTTGCTTTCACTTGTTTACAACACATATACACGACTAGTTAATAGCCTATAAATTTGTTTATTAAATGAGTTGTAAATGTGTTAGAGTCGAATTTTTTTAATAGGTTAATAAACGAAATAGAGTTGAAATTTTTTAATGGGTTGAAATTATGATTAGACTCCAATCCGATCCAATATGCATACTACTATGAAGCCTCTCTTCCATGTAATTTTTTTTTTTGTTTTGGATATTTTGATGGTTGATGAAAAATCTGCTTAATCTACTGTATTTAATATCATTTTCAGTATATTAGAAACTATTTCATTTATCCATTATTACTGTGTGCGGGTTTTATCTACAGTTGTGTAACATTAATGTAACAAAATGATTAATATTAAATATCAAATTTAAACTTGTATTTTCAACATCTAAACTATCTAAAATATATAAATAAATAATTCTATAAAATATTATTAAATTCCAATAATATGTTAATGGATCTGATCATTTTTTTCCAATTTAAATATAAATATATATATTTGTGAGCAAATGTAACTCGTATGTAAATTTAATTTGGATGAAATGAAACTCAGTATCTTAAATAAACAAATAGTGTTAAATATAATAAATTGATTGAATTTTACGTTAAGCATAAAAAATTTAAAATTTAAAGAGGTTACCTAAAACCACTCATACAATCGGACCGTTAACTCGCTAGAATGCTAATAAAAACCATGGACTTGTTGGTTACTTGTAAGAACCCGATTCAGTTCTTCCGGGTGCACTTAGTTTTAGTGTAGCTGACGCATTATTCATTTTTTAAATAAATAATATATTTATGTGGGCCCAAACATAATGCTCCATATATACTAGTGCATGAAAAATGACTTGCTTTTTTGAATTTTAGAATTTCGAAATAAATTATTAAAAATATTTATATGTGACGTTTATGCTTGAACTTATATATCAATTTTTAAAAATAAAAAAAGGATTATGCACCTAAGTGTACTTTTTTTTATTGATATTATATATGTTGTGACATCATATATTATAAATCAACCTCATAACTTTCATTGTGGATGGACATTTTATAAGATACCCCCACATTCGAGGGACCAACTGTAAAACCCTCATTCCAGGAGGACATGAATAACCCAATTGTACTTTCCTTTATTGGTATTACATATGCGGTGATATCTGATATTACAAATTAGCTTTATTCATAACTTTCACCACGGGAGGATATTTTCACAGACCAACTATAAAAACCCCTGCTATCAGAAGGACACAAATAAAAGAATGTAAAAACCTGAGCAGAAACTGGATGGGTTGAGTTTGGAACCATTGCAGAGCGTGCAAGAATATCGTTGCCACCAATGGGATGACGTCCAGACGTCCAGTTGGCTGCACCCAGGTGCACTTGAGCTAACATGTCGCCGACAAAAACACGTCATGGCGTGAAAGATCGCTTGAAAAGGCGTAGAATGCCACGATCATGTTCCGGAATATAGATTTGTTGGACAAACTATTTTTTTATTTTAAATTTGTCTAGCGGAGAGAAAAAGCCGTGCAAGCTAAGGTAATCATCGGAAGTAAAACAAAAACAAAAAAAAAAGATCAAATGGATATATTAAATTTACAGTGTACGAAAAAAATTAGTTAAGTTAGGGAAATGATTCCATGTAAACAATGCTTTGATGAGTTCCACTTTTTTATGAAATTCAAAATTTTTTTTATCAAACCCTATTCATTTTCCACACAGATGATTGATTAAAAATTCATATCATATATTGTATTTTAAAATAATTATACGATCATAAAACCTTTATAATTTGTCTACTATCATTGTGCATGATGCATTTACAAATGCATAACATTAACATGATAAATTATTTGACGTAAAGTATCAATTTTAAAGTTTGGTCTGAAAAAAGTATCAATTTTAAACTTGTACAAATTGAATATCTAAATTGTCTATAATGTCGTTGTTGTGAATAAATGGTTTTATAAAGTATTGTTAGATTATAATTTAGATATATATATATATATTTAAATGGTTTCGCTTTTATATAACCGGATTATATAAAAGAAGACCTATGCAACTCCTTCAAAATCTAAGATTTTGATCATTAATGAAAAATCCAATCCGTTCATTGTATTTATTATCATTTCTTTATTAATCGACTGAATTTCATCACAATCAAATATGTTTATAAGCCACATTTGTTCAAATATATATATATTCATGTATAAATTATGAAAAACGCTTAGATCTATTTATACATGTATTAAAATGTAATAAGACTTTAAAAATTATTTATTTACATTAAAATGATATTTTGGATGGTTTAGCTTATAGTTGATATTTTAACATTTTTCATAATTTACACGTGAATATATATACATTTTCTAACAAATGCAACCCATAAATATAGTTGATTGAGATGAAACTTGCTTTTTTAGATGAACAGACGATGTTAAATGCAATGAATGGATTAAATTTTTCATCAATAATCAAAATTTTAAATTTTAAAGAGGTTACGTGGGTTCACTTATATGTAACCCGTTTAGAAGTGGAGCTCATATTTAAATATTTTAGATATATATATTTAAATATTTTCATGATTTATACACAAGTGTGCATTTCTAATCAAATATAGGTTGCATGTGTATTTGACTTCATGAAACATTAGTGTTATAGTTAGAAAAATGATGTAGAATATGTTTAGATAACACATGGGTGTGTTCCAAATGATAAGAGATTCTTAAATTGAATTTGTATCATTGTTCACAATACAACTTTGCAATTCCCAATACAATTTTTTCAATTTTCAATACAACTTTATCTGTTCTCAATAACCTTACTTATTCCCAATACACGTCATTATATTCTCATCTTATATATAGATTCGATTCAATAACTCATATCATTTGGAACATGCTCAAATTTTTAAAATAAAAAATTTTCAATCCAAAACATTTCATTTTCTATAATTATCATATTAATATTTTTTTTAAATATTTTCCTATACAACTACTGTAATTTTAAATCATTTTTACGTAGTTGCTCATACAACGAACCTATCTGTTTTAACTTTTATTTCTTTATTCATAATCATTAACCCTATCCCGTAAGTTTTATCATTTACCAAAGACACTCTAAGTGAATTTTACATCGGTAACTAAAATGAAAAACATAATAGATTACATGAATATGCATCAGTATATCCTGCCTATATAGAAGTGTGGCCTAGGATAGTTTTTATTTTGCATAATTAAATATATAACCGATTACATATATTAATGCATATTTATGCGTGATTCTAAAAATAAATTTAACTGAGAATTTACCTATTTTAAAATTTTGAAATCATTGGAGATTGTGAATATACAATAGCTAAGTTCTATCACTTAATATACAATATATAGGAAGAGGAGCATGCAATGCTGCATGCTCGCGGGCGCATACACCTATTTTTATTTTTTCCAATTTTTTTTACAATAATGTTAATCTATATGTATTTAATATGTGTATAAATTTTTACCATTTTTTGGGATTTTATATATTTATTTTTTATTTTTGAAAATCAGTGGCATTTTAGGTAATTTTAAATTACTAAAATGTCATTGATTTTTAAAAATCCGAAATAAATATCTAAAAATCTGAAAAAATGATAAAAATTGATACATACGTTAAATACACTTAGGTTAATAAGTTCATGAATTTTTTTTTAAAAAAATTAAAAAATAGGTGTATGATCCCAGGAGCATAGGATTGCAGTCCATTATCTTTTATATACCCCATTCCATTTTTTTTGTAGCAATATCCTATTCCATTTTTAATGTTTTGATATTTTGTAAAAAATTCACTTTATCTATTATATTGATGAAGTGTTTGATAATTCATAAAACATTCCAAATTATAACTTTTTACTCTCTATAGTTACTTTGTTTTTAATTAATTTTCATATATTCTTGTACAATTACTATACTTTTCAATTATTTATACATAATTATCAATATAACTAACATATATATTTTAACTTTATTTATTTATTATCCTTACTCCTATTATTTCACATTATTTTATTTTTTCTTCAAAAAGCTTTTCGTAAAAAAATTTTCACTTCTCAAACACATCATCAACATTGTTTATAGTATTTTAGAAACCCTTCAAATTACGTTGTATCATTGTGCATAGGCATCATCTACAAATGTGTAAAACGAATGTAATAAAATAGTTTAGTATTAAATATCAATCTTAAAGTCTAATTTTTCAATATCTAAACTGTCTAGAATATCATTCCTGTACAGTTAAGTGATTTTGTAAAGTATTATTATATTATAATGCATATATTGATTAGATCTTAGGTGACATTTGGTAATATTGATTTTGGTGGTACTGTGTGATGGCGTGGGGAAATAAAAAAGTGAAGATTTTTAAAAAACATGTTAATTGATATGAAATAACAAAAGTAAGAGTAGAATAAATAAGACAACCGTAATAAAAATGATTTGAATTTATGAATAAAACTGAAAAATCATGTTTTAAGTTATTAAATAATTTGTAAGAAACTTAAAAAGATGAGACGTTTTTTACCTCATTCCACTCATTTATGTTACCAAATAAGTCCTAAATATTTATCGTTTATCTACACGTGAATATACATACTTTTGAGTGAATGTGACATACGCATATATTTTATTTAGATAAAGCTTGCCATTTCAGCTAATTAAATGATATTAAATACAATGAATTGATGCACTAAGTATCAGAAATTTAAAATTTGAAGAGTTATATGAAACCATTTTATGTAACTCAGTTTTATAAAAGCAAGTATAATGCAGAGAAAACTTGAAATACTTTTCAATTTTGCAAGGGTACTGTTATTTTATAAGAATGTTTGGCAAAAGGAAAAAATTATTTCTCCCATTTATTCTATACACTTTTTTCAAAGTAATTATCATACTTTCCAATTAATTTTTTACATGTTTGTTTAACAACAAAACTTCTTAAACTAAAACATATTATTTTTCATAATAGTCATATTTTTTAATTATCTTTCCGTATACTTCTATTCGACTATCATACTTTTCAATTATCTATACATATTTACCCATTAAATAACTTATGTATTTTAACTTCATTATCATCACTTCTATCATATAACATCGTTTTACATTATTTTAAAAAGTTCGCATAAGAAACTTTTCATTTAAAGGTCTTATTACTTTACAAACACATTTGATATTTTTACATAAAATTTTATACGTTAAGAAAGTGATAAAACTTTATTAAGAAAAATTTGTAATATAAAATTTTTTAAATTAGGAGAAAAATAATATGATACGATATGGGTAACGAAGAGTAGTAAAAGAATAAAATTAAAATAGATAGACTAGTTTGTATGACCGCATATGTATAAATAATTAAAAGATAGACTAGTTTGTATGACCGCATATGTATAAATAATTAAAAGATATAATAATTTTATAAAAATGTGAATAAATAATTTAAAATAAAATAACTATGAAAAATAAAAAGTTTTATTGTGATGAGTTGTTGGTTTCGCTACACATGCCCTTGTAGTTTTTACCACTTTCCATCAAGACATTTTTTTTTTGTATGGTGTATTTATTTACACAAAAGTTTTCAAATAAATTTTTTTCATTTTTTGTAACTATCAAATTTTTAATTATTTTTTTACATTTTATTATACAACAACTATACTCCTTAATTATTTATACATAATTACACATATAACTAACTTATCTATTTTAACTTTTTTCTTTATTCATCATTATTACCTTTATCATATCACATAATTTTCCGTTACTTCAACAACTTGTACACAGAGAATTTTGTTATTTACACAGAGAATTTCTCAATACAGCTTCATATATTTTGAACACGCCATTTTTCACATTCACAGGATGCTCATTACATTTCTACCGCAGGACCGCCAGAAGGCACGGGACACGGGTTGGGAAGAGCCGCGAGTACCGTGGCATCCAGCTATGAGGGTGCATCGCGTCGCTCTCATACTCGCAAGTAATAGCTAGCAGCCGAATAACCGTCTCGTTTCACGGATAAGATGTTTTCTTTCGCAATAAATATTTTACTCATTTCAAATTTTTTTCACACCACTATTTTTAATTTTTGTGCGGCCTTTTTATTCCCAAAACAGAATACCATATTTCATGGATCCCTCATCCGACATGCTATCCCAGCCCTGAACAGCGTTTTTTGAATTAGAAAGACTGGCGGTGTTCATAATTAACGTCCTTGATCATCTACACGTGGACTCACGGCCACGTGCTGAAACCAGCGTTTCCCAGTCTTATCTTATACTCGCGCGAGTCGAGTTGGAGAAGGGCTCTTCCCGCGTGCTTCATAGGCCGAGAAGCCCTATAAATTAGGCGTCGTTTTGAAATTTCCGACGGCAGCCCGTGCTTTCAGTCGACCGCTCCTAACGTAGCTCCAGCAAGTCGTTCTTCCTCGCCCTCTATGAGCCTAGAAATGGGGGGATACGGAGATTTTCTAGGGGTTTTACACCTCCTCGTTTCCGTGCCCCCCGACATCGTGAGTCCCGATTTGTTTATTGTTGCTATTTTTTCCCATTATCGGCTGTTCGTTTTTAGGGTCTACACAAAATCAACCAGGTTTATGAGGCTTCTCTTCTGCATTCTGCTAGCCACGGAGGAGTTGTGGAAATTCTCCTCAGAATGCTGTTAATCAGAGCGGCGGTAATGCATCAAACTCCTTCCATGGGGATTTTGGAAGGGGACGCTCCAACAGAAGATATCAAATCCATTTTGTGCTATGATATTATGATTATTCGTGATTGATGCTGAAGGGCTAGGAAATTTTCATTCTCGGAGACTCTGGAGGAGAAGGAGAGGAGGGGGTTTACATTCGGTTGGAAATTTTAGAGGAAAATGGGAGGAGTGGAATCGGTGGTGGTGTTGCTGCTGGCGGTTTGTCAATTTGGTTTTCCAAGCTCTTTAGAATTAAAATAGGGGCGAATGTAATTATTTATCGCTCTTGGGATTCTGCTCTGAAAAAGCAAAACGATTTCATTCTTCCCCTTCATTGTTTTTCCTAGACACTACGGTTTATCGTCTCATTGTTAAATATTTGGAGGTTTATCCATCACAGAATAGAGACGCGGCCAGAAGAAGAGAAGTGCACAGATTATGTAGAGAGGGAGAGGGAAAGGAAATATGTCAGCCCCCGTTAATGGAACTGTGCCAGATCCATCCCTGGAACCGGCTTCCAATGAAACAAATCCTTCTCCTCCTGCTCCTGTGGCAAAAGGTCCGCCTCCTACAGAGTCTGTTGCTCCCTCATCATCACATAATCCACCTCCGCCTGCACCACCAGCTAATTCGCCTCCACCCAACTCAGAGCCAAATGCACCTCCGGGTGATTCTTCTTCAACGCCACCTCCCAAACCGTCAGAGGAGGATTCTTCACCACCAGCCCCCAAACCAAAGCCAAGGGATCCTCCTCCAGTATCTTCACCACCACCTGAGCCTTCTAACAATCCTCCTGTTCAACCTTTGCCTCCTCCATTTCCTTCTCTCTCTCCACCTGGATCATCAATTTCCCCTGCTCCTGCTCAAACCCCTCCTCCCTCACCATCTCCTCCTGAGTCTCAACAACCACCTCCACGTTCTCCACCAGGAGAAACAGTCTCCCCACCACCACCTGTTCAGCAACCACCATCTCCCCAATCTCCCCCAGGTGCAATTTTTCTTGTTCCTCCACCGAGGAGTCCCATTATACCCAGCCCCCCAGGAAAGTCAACAAATTCCTCCAGTTCTTCCTCTCTCTCTTCTGATCATAAATCAACCAAGATTTCATCTAAGTCAGATCTGAAATCCAACGATGGCAATGGCATTATTGGGATAACTCTGGCTGGAGTAGCTATTGTTGTCTTGTTTGCCTTTGTTTTCTTCTGTGTGAGGAAGAACCGGAAAAAGAAACAAGAAAAGAATCACACGGGCACCTATAAGCCTTCAGGCGGTAGCTTCTCTGTGAAGTCAGGTGAAAATGCATATCAAGTTTTTAACATTGTTCATACATGGTGCATGTGTCCATACACAATCTCGGTCCTCCATTTTCTGTATCGTAAAGAACTTACACGTGGGCAAGGTAGGTAGCCCACCTTTGTAATGCATCCTGCAATTCAATGCATCCACTCATACATGGAATTTATATTATGGCTGTTGAGCAAGTGTGATTGCATGACTTGAGCAGGCTGTACATCAAAATTAGGTGACAGGTGGATCCCGACCAATTCTGTGAGACTCTAACTGTGAATTATAGAACATCAAAATGCTTCACCTGCCTCAAACGGAGGTCCATTCCAAAATCTTCTTTTATATTATTAATGGAACTTCTGTGAAATCTTGGATGGGAATTCCTCTGCGGGTGTTTTATTGTTGTGGTTCACATTAATGGTTAACTGATGTAGTTTGGCTCTAACCCGCTATCGATGAAGAAACAACAATTATAGTGTCTTTAACTATCTTGTGCCTGCCCTCGTATAAGTTTTCACATCGCTCTCAAGTCTCAACTGACTGAGACTCCAGCCATGTGTTAATATATAAATACTGTGTGAGAGAGTATCTCTAAGGGGAGTACTTGCACATGACTGTTTGTTAGTGGTCCATACTCCATACTACCGTTTTGATGAAATTCACTTCAATTATGTGAATATTTCATCTGTTATGAACTTATCTAAAATTAAATTGAACACAGCCTTGATTCAGGTGAAAACACCTCAAGGAGCAATGAGAGGAATTATCACCTTCCAACTGTTTACTCTGTGCACGTGTGTTCTGCCACTTAGAGGGTGGCTCCTAAATCTCTGTCAGGATGCAGAATTATGGGTGGGCATCTATCTTCAAATTGATTGTATTGGTGTGGCCCAACTGAATCATGATTCACGAATGAGCCTGTTTTTTTTTTTGCTCTCAGGGGTGATGCAGAGTAAAAAGCATAACAATATGCCCCCCTTGAAATTAAGGCTAGGAATGTCTTTTCAAACCAGATTGTATGGCCTATCTGAATTGTGCTGGGATTTGTCCGCTGAGCGTTGAAACATGTAATGGCATCTGTAAATCTCATATTCACTTGATTTTGTAGAACCACTCCAATCATGCCTGAGTTCCCTACACTATGAGGTGAAGCATTTTCTATTCATGTACATATTGGTGATGGAGGATTTTTGAGATATGTGCTTTCATTGTTGTAGATGGATACTATTATAGACAAGCTGGTCTAGCAGGTTCCAGTCCTAAAGATCCATACTATACTCCAAGCCCTTCTCCAGCTGGAAATGGTATGAGAAATAATGGAGGTTATGGATATCAGCCTGGGCTACCTGATGCAAGTCCAATAGGGAACTCAAAATCATGGTTTACCTATGAAGAGTTGATTGAAATGACAGATGGTTTCTCCCACGAAAATCTTCTCGGTCAGGGGGGTTTTGGGTGTGTGTACAAGGGTCGGCTTCAAGATGGGAGGGAAGTGGCAGTGAAGCAACTCAAAGCAGGTGGTGGCCAGGGAGAGCGTGAATTCATGGCAGAAGTTGAGATAATCAGTCGTGTTCACCATCGTCTTCTGGTCTCTCTTGAGGGGTACTGCATGTCTGAAAACGAAAGATTGCTTGTCTATGAATTTGTTCCAAATAATACCCTCGAACATCATTTGCATGGTAATATCATACGTATATCTGCCTTGCCTCATTGGGTTATTTATTTTGATGTTTTTACTCTGGCTAATGTGAACTGAATAACTACAATCAGGCAATGGACTCCCTCCTATGGATTGGGCAAATAGAGTCAAAATTGCTATTGGTTCTGCAAAGGGGCTGGCATATCTACATGAAGACTGTACGTGCAATCTATACAACCTCTTGAGAGCTGCATAGTCTTTTCCATTTTTTCCATTTTTGTAGATCATCCTTGAATTATATTCCTCATATCATTTTTGTTTTTCTAGGCCATCCTCGGATCATCCATAGGGACATAAAGTCTGCAAATATTCTCTTGGACAATTCTTTTGAAGCAAAGGCATGTATAAGCTGTTTACTCTTTGGTTTTGAGGTTTATTTATTATTCTCTTGAGTGGATGTAGTAGTTTAACAATAAAAATCATCTCTATGTGACCTAGAAGTCACCTCTTACTTTTCAAGGTATGGTTGTGTACTAGACCCTGAGTGGTCCAACCCTTCCTTGGACCCCATGCATAGTGGGAGCTTAATGAATCCAGCTGGTCTTTTAGTGGATGTAGTAGCTTATGTTCCCTATAATGTCAATGTTTGAAGTGAATTCCACTATCAACTTTGCAGGTTGCAGATTTTGGGCTTGCAAAGCTATCAAATGATACTAACACACATATATCAACCCGCGTAATGGGAACTTTTGGGTGTGTTGTCCTATTATTAACCCCTTCATGTTTAGTTGTTTACTTGCGATTTCCTGTATTTTCTGTTTACTTCTTTTCTGACATTCACTGTTGGTCTTCAGGTACCTGGCACCTGAATATGCATCAAGTGGGAAGTTGACCGATAGATCTGATGTGTTTTCATTTGGAGTTGTGCTTCTGGAGCTTGTGACAGGGCGTAAACCTGTTGATGCTTCTCAACCATTGGGAGAAGAAAGTTTGGTTGAATGGGTAAACCCTACCTGAGAACTTCCTTTCCTGCTTTTCAAATTGTTCATTGCTAGCTACTTCATTGAAATCCTGTACTGTCCAAGTGAGAAGCCAAAGTAGCATGAATAGGCATGTCTGTTCTTAAACATTGAATTCAAGACCATGGAGATTATTAGAAATTAGTCTAGTTTTTAGTTACCATTCTCAGATTGTTTTTCGGTGAAACATGCTTTTGAAAAACGACAAGGCAGTTTGTGTGCGCGGGTGTGCGCGTGTTGTTAAGCTGCCAGACAAGAGGGAGGGATGTTTTTCCTTCATATTTGGAGGTTGCAATGAGAGAGAAAGCAGTTGAAGGGGAGCCTTGGTGCAACGGTAAAAATTGTCGCCCTGTAGCCTAGAGGTCATGTGCTTGAGTCATGGAAATAGCTTCTTGCTTTGCAAGGTATGGTTGCATAATATAGACCTAAAATGTGGTTCGACCCTTCCCTGGACCCCACGCGTAACTGTAGCTTAATGTACTGGTCTGCCTCCTGGAGGGAAAGTTGTTAAGTTCCATGCGCTGTTTATCTCCTTTTGATAAGTTGCATGTACGGGGTATGCCAATACTTGTTTACTCTGGTTGAGCAGGGAGGCAGTAAGGTGCTCCATTATATTAATTATAAGTTGCTGAGAGGTGGATCCATAGAGTGGAGGGAGTGAGAGATTGTTTTCTTGTTGGTTCTGTAAATATCAAGAGACTATTTGTTTCTTGTTGGGTGGTCTGGTTATTGGGTGGGTGTTTTGGAAAGATCGGAGGAGATCAGAGATTACTGGTGGGGAGAGGAGATTGCTCTCTTGTTGGTGGATAATTCATTGTCTGTTATTTGAGGATACGCTGATATGATCAAGAGATAAAGGACTCTAAGTGTGTCATTACTTGCATGCAAGAATTTTTTTTTTTTTTTTAGGGTATGCATGGAAGAAACTTGGCGTCCCTTTCTTGGGGTTGTTTATGGGATGGATCCTCATCTTCACATCCTACCATTTGCATTTCTTAGAATGTGCAAATGTATCTTCTCATAGTAAACCTCAGTAGCCACCTTATTATATAAATTTCTAAGGATCCATGCAAATAGGACCTCGAACATGCCTTGCTCATACCATGTTGTTCCTGCACCTGTCCCCTTTTGTACCTGTTCATGGTACATTTAAAAATTTATAATGTTCAAATTGAAGGTAGCTGAATCCTTGGCATATGAAACTTACAAGGTGAAATTATATCTTTGAACATTCTTTGCAGTATAGAAAATAATCCTTGGCATGTGAAACTTACAAGGTGAAATTATGTCTTTGAAAATTCTTTGCAGTATAGGAAATTCTATTGCCGTGTAAGTTTCCAAGTTCTGCTTTGTGTTTCCTTAACTTGACATTGATTTTGAAGAAACTCAACTCTTTTCACTTAATTGTAGCAATTATATGCCTTTGGGCCTTGCAGGCTCGACCAGTTTTGGTGCATGCTCTTGAAACTGGAAATATCACTCAGTTAGTGGATCCTCGGCTAGGAAACAATTTTGTGGAGGTGGAGATGCTTAGAATGATTGAGACAGCTGCTGCATGTGTTCGCCATTCAGCTCCTAAGCGGCCTCGCATGGCGCAGGTAATGAGAATATGTGGTTATTTGAAAATATAAATCCTGTAAAACAATACATAACATGGCATGGGCATGCTAACACAATCTTTCTCAGATATTTCTCAGAACATTGCCACTCTCAAATATGGAATGTGGCTGGGTAGATGCCTGATGCCTCCTTCCATTTGAACAAAGGCAATGGGAATCTCAATTTTTCCAATGAATCCTAGAAAGTCAAATTGTGAAATCTGTTGAGGTTCCTACAATTCATGGCTCAAGGTGTAATCTGAATCATTGGGGAGAAGGTGTTTTTTTTTTTTCCCCGTTCTTTTTCCTTCCTTCCTTCCTTTCTTTTTAGCAATAAACTTTTTGAGAGTGAAAAACCAAATCATCTTGTCTTTGGAAGCGGGAGTTCCTTTAGGAGGGAAAAGAGTTTATTTGGAAGGGGATGGAATCTTTCTTTAAATATTACCTGATTTTAATGTCTTTAAATGGGCAGAAGACACAGAATCAAAGGAAAACTTTCAATGGACCATGTCTGCACCAAGGGGGTAGAGGGACTGCGTAATAAAGACTTCATCATGGACTGGTTTTAACAGAAACATGAATAATATTGATTTGTAACAACTGTTAAATAAATCTAAGGCCCGAAAATTGATCTAATGGTGTGCTGCGAACAACTTCGTCTGTTAGTTGAGCTAATGTATTTCTTGAAAAATCACATGGGTGAATATCAGTATTGGATAGCAGTGAGCACAGGTATCGGACACGTATCTTCTTCAGTCTCTTCTCTTCATGTAATACATGCAAACCTTTTACAGGCCTTGGACATCCTTTCTTCTCAATATTTCTCTCAGTTTCCCATTGATCATAGCACGTCACTTGCCTGCTATTTCCTCTACAAGATCATAAACATATTTGGATGATAACAAAAATGAAAAATCATTAAACAAAACATTTGTTTAGCTAAACCTGAGGAATGAATTTGCATAGAACCACAGGGAACATTGGCAGCATGCTAATAACCACCCCTTCTTCTTAGGGGCTGTTAGGTTGGATTTGAATGGAAAAGTAGGATTATTGTGGTTGGAATATGTCTCATCATATATTGGGATATGAAAAATATATGTAACAATAAGGAAATATAGAGTTATTATGCATTGAGAGATGGGAAGTAGGGTTATTATATATTGTGGGGAGGAAAAATTCAAAATATTTCAAATCTGAATTACTAATTTTGAGTAGCTGAACAATCGGTTGATGTTGGGTAACCATTTCAAGTGTCAAACTCTGTTGAATACAAGCCCTTCACCTCTCAGAGCTAGGTTAATTCAACTCAAGAACAAGGTGGTCTAGAGCTGGTAGGTTCCACATCTATGAGTTTGAGCTTCTTTTTCAGTTGACGAAACATGCACATGTATCTTTATTTGTCGAGTCCAAATTCTAGATGCAGTTGCAAAGAGTTGAAGTACAAAAGCATTTTCTTCGTGCCAATTCAGAAGGCTCAATTTTCTGGCATCTATTTTCAAAAATAAATAAATAAATAAATAAAATTCTGGCAATAGGCACAACCTAAAACCAAAGGACCTGAATCTTGATCCCTAGGCATGTTTGTCACCAGTGTGGTCTACCAACTCACCATCAAGATTGTGTGCAAGTTACAGAAGCTTGTTGAGATCAATTCGTCTATATAGTATACCATGATGCCTGTGTCTGCCACTGGATTTACAATTTTTTTTTTCTCATAATGGTGATATTTTGTGTTCCTTCCAGGTTGTGAGAGCATTGGATTCTGAGGGAGAGATGCCTGAAATTAGCAATGGGATGAAATATGGCCAGAGTGCCATATTTGAAGGTCAGAACACGAGCATCGAAAGGTTCCGAAGGTTGGCATTTGGCAGTGGTGAATTCAGCTCTGAGTATGGCCCTAGTGGAGAGTTTGATCAGAAAAGTTCTGCATATAGCAGTGAGCACAGTCACTCAAGGGAGGGGGCTCATAGGCCACCAAATTCTTGGAATAGTGGAGAACATCCTCCAAGCTACCCTACCAGTGGTGAGTCAGGCATTTGGGTCATGAACCAGAGAGGCAGTGAAAGGGGTGACAATTTTCATGCTGGCTTTGGTAGCCACCAGTAAGATTGAAGATGAGTCCTATGTATTTCTTGTTGTAAGCCGAAGATCCCGTGATTGACTAGGATTAAAATTCTTACAGACATTCTTCTGACCCTAAGGGAAAAATTCCAGGGTATCATGGGTTGACTAAAGCTTAATCAGGTACATATGTATTATTTTGTAGAATCAAAGTATTATTCATCCTAGGAAACAGAATCAAAGTATTGTCATCTTCTTCATGATTTAATTGATTGTTATCCAACATAATTATAGATCCAAACATGACATGATAAACATCAGGGATTTTCCCAAATATACCCATTATGTTTGACTTGAATCTTAAATATGTCCACTATGTTCTGAAAATTCTAGATATACCCCTTATGTCTGCACATAATCTTAGATATGCCTACTCTGTCACCAACCGTTACGTTAATTAAGAGAGGTGCTGAAAAATGAGAGTCAATTTTTCATAAATGCCATATTACCCCCAGCATGGCTGCTTTGATGGGATTTACGTATGCTGGTTGAAGGTTGGCAACTAGATAGTCGGCTGCACTACATTCAGTGCTCCTTCAATAGAACATCAGCTATGACAGATCTTCTAGAATCCAGCAACTGCAAGATTTGATAGCTATACATTTCCCCCACCAATAATCTGATAAAGCCCCATCAATCACAATTCCATCTTGCAGCTGCCACTATGCCTCGTGTCCAACCATGAAAATTGAAATCCAATAGCTACTTCCCAAAATCCCAAGCAAGCTAAAATTGACCTACGCCATGATTTCGATCATGATATGATATAAGGGCCGTTGATCTTGCCAACCCTGATTCTCTATCTGCAAAATCAACAAAGGAATTGCTTCCAAGTGCTGAAGCCTTCCCGCGAATGCATCTCACCAGTTCAAAATCCTTGCATTTTCCCCTTTTCCCGATAGCCTCACAAACCCATTTAGTAAGATAGAATTCTTGATGGCTTCTTCCTCCGCCTCTCTCATGCTCCCTTCTCCTCTATTCCATAACATCTCTGCCCTCATTCCCAACCTACCCTCCGCTCTTCCCAAATTGACTTTCTTGTCACCTCAAGCTTCCATCGTAAGCTTCTCCTTGTCCCTTTAAAACCCTTCCTTGCAAAATCCTTCTCTGTCATTGCATCTCTTTCTTCTTCCTCCAGAATTCCTTCCTCCCTCCATGCCCTAACCTTTGAATATGATGGTGTAATTCTCGAACCCGAGCATCTACACTGCACCACCTACAGTGATGCCTTCATGCATTTTGACGTCCACTGTCTGCCATTTGCAGTCCAGCCCCTCAATCGGGTTCCAGCAAAATCGCCTTAGTAAAATCAAGGACAAAACCAGCCAGCAAAAACCCCTCAAGCATTCAAATAATGTTCGGTGTTACTTTGCAAATTTGACACCAACATCAAATTGAATCATTTGCAGCCAATGCTTTCGAATGAATCGACAACAGAGCCTTATTCCTCTTCAATGCCAATCTCCGGCAGCAAAATCCAAATGTTACTCCATTAGTCTGTTACCTTGTTCCGTGTTCTGCTGCTGCCGACGACTCTATTGACATCGGCAGCTGCCGGCGAGAAGGAAGCCTAACCAATCAGATTTGCAGCATCCTTTGATTCAGCGATAGAAAAATCGGATGTTGTCCTTTGCTTTTGGCTATGGTTATAGCTCAGTTTGCAGTGGAACCAAGCTATTCATCTTCATCTAGTCTAGCACATCCATCTTCTCTACCATCACCAGTATCGGCGATAAGCTCCTCACCAGATCCGAATATGGTTGCCTTCAGTTCATGCTAATCTTATGCCAATTCATGCCCCCTCTATTAAATTGAATGTCCAAACTATTGACAGTCAGCAGCCCTTTTTATCATCCATCATTGAAGCTCAATCCATTCCAGCAAATGGACACAATTTGGTCGTTCATCCCTTTTGGTTTAGCCCCATAGCATGGGCATTTTAGTAATTTTACACGTTTTCTAATGCCGTTTTTTCTCACATCCATGACGGAATGGACATATCCGGGATTATGTGCAAACATAGTAGGTGTATCTGGTATTTTTGAAACATAATGAGTATATTTGATATTATGGTAAACTGTAATGGGTATATTTGAAAAAAGTCCTAAACATGGAACATATTTGTCAAGAAAGTCAGTACTGGAGCCAATGATGATTAATGAATAGGAAAGTGACTTCTGTTTGTATGTCGGGAATAGACTTCCCTTGCATGATGAACTGGTAGTAAGCTTCAGGTTTGTTTTTGTTTGTTTATTTATTTATTTATTTTTAAATTCAAGTGGATGATTCAATAATATATTTTTATGATATACCAACAGCTCCAAACTCGTAGAGTTAATAAGATCCTACAATCATGGTTCATGGATGCATATAGGTAATCTATGAATTTAAATTCTGACAGTTGTTTTTGTATTTTCAGGAGTATGGTTTGTTCGAGTACTTGAATGCTTCTTACAGAGAGTTCCGTCGCTTTACTATCAATGTGTCTAGCATTTGGATCACCCAAAATGGCTGTTGGTTGTGGCTGCTATTATAACAAGTTGTTCTTTTTGTCAACTGGTGTTGGGATTTTATCAGCCAGTCCAGAAGGGTTCCGTTTTCCTTTATTAGCCAGAGACGTTGAAGCCAAAGCCAAGGTTGAAACTCTGAAAGTTTAATGATATTGCTTGGTCTCATCTGAAGATCTCCTGACAAAGCGGGGGACTCAATTGTACATGCGGATGCTGTCTTCAAAGTCATCGTCATGTTCAAGTGTTTCATATTTTCTCACACAGCTTAACAAAGTCGAAAATTCGTGATGGTATGCTTAGTTTGCCATGTAGGTGAGGGAACTGAGCTGTAGAAGGAGAATTTCCAGAAAAAAAAAAAAAGAGGGGGGAAAATGTATAAGAGCTCTGTGCACTTGGTAGGCCCTTAAATTTTTTCTCAGAAAATTTATTATCTTTATATTTTCTTTAAAAAATAGCTTCGAAAAAAGTATGATTATTACAGGCAATAGCAGAATATATTTTACGTATATGGGATTCTGTCCCTCTTGATTGGAAACAAACTCCCATAACTCAAAAATAAAATTGACATAAACAAGCATCCATTATAATCTTGTAGAATTAAATTAAACAAGTAATGATGTAACATCAGCCATTACGAATGAATTAGTGCTGAAAATAGGCATATTCACCATTTATTGCGGATCGATGCTGAAAAAGTTTCCATGTAAGCGTTCCTGAATTTTAAAAATGCAAAATTCAAGAAGTAGATTCTATGGATAATTCCACTGGTATGAAATCTGCATTTGTAATTTTAATACATAAATTTGAAGGAAAAAATCTGGAACATTTGGTCATTCAAATACAAAAGCAAAATTATCTTGTTTTAGAAAAATATTAAAAATAACACAAATTAAAAAAAGCCTAAATAAATCTTAGATGTGTACCACACTATTGTAAACACTTCAAATTAAT
This sequence comes from Annona cherimola, assembly GCA_030490835.1. Lineage (NCBI taxonomy): Eukaryota > Viridiplantae > Streptophyta > Magnoliopsida > Magnoliales > Annonaceae > Annona > Annona cherimola. Next base: position 88,876,173 of record CM059973.1, on the reverse strand, counting down.
ATATCATGTATTTTTTGCATCAAGTTTTCTTCTATAAAAATGTACGTTATGCTAGAGACATGATCTTGTTAGTACGAGGCTAATAAACTTATATTTAAAAAGTTTTTAGCTTTTTTATAAAACTATTAGTTGATGAGGAGTGATCATCACTCCTCTTAGTTGAGGAGGAGTGATTCTGTTAGCCCGGGCTAAGTAAATGCCCCACTTAGCCCACCTTAAAAAACCTATTTTTAGAAATGTGTATATATTTTTATAAATTTTAAATATAATGTTATTTTAGTCATTATCAATTGTTAAAAATGATTATAATACTTTTGTATTTAAAAATTTTAAAATTATGTATAAATCTTTGAAAATAGAAAAATTTGGTTCATAGACAAACTAAATATATATAAATTAACAATTTTACAAAAAAAAAGTAACAAAAATTTAGAAAAAAGCTCTTTGGCCCAGGCTACTAACAAGATCATTTCTAATTATAATATCTTTTTTCTTTAAATTACAGATCATTATGTTATTCGTATTACTGGCTTGTCTTTTCCAAATGGAAAACCAATGTTGTGATTCTTTAAGGTAAAGTCTATAAATTTCAAACAAAAATTGATGAACGCTTTAGAATTTAGTGTCTGCATGTTAGGAAGAACGGTTCTGATCACAAGATTTTGTTTTTGATCCACGTCTTTATTGAACATTTCCTCTGCTGAACGATTGCAATTGCTGCTTTATGAATAGCATTTTACCGAGCCATGCCGTCCCGCTGTGGGCCTCACTCATCCAATCCAACGGCCATCACCATCGCCGCACTGTAGAATGCATTCTCCCCGCGCGGCTGCGCCCCGTCCCTTTATAAGTGAAAAAATTTCAATACCTAGGTTTTTAGTGAGAGAGAGAGAGAGAGGGAGAGAATCTGGGGTTTTGGTTGGTTGAGCGAGAGATGGTATGCGTTACTCCAGCAAGTTCATGTTCATCGTTTTATTACCCTAGTGGCTCGCTTTTCTATCCCCATTTCACCATTTGTTGTTGTTGTTCATGTTGCTGCAGGCGTCGGAGAAGAAGCTTTCGAATCCCATGAGAGAGATTAAGGTTCAGAAGCTCGTCCTCAACATTTCCGTCGGAGAGAGCGGAGATCGACTTACCAGAGCTGCCAAGGTATTGTCTTCCTCGTCGCAAAAGACTTCATTAGGCCACACGTGCACGAAAGCTATGCCAATAGATATGTCCCGGCTCGAAAAAGCCGTCCGGAAAACTAGTTTTGGCTTAGCGATCTGTCGGTCGGCGTGGATCTTTGTTTGTAGAAATTCTTGGTGTAAAAGGTTGTTTAGCACCTCCTATCGAATGGAAGGGATGAACCTGGTTTCAAGGGCTGTATACAAATTCAACAATCCTTTACAGTTATTTTGCAAAGTATGACTTCGATCCTTTATGGTGTTAGTTTATCGAAAGACGGATCTAATGCCGCTAAGTTTTACTTCAGCGAAGTGTGAGAAGTTCACTTGCAGTGCTGAAATTCTCTGAAAAGGTTGTACCACTTTTTACACGTTGGGAATTGTTCTAAATGAGTCTATAATCCCACTTCTGCAATGGCTTCATGATTTTAGCGTGTCATTAGTTCACTTAATCTAATATTTCATTGCTTTATCCAGTAGGCAGTAGGGAAATACCCGAGATGAAGGGTGGATTTTGCACAACTGGAGTTGTAATAAACGTGCTTAGAATTCCACATGATCTCCAATGTTGAAGATTCTCTCTAATTATGGTGAAAAACTTGATATGATTAACAGTTTCCAACTTAAGAGGATAATACCATGAATTTTGGAAGATAGAGGATTTATTTTTAATCATTAAATAAGTACGATCTTGGTTCCTGCAGTCTCACAATTTTGGATATCTCGTGAAAACTCATGTTGAAGTTCTTGCCCATCTATATCTAATATGTGCGGTGCATTGCAGGTCTTGGAGCAATTAAGTTGGCAGTCACCCGTGTTTTCTAAGGGTAAGCTGCAATATTGTGTGTCTTGTCAGTCTTCTGGTTTTATATTTGAAGACTTTTTTGTTTGCCATATTTGCTATATATATATTTTTATCAAAATTTTCTTCCTGGTTTGGTTTTATCAGTTGGTCTACTTTTAAGGCCCATTATAGTTTGTTGTTCCCCCAACCGGAGCCATCAATTTTATTGTCACAGCCAGGTACACAGTTCGGTCATTTGGCATCAGACGTAATGAAAAGATAGCTTGTTATGTTACGGTGAGAGGTGAGAAAGCAATGCAGCTTTTAGAGAGTGGGTTGAAAGTCAAGGAATATGAGCTGCTGCGGAGGAATTTCAGTGATACAGGATGCTTTGGCTTTGGCATCCAGGAGCATATTGATCTTGGAATCAAGTAATCTTCTTTCATTTTAGTTTCATTTGGATTGCTTCTTCATTTAGCTAAAATTTCTTGAAAGTTCTTATGGATCTTTTAGAGAACAGAAAATGTAAATATATGGTGGGAAGTATAATGGATATATTGTGACCCCTCAGAAATGCTGAGGCTTTGGGAAATGGGAATGATAAAGCTGATTGTTGGTCAGAAATGAATGAAAAAGTAAAGAAAATTTTGACTTCTCCTATATATCCACCATAACATGCCCTCTTTTTCTAATTATGACTTTTTTCCCTACCAAAATCTTATCGCTTATTGTTATTATTTATTTATGATTAACATCTTTCTCTGTATCACTGACATTGTTCTCTTTCCATGAAACCAATTGGGTTTTTTGATGCTTATGATCTCAGATGTTGGCAGATATATGACTGCACTGCACCATTAGGATTATGAGATTATGAGGAAAACGGCGACAGTATTAGGTTTGGGTGGTCAGCTATTTGACTTGAAAGGCATATCTGGACAGGGGGATTAAAATTGCAAGTTTGGTTGTTGGGGATGTTTAACTCGCTGTTGAAATACCTCCAATGTTATAGGTGAATGGTCAGTGTTTGAAAGTTGCGATTGGTTATATCTTTGGTTTTCCATAATTTTGTGTTGGACTTAGAAACATGTTGGCAAAGAAGTGATTTTCTGGAATCACAAGCTGTTAGAGGTAGAACATATTGAGACGATGATATTTTTGGGAACATCCTAATTGTTGATTGCCTTTCTTAACACTCTAGGCTGAGATTATCTGCATATGAGTTGTTTGCTATTTCTAATATTCTTTTACTTTGCCATTGGGACAGGTACGATCCCTCAACTGGAATCTACGGCATGGACTTCTTTGTTGTCCTGGAGCGAGCTGGTTATCGAGTGGGCCGCTGCCGCAGGTGCAAGTCCCGTGTAGGGATCCAGCACCGGGTCACAAAGGAGGACGCGATGAAGTGGTTCCAGGTCAAGTACGAGGGTGTCATTCTGAACAAGTCTCACGCCACCACCACATCATAAACCGGCATAAAAAAAAAAAGAAAGAGAGATTTTTCTGCTCTCTTGGTTTTCCTAAAGAGGATACTGCAAAGCATTGTGCGTTCTGTTTTTGTTTTAGGTGGATCCATTTTTTCTTTCTTGGATATATTGGATGAAAATTTTACGCATCTAATGCCCCTCCAGCTGCCTGACCGTGTGTTGCCTTTAAAATACATGCTTTAAGGAATTTTAGCAGTTGTCTAGGTGGCGAGCCTTTGGTGTTGAATTCTGGCATTGCGATGCTTGGATCGAATACAACTGCTTTTTCCTTTCTATACAAGGCTTTTTGGAATCATAACAATAATTTTTTTTTTTTTGTTCTAGAAAATACAAATAGAGGAATAGAGACAACAGCAACAGTTATTTTTGTGACAGCATGGTTATTTATTACCAAATTGTTCCATATTCGACGCGTTGGTTATCATTTTTTTGGCTTTAATTTCTGTATTGGATTGCACCAGTTCCTCCATGAGTTTAATAGTTTATACTCCCTAGGCCCCACATTCTGTAGGAAATTGTGTTTTCATTACGATGTAGTTTATTTCAATGCAAATGCATGATGCACAGAAGAAATTCTCGACCTGCTCGGTGCATATCTAGGGTGCGTTTGGTTAGGGGTAAAACTTTTGATGAAAAGTTTTTGAAGTAGAAGTTGTCAAATTAATAGAAAATGATGTGATATAATAGGAGTAATGATAAGGAGTAAAGAGAATAAAGTTAAAATAGATAGGTTAGTTGTATGGGTAGTTGTGTAGAAATGATTGAAAAGTAGGGTAGTTTGTATAGGAAAATGTGAAAAAAATAATTAAAAAATAGAGTAGTTATGGAGAGTGAAAAGTTTTGAATTGAAAAGTTTTGGTTGACATTTTTTTTGTCCCAAACAAACGCACCCCTGTTATCTATTAGCCGTGCTCGACCCGCCATGGCAAACGTCTTTATAGGTTTCGCTGTTCTTGGCGGGAACAAAGGGTCATGATTAGTAAAGTTGGAAGTCCGGGTCTGGGTACCATCAATCATGTTGGAGAAAGAAAAATTATTGTTCATAATAAATGATAACAAAATAAATCAAATAAATAGGATATTTGGTAAGTAAAAGTTGTGTCTGCACAGTCGATAAATATATTTCCAAATAAAAAAAAAAGAAAAGAAAAGAAAATTTTCATCAAGAACCTCACGCATAATCTAACACGTCAATATTCATCAAAAAAGAAGATGAAAATAAAAGAAGTACAAAATGAAGGTAATACCTATGAATATTTTGAAATAGCCAAATACATAATAAAGAAAATCTTTTGGGTTCTCGCAAATTTGCCTTCATAGTGGCCAAATATATCTATAATTAATGAGGTGTCATTAATATGCTGATGTTGTCTAATAAAAATTGCAAATATTTCCATGCTGCTAAGACGTGGTTCCATCTATTAAAAAAATCCAGATTCCCAGATTGCAAATATGCCTATTTGTAGTTATCACGAAACGCCGTAGGTTTTGCACCGCTTGAAAAGCAACAAAATTTTAAATTTGTTTGTTTGTTTGTTTTGTTTTCGAAAATCAAGCGCACGTATCCATACTTATTTTATTAAATTTTAAAAGTAGAAAAATAATAAATAAATGCAAAAAATACCAAATTTCACATATGCAATATCCAGGTGGTGCTAGTACTTTTTTAGAAAAACAAAAAAAAAAAAATAGAACAAATACTTTTTTTGCCTGAACACATACACTTTTGCAAAACCTCCCAATGATGTAGGCGCTAGTAGAACTTCGTATATTCGTCGACCATCAAAGCTAGTGTCGGAAAAATCAAATGGGCATTTCAAAACTCACCCACAAGATCACCAGAGTGCTTTTTTAAGCACATGGCTGGCATGATGTGCGAGGATTCCATACATCCCATAGAAAAAAAAATCGATTTACATGTGGTAAAATTATATATATTTTTATTTTTATTAATATATTGGCCTCTCTTAGAGCTTGATACGAGTGCAATTTGGTAGTTTTTAAAAAAATTTAAAAATTTGAAAATCAACATATATCCATGTCTTTTGTTGATTTTCAAAATAAAAATAACAAATAAATTCTAAACTTACCCAATTTTACGTGGAGTAGGATTTTTTAAGTCACGAACCATCACTTCTTCTCATACAACTTTTAATATAATCTGATATTTTAATCATTTGATTACATTACTTTTTTATTATTGACTTCAGAAATAATTATCTTATATATTTTAGTTTTATTTCATTACTTATTTGTGCAATTTTATATCATTATTTTACTTAAACGTGTTAAGCTATAAAATTTTTAGATGAAAAATCTTTAGTACAAAATTTTTTTAAAATAAAAATGATATAATATGATAGGAATATTAATAAGAAATAAATGAAATAAAATAAATAGAGTAACTATATCGTAGCCACTCAAAGTAACCCACCATCAGGTGGCTCAGAAGAAAAAATACAGTACATTGGATCACATAGCGTTATCATTTACCAAGAGTGTGTTTAGAAAGGGATAAAAATTTTGATGACAAATTTTTAGTGTAAAAAATGTTTAAATTAGTAGAAAATAATGTGATAAATAGAGTTAACAACGAGAAATAAAAAAATTAAATTAAAATAGATAAGTTAATTATATAGGTAGTTGGATAGAAATGATTGAAAAGTAGAATAATTATATAAAAAATGTAAATAAATGATTAAAAATAGAATAGTTATTGTTGATAAAAAAAATAGGATAATTGTTAAGAGATGTTTGGTAAAGTATATTTTGTGAGATTGCGGGATGAGGTAGGAAATGAGAAATAAAATATTTTAAAATTATGTAATTGATAGAAAATGATTAGGATAAAATCGTAATAATTAAGATTGTTGTCAGAAAAAATATTAAAATGCTGAGGTAAAAGTGGAAAAAACGTTAGCCCCATGCCATGCCGTGGAATCGCACAGCTGGAACTTACCAATAAGTCACTTTTTTTTTTTGCCCCCCCGATTAAACGTGAGTTCTGCGAAACATGCCCGTTTACAACTAGGCCGCGACAAGGAAGTCAGAGGTCGAGTTGAGTGGAAGAATCGAGACAGCCTTCTCTAGCTACGGCATAGAAGAAGACGACGGACGGACGGACGGACGCAGACGAGTGGAGAGAGCGAATGGAGCGGTCGGAGTGTCCGACTCGGATAATGCTGGGAGTGAATGAATCATCGATCAAAGGCTACCCGCACGCGTCTATCAGCAGCCGCGGCGCATTTGAGTGGACGCTCTCCAAGATCGTGCGATCCAACACCTCCGCTTTCAAGTTGCTCTTTCTCCATGTTCAAGTCCCAGACGAAGATGGTATTTTCATCAATTTTTTTTCCTTGGAACGTCTCTGCTTCCTTTCTCTCTTCCGCTTCGTTTTCTCCAATCATCTCTGTTGGTATGCTTGCATAAAGATCGATTGTGGTAAAGTATCGGAGTTTCTATTACTGAAATTACTGACTGGAACTGAGTTTGTCGAATAATTTTAGTCAAACATCTGCGCTGGATACTTTACAAGACGTGCTTTTTAACTACTTCTTTGGTTTTTTACTCGATTCATTGCGTTCCCCTAACGGTGGAACAAAATTTCCTCATTTTGGTGGTGCTGGCAACTGTCCCTACTTTTGTTTCTTCCCATAGTTCAGAAAGGGGGGGAATGTTTCGCCCCAAAAATCAGCTCGAAGAATATGGGAATTCCGTGCTGGTGTGCATCTTGAGTCTTGATCATTCGTTCTTCCTTCTTCTAAAGATGGTGAATGCTAGAGTAGTGGATTCGGGTTTCAAATGTTGTTAGAGCCAACAATTTGTTTGGGTGGCTCAAGAACAATGGTCCAATAGTCCAAATAATCTGATGCTGAGACAATGTGGGGCCAGACTTCGATGATAGGATAGCAGTTCTGAAGAAATTTTATGCTGAGAACAACTTGTTTAATGAGGTGGTTAATATGACATTCCTTCCTATAGCAAACCAATTACAATGTCAAATCAAGCCTCAAAATTGCCTGATTTCTTATACTTTTTTCATGAATTTCTTGTTTCATCCTTAAGCAACTTGTAATCAGAGGTAGGTCTGGGCTGTCTGGCAAGTGGTGCAAAGTTCTCTAAATATGGCTTGTTGCCTTTACTTATCTTTCTTCAGTTCTGAAAGCCATCCTTACAGAAGAGCCATGTGACTCTTCAGGATTCAAAACCATCCTCCCTTGAAAATTTCATTTTTCAGCTCATGCTTTCTACAGTTTCTCACTCTTATATATCAGGCATGTCACGTATGTCTACTTCTCATTCATCCCTGCTCAAGTGTGTAACGTTTTTGTTGCAAACAAGACCAATCAAATGCACAACTGTTGTGCTTTGACAAGTAAGCTTGGTTTAGCAGCTCCATGACATCAATACCATTAAACAATCATGTGTTTCGCTTGCCTTCTGTGTATTGCCTTTTCTAGGACAGTCTTATAATGCTTCAGATGCGTGTTATGATTATTGAAATAGATGAAATTTCACCTGTGTGATACATTGACCTGATTTGATGCTTGCTGGATGGGCCATGGGAAGATGCGAAAATGATGGATGTGGCAAGAACTAATTGCATGCTTCACAAGTATTGACAGCCCATTGAGTAATGTCCGTTGCATATTTGTAATGCGCCCTGCCAGCTGAAGAAACTTGAGCATTGCATGTAAGATTGTGCTCTGATTGCCTATACAATGGTTCTGTGTGAAATATGCGTTTAGGATCACATAGATAAGGTCATTTGTTATTGATTGATTGTTTCTATGCAGTACCTCATCTGCACATATAATATTCAACATCCAAATTGGTGTCCCTTGAAGATTTTTTGGATTGTGAGAAATGTTTATTTAGAATGGGTTCTGTGGAGCAGAACTTTATATATAGGAACTATAAGATTTTTGCTGCGTATGCATATAATTCTTCTTTCTTCTTGCATTGGTTTTTGGTTATTAGATTGTAAAACAAATGTTCATTCATGGGAGGAATGTCTCCTGTTAGTTCATTGGACCGACAATCCACCTTTCAAAAGTTGAGCTGGCCAGGCTGGTGGGTCAGTTTTCCAAAATTCTGTTTGCTGTTGTTTTTTTCTCAGTTTCCTTCTTTTTTCTTCCTTTTTCCATATGATGCAAACAAGAAGTATGGTTGCTGACATTTTTTTGTCTGATGGCCCCAGGATTTGATGACATGGATAGCATTTTTGCATCACCTGATGATTTCCGAGAGATGCGACGGAGAGACAACATAAAAGGACTTCATTTGTTGGAATACTTTGTCGGACGTTGTCATGAGACAGGGGTATTGTTGAAAGACTTTGTCAATATTTAACTCTTGGAGATTACTTATTAGCATCCTCTGAATCTTTTCCTATCTAAATAAGTAAGCTGCATGAATCTTGTGGTGCTGCTTTGCTTCATCATGGGCCACTAATTTCATGAAGGATTTTCTGATTACTTGCGTCGAGTCCAATCATGGCCTTTCCATCTCTCCTGAAGGTCTGTAAGGCTCGTAAGGCTGTCAATTTGAATAACCCATTCTAAGCTTCTAATCTGTGCCTTTCCTGATATTTGTTCTACAGAACCACCAAAGACCACCTTCCCTTGACTTTATTAATTATTGGTTGCTAGTGCTGGTTCCAAATTACCTTAAATATTGCTCGCTCTTGCGCTCTCTGTCTTTTATCCCAATTCTAGACTATTTCATTTCTTCTTGGGAAATTAAAAAATGGCCAGGTTAACATGTAAAATAAAAATAGGTGACTTGCAGCATGTTCTTATTGGTTTAATACATGATAATAAATCTTGCCACTTGTTAGTTTGGTTCCTATTTTGAAGCTTGAACATTCCTTCCCTACAGAACAGGCTGTTCCACTCATCCTCTGATGTGCTGGATGTATACAAGCAGGAGTTGGAGGTCAGGCAAAAAAACCACAATGAACTAAGCTTGAATCAGAGTATAACACCATTGACGTGTGGCAACCTGCAGTGGCTGGCCTGATCTGGGCTAATGCATATTCCCAATGTGGGCCTTACTTGAAACTGGATCTTGCATTATCAATTCCATATATGGCTGCTGATCTCATTGATTTTCTTTACTTCGTGTTTGCAAGTTGACCATTTATCTAAAAAAATTGGTACACTTAGTTTGTCTTTCTTGATTCTATAATGAATTTTGCTAGGTTCCATGTGAAGCATGGATCAAGAAAGGTGATCCCAAGGAAGTTATCTGCAGTGAGGTGAAGAGAGTTCATCCTGACCTTTTGGTCGTTGGCAGTCGTGGTCTTGGCCCGTTTCAGAGGTGTGCTACTAACCTGAGTTCAGACTGCATTTCTCAATGCCCATGGCATTCTCCTGCTTTCTTTCATGTTCATTGTTTTAAGCGTCTAGGTCTATGACTCAGATATCTGGTAGAAGTTATTCCATTTGCTGTTGTCAATCCACTATTTGGTGATGGTAAGGCGGCAAGATCCTTGGCGTTTGATTTAACTAATGTTTCTGGATACTGCATGTGCAAACGATCTTGCAATTATTTTCCTAGCAGTTTGTATCCATTTCGTAGTTATCAATAGCATGAATTAATAGCCATGGGGAATAGCATGTTTATTTAATTAATTTTTTTTTCTTACTGTCCTTAGTACTAATGTTATTGTTTGCTCACACTTACAGGGTGTTTGTTGGCACCGTAAGTGAATTTTGCGTGAAGCATGCAGATTGCCCTGTGGTTACAATCAAACGGAAGGCAGATGAGGCTCCTCAGGATCCAGTTGACGATTGATCACTATCATATTGAGTTCATTGCTTATATATAGCAGTCAGAATAAACTTGTAACCAGAATACCCATGAGACCAAGACCATTAGCACTTCATGTATGAAACAGCAGTATTATGTGTGGATTTTCTTTTCATGTTTCATCTGACGTCTCATCGACTTGATGTCTCTCTCCCCTACGTATCTCAAAAGCGCCAGTGCCACCTTGCAGCAAAGTACTCCAGGTGCTATTGAAGCTTTTGCCATCATTATTTACAGCCACACCTAAATCTTAGGCAAGCATATCCTTTTCATTTTTGGAACATCATAAATTTTGATAAAAATGTACATATACTTGATCATATTAAAATATTATGACGAAGTCGAAGAGTTGGATCCAAAGTTCGAAAGACATTAGGAAACTTCAAAGGAAATGGGACTGATTTTATCACTAAGCTTGACTAACATTCAGCACAATAAAGATATTAAATTGTTTGAATAACAGATGATTCACCCCAAAGTTAAAACCATAAGTTATGCTTCACAGAAGTTCTCAAAATCTTGCATTTAACTAGAAAGCGTGAAGGAAGCCTAACAGCCTTTTTTACGCAACTCGCATAAGAATAGACTAGGATAGAAAAGAAACTTAAGATCTTGGCTTCTCTTTCTTTTCCTTAAAAAGGGCCAATAGGGACACTCCAGAGACCTTCACCACCTTGAACCGGACACCAGGAATATCTCCAACAGCATGTCCCTTCCGTCCAAATCCAGCGATCAAAACTTCATCCTAAATGGATGAGGAAAAAAATTATAAGCAGGCAAGAATGAAAGAACAGGGCTAAGACAAAAATTGTAAGGAAGCGCACAAGAAATCAAACTAGCAGAATAGAGTCGTTTAGATGCTCACATTTTCCTCAATGTAGTTCAGGCAACCGTCGTTTGGGACAAAAGCTGCTATCTTCTTTCCATTCTTAATCAGTTGAACCCTCGCACATTTTCGGATAGCTGAGTTGGGCTGCTTTGCTTCAATTCCACTGTAAAAGAATTATAGGAGTTTGATGAGGATCAATGTAAACTGTTAAGAGTGTGTGCTTGTAAGGAAAAAGGGATGACAGGACTGGAGAGTACATCTTTTCAAGGACTATTCCCTTGGCATGAGATGACCCTGCAAATGGTTTTTTCCACTCATTGCCAAGATGGCTTTTCTTGTATGCTTTGTCAGCCCACTTCTGCCTTCTCCTGTGCGTCTTCAGCTTACGCCCAGCTCCCATACCACGAGTTTTCCTGTGATTGACAAGATCCGATGCATCATGGATCGAAGATTATTAAAAACCATAACCAAACACCTATAACCGTCGCAAGCACCACATGCTTTGGCAAATTCTCCAGCATGTGGAGCATGAGCCTGGAAGTGAAGTACAAAAGTGCAATACTGTTAAGAGGCATACTCTTTCTAAGATGGAGAGCTGTATGTTAGGCAATGGTTATGTGATAAGAAATGAAAATTCAAAAATTTCAGTAGGATTTCCGTTCCTAAGAGGAAAGCAACCATGCTACATGCAAGTGGCGGTATAACCCTCACCTTCCTCCAACACCTCCTGATTTATCCAAGACAATAACAAAGCAGAAACAGAGGAAAAAAACCAAAAAACTGAGAGGAAAAGAAGAGAGGGAGGGAAGAATCAGAGCTGGGGTCGATGTTCCACTGATACAGAACAAGGATACCAGATAAGGAAACTAATAGCTCCCAAAAGCACAATAACATTATAATCACTAGACAAATGCATTCAGCCAAAAGTAGGGGACATCGTAGCCATTAACCAACCAAACATAGGATGACCAATTATTTCAGTTAGGGCCTTTGTGAAATTGGAAATCATATTCTGATAAAAACAAAACAAAAAAAAATTCCATATCCAATTATGCTTATGATATTATTATTTATTACCTCCGGCATCCAAAAAGGAGGAAGATTCATGGCATTCTAATACTGAGTTTGAATTCTTCAACAGAACCCAAATCCAAACAGAGTTCTCTCTCACATCTCGCAGGATCAGGAGGGCAACGGATTGATGAAGAACCAAACCAAGGGTCAGAAACACATCAATCAGCAATTGGTATTGGTAACAACCGTAAAATTTCGAAGAAAAAAAGTGTAAACAATACCAGGTCAATGATTCTAACCAAGACCGCCCGACAGGCAGCTATCACGAAATCGCCATTTATACGGAGAAGAAAACCTAGAAAACGTGAAACCCTAACTTCGAAGAAGAGATGGAAATCCACGCATAAAGATATCAGGTTAAAAAAAAAAAAGAAAAAGAAAAAGAAATCTTTCTGCAGTTGCATTGGAGAAAAAGCAGCATTTGAAACAGATGGATAGATATGGAGAGAGGGATCTCTTACCCCATTGTGTTCGAAGGATTCTTCTCCCTGCAGCAAACGCCAAGGAAAGGCTCGCAAGCGAGGGATAGGGTTACCAGAGCGTGAGTCTTGTTTCTCGTCGGGCTCTACTTCAGGTGTGGCGAATAGGTATTTGCAAAGTAACCCCTGAGATTCTATAGAATCATCAGTAAGGCCTAACATATTTTTGTTATATCATGTCGACGGTCAAATTTACTAGTTTTTGAATATTTTTAATAATTTTTATTTTTGAAAAAACGAAAAAAGCGGGTTAAATATGTATGTCTATACTTTTTTTTGTTGATTTTTTAAAATAAAAATATTAAATAAATATAAAAAATCATCAAATTTTCCGTAAGCAAAATTTAGATGAGGCACACACATGCATTAAAAAAGTAAATCGATTTAGGACGATCTACGAGAGTACCGATGTCCTTCCGTGGTGTCCATCTTTAAAAATTTATATTTTATTTTTATTTTGAAAATTCAACAATACGTATTATTTAAAATATGAATGTGACCGTTTAGTATGAAAAATATAGATACCCATTGTTGGACCAATAAAATAAATCTTGGCCCACTACATATGGCAGCCCCAATATTACACATGCTTAAACATTTCATTCTGGGGCCATTACAATGTTTAACAGCGAACCAATGGTTGAGATTATTCTCAATTGATAAAGCGGCCACATTAAAAGATCATGCAACTATGTATATTTACAAAAAAAGGTATCAAGAATATAGGTTCAGATCATAAGAAAAATCAAGACTCATGCATACATTTTAATGGACTGGTACAATAAAAAAATCGATCAAGCGCAGTGCGCATTTGCAGCAAACATTGAGAAAATCTTAGCAATGACATGAACATCCAAATTACACATCATATTATGGGATACATGTACACTCGCATAGGCGGTTTAGATGGGCCCTCAACAAAGGTCGTCAACAGCTCAAGATGGATGGCCGGGATGCACCCAATTCTACACAGGCCAAAACAGTGGGCTTAAACCATTGGTTTTCAAAACGACCAGCAGCAAATATAAATCAGAGACAAGTTAGTTTTCAGAATTGCAGAAGACCCCTTTCAGCTTGAAGAATTAAAGGAACCAACCTGTAAAACTTCTCAGTTGACATTCCTCTAAAAAGGTTTGCCTAACCACAACAAAGACAAGAAGAGACTAGAGAAGGAGCTCAAGCCAAGATCATGGGCAGCAGCAAATTTGGAGATAAAATCTTCACCCGTATACCCATATAATCCTTTCTTTTTTTTTTAGAAATAAGTCTCTATTCACACTTTGGAGTAGGATCAACTTCTGATATACCCTAGGATATAAGGATTGGATTATCATGAAACGATAAACCAATCGAGAGTGCTAATATCATATTTGATCCTCCACAAACTTCAATGTCCTAAAATGGCACAAACCCCCAGTCCTCCCGAGCTTTTTATTAAATAATTCTTATTTTCGTTTGTAGGGAATTAATCAAAAGATGAAGATTCTTCCACATTCTACTGTCTTTGGATTAGGCAATCTATTATCAGTGCCTTTGTATTTGTCTAACCACAAATTTTGACCGGCGGCGACTCCATTAATGATTTTTTAAAGAATTTCCTGGTTCATTTTTCATATATTATATTGCAGGCATGTTCATAAGAATCGTGCACTCCTACTCCAGTAATACGTGTGCATAAGCTGACCAGCTGGCATGAGTGACAAGCTTGTAATTATTTCAACCATATTTGTAGCAGCAATATATTATACAGCATCATCTGTACCATGATTATTTCATGGGCACGGGAAATAGACGTTGTTCCCTAGTGACTTTGGTCTAAATCATGTTGTCACATATGAAAATCTAGCATTAAGTTACTGACATCGTTCACGCACCCTATTTCATGCACAAAAAATCGTTATACATGTTTTCAAACACTTTTCATATCTTTCTCACTGGTTCATTACCAAAGAAAATATAAAATCTTTCAGGCCTAGTTGTAGGCCCATCGTAACATGGCCAAAACCATGCTACAGAGAGTAAAACAAATCGAATATTAATATGATTTTAAATAAGTAAAAACTATACATTTAGCATATAAAATGACAATTGGTACTTTTAATAACAAAAATAATATTTTTTTAAGGTTAATCCAAATAAAATAGATATATACGACATTTCAAATGATACAAATATTACTGCATATGGTATTTATAATCTAAAAACATCTACACCATTGATTTTCTTCCATCATAGTTTTCAATTCACTATTTGATTTATATGGTTTTCATTATGAACAGTTGTAAATTTTAAGTAACATTTGTGGTGAGATTTTTAAAACAAAATCAAAATAATAATTTTCAGGGATATTTCCCATTAATAGCGGGGGAAGAAATCGTTCTCGCTGATAAATTAGCATTGCTGTTAGCTTGCCGTGCCCCTTAACACTAGGAGTGTAAACTTATTGGGTGTGTTGGAGTTTAAACTTAATCTTAATCCATTTATAAAATCTTAATTTTAATTTATTTACAAAATCTCAATCCTAATATGTTTATAACTTATTCAATAAATAGGTAGAAAGTTGTTATAAATGTAGCAAAATTACTTCAAGTGAAAACTCACATGTTATAAATATTTATATAAAGGCATCATGACTAAATATATGAATGAATGTTATTAGAGTAACGATTCAGTTAGTCTAGCCTCAGAAAACCACCTCTTAGCCGGAGGAATTTTTTTTTTATTTTTTATATTTTAAAGTAGCATGATCTGACGCAGGTGGTCATATGGGGTGCCTCATGGGTCCAACTGTGGGACGCTTTTTTTTTTGATTTTTTTTATAAACATGTAAAATTATGTATTTAATTTATAAATTAAGTTTTATCATTTTTAGATATTGTTATATATTTTTTAAACACAACTTTACATGTTAATAAAAAATAGAAAGATAGGTCTCATTACCCCCACACAACCAGTCACACGAGCTCACAAAAAAATTGTTAATCTAAATATAATTAATCTATATGTCAAAATTTACCATTTTGAATGTGTATATATTTCTTGAATTTTTAAACATAAATATTTTAGCATTTTTCTTTGTTAAAAATAACTAAAATACTCATGTTTAAAAATTCAAAGAAAAATCTATAATATCTCCAATGATTATAAAACTTGATTTATAGACTAAATATATTTAGCTAAATAATTTTAAAAAGTTCTAAAAAATAAAAAATTTCTTTTTGCTAGGCTAAGAAATGGTTTTCTTAACCTAGGCAATAGAGATCACTAATTATATTATCAATAATTGAAATATTAAAAAGAATAATTTGCAAATATACTCACTTAATTTGACCATAATTGCAAACATATATACGTAGTTTCCGAAGTCACAAATAACTCCTACATAGTTTGATCATAATTGTGTGCTCATGCCATTATGATATTGTTGTTATACAATCATAATATGAGCATATTTGTAAAAATATACAAATTATGTAGATGCATTGCAAACACTAAATATACTCACATAGTTTGCATATTTTGTAGATATGCTGTAGCAGCGCAATAACGACACTATAATAATGTTGGTATATTTATAATTATAGTCAAATTATGTGAGTTATTTGCAATTTTCGAAATTATGTAGGTATATTTGCAATTATTGTCAAACTAAATGAGTGAATTTGCAAATCATCCCATTAAAAATCATATGGAAAATGGGAAAAAGAAAACGTTCGCAGGAATCATGCATAAAAAAAAAAAAAAAAAACCTATATGTACAATTTAGTACACGGCCAAAGTGGGACGCGGATTACATCAGTAGCAATGCGCGCCCAGTGCTGGACACGGGGGTAAGGGCACGACATACAAGGAGGGGGAGGTATGTGAGCAGGGGGAACAGGCCGCCCCCTGTTCCAATCCGGATTCCACAAAGTGAAAGACTGCCGAACCCAAAACAACAAACCTCATCCATACATACAACTCTCAGATTCAATTGGGGGACATCGCCTGTACTGTGTTGTGTTCTGGCTTCCATGCGAACGCCAACTAATACAAGCCTGCATCCAACCACAACAAAAAACCTCATATTGGACCGTGGGGTCATCGCCTGTACAATGTGTTTTGGATTCAATGGCAGTTGAATAGGACCAATATCCGGATCACATCCAGGCTCCCCACCCAGGGAACATGTGGCACAAACGTTCTGCGTCAATGGCATCCTGTATGAGTTGTTGAACCTGGACAAAAACCCCTCCAATTAACAAATTGAAATCATGCAGCTGACGAGCGAAGAGGAAAGAAATAATGCTGTCTGAACTTCTGGCAACGCTATAGCTCGTTTCAGAGGAAAGGCGGAACAATAATAGAATAAGGTGCTTCAGTCAGATTCCATGTTAAAAACAAAATAAAAAAAGAAAGAATCAAAAATAAAAATCTGGAACTAACCAAGATGGGATTACAAGTTGCAAGTATTTTCTAGCAATTAAATCACTAGTGGAATGTGATTGATTTAGAAATCTTACACCACAACTTCAAAGATGTGCTTATTCCAACAGCACACTGCAACAGTCAGGTGTCAAACAGAACCTTGAAATGAGCTCTATATAATTTACAAAATTTAAACCCGTTAATAAACTAGTTTTTATTTTATTTTATATAAGGTATCTCACTATAAATTTTTTGTGAGGAACTCTTGAAAAATAAAACTAACTAGGAACAATTGCTCCCAACATTAGTTCTTCAAAGCTAAAACCACCTAGGAACATTTTCTCCTGACTGCCTTCGACAATCTTTAATATTCTTAACAGGGTTTCAATACGTAACTCTTGTAACCATTTCTTATTGTTCATAGTTAACAGAGTTGTTTGATGGAACAAGCTCTATGACGTTTATCTGTTTCTTGTTTATTCCCTATTGTCAAATATTATCTAAGCTGCATTCCATAAGCATCCTATTTTTTTCTTCCATGTCAAATGTAAACTCGTTGCAGAATACATGTTACATGATGCAATCATTTCCTGATAACAGATATATAATTCATCAAATTGGTGATCTCTTGGGAACTTAATGCCAAAAAAAGCATAACTCATCTAGTGATTGGTTAGAGGGACGAGAGAAAAAGGCCATTGAATAAGTTGCAAAGTCCATTTGACTGTCCCAAACAGTAAAGGTTGTCCTCGATTTTCCTGAAGAATTTTCAAGGATGCTATTGAGAAACAGAAACCCCATTGCCTAATGGCTATGTGGCTGGGATGATGATGGATCTAGACTACAGTTCCTTACAGCCAAACAACCACTAAAGTAGCAGAAGTCAAACTCCCAACATTAAGGTCCCCTATGATCTCAGTGATCTTGGGATCTTCAACTTAAATGCTGTACTTCTAAATTGAATGAATCAAGGAGAAATGGAAACATGAGAAATAAGAAATTAGAATTCTCTGACAAGAAAAGCAAACAAAGATTGCTCTTCCAGCCCATTATATTCATTTTTCTTCAGAAGAGTGGGATGACATTCGCTGACCTGGCCTTGTATACTTCTCATCTCCCCATCTTCGTAGCCATCTAGCTTCTGTTTTACACGCATCAGTGCACGTGCTGCATCCTTGTTCCCTTCACATACATCTTGCGAGCCTTCCAAACTGGACTCAATATCGTCATCTGTTTCCTGTGCAGCACGAGAGAGGAGTGGGGGTGGCACACATCAGAAAAGGGGAACAGCGAAGAAAGACATTTTTAACCATCCAGATGCAATAAGTATCAGGCCAAAGATTTCGAATATTTTCTGGCTTTTTGCACCATACGAGTCAAGATATATGTGCCAAATGATTCAGTCATCTGTCAAACTTAAGTTTCTGGGGATGCTTCTTTCCCATTTGCCATAAATCTACTTGACTCAGTTATTCAAAGATCCTCAAATTCAGAGACTTTGACAGATGCTGTATTAATGCAGAAAACAACCCTACAAGCCCCACATGCAATTTCAAGGCTCAGAACTGGTGCCACTTAGTCATGGAGCTCCACATCTCCAAAGATATTTCTAGATAGGGAGAAACTGCTGACTGGGATATGCCAGTGTATATGAAGAGAAACCAGAGAGAATCTCAAAAAATGCATGTGCTTCCAATCTCGGCCAAAAATGAGATGAAGAGTTTTATTTGGCAGGATGGCTTTGTTTGCTTTACTGCTTAATTGGAGGGAAATGTAAAGCAAAGGAAAGAAAACGTTTTTGGTTAGGAAGCTGGTGAGTATATATTTTCCTTGATGCGATAACTGGAATAGAAATTCATCAGAAGAAATTCTCTCTCTAAAAGTCATTAGCATTATGAATAAGCAAAAGTGAAAACCACCACTACATCACGCAACATTTCATTAGATAAACAAAACAGCTGAATGACTTAATTTTCATTAGCAATGACATCATCCAATCACCTCCAGCAACTGCGATAGCCTTTTGGAAAAGTACTTAATCTTAAGTGCCAAACACATCCTAAACAACTAAATTGATCCATCAATCATGAATGATGTATCAAACAATCATCAACAATGTACCTATAGTTGCAACCATCAAATATGTTGTATCTATACTAGCACTAAAAGAAACTCAGAAGCATTTGAAGACTATGTTTGACTTTGATCAATCAGAAAAATATGATAACTTCTTGGCTTTAATTTTTTAAATACCTTCTGTCTCTGCAATGCCTTCAAAGGAGACAAAGCCCACTTATAAAGCGGGTCATGGATGAAGACCTGTCAAGAGGTTCTGTCAGTTATCTAGAAACAAATGCAATTTCTAGCTTGTCTACTAAGGATATTGAGTAATGTTTCAATGCACTAGGGTGCAAAACCCGTTTTTAATTTTTTTTTTTAAAACTGTGAATCTAGGTGTATTTAATTTACAAACCAAGTTTTACCATTTTTAGAGATGTGCATATATATATATATATATATATATATATATTTGAAAATAGAAAGGGTTTTAATCATTTTTAAATAACTAAAATATCCCTGTTTTTAAAAAGTAAAAAATATACACATTTCCAGAAATAATAAAACTTAATATATAAGTTAAATACGCCTAGATTAATAGTTTTATAAAAAAAAGTTTTCAAAAAAAATAAAAAATAAAAAATGGGTTTCGCACCTGGGTGCATTGAAACATGACTCAAGGATATTATGGTAGTCGAACATACTTCAATGATAGTAAGTAACGCCTCTTTATTAGTTCTCATCACAGAGAGGGTTTCCTCACAGCATCTTCTGAAAACACCCTCCACTCCTGTAACTCCCATGCCATCTATTATGTCTCTTGTCAGCCGGAAAGGAACCTGCAAAAAACCAGAGAGCTTTTCACTTCTATGTTTTAGGTTACTTTGATAAAAACCTAAGAATTCCTCCTTTCCTCATGTGAACATAAAAATAGGAGAAAAGGAAATTGATGGTAGATACAAACCCTCTCCGGTGTTTTGAGCATGAGACCCTGTTCAAAGGCAACACCAAGATCGATGTGGACTACTTCTGCAGTAGCTTGGTCAATAAGAATGTTATTTGAATGTCGATCTCCAAGCCCAACAATGTAACCCACCTAATTTCAAAGACCAAAGTATGGGATTAGGTGGTGCTTAATGAATTGTATACCTGTCTTAAGGCTTACGCAACACTATTGCTTATGCAGACTTACAGACAAAATAATAATGTGTGCAAGAAAATGGTTCTCAGAATGTAGACATGGGAATGCATTGGTTGTGTGAGGGATTACGAACGTCCAAACAATAAAGTTTCTATGTTTTTTCGATCGTACAATGGCTCCTGATTTGTTAATTTTTTAAAGTTCTCTAATTATCCATAGGTCAAAGGGCAAGGATTCTTCAATTTCAAAGGCCATATACCCATCTGAAGACTAGTATTTTAGGTCACTGAGCGATGTACTCTACCAGTACACTACACAGTGGATGCCCGAGTATTTTGATTCTTCTCTACATATACTTTGGTGCCCTGGGGAGATGAATATACATATATTGTCCATCTAGGTAAAAAACTAACCTGTAGAACCACCCTGAGTCTGGTGCAGAAATCATAAATAAGAACAAACCTACTGGAAACCTGTTGCTAAGCTTCTTTCCCATGCATCAAATTAGCAGTGAAATTTGAAGGGATTTCATTGGAAGAAATGGTGATTTTAAGAATGGGGATACCACTTAATTCACTAACAGAGTATACGATTAGTTAAAATTTCAATGTTCCAAAGCACTTGCCCAAAATAGGAAGGGATAACTACTACTACTGTAATATGAATTAGATCACTTCTTTCAAGATAAAAAAAAAAAATCTCTGCAAAAGATTAAACAGTAGCATTATTACTTGAGAAGAAAGTTTACCCACCATTGAACTAGCTGCCACACTTCGTGTATAGGACAACCTGCTCTCAAACCAATCAGCAGGCAGCAAATACCTTTCCAAGAAAAAGTAATGCATGACAGGCCTGTTGAATTGAAATCAATGAAATGAACTCAGCAACATTAAGCCGCTTGAGTATGCAGGAAAGGATAAAGATGAAAAGGATAAGACCTGAAGTTCTCACAAACTTTCTTAAATGCCTTGCGCTTGTCAGTTTCCTATATTTCCCCCCATCAAGATAGTGAGAATTAGCTGCTATGCTGAAGATAGTAAAATTAATCCACTAATGATATGCAGGGACAGGTGTTGCGCACATCAATCTTTGTTCTCTCATGAAAGAGACAATGGTTTATTAAAAAAGAGGAAATCAGATGAGACTCTTTTCAGATTATCCAACAATAAACCAGGTCATTAATGCCCAAGTCTGGTTTTGAATCCCAGACCTCTTACACACACAGAGACAAACACAAACACAAACACAAACTAGTGTCAACCACCTAGTCATCCAGGTGTCAGTATGTTCTGGTGCTCCAATATCTTTCCACTCTCCAGGATAATTGCTACAACCATTTCCTCAAATGTCTGTTGTACCTTGATACTTTGCCAGTAATTTGTTGCCTATGCCAATTCACCATTTTATTCCAGGTTCTTCTCTGGGAACTCTTGAAATAAATGATCGGATAATAAGAAATGCATATGAAACTTACTTTTGTCATATATTCTCGGCACTGGGGAAATGTCCAGTCTCCTCTTCCATAACGTCCATGTGCCCCGCCAGTCCGTGTGCTAGAAGAGCTAAGACATTGTAGGATTTTCATGAAACAATATGAAATTATACCAAAGCTTGTCATGGGATAGAATCTTACATAAAGAAACCACTAACCTTCCTATAAGATATTCGCCTATTGGAATTGTACGGTCAACCCATTCAAGTACGCCAGCACTGGGGGTAAAAGGAACAACCTACTCAAACAATTGCAGATAATCAGAATTACAGGTCAACTGTCAGAAAAGTCGTCAGCAAGACGTTCTGGAGCTTCAGCGGTTTTTGAGAACTGTTGATGAATTGTCAATGATAATGTGAGAAAGAAATCTCTTGCTTGATACATACATAAAATCGAATGAAAAGAATAATGTTAGCATATACACAACTGTGTGCTTGCTGATGTACCAGATACGTGAACAACTTTTCAATTGGAATCTACAGTGATGTAAAAGAAGAAAGATATCAAGGATCATAGTTGACTTTTCAATGCCACTGACATTATTGAATCACTTGTGTAATAACCATAAGATCTCCACCAGTCATTGGATGATGTTGAGAAACTGGACAGGGTAAAAATAATGAAAGGGTGAACACAAGCCCACAACTAACGGATACCAGTGGAACTGGCATCATGCACACTACAGATAGTTTAAGAAAAGTAAAAATTTACTGATATCATGAGAACCAATTGTCAGGGCCTTTATCTGATGTCACAATTTAGAAGGGTTCTTTGAAAAAAAATTGGCTTTCTTTAAGAAAGTAAGAAAGCCAGTAGTCAATAAAGAGCAGATGGGAAGGAAATTACCATTTTGCTACTATGCAAAAATCAATCCTGGGTAAAGAAATAAGAACATTAAAAAGAAATAGAAGAATTCTGAAAATACCTTGTATGTGCGAATTCCTAGTCTCCTTCTTGAAGTATCACGATGATTTTGCAAAAATGTGTTCACCAAACCAAAAAATTGCTCCATGACCTGCGAAAAAATTTATTTATTCAATTCCAAAAACATATAATCTACCAAGCTGGGACTAGCAAACAATTAGGAGGAAAGGGAGACATGATATCACATTATGTATGCCCAATGCCCATTTGCTTTTACAAAATAAAAAATTTAAAAAGAAAGCACTTTCTTTTACCATTCCTCACTTGTATTGCAAAGCATCATGGAAAATCCATTTTTGTATAAGTTTCAATTCAAGATGTCATATCAATGCGTGAATAGTGAATACTGCTCTATCACTTCTCTTCAAAATTATTTCTTCGCCTACTATAATGTACTCCGTAATTCTCGTGTAGAAGGTGAAGAGAGTTTTAAGGATAAATTACAGAGGAAACAAAAATCAGTTTGGAAATGCACAAATATCCTATAAAGTCTACTACAATTCAGAGCATGCATGTAAAAAAAATAAAAATAAATCAGATTATGCACACAGCACCCCACAGACAGACCTTCCATTACATTTCCAACACTAATTTGGCAATGCACGAATATCCCTGTAGCCAGTCTACGTGAATTATGGTCATCAGACTATTAGGCTTCCATACCACATGTGGCCTCTTATGCAGATGTAACACGCCTAAATCTAATTGAAAGATTTCTCCCCCTTTGTCTTCTGTGGTTTCCATCCCATATGTGGCCTTTTATGCAAATGCAACACTTCTAAATCTAGTCGAAAGATCTCTCTGCTTTTATGGTAAATCAGGGAAGAAAAACATTCCGCTTATAGTGAATTACTGTTTTGGAGAAAAAAAATACAGCCACTTCATGAAGCAACCCTTTCGGCAAAATTCCCAAACCTTTTGGCAAAAGATAAAAATAGAAATGGTCACTTTGTGTATATATCATTTTCAGTAAAATTGCTAAACATTTGACAAAAGATAATGATAAGAAGGCCACAAAGAAGATCATAGAAGTAAAAAGCATCCCACTCTTTCTTTGTAATGAATAGTGGGAAGTGAGGAATTCAAGACATCTAGACATCTAAGTGTATGGTTCGTTATCCTAAAAATGCCATGGCATATTATTATTTTTTTCGTAGAAAGGACTGTATAGTCTTGGAGCCTAAATTTTCTTTTTTCACAAAACAAGCGGAAAAACACAGTTTGTTGGCAAGCGATTCCATAAATATAGATGAACTATAACTTATAGACCAAGTTGCCCTCTTGACAAAAAAAAAAAAAAAGAACAAAATGGAGAGCATAGATTCTTACAGCATCTTGCCGTAGGTCATCATTTCCAGATTTGGCCAGTTGGCGATATTTGCAACCATCTGAACCCAGGCATTCAATGACTTTCGGAGTATTTACGCCATTCATTATCCTGCAGTCTTCACGAATAATGAATAAAAGAAAATAACAAGAAAGTATTGATTCAGCAATGAAAAGTCAGAAGGAAATATTTTCTAATATTTTGGTCACATACGTGATGGAATCTCCTAAGCCCTTGAAGTGTGGAAAGGAGCCTTCAAGGTATTGACAAGTACGATCAACTGGAAAAGTAGCTGTTACTACAGGTACCTGATAATGAAAACTTAATTTAACAATACAATTTGATAATGTTGAAAACAATAATGTGTATGTGGTTGTGTGTGTGCACGCATTAAGCTGATATTATTGACTAGTTAATTCCTAGCTTACATTACTGACCAAGTAACATAACGCTGGAGCCAGTGCAAATAGCTTGTTTTTGATTTATCAGGTTGCAGAAAGCGTAAACAAAAGCCAGAGGATGGCGGGTTAGAAGGAAATGGAAGCCCCATTAAAGACATGGATTTAGTAATAATTATGAATTTAGAGTTGAAGCCAACATTTAAATGAAGATAGGAAATTTAAGATGCCATCACAGTAATATCAGTTGTTTCCAGAAGGCAAATGGAGGTGCCATCCTACTACATAATGGAAGGTACCAATCCACAGTCTTCAGAAGATAGGAAATTTAAGATGCCACCACAGTGGAAGAGAAATTATATATAAATGGGTATGTAATGTGAATGAATGCAATGATTCAGCCTACATGGGATGCAAACTGTGGCGCACAAGCTGCAATGAGGTGCATCAATTCAAGGTACAAGGGATGCTAGTTATGGTGCAGGATCTTGAGATGCATCGATTCAAGGTACAAGGGAGGCTAGTTATGGTGCAGGATCTTATGATGCATGCTTCTGTGGAGAGGGAATTTCCGGCTATTCACTTCATGCTATTATGGCTTCCTCTAAATTTGGCAAACATGAATGACAGCTTGTTTTTGATGGGCCAATCCCACCATCCTAGAAAAACATTCTCGAAATGGGCACTAGAAGCTAAGAATTTTGTGACGATCTGCTTTCATTGGATTATGAATAAAGGTGAAGAGCAAAACATTTCTTAGCTTGAATATTCAGTTCAACGCCAAGATCTGGTGACAATTCGTAGTTTCAATACCAGTGAGTCTTTTGGAAGGAAAAAAAAAATGAATGCAATTCAGCATTGCATAAGTGGTTCTGTTTTCCGCAGTCAGAAACTTAACAAGCTTAAAATATTAAACTAGTAAACGCTGAGGCTTTCTTCTAAGGGCTAAAGCTTGCCGCGTGGATTGGAAAGTCTTCATTGCCTTCGATGATGTGGGGGTGGGAGCAAATTTTTAGAGATGAATCATGTATTTAGCAGTGGGTAGATCCTCAAATCTTTAATCATTTTCAATAAAATCAAGAGCCAACTAGAAATATCTGAAAATTTTAAAGCCAGAGATTCACATATTTACTGAAACACTTGCACATGATATTAGATGGGCAAAAAAGGAAGCCAACACATTAATTTCAATGCTAAACTTACCAGTTCAAGGGGCCGGAGACTGCGAAATTCTCTTGGTAATTGTATTTTTTTATTCACACACTGTCAGAAATAGAGTTAGATGGTTTCAGTATTCGTACATAAGAATACAGTCAGTGATGAGCAATGAATTTAATAAGCAGAACACATGCACGCACACACAATGCATGCAAAAGAAAATCACATGCCAAACCTCTCTGTTTGTCTCTAGTTCAGCGAGCTTGATGTAGATCTCCACAAGCTCTTTCATCTATAAAATTTGAGAAAAGTTACTATCCACTATACCTATATGCTTGAAGGAAGCATCAAGATTGTGGCAACCAAAAAGTTGATATTTCCCACAAGAAAGGGAATGAATGGAGAGACCACTTAAGAAAAGATGTTTAGGAACCTACCTGTCTTATTATATCCCCATGGTGTGAAGATAAATCATTTAAGAGATTCTCTGCTGCAAGTTTTTTCTCATTATCTGCGATAAACGCATTCCTACTACGCTGCTTGTCCTTTACACGGTCACCGTTGGCTAAAGCAAGGAGCTGATAAAATAGTATAAAGAGATTATCATCAAGAGATTAATTAACACTAACATGAACATTCACATGCCCACAAAAAGGTCATTAGATTGCACATCACAGATGCCAAACCACTGTAGCTTGTACAAATATCACAAGGAACGAAAATTTTGTTAAAGTACATACAGTAATCTGTATTTTTTCTTGCAAATTTAGCCAAGTGCAAATAAGTCAAACATGTCTATGATGAAATATCATCCAATCAGTGAAGATTCTTTACTTTCTTTTAGAGAGGTACCTGAAATATTGTATGATATGGATGATCGATGGCCATTTTCTTTACAAGAGAGAGTAAAGCAAACTGCACATTGGGGGGAAAAAAAAATCTATCAATCTCTCTCTCTGCCGTTTTTTTCTCCTTTGGAGGAACAACTTAAACCAACTCAGAACTAAACCTGAAAATTCTGTGATCCATGCCCATCTTTTGAGCTACCCATTCTGGAAGCAATTTGATAGACCAAGGGTATGAATTTGTAGGATTGAACCTGCAATCAGAATATGTATGATTGTTCTTATTAATAGCGGCATTGACACATTGCTTACACATGACAGGTAGAAAAACAACAACAGAATAAAGAATACCATCATTAAATTGCCCAGAAATAACACATTGGTCTCTTTGATCTAGAAAAAAAAAAAAAAACAAAGAAGATGAAAAATCTACTAACCTCTTTTACTGCACTCAGCATGCCATCTACAACATTTTGGCTGGAAGAGAGACTGAACCACAGTGAAACAAGTCGGAACACCTGGAAATATTATTCAATTTGTGAGATAAATCTCATCATATCCATCATTTCCAACATCAACCTTCCTGATGCAGACAGTCAGTTGTACCAGGAAAATGATTTTCAATTAAATGAAACAATGCACCTGAGTTTTGGAATAAAAAGTATTCAAACATTCTCTTGAAGTTTGGGGATATTCTCGTTTAGGTTTCAAATAATCTTCTGCAATATTGGATAATTCAATTGGAGGATATATGGATCTAACCAGGTCTATAATAGAAATCAATTGCCTAAAGAAAATTTGAAAATTTGCAATTCCCCACTTTATTGAACTTTTTTCACCTATTTACGCACAATCAATTCCTTGGAAAACATTCAGTTCGACAAGCCACATATCTATACAGGTTTGTGGTAGAAATCAGGGGACCCGGGGAAATTTTGGAAATTAATCTTTCCTTTTAATTTCATTTTCTTGTTGCCTGAGGATCATCTTCAGTTTACCTTGTTTGCTAACCAGAAACATGATGTTTACGACTTCCATTTAGAAGAAGAAAATTTATATCAAGAAAGTATTGCCACTTTTTTTTTTGATGCATAAAAAAAAGAAGAAGATATTACCACTTGATTACAATACAAAGCAAATAAAGCAGTATTTATACCAAACCCAAATTTAATCAGCCATTCACCACTCTATGCAGACAACAGCCAAAGAAGCAAGGGGTATGGGAAGAGGAAGGACAGATACTAGTTTTAGTCAGATCTGGACCATGTGGTTCTGCTCATGTTTATGACATGTTGATAACTCTGCCCAGATTATTTGACAGAAAAGTAGAGGGGAAAAAAATCATTTGAATGCAAGTTTCAAAAGACAGAGCGCATGAAGAACAACAGGGAAATGAATATGTACCACTCGTAGATCGTACTTGTCCCCTATGACCAAACAACGTTGATAACCATCCAGTGCTAGGCGGAGGAAGTTGGCCTTGTCATCCTAGATATAGGAGAAAAAAATGGTTTGACAAAATCACGCTTCAGTTGATAGAATGATGTAATAACTCTGAAAAGCTAGAAGAGAACCAATTGATGAGTGGACCACAGGTAACAACATAGTAAAAATGGTTTTGAATATCAACATGTTGAAGATCAACATTATGACATGGAAATGTCATAATATATAGGTGACCCAATTGGTTTATCAGATTTAGGGGCTGTTTGGCAAACACGAAAACTAACCATTTTTGTAAAACTTTTCAATGGGAGGAGAAAAAAAGTCATTTCAGGCATGTGAAAACTCGTGGGAGAGAACCAGGGTTTGCCATTGCAACCCCGACTGCCATCCCACACCTCCTCAAGCTCCATGCTCGCCGCATTTGATGCAGCCACAGGAGCTGCCACACATTGCCTGCCAGCCACATTATTTAAAGGACTTTTACACCTCTGCCAGCCGCATAATGGACTTTTACACTGGCTAAAACCTGCCAAATAGTTTTAGCCATTGCCAAACAGCCCCTTAGACAATTTTGAGAATTTAAAAAAAAAAAAGGATTTAATAGGGCTCTGATGTTTTGTGTGATAAAGCACAAACATCATCATTCCATTTTTCTTTTCTAAAAATGTCACTCTTTCCATAGCATGTCTCCATGCAAAAATTACATGCCAAATCCTGCCTGTTTATTTATAACAAGAGTAATACATTTAAACATAATACTGTGGTTTCTGGTTTTACTGTTGCTTATGGTTACGCCATATGACTCATAGCATTGTGGTTCTTTGCCACAACTGGAACCACAAGAGACGCCAATATTTGTCAGCTGACAATTTGCCATGCCTGAAAGGAACAAAGTGAAACACTAGACAGACAATGCCCCAACTTAACCTATCCTCAATCTCAGGTGTGCAATCATTGCAGATAATGATACTCAACACTGTTGATATTCAAAACATTCACTTCAATACCGAGATAAACCTGCAATTTTTTGGCCTCTTCCTTGTCCATTGCAAGCTGCTTCTGAAGTTCTTGTATTTTAACTGAATAGTCAATCTTTTCCCTCTACAAACAAAGAGAAAAATCATGGGGAAAAAATAAAAAGGAAATAGTCTTGAAGGCATTCCTCAAATTTACTGCCACAAAAAAAGAGAGGGGAACATAGAAAGATCCTCATTGGAAAAGCTTGCCTTCGTAGAACTTTTTAACCTTTTAACAAGTGCCTCCAACTCTTTACTCTGCATCAATAAGCAATTAATATACACGAGAACATTCGATAGATAATTAGAATTTTCATATACCTTTTTATAACAGTTACCTTGTGCCTCCTTAATTTCATAGCTGCTTGCCATTCACTAGAGGCAAGTCTTTCTTCATAACTCCTAAACAGGGCATCTGTATAGTGAGCAAGATGGAAATAGGTCTTTGATAGACGCGCAACATACTTCTTGGAAGTACTCTTATGACTCTCCAAAAGCGTTATAGCATGCTTAAGATATTGGTCTAATATCGTTTTTGAGCTGCATTGGAAAAAGAAAAGAAAAGTTACATTTGCAGAGCAGGCAGGAATCATTTTCTTGCAAAATGAAAATTAAATTGATCCATGAAATGTTTAATCATCTGTCAATTACTTGCTAGAACGAGTTTCTGCCAACCACTTCCCAACCAAACGTTGGACATTTGAAGCTTCTTCATTCAATTGATAATGATTCAAAATATATCTTGCAAGATTAATGGCCATATCTTGCCGACCTTGCGCCCGTAAACATTTAGCCTCTTCAAGCTTCACAACAAGGGGGAAAAAGTCAAAGCAGCAAGGAAGAGAACGTAAGCATGTTGTCCTATAACTTCATACTTGATTAGCATCAGAAATTCAATGAAATCATATACAACAAAAACTACTGTTAAGCGGACTCATGGGATTTACCACATCCCATCAAAATGGACGGAAGATTAGAAATATATATTCATCCATTCATGGACCATGGACGTGTAGTGCGCCCTTATTACATATGTACTTAATGAGACATTGCTATAAATACCACTCTCATGTCTGCAGATCAGCCTATAGCTTTCTAAATGATGAAAATGTCCCATCTCTTTTACTTCTCAGCCCTCAAACATTACCAAAATCTCTCTCTCATGTCCACAAATGAACTCTAAAATGATGAAAACATCTTCATCTCTCTTGATTTTGAACCCCAACACCTACCAACACCATCGCTGTTTACTGTCCCTCCAAAATAATGATCAATTGGTAAACTGAGGTGAGAACTGAGCGGCAGATCATAATCAGTTGCCACTATTATTATTATTATTATAAAAACTGTTGGGAGAGGCAATCTAGGCAGAATTTTGATTCAAACTGATATTGTCAAATGGTTGCAAATTTATATTGTCACATGAGGTCGGACTAAAACTGGCCAGGCTTCTGGACTGCAACTATTGCTGTGTGAAGCATGAAATTAAGAGGCAAAAGGTTCAACCACAAGAAAGATCAAGCATCTCTTGAAAATTCTGGAAGGGAAGAAGGAATATTCCAACAAAGGCAGAACCAGTTTGGCAAGGAGAATTGGGCAGCATCCAACATTTTCTGCTTAGAAATAATATTCCTATACGTTTCCATTTTCAGAAGTTGAAATAAGATGCACTGTATGAGCAAAATTCAAATGTTTTCTTTTACTTATCATTTACCCTTCCGAGGAAACTGATGCATGAGGTTGCATGCGAGGTTGAGGATGCCTGTTGCCTTTCTGCTCCAGCACTTAGGAACTTCAGTTCATGTAAAGCAGCTGCTGCTAGAGAAAACCTAGAGCCCTGAAAGCCATCCACAGTTATAGATGGTGACAGAACATAAGTGTACCATTGCCAAATAAAGATCCAACCTTACGAAGAGTAGAAGCAGATTGTAGAAGATGTTGTTCCATACAATCCACACAATTCAATATTTGAAGCATTACTCTCCTGAATGCAATAAATGGTTCCAACAAATCCAGATGCAACTGTGTCTGTTTCAAAATTAAGCTCCAATCCCTATTCAGTAGCTCCAACTGCAAAAGCCATTTTAAAAACATTACTTGGACAGCCAGAAATTATCATCTGTAAATTTGTCATTTACTTAAGCTAACAAAGTTATACAACAGTCTACATGTGCTGCAAGCTTGAGCATTTTGAGTGGGCCCCATTATGATGTTCCATGACTTTCAGCTGCATCCTTTTATTTGAGAGCTTGGGCTAGCAATTCATGGCTGATTTGTTACCTGGGCAGGCCATGGGGTCAGGAACAGCTGGGAAATAATTCCACCATTGTTTCTCACTGGGGCTCAAGAGCTTGTAGAAGTAAGCTGAACCTCTGCATGCCTCTTTAACCAAGTCTACTTTTCTAGTCGATATATGACATATGCAGAACAGACAGAAAGCTCTATGGAAGATTAAGGATAGCGATCTCTCTTTTTTCAGCCTTTTCAATTAGGTGCAGTTTGGAGAAAGAGAAAAGTAAAAAATCACGTGGGCATATTGGGATTCCATACGAAGAACCTAATTTAGCATTTGACATTATTCTGGTACTCTTGCATTGATAAAGTAGTTCACTTGCTTTTTTTTTTTTTTTTCTCTGTTGCTACTGGTTTTAATTTAGTTCCAAAACAGAAATCAAACAATAAATCATTTACGCCATGTTTGCACAGGCCCATTTAAATCACAGTTGGCTGGTGGTTAAAAGTCTGATGGTGAGCGCAGATATTACATTCACATCAATTGTGGAAGTAGGTGCCTATATAAATTGAATACAAGACATAATTAATAAGCAGCTAGCTGGATGCCAAAGTGTAACTACATGATAGGCTTCATTGGTGGAATCCCAGCATTTCTCATATTTCTCACATATGCTCGCAGAATCTTCACTTTCCAATATATAAGCTGATGTTAACAGACATCATAAAGAAAAACTTGAGATGAATTATGTAGAAAAGGTGCAAAGAGCTCTTGGAATTCAGGCACAAGTGAGGTGCACACCAAACCAAAGCAAGGAGCCAATTATACAAAATAAAAATAAATTCAACAATACTTGTATATTAACTACATAACCATTGAATTAAGAAAATAAATATTGAAGAGAATGAAGGACATCCACTTTAGTTAAATCGGAAAAGAATGGTGAAAATTGGTCAGGTTAAAACTCTATTTGAGAGTTGACAGTTTTCACATTTTTGGGCAAGTCCAATCAGGTGCACCCAGCACATTCACAAGATGCATGCCTAAGTTAACCTTAAGCGTAGGCATACACCAACTATGATCCACCTCTGCAGCCTTTGTTTTGGCTTCATTTTGAAAGCAATGCGGGAAGCGTGACAAGAAGACATTAGAAATAGTTCAAAATTCAGAATATTACTTTAAACTTTCCTCCACAAATGGGATGATTGAACTCAATTATTGGTCAATTCTTGTTGCAGTTCAAGCCAATCATACATGATGATATGAAGACTTGCTGAGCATATTTTCATACGGTACAAAAAAATACAGCAAAACATAACCCATCATGAGTTCATATTTGTACAAAAATAATGACTTAGACTGAGGATTACCTCAACAATGCTAGGTATAACAGGTTCATTGAAAACATTTTGCACTTTCATGCAAGGTCTTGTTGTTCCACATGGAGGACCTTTCCAGCGTAGATCCCAAGCCAAGCCAAGATGCTCTAAAATCTGAACATGAACAATTGTTGACAGAAATCATCAAATGGCTTTAAATTCAATAGTATATTCTTCTGAAAATCGTCTACCTGCAGTTTAATTATCACTGAGTAAATATTTTGAGTGCTTTCCTTGCTTGCATGGGCAACCATCAAAATAAGCTCCTAGCAGAATAGCAGCCAAACAATCAGACCAGAGAACAACAAATCTGCTGAGAAAACCTTCGATGCAAAGAACCCATAAAAAAGAAAAAGAAAAATGCTCATTATTCTCACCTGCTTTGACTCCATAAGCTTCAAATGAAATTCATTGGTATCACCTTCTTGCATAGCTCTCAAACAACTAAGGTGAGGCGGCAGAAATAATAAGGTCATGTACATGAAATACAAATCCAATCAGTGAAAGAGCATTTAGTAGAGAGTTGATCAAGTGCACATCAGCATTTCAAAATAATTATGCTTTTGAACTATAGCTAGCATGTTGGACTATCTAGCATAGCCTAGATTTGGATATAGACCAAATGGTCAACATAGTCAAAAGGTCAATGAGACACATGGGACACAAGTTAAGAGTTCATGTGGGACTCAAGCACCATTGCAGAGCCTGATGTGTAAACTTATGCCAGAGAGTCCTAGTCCAAGAGGCTGAAAAATTCTCGTCTGGCAAGACTTAACTATTTAGCTGCAAATTTATCCGATTTAAATATCAACATGCCATAACATCTGGCCACTACCATAGAAACTCTAAAATGAGGTTAAAAGCCAAGGCATGGCATCCATTCACTATTCCTTCTGTTCAATTCTATTCTCTCTAGTAGGATCTGTTTGTGTTCTTGTGGTTGAGTGTCAGAGCGCAAAGATCCTCCAGTGCCTTTGATGTCTTGTAGATTATCTTTCTAACATGAAGATTTATCTTGCAGAATCCATTGATAATTTTAACAAGAGATTAATTTACACCGTATATTTACGAGCACATTGCAAGCAATCCTGCATACCATGCAGCGATCGCTAGGCATTTTGCTGCATCCAACATAAGCTTGTCTTTCACCACTTAAACAATTGTTTCTTTCCCCATGCAGATGTAGGTACATTCTAAAGGGTTTGGTAAAATTAAATCAGTGGCAATTTAAAATCACATCTGGTGTGCGCTTTTCAATCCATATACCTTAACAACGCTAGCACATTAGACTATGTAGCATAGCCTAACTTTTAATACCATAGCTAACAAAAGATAGTTTTAAGCAGAAGTTAGTTACATCATACATACAGGAGCACACTGCATGGTATGCACTGCAAAACATGTAGCAAGAGCTATAGATTCTCTAGTTTCCAACATAAGTTTCTGTCTCACCAAGGCGATCAATTATTTGACAGTCTGTTATCCATTTAGAATTAGCTACATCTTAAAGAGGTTGGTAGAAGTAAAATAGGTGACAGCTTTTAAATGTATCTGGTTTATGCTTTTCAGTCTATATGAATAACTTCTCCCAGCTATCCCAGATATCCTTCCTCTACTTCTTAATGATCAACGAGCATCCTTAGATTCTCAGTTTTGTAGCTTTCAAGCTTTGGTTTCCTTTAAATATAAAAAAAATTTACTATGTTTTTAAATTTGCATTTGGCTAGAAATTATTAATTACAAAGTACCATGACATGGAGCACAAACCAACTCACTCTTAAGCGTTATTTGGAATTTTATGTATTTAGTGGTTTGTATTTGAATAATTGTATCTTAGTCTAGATGCCTAGAAGACACTGAAGATTTGCTGCTTTCCTTAAAAGATGTTAGTGTTTTTTTGGGTTTGCTTCTTTTAGAGGCTAGCTAAGAATAGTGTTTAACTATTTTTTAGTTTACTTCTCCAAAAAGGTATTTGTTTGTTTGTTTGTTTGTTTTTTCTTTTCCTATAAATATAGGTCTTAAGCCTTACGAGGAATCGAATCAAAGTTGGTTAGCTCTTGTAAGCCTTAAAAGAGGCATTGGTTAATTCTTGTCAACCTTAAGAGACCTTCTAGCTCTTGTAAGCCTTAAGAGGCATCAGTCATGTAAGTGAGACGTTAAGAGCTCTTCTTCTTCTTCTTCTTCTTCTGATCTTAGGAGCTCTTGTAAGATCTTAAGACTTAAGAGAACTACTTCTTTCGCTTTAATTTTCTCTTCTTCTCATCCTATAACTTTCCTATGCTTTCTTCTCTTCTTATCCCCTAGAGAGAATCATTTCTCTTTCTTCTATCTTCTTCTTTAACCCATTAAGTCTTTCTCCGGGCTCATTTCTCTGCTAATTCATCTGTGATTTCTCCTGTTTCTTCTCTTCTTACCCTATTGTGAAGATCTTCTCTTTCTTCCAAAGTCTTCCTTTTTATTGATTGAGGACTACTTGCCCTACATAAGATTTGACTGGCAACTGATTTTAATGAAGACCCACCACACACTGAATGAGGAATTCAACAAAGGAAAGGTAACATCTTCCATAAAGAAAAGGATAACTACAAGAATAAGGCCATTTCAAAAATCTGATGGGCCAAACTCACCAATTCTGGGCACTAACTCCTCGATCGTTTCCATTCTTGTGGCCACTTTGATCATTGGGAATAATTTGATCATTGGAGTAGATATTTCACATGCACATGCATGTAACCACATCCACCCACCCGCGAATGCCAGTGCTTGCATCCACTGATACATGCCTACTTGCACAATTGCACACACTCGTGTGCGTATGCATGTTTGCATAAATAGTCCAACCCAGATACCCAATCGTGCCACTAATTTCCATGCATAGCACACCTTCAACTACCTATGGACACCCACCTATTGTGAAAATGCAAAACACAAGTAATCACATGTGCATGTATGTGTAGAAGCTAAGATTAATTGAGCACATCCAACAGTTACCCAGTACTGTTTGAGAATGATAAGGTGGATGAGTGGTAAAACAAGAAAAGATAAAATTAGGAATGGAATAATTCGAGAAAATCTAAAAGTGAGACCAATAGGTGATGAAGTGAGGAAAAATAGATTAAGATGGTTTGGTCATATTAAATGGAGGCCTGAAATGACATCGGTTAGGAGACCAGAGTCTATCCAAGTAGAAGGTGGTGGGAGAATAAGAGGAAGACCCCAAAAAAAAATGGATGAAAGTAATTAAACAAGATTTGAAAATATTACAAATTATTGAAAATTTAGCCTTTAATTGTCAAGAATGGCAGAACAGAATCCATGTAGTCGACGCCACCTAGGTGGGAAATGACTTATGACGATGATGATGAAACAGTTCCCTAGTACGCTTTCTAGAAAATTTTATGCAAGTTCAAGCTTATTATGACTAGCAGAAAAAATGCATTTAGAAGCCAATACCTGTGCAAATTTTCATTAAAATGATTATTTTGAATGTGCCTCATGCAAGAGAGAGAATTGGTATCGGTGGGTAGCAAGGAAAAGTCCCAATTTCCAGCCCGCCAAGCAGCTTCATACTGCATAATGTACATAATAGCATGTTAAAGAAAAGCCTTTCAAATGAGACTGCAATTGAGACAAAGTTATAATGCATAGGCAAGATGCTAATGGAGCTAGAGATGATCACATCAGCAGCAAAAGCAACAGATACTATCAAGGTGGGAGAAACCTGTAACTCGGTGAATTCTGTGTCATTTTGAAACCGGCCTTTCTGTGCCATCAATCCTTGACAATATATATCGAGCAAATGAGTACAACCTGTTTGCTGCAATGATCTCATCAAACCTTTGTAAGATTTATGAATCTGTTTAGTACTTTCCGATTTGTTAAGAGATGGCTGTTGAATTCCCTGAGAATATTGAGCTGAAAAATAACTTGGAGAAACATCCAGTTGTTCCATTGGTGCTGATCTAACTAGTAAATCATGATACTCAAGTGCCTTGCTCCAATTCCCTTCGTGCTCAAAGGTTATAACTTGAGATGTCAACTGTCACAAGTAATGCCATAAGAAGAAGGAAATGCACAAGTCCCAGAAAATTTAGTACATATTACAAAAATACATCTCCATTATATGGGTGCAGTTCTCTCAACTTTAAAACGACAATGGATGATTCACATTCCAGAAAAATGTTCACCTATGTTTCTCGAGCCAGTCCCTGGAACTTCAGAAGCTCAGCCAAGAACAGAAAAACAGAGGCTAATAAGGAGCCAATTGAGTATCTAAAGATACTTTGATGACAGTCAGCGTATAGGTTAGACTTGAAGGTTTGCAATAGGATGAGACAAATACTAGAAACATGCTAAGATAAAGAGTACCTCCATTACATCGGTCTAGTTCTCTCAATTTTAAAGTGACAATGGATGATTCACATTCTAGGAAAATGTTTATCTATGTTTATCCTTGAATGAAACTCTAACAGCAAGTCCCTGGAATTCAAGAATGTGCACCAGAAAATCAGAGGCTCAGTAGGAGCCTATTGAGTATCTAAAGATACTTTGATGATGACAATCAGCATATAGGTTAGGCTTGAAGATTTGGAATAGAATGAAACAAATACTATAAAACATGTTTTTCTGATGATGTTAAACATATCCTGTAAACTCAGCATGTAGTAAATGTTAGTTTAAATTGTGGTAAAGAAGTGCCCCCCCCCCCACACACACACACAACCCAACACCAAGTAAACCTTCCAAGAAGTATTGCACCTCGTTACAATTTTGGATCAAATCAACAGCATAAAGTATCATAACATGATAGAAAACAAAACAAACCTCATGAAATTATATTAAAAAGATTTACCTTATGCGACTGGATAATCCCATATATACTGTCAGGTTCATTGATTTTTGTGACTGCTGCAATCAGTAATTCAATGTGGGGTGGAAGCTGTAATTGCAGTGAGGTAAGAAACATTATCGGTTCGTACAATCCTCAGACAAGAACCAATGAGAGCATTTCACTCACAGTTCAGTCATTTAAAGAAGAATATACCTAAAATTCAGTGCGAAGTAATTGTATAAAACATTTAAGGCTTGTAGTAATGTGAGAAACCACGTCTATTGAATACCAACCGTTTCGATATAGGAGAAGTCGGGTTCACCCAATGTGAGATGGTTAAAATGATCTACACACCAATGCTCTACATACAATACGGCAGTTAAATAAGAGCCACACCGCTGCCAAGTGAAATAAGTTATCATAAGTGTAATGTAGGTGAATTGAAAGAAAAAAGAGTATGAAATGTCTGCACAGTTAAATCAAATTCAACAATTTCACAAGCTGCAACAAGTAGAATGAATCCATTAGCTCTCACTCCCAATCAAGTAACAACCGGAAAGTGTTACCATGCAAACAATGCAACATCTAGACCATTTGCTCAAAGATTTCCCAGGTTTTGAATGTCCAACAGCCTCTAACGATGACGCTCAGGAATTGAGAGGGTGTCACTGACTATTGTGTGTGTGTGTGTGTGTGTGTGCATGTGTTTCTAAAGCAGGCCCAGTATTTTACAGGTCGAAATCATTTGATGTATTGGAAACCAGAGCAGAGGAATAGTAAAGGGAAAAGCAAAGGGAATTGTTGACAAGTCAAGTAAACAAGAAACAAGTCATATTAAATATTCAAGTAAGCATCTCCAAAGTCAAGACAAACTACAAGCCGAAGTGGTCTGCCAAACAAGACGACCAAAAATTAGAGCACTTCAAACTCTCACTATTGATTAGGAAACAATCCAAAGGAACTAGAATCTTGCAAGATCTGCTCCCTATATGAAAACAGCCAATAAGAAGATCCAGTAACTTCTTAAGCACAATATTTTTTGCAACAATTAGAGATATGCCTTTTCTGCATTTGCTTAGCATAAACCGATGCAAATTCTAGAAGGATTCAGGGTCCATTTGGTAATTGGTAGAGGGGTAAGTGGGGATGCGAATATTTTTGAGTGATATGATATGATAGGGTAAAATGGGAATAAATAGGGTGGTGGTATGAGAAAATGATTGGTAAAATAGGGGTAAAATGGAAAGTTGAGTAGTTCAGATGTCAAATTAATTTTAAAAAGTGTGTGGAGATAAGCGGGGCACTTCTACCAATTAGCAAAAAGAGCCTCATATGCAAAGCTTTAGCAGCATATTCCAGAAGGAATTAGCATGCAAAGCTTTAGAATCAGATTCTAGAAGCATGTTACGATGCAAAGCTTACAAAGTGGAGACAGTTATACTCACGATTGCTGATCTGGCAACCAGAAGATAATCGATCATAAGCCAGTACACCTAGCAACACGCAATTAGTTAATCCAAGCAGAGAAAATAATCACAAGACCTACCAACAACTGAAAGCCAGAAATACCAAAATCCAGGCGGAAAGGAATATAAAGCGTATGTAGACAGAAATAATAATAATCAAATGAAAACTGGTAATACTAAACTCCAGCATGAAATGAATTTAGAGTGTGTATGATGATGGAAATACATATGCCTTTGGGATTAATATCTTCATTATTGTGATCAATAATATTAGGGACATTTATCCAAGGTATTTCGGAAACTAAACTAGAAGTGTTATAATTGACAAAAAAAAATCCAAACAACAGAATAAAGAACTAAAGATTAAACAACGAAAATAGCTAAACTTTGGGATTAATAACAAATGAAAGCTGTAACTACTGAACTCCAGAAGAAAGGAATGTAGAGTGCGAATGATGATGGAAATACTTTGGGATTAGTATCTTCATTAATGTCAACTCTTTAAATCACTAATATTAGGGACAATTATCACAGGTATTTAAGGAATTAAACTAAATTTTCTACAATAGCCAAAAAATCATTCAACTAACAGAATAAAAAACTAAAGGATGAACAACAAAAACCAGCAACCCAAAGAAAAACCCAAAAAATATTGTGGCTTTGATCATTCTGTTGAAACAAGATTATGCTTTTGATTATTCCATTGAAAACAAACTTGAACAAATAACACAATCTAACCTGGGATTAGATAGTTCAGGTCAGTTGATACTCAATAAGAGAAACATGTTAGACATTCCCATTATGAGTACCTTCTTCCAAGATGAGCTGGACACGATTCCTTCACTATGTGAGATTGATACATTCTTCGATTTTTCAGGTGTGTAGCGGGACCTTGAACCATAGCTAGATGGCCTAGCATGCTGGAAAACCATACAAACTTTAGTAAACAAGGAAACAAGATATAATTTCAACCTCTTCATCAGTGATAACAATAATCATCAGTAACAAACAAATCACAATTAAAAATCCTGTGGTCAATGTCAATAGAAGATGTTGGGCAAATGTACAGTGCCACATGTTTACCCAGATAAACCCGGGTAGAATGCTGTCCTTCTGCTACTCAGATGCCAAGTCTAATATGCCAAATCGCT
This sequence comes from Annona cherimola, assembly GCA_030490835.1. NCBI lineage: Eukaryota > Viridiplantae > Streptophyta > Magnoliopsida > Magnoliales > Annonaceae > Annona > Annona cherimola. Next base: position 88,836,269 of record CM059973.1, on the reverse strand, counting down.
GCTCAGTGACTCGATTAACAAATTAGCCATTAGGTAAATTATGATGCTTGTATTCAAGATATTTCACACCATAACACACCAGATATTTTTATGATTCCTGCCATGCATAAATCTATACCTACTATTTTTCAATCCATGCACAAAGTACGTGATATACACGAATTCAGAAAATCTACAATTTGTATTCTTTATGATTCCTGCCATGCATAAATCTATACCTACTATTTTTCAATCCATGTACAAAGTACACGATATACACGAATTCGGAAAATCTACAATTTGTATTCAGTGGTGTTTAAATGTTAAGTACCTTTGAACTTTCTCTCTTCCAATGCGTCAAAGATGCATCTGCTCTTTCAGTTATGTGCTGGAGTCTAAGTTCATTCAGTGCATCCAAAAAGATCTGGACTGACTTGACCAAATCATTGGATTCTGCAAAAATATGTTCCCGAACCTGAACATTTAAAAATGTGTAAAAGTAAGCAAACTAACAATTTCTGTTGTCCGTTTACCATGAAAAATCTTAACAACATTCCTTTATATCAAAATCATATCCAATATTATCTTTTTGGGAGGTTGTCAATACAGGGCAATGATTCAAAATAACTGATTGTATGGAGCATCAGTGCCATCCCTTGGTTTTTTTTATTTCCAAATCTAAGCCATTTAACATCATTCTTTTATCGTATAACTGAAAATCACTTTCATTGGGAACTTATACTTTATAAAAAGTTAGCATCTTTTGAGAGTCAATATATAACTGCAGATTTTTTCTCAAAGGATATACTTGAATGGTTAGAAGATTTCAAAATGCTACCCCAATTTTGGGCTTACCTTGATGATAAATCAACATCCAACCCACCCAAGATATTCAGAATCATTTATTGAACTAGGAAAGAAATTATTTATATTGGATAAATGGTTCCTTAAGTTATGATTAGATTCCAAGGAGTTTGTGAATGAATCTAAGCATTTTTCATAATAATGATTATACAAGTTTTTAAATAGGTATGACCCACCTTGGAATTTGATTGAAATGATTTTTGGTGCTATGTTAAAACAAATGATGTTAAACAAAATGAATGATTCTGAATATCTTGGGTGGGTTGGATGTTGATTTATCATCAAGGTAGGCCCAAAAATGGGGGTGACACACTGAAAAAGCTTCAGTGGAATGGATACTATTCTCCATTGAAGCATTTCCTTTTTCAAAAATATGTAAATATATAATACACAAGTGATTTTTGGGATCATAAATAACTACAAATGGATAAACATGTTAAATGGTTAAGATTAGGAGAAAAAAAAATTTTAATCAAAAACAAAGGGCCACATGTTATCAAATATTGATGAAGCCACCTAAAATTAAGCAGAAGAGAACTCAATGCATAGGCAAGGAAGAAGAACCAACAAGCGCATAAACTTCTCCAGCAAGGTCTAGATGATGTTTTTTTTTTTTAAAAAAAAAAAGTAAAATGCAACCACCTTGAAACAAGCGAGCAAATTCCTCCAACCCTTTTATGAAGTGATGAAAGTTCGGGGAACTAATAGATTCTATCCAGTTCAAGCCGCATGAGCCAGTAGCAACTGAGCTAGCTCTCCTGATCCTCAACTTGACAGCCAAGATGTTGGGGAGCCACTATATCTATACATTATCAATGCTTCAAGACTCCTAACAGAAAAACTGCCAACACTCATACCCGGAAAAAAAAAAAAAAAAAAGAAGCACTGGTTCCAAGGGCAACTAAGTGGGCCATCAAATGTCATGAAAGCCCAGTTTACCTCCTTGCTATATTGGAAAGGTCAACTAGCTTGTATCCCATATGAATAAAAACACGTGGCATTTTCCACTGTTTAGGCTATTTTTGTTATTTTCTTTACAATAAACAAAACATTAACTCAAATGTGTAAATATTTAAATTAAAAATTTAAAACCTACAAGCATAGGTACAAAAAAATAAAGAACTTTGTTTACACTGGATAGTCCTATCATATACAAATTTCAATTATTACAAGGGTGCAATTTTATAGATGAACTCATAGTAGAATAGAACAGAACAGGAAAATCTTTTATAAACAAGATGTGGGTTTGCTAAAAGCAGTCAAGTAGAAGACACAACCAAAGCAGTGTCAAAATCTTTCTTCTTCTTCTTCTTCTTTTTTTTTACTCGATAAAAAGCAGATAAATTCACAGTAGAATGGAAAAGAACACAAGAAAACTGTTTTATGAATGAGATGCATGTTTGTTGAAAACAGTCAAAATACAAGACATATTCAAAGCAGTGGGTTGATTTTTATTTATCTTTTTTTGAAAAAAAAAAAAGACAAGAAATGAACACTGCTAAATATTGAAGATCATGAACTGCTAACATAACCTGCATGGAGATCAGGTCACAAATGTCTGCCTTCACACCTCTCTTTCTGGCTAGATGTACAAGGACAACTGGCAGCAAAAGCTCAGCCACTTCTGCCTTCAGAAGAACTACATCTTGACATATTCTGTTTTGAATACATAAAATCAGTCAAATGAATGTGTCTTCAGCACCAAAATTTTAATCAAATCCCTCATAGAATCATTATGTAGAAATTGAAGTATAACAGAATTATGAAAAGGACTGAACACCTCAAAATTGCATCGCTGGAATGATTTAGAATTGAATACATGAGCTGGCAAATCCACTTCTCATATGTTTTTCCACATGTCTTCCACACAGCAGAATCCTCCAATGAAATTGCTTCAACTGAATTAAATGACAACAATAAACATGTAATGAAAACCAACTCAACAAATTCACAGGACCTGTTGAAATCTAGCTAAAGGACGATAGTATAAAATAGTATTTGGTTATATGAAAGGCAGACATTCACACCTCGCACAATACACAAGCTGAACTTTCATGAAGGGCCCAAAAATAAACAAATATAGTTTGATGTAGGGGTGGGAATCGGTGCGGGTCGGGACGGGTCAGGGTGTACCCAATCCTGACCCTACTTTTCAAAAATCTTGTTTGACCCTTATTTTTATACCGGGTCGGGACAAGGTCGGTTTGACCTTTACTTTTTTTTTACTAGGTCTCGGGACAAAATTCGGGTCGGTATCGGGTCAACGGGTTGGGTAAAAATTGCAGGTCAAGTAAGAAGTTTTTAAGAATTTATGAACCTATCAAGTATAAAGACAAATCTATATTAAATTTAACTACTATATGCTTCAATCTATTACTAATTAGTCAAAGTAAAATATAAATACTTAAATAAAACATGAATATTAGCATTGAATGGGGGTTTTTTTATGTGAGAGATAAGAAAAACGGGTTAGCGGGTAGGTCCGCCCCCGACCCCTATTCTTAAAAAAATCAAATATCCGACCCACCCCGACCCACCATTTTAAAAAAATATCAAATATCCGCCCAGCCCCGCCGGGTATGTAATCCCGTCCCGCCTCGATATTAAATAGGGCCGCGGCTCGACCCGCCCTGATTCCCACCCTTAGTTTGAAGGCCAAAAAACTAAAATACAATTTGAAAACTAGAGGAAGAGTGATGTGACGTAATAGAGGTAATTATAAGAGCAAAGAAAATAATGTCATGAAAAAAAGAGTAAGGAAAATAACGATAAAATAGTTAGGACAGTTATATGAAAAAAATGACTAGAAATTTAGGTAATAATGGGAGAAAGTAAGATTTTTAAGTAATTAAGATGTCAAATCAAATCAACAAGAGTGAAGAAAGTGGTGGAAATTTTCTTTTCTTTTTGTTGATTACCAAATAGACCGTAATTGAAAAAGGAAATATGCATCCGACACACACGTACATCTTGAACATGCCAAAGAGAATACATATTAGTAGTTCCTCTGTTTCTATTTAACCCCATCCATTTTTTCACATTGATGATTGATAGAAAATTCAATCCATTCATTGTATTTAGTATCATCATATTGTCATGGAAATGCCATCACTGTCCGTAACCCCATCTAAAAATGTGTAATAAAATGGTTTGACGCTAAATATCAATTTTAAAGTTGTATTTTCAACATCTAAACCATCTAAAATATCATTATTATATGAATAAAATGATTTTATTATATTCTAATGCATATGCGAATGAATCTAAGTATTTTTTCACAATTTACACGAATATACTTCTATGTAACTCCCTTTATATTTAACATCTTTATAGCTTAGTGGAAAATTCACTCCATCTATTGTACTTAGCATCATTTGTAGTATATCGAAAACTCTTTTATTTGTTTAGTTTCACTGTATATGAGCCCCATCTATAAATATGGAAAATCAATATAACAAAATGGTTTAATGCTAAAATATTAATTTTAAAGTAGTTTTTTTAACATCTAAAGTATTATTACTATATAGATAAATGATTCTATAAAAATTATTACATTATAATACGTGTATGAATGGATCTAAGCGTTTGTCATAATTTACACATGAATATACATTTTTAAACAAATGTGACCCATATACATGATTTGAATGAAACTTGGTCTCTTAGCTAAACAAGTGATGTTAAATATCATGATGGATTGAATTTTACATCAATTCTCAATATATTAAAAATTGAGGGGGTTACGTGGCTCCGCTTCTATATAACCTGATTACACAGAAACATAATCCATATACATTAAGGCAACTGTGATCATCTAAGCACTTTTTTAATGCCACCAATGTACTTATCATGGTAGTAACTTACATGAGCAAGGTGCTGCTCAACATGGGTTCAAGTCTCCTCTCCCTTATGTGGAGTGAGAGCTTTTAATTTCCTCCCTTTTATGTGGAGATATTTGTAAATTTTCCCCTTGGGGAGTGTTATAGAAAAATCCTCCATTGTATGAGAGTGATGATTGTGCTTTCATTTTAATATCAGGTCTCTCCTCCCTCGTGTGGAGTGGGAGTTTTTAATTTCCTCCCTTTGTGTGGAACTATTTGTAAATTTTCCCCTATGTGGAGAGTATTATCGAAAAATTCTCTCCATCGTGTGAGAGTTATGATTGTGCTTCATTGTAATATTAGTTGTCATGATGTATAAATATCTATTAAAAAATCAATTTTTTCATAATTTACACATGAACATATATGGATCCACTTCTATATAACCCCTTCCATTTTTAACATCCCGATGGTTGATGGAAAATCCATTCTATCTATTGCATTTAGCATCATTTATAGTGTCTTGGAAACCCTTTCATTTATCTAACATCACTGTGCATAGGCCTCATCTACAAATGTAAAAAATCAACGTAATAAAATAGTTTAATGATAAATATCAATTTTAAAATTGTATTTTCAACATCTAAATCATCTAAAATGTCGTTTCTGTGTGGATAAATGATTCTATAAAATATTATTATATTTTGTTACATGTGCAAATGGATTTAAACATTTTTCATAATTTATATATGAATATATATTTTTTTAACAAATGTGACCCATGTACATACTTGAGGTGTGTTTGTTTTAAATAAAACTTTTCTTCCAAAACATTTCAATCTAAAACTTTTCACTATCTACAACTACCAAAATTTTAAATTATTTCTTCATATCTTCATATACAAACTACCCTACTTTTCAATCATTTTTACACAACTTATCCATACAATTAATCTATCTATTTTAACTTTATTCTATTTTTTTCTCATCATTACTCATATCATATCATATCATATCATTTTCTTTCATTTTGATAACTTTTATACCAAAAACTTTTTATTCAAAAGTTTTATTACTTCCCAAATACACCCTTGATTTGGATGAAACTTGATTTCTTAGCTAAACAAATGATATTAATACAATAAATGGACTAGATTTTCTATCAAGGATCAAAATCTTAAAATTTAAAGGGGTACATGGCTCCACTTCTACGTAACTAGATGTAACTTGGTTACATAGAAGCAGCGCCTAAATACACATTTTTTAAAGCAAATGTGACCTATGCACATTTTTTTTGTAAGTTTCCTAGCTAAACAAATGATGCTCAATATAATGAATGAAATGGATTTCCTATCAATCATCAAGGTGACAAAAATGGATAGGGTTACATGGTTACATAGAAGCGTCACTCATATATCATATCAGAAGGCGCAAATTGCAAATAATATTTTAACACTAAACCCTAACCATCATGTACATCTCTCATCAGTCACTTCCAAAACAAATGAATTGGAGCACCAAATTAGATGGTGGCATATAAATTCCATGTCCCTTGTCATTTCAGAAGAGCCCAACACATCATAGAGGGATCAAGGTTTCCCAATAACAAATCAAATATTAGCTCCAAACATATGCACAACTAACAGTTGAGAGACTTGAAAAACAAAACTACAAGAAAATTTAGGAAATTCAATAAATCCAAGAAGGGTCTAAACTTGTACTTTTAAGAATCATGCAAATTAACAAAGTCAAAATGAGGACAATTACGATGATGATGATGATGATTATTCAATAAATCCAAGAAGGGTCTAAACTTGTACTTTTAAGAATCATGCAAATTAACAAAGTCAAAATGAGGACAATTATGATGATGATGATAATGCTTACCTCTAGTTTTTCCTTCCATTTCCAAAAGCAACCTTTTGATATAATCAGGATTAACACCTTTTGAATGCATCTGCAGCAAGACAACAACTTTCAACAATGAAATCATCTTATGGGAGGAACATTGCAAATTATCACAAAGGGAAGAAAGTGCAAAAGCTGAGTGGCTTTGCATCAACACTATATGAGATCTGAAGAAACAATTTACCCCAATAAGGGACCTCTCATAAGGATTGAAGGACAACAAGGCAGCTTGACCACTGTCGGTTGAAAGTATTCCCTGGTAAATTTCAACAAATCACTTCACTAGAGTTTTTCAAAAAGCAAAACCAACAGCAACAGCAGTAATAATAGAGTTGTGCGACACAGCAGCATGGTAAGAACATAATATTAATAAATGATTACAACAACAACAACAACAACAACAACAACATAATAATAATAATAATAATAATAATAAGTACTGACAGACCTATAATTTAGAGACAAATGAGTCCTAGAAGGTAAATAAAAACATGGAAGCATCAATACTTCTCTATTTCATATGGGAATTACATAGAACATCCAAGCAATCCAGCTCACCAATCTCCTTCTCCCACTTTGTTTACTGCCACTTTTGGCATACCTCATTTCTATCCCATTCTCATCTCACTTTCTTCCTCCTTCATTCCTCCTTTCCTTGTTTTCCCTTGTCAAGGAAGTGCGTCTTCTGCAACTAAAAGACAGTAGAAACCATGTGGACCTGGTCCACATTTCTAGTTGTCCATCATTAAACTAAAACCAATATTGTTGATTGCCCCACATTGGTCTTGTCAATAAGGTATGTTATAAATAAACTTCTAATCAGTCACAAAAGAATGTGGTGTGATCAGTGCTATAATTCAAAGCATTTAGTCTAATATAAGCAAGATTTTGAGTCATTTCCCACTGATTACTACACTGAACCTGCTGGCTCTAGATATACTTGCTATAAGCTAATCTTTCCTCCAAGCCTCTTTATAGGACAAATACATATTAAAATCTCCATAATTGATAACATTTCTCCCATGAAAGCCAAATTGATCTCCTGAATCACACAGCTATCTTGTGCCCACTTTTTATTCAATAACCTCAGTCAAAAACTCTCGTCCCACTCTTACAAGTTTAACACTCCTCACCCACAACAAAAATAAAATAAACTTCTAATTTCTCCTCTACTTTCAAAGATTGGGTAGGTTACTTCTCCATAATTTTCTCCAACATTTTCTTTGTTTTATTTCCATTTTCCCCAACATTTTCTTCATTTTCCTTTAGCATGCTATCTTTAAACCGTAGACAGAATCCCTACTACGCTGAACCAAAATTCCAAAGCAGGCACTAGCCATAGTACCAAGTATTCAACTCTAGATTTGCTTGAACCCAATAAGGTTGATGGAATAAACCAAATCAACGCAAAAAACTGTGCAGTTGCTTTCTTGACAAGAGAAGCCAAATAAAAATTCTAGAAACATTAACAATCCAGAAGATAGAAAATTAACACTTCTTTGAAGGGCCAAATCCAATGCACCTGCCATGACCCCTTTTGTGAATTTTTTATCACTTTTATGTGGGCCCAAGCAAGGTGTTTCTAAAATCTAAATATGTAATTTGACATTTTTTGATTTCTTTAATATTCTATCTTGAATTTTTTTTTTATAAAAAAAGTCATTTCCCATGTGTTGCCGCATGAGAAAAGACTTATTTCAATCTTTAAATTCGAAATAAAATATTTAAAAAATAAAATGGCAAATTACATATTTGGAAACACCTCGCTTAGGCCTACATAAAGATTGAAAAAGTTAAAAAAAAAAATTCTAAAAAATTGTAGCACATGAGAAATGGCCTTTTTGTTTTTAAAATAAGAAATAAAATCTTAAAAAATCAAAAAATGCCAAATTACATATTCTAAAAACACCTTGCTTGAGTCCACATTGTAAAAAAAAGAAAAAAAAGAAAATGAGTAGCACATGAGAAATGTCTTTTTCTATTTCTAAAATTCAAAATAAAATATTTAAAAATAAAAATTATTAAATTACTTATTTATAAATACCTTGCTTGGGCATACATAAAGATATGAAAAAATTCGAATTTTTTTTTCAAATGGGTAACTCATGAGAAATGGCTTACTTTTTATTTTAAATTTGAAATAAAATATTAAGAAATCAAAAAATGTAAAATTACATGTTTAAAAACACTTGCTTGGGCCCGCATAAATATGTTAAAAATGCAAAAAAAAATTAAAAATGAGTAGCACATGAGAAATGATTTTTTTTTTTAAATTTCGAACTAAAATATATTAAAAAATCAAAAAAATGTCAAATTTCATATTTAGAAACACCTTGTTTAACATAAATTTGTTAAAAAAAAAATCAAATTTTTTTTTAAAAAGGTTATGCAACAATGCGCACTAAACACTGACACTGCACTTGAATTTTGAAATTCTTACAGTGTAGGGCCCAAGGCCTTTTTACAATTTATTAGGCTCAGTCAAAAAAAAAAAAAAAAAAACCAAAACACTTGACAGATGCTGGAACAAAGTAAAAGTTGGAAATATATACTAGCTTAAAGAAATTGAGAACCTTAGCCACTGTAGGACAAATGCACATAGAGAATTGAAAAATACTTTATTTGGAAATGAACCACAACATACTAGAATCCTTGTCAACATATCTTTTTGCTACACAAGCATAAAAAGTATTATCGAAGAAATAGAGATAAGAGAAATAGGCAGGCCAAACTCATGGAGAGAGAGAGAGAGAGAGAGAGAGAGAGAGAGCATGCCAAATGAACTATTTTGCATTAACTGAGTACAGCAATTTGCAGATTCTCAAAACAAAAATTATCACAGTAAAGAAGAAGGGCAACATAAAATAAACATGGAAAATCAGACAACGTACACCAAGCACTTGTGCAGTCACATCAACAATCTCCGCAGAATCATCTAATATATACTTCTTTAGCAGCCTTATTAGCTTGATCAGAAGTTGTTCTGATACATCGACATCTATGCAGAACCTCTCCTCCATGTGATCAAGATTATTTAATAGTGGCTTTTGAAGAGAATCTCCAGGCAAACGGAACACAACACAGTGTGGATCCCCTATGCCAACCTGCAATGACAATGAATAGCTCCAGAATTTTGGAATTTAAGAGAAAAAGCACATCAAAAGTTAAAGATGAAGAAACAATAAGCATTTGCAAGAACTACCCTGGAAATGAAGTCCGCTACCAGCTCTTGGATATCTTTGGTGTCATCTATACTACACATGCTAACTAGCTTCCATACAGCAGCAACAAGATCAGGTTCACTATGCCAGTAGTTGAATTTTTCAAAATTACCATCCTCACTTCTTGCCAGATCAATTTCTCTTGTGGCTAATTTCTTATGCAGTCTCCGAAGACTGCAAAAAGAAATCACATGGTTCAAAATCAGTTTTTTACATCATTAAGTAAATGAATGGGTGAATTGAGCACAGGCTGCTTTAACAAGGAGATGATCAGGCAGGAACCTCCACAAAAGTAATCTCTGGGGAAGGTAGTTGGTCCTCCTTACAAACTGGAAATTGAAATAAACATAGGCATGAGAAAGAGAGAAACAATTCTAGGCTACCACAATGATAAAATAGAATCTGGATACCTTCATAAAATGGTCCTTTAGGGAGTAACCTTTGCAAAGTTCTTGGTGAAAGGTATCCAATCTCTTGAAGCAATCAAGTTCAGGAAAAGGCTCCAATTCCTTAGAAAGGCAGTCAACAGAATTAAAAGACTCACTTAGAACTTCAATTTAGATAATAAACACCAAATACAAATATCTTATCTTTTTCTTTCCTTTTTTCTTCCCCTTCCTTGAAAGAAACAAGATCACCAAGTTCTACAAACCACTGTCATCATAGCACATCTACCACCCAAATGGTGTCAACTACATGGATTCTGTTTCACTATCACTACTGATATTTGGCCAACTTTCTATAAGGCAAAAACTATTTCTTTATATTAGACTCACACTTAAAGTCATCAAATGTTCTCTTCTTTAAAAGATAGATGCTTGCTAAGGTTAAATCATTCGTCATGAATCCATGAATCCCATATAGCAGTCAATACCACGTTATGGATGCCTATTCACGTCTCCTAGTATGAATATTCTCATTTGGTTTGACATCTCTTAAATGAAATAATGCATGTCATGTCCAACTAGTTCTTAAATTTATCATTTTGTTGCACCTATAATGTATACATACCATCAACATTACTTAATATGTTTAATTCTATTCCTAACTGTATTAATACCAACAACTTTCTATCTTTCTAATAAACCATATTATGCTAATCAATCTCTTCTTTAGGCTTGAGGCTTGAATTGATCTCCTGGAGACAGATTACATAAATCCTTTTCTCCTCATAATATCCATTAATATCATTTTTCTGCCAAAAAGAATGCTCTTATTCCATAAACCAAAATACATTCCTGGTTTGTCTTCTTTACCAAGGCATATCCATGAACATGATAACGCTTTTCCCTGCACCTAAATGCTCTAGTGATGTGTTGCTTATGGATAGATGCCCCTAACAACCCATTCCTAATTCGAACCAACTAGAAATCCATTCTATAACATATCACATACAAAACTGAACATCAACATTAACATCATATCCTTATTTTTTGGTAAAAGGATTAGGGGAGTCATACTCTAATATGGTCATGGAGAGCTGGATCAGCATCTACAATTAACTGCTCGAGCAACAATAAAACTCTTGAAGACTGAACAGTAGGAAGGTCCACATTGTTATCAGAAGGAATACAACAAGCAGCCAACTTTGACACCAAAAACTGCACAAAACATTACCAGTTAGAATTTAGAAAAGATGCACAACAGAAACTGGGAACAAAGGAAACTACCTGAAGCTGTTCACCTAGCACAATAATGAAATCTGCGGTGGGATTCTTATTAAAAGTTCCAAGCAACTTGGACAGAATAAGGCAGCACTGATCTTGCAAAACCTGACAGCCGATTAATTGCCCAACTAAATTGAAAAGATAACTGCAAAAGGCTCATGAGTTAGAGGAAACACTAAATAATGCATTAACCCTAAAGATTTCATGTGAAAGCAATTTTAGTAAATTCTGCATAAAATCCCACAGAACAGCAAATCCTGAGTCAATAGATATTTCATGAAAAAAATGAAGGATAAAAGCTGGAGCAATTATTTGTATGAAGCCGCCAATATATCCCTGTTGCAATTCATTCATACGTCGTACTATGAAAAAAGAACATTGACAGTTTCAACTAACAAATTTTGTACCAAATAAATGTTCTGCATAAAAACCAATGTTTTTCTCACTAATAAATGTTCTGCATAAAAACAAATATTTTTGTCTATGCTAAGTTTCATTGTTGTTGTAACAGCCCAGCCCTGTCATACATGGGTCAAATATCTAGCCAAAGTAGAACTCAAGAACAGCCTAGGGCCTTGGGTCCCATGGGCGGCTCAGCCGTATGATTTTAAATGAGTCACATTATGTTTAACCTAAGACCCACTCCTTAAACCATTAAGAACACTATCCCATTTTTGATGCGGGATTTGGATCTTTATTATATCAGGCTCTCTATCCTCTATAGTTCTCCAAGCTGCCACAGGTCCACTAGCTGCCACCCAATTTATCCCCAAACTACAAATATGAGCTTCTATCCACTGCCCCAGGTCGTCCTCAAAACACATAGACAAGGCTTGCACAAGTTCATACCTCCAACTCACATCTAATGAAGGAGGTCCTCTAATACCATTTATAACATCCTAACCCATCTAACTTTAGTCAAACCCAAGAACAGTGTGAGGCTTTGAGTCCCATAGTATTATATTATCCAATTTTTGCTAGCAGCACAAACACATGTAAAATGCATCACACTAAGTTTCATTTGAAACTCGCCTCTTAAATGACCAGGAACTCTATCCCCTTTTTGATGTAGAATTCAATTCTCTACTATCAGACTCTCAACCTTCTATACTTCTGAAGGTCGTCATAGTTGTTGTTGTGAAACTATTGATTTATCAGTATCATAGGAATTATATTAATGATATTTCCTACAATAAATCAATATAAGAAAAGTTTAATAATATCATCGCAAATTTACTCACAAGATAAAAAATAGCTTATACAAAATATCTATTGAACTCCATTTGAACATTTGTTCTTACATTTCTTCCAAAACAATTATTATATTTGTTAAATAGTCAAAATACCAAGTGAATTTAGTGTATATTATTTATATACCTATATTAAAATATACTTGTTCTTCACATACTAAATAAATGTTATACTTGTTAAGGTAGTGTGCCTAGATCTCAAATGTATTTCGACTAAACATTAAATGTTGGCGTTTGTCCTTGTCATCATCATAAGTTATTTCTCACCTATGTGTTGCCAGCTGCATGGATTGTATTGCAGCATTTTTTATAATCATGAACAATGTTTTCAGTAATCTCTAACATTTTTATATCATGCTTAACTACTTTAGTCCACATTCTTCTACATGTTCCCCTCATTCTACTACTATTCTGTATTTGAATAAACTCAACTCTGCTTACCAGTATTCTTTCAGACCTCCATTTAACACACTCAAATTATTTTACTTTTTTGCTTTCCCTTATTTTAATACCTATATGGTTTCACCTTTAAATTATTTTAGATTACTTCCTTTCTAATTTTCAATTCTGCAACACTTATTCTATGCATATTTTGATCTTTAGCTACCCAACATTATATTATAGCTGATCTAATCGTTGCCATTTAAAATTATCCTTTAAATTTAGGGTGTGTTTGGTATTTAATAAAAATTTTAAAACTTTTGAATGAAAAGTTTTTGGCTTAAAAGTTTTTATAATAAGAGAAGAGATGTGATATGATAAGAGTAATGAAAGAGAGTAAAGATAATAAATGTAAAAAAATATAGCGGTTGTATACGTAGTTGTGGAGAAATGATTGAAAAATACAGTAACTGTATAGGTAAAGAAATAATTAGAAAATAAGGTAGTTGTGAATATTAAAAAGTTTTAGATTAACAAGTTTACAGGAATGTCAAACACAACCTTAATGGCAACTTGTCAAACAAAAGTCTTAAAGCATTACACAATTTCTTCCATCCCACTCGGATTCTATTTATAGTAAATTCCAATATGACTACAACTTATACTAGATACGACTACAAATTTATAAAAATAGCATCGATGACCACATATTTTACCCTTAATTGCAAATACAACAACACCATTAATACTAACATTAAAAGTGATGTCGAGCTACAAAGTTTCCTTGGTACAAGCAAAAAAAGCTATTGTAATTAGATATTACAAAAAAATTCAATGAAATGATGTAAAAACACCAACCAAAAGAGGACTCAACCACTCCTATGCACGTACACCGTCCCTTTTAAAAGAAATGAGAGGCAAATTTGTCATTTTAAAATTTTTTCCCACATTTAACAAAATCTAACGGTGTTGTCATATTTGGAATTAGGGTAAAATATGTGGTCATATATGTCATTCTGATAAATATGTTGTCATATTTGTAAATATGTATAAGTTATGGTCATATTTGGAATTAACTCTTCTATTTATAATATCCTGGTCGATTCTCCATTCTCTAGAATATTAATCCTCAATACCAAAAGAAATTAATTTCTAACACTGCTTGGTCTGAAATCTTAATTAGTTCCTCATCTAGGTGCTCGATATTATTAAAGTTGCATATCAAATATTTAGTTTTTATTCGGCTAAATTTAAAATTATTAGATTCTAGAGCATTTTTCTACTTATTTGATTTCAAGTTTACTCTTGTTTTATCCATCAAGACTATCATTTGTAAATAATATGCACCAAGATATTTCTCGTAAATCTCCTATAAGTTCACCTATAATTGAAGTAAAAAGTAAGGATGTTAGAGGCCGTGGTCAACCCATTAACTCGCCCATTCAACCCATTTATGAATAGATTTTGGTTAAATTTTTTGAATAAATGGTTAATGATTCGTCAACCCGTTTAACTATTAAAATAAGGGTGTGTTTGGGAATGGATAAAACATTTGATAAAAAGTTTTGGAGAGAAAATTGTCAAATGATGTAATATGATAGGGGTAAAGATGAAGAATAAAGAGGATAAAGTTAAAATAAATCGGTTAGTTATGTAAAAACGATTGAAAAGTAGAATAGTTATATAAGAAAATGTAAAAAAAATAATTAAAAAATATAATAGTTGTGGAGCGTAAAAAATTTTAGATTAAAAAGTTATAACTTGACATTTTCTATCCATTGTCAAACACATCCTAAATTAATAGGTTAGGGCAGAGATTTTACAACCTGTTTAACCCATGAGCCTGTTAACAAAGGGTATATATTTCCTAAACTATAAGTCTATTTCCTCCATTTCGATTTTCTATTTTCTTCCCTCCTGTTTATTACTTTATAGTGTCTTTCCTTCTGTCATGTTGTGATGTTGTCATCGTCGTTCCTGCCACCACCTGGTACAATTTTTCTTCTCTATCTACACCCTCTCCATCTCCGATCATCTCTCTCCCCGTCTCTTTCCCTGTTTCCACCTTTTGCTCTCCTCTCTCTCCTTCTCTCCATCTTCATCTACAATTGTTCCCCTTTCCTTCTCTATGTTTCACCATCTCTGTCTTCTTTCTCTCTGTCTTGCCAAGTTGTCGTCTTTCTTTGTGCTATCACATCGAATATATACCCTTCTCCCAATGAAGATATGGCCATGATATATATCCCATTGGTGTAGATCAATTCACCACGACAATTACAAATAACACACTCTCAACTTTAAATTAGCTTGATTTTTACTTGTTTGCAATATATATACGTAATTCGTTAACAACCCGCTAACCCATTCATTAAATAGATTGTAAATGCTTTAAGGTTGAGGTTTTTTAAATAGGTTAACAAATGGATTAGGATTGAGATTTTTTAAATGGATTAAGATTAGAATTAACCTCCAACTTGTCTAACCCGATCTGTTAACACCTCTAGTGAAAAGATAGAGACTTAAGATTGAGCCTTAATGCAACCTATTTCAATTGAAAAATTACTCGCATCTCCACTCACGATTCTTACATTTATTATAGTCCTCCTTATATATCTCCAACAACATTAATATATGATTTGTATTTTATCTTTTTTAGCACCTTCCATAATAATTTTCTTAGAACAATACACATACTTTTACAAAATCAATAAAAATTGTCTGGATTATTCTCATCTTTACACTTCTCAAAAAAATTGTTTAAGTAAAAAGATGACCTCAATGGTTGATCTTCCCTGCATAAATCCAAGTTGATTTGCCAAGACATTTCTCATCTTAGTCTTTGTTCAACCACTCATTCCTACAATTTCATTATATGCATTATTAGCTATTTTATGATCATTTCCACAATTTTGAATTTCCCCCTTATTTTGTAAAGACTGGTAACATAGTATTTTTTCAATCATTTATCACTAACTTTGTTCTTATAATCTTACTAAAAAGTTTGTTAACCAGTTTATGCCTATATTTCTCCTTCACTTCCACGCCTCAATTAGCATCTCATATGGACCAAATGTTTTTCTACTTCTTAAATGTTCTGACGGACCACCATTTAATAAACTACAAAAATATTTAAAAAACGAACTACAAAAATAGGTTTTCCATTTTTATCTAATTTCATTTTTTGGACTAAAATTATCACTTTTAATGTATCTAACATGCAAGTATCTAACATGCAAGTCTTTGCCCTTTATTTTCACTTAATTTACCTAATTTAAATATATCATTTTCTCCTTGTTTAATTTTTAATCTCATATAAATTATAATAAGCCTTACTTTTATGCCTTTTTATGTTGTATTAAATATACATCATTTTTATAGGTATGCCTTTTTTGACTTCTTTGTTTGGAACTATTCTCTGCTATAAGAATTTACATTACTTTAGAGTGAATGTATAACTATTGAATTTTGAAAATGAATATGTAAAATATCAGAGTAATCTTTGGCATCATACGTAAATACACATGGATGTATAATATAAAGGGAAATACACATTTGTTTGGAACTTTTGTCTACTATAAGAATTTAACATCATTTTACAGTAATATGTAACTATTAAATTTTGGAAATGAATATATAAAATATCAGAGTGATCATCAGATAGTTTTTCAAATAAGGAATCTCTAATAATCATTCAGATATATATATTTTTTTATTGGAATATATTTACATACATCTCAACACATATTACATTGAAAGCTTTTTGAGACATTCTTACAGATCTGGAGACACTGCTCCACCAAATAATCAGGAAGACACAGCTTCCAACAACCAAACGGGAGACCACTGCTCCCACAACCATCCAGACGGGAGACCACAACTCCCACACACATTTCTGGCCGAAATGGGATAATCATTCAGATATTGAAGGAGAATCAAAGCAGACCAGCTAGAATAATTTAGCGTGATAGTTATGTTTGAAACATTCACACGAAATCCTACCTATACATAATCCTTTCCAGAGATAATGATGACAATGAAAAAAAATTGACTAAAATGGAATTTCTTAAAATAAATGATGAAGCATTATTATGTTGAGAAAATATCTTCAGTAACAATAACGTCATAATTATGGTACTGAGAATTTGGAACAAATGCCATCAATGAATAGGAAAGAATCAAACTCGAACAAATTTAAAAATTTAGCATCATAGTTACATCTGCAACATTTACATTAGATCCTAGCTAGGCATAATCATTTTCACAGATGATGACAATGGTGAAATAATAATAACCAGAAGGGATTTCTTGAAATGCATAACCAATCATGATTATGGCAAGAAAATAGATTCACTAAAAAATGCTATAACTATGGCACTGAAAAATTGGAATAAGCTTCATGAATAGGAAAAGTATATACAACAGAAGCAAGCACACTAAAATTTTCTTTAATACGACAGCAGTGCATGCAAATTAGCCACATCTCACCAGGAAGTGCTAGGAACTGCAACTCTACACCCAATTACATTGATGAGAACCTCAATTCCTGACAACCAATGACATCTATGCCTGGGATTTACAGCTGCAGTGATCTGGTAATGCATCTGCACTATGAACTGCATATCATGGCAATGAGTCATTAAATAATGTACAACAATAGCCATGGATGAAAAAAAAAAATTATAGGGTAAAAGAGCACTAAAGCAGTGATAGGAAAAAATAGTGGGGGTCAATGGAAGAATACTTCACCCTGAACACTCTATCAGGACGAAAGATGTGAATTTTATCAACGACACCAGAATTTGTATCATGATCATTTCTACACAAAGTCAAAAATGAAATTAGATCCTTGTAATTTACATTACGCGAATAAAACTGAAAAATCAGACAGCATACACGTACAAGAATCCATCGACAATTGTTTGTATTGCAAGGACAACTGTGTCTACAGTAAAGAAAGGGATTATAGGATCCGACGCTGGAGCGGCAAGTGAAAATAGGAAGCTGACAGTCGTTACCTGCATACACAGAAGATCTTCAAAAAAGTTGTTGAAAATTCTTGATGTTCATATCAAAGATAATTACACTCTACAGAAGTCAATCACATTGCAATTACAAACTGGTGGAAAAACACAACTATGTTATCGTGACCAGCCAAACTTTGTGTAACCTAAGCAACCCACCCAACGATGTGTTACTATAAGTTTCCACTCTAAGAAATAGAATCATGAACTTTAAAAAACATCTCAACATACACTAACTAGAGATCAAGAATTTCTTACAACTTTGGCCACACGACTAAATTGTTTGTTCCAAGAAATGGTAAAATCTACTCAATAACAGAACATTCCAATCAAGAGAAGTGAAGAAAACCAGCATCATTAAGATAAGCACCCAAAATCAATCCTAATATAATGGAGAAATGCAAACCATCTGTTTCTTAATTAGCTCATCTCGTTCATTCTCTGAAATACCCGCCAGGTCCAAAATTGAACTGTGCAGTATAACAGAGCCTTTTTCTTTTTCAGGGTTCTTGCTGCAATGCAATGCCATGCAGACTGCAAAAATAGGCACAAAATAGTTCTTTGCAAGAGCTGCCAAAGGCTGGCCAGTTACCTGTGTACATTTCACATTGAAATCATAAGAAGATACAGATGACCACTAAGAATCACAGAAAGAAGATCATACTATAAGTTACGTCATATGATGCAAGAGCACTAAAAACTTCCCAAGAATTGAGGTGTGATTTATTAAACTTGGAATCATTTTGAAGGTTTAGATTTTTTTCTGTTTTTAAAATGACGATATACCTGCACTATGTCAATTAACTAATATGTCAAAAAATAAAAATAAAAATCAAGCAGCTTAAGGAGACAAAATATATCTTTTGTAAAAATATTCAGAAAGTTGAAGCTTCTCACCATAGAGACCCAATTGAGATCAGTATTATTCTCACGCAGAATTAAGTAAGGAAGAAGCCAAGGGCAGCAATATTGCATGAAGAAATTTGGCTCTGATTTAGCAATAAAGAGATCACGTATCTGTGACATAAACATGCCTCAAGTCACTAAAACCTCTACAAACACAAGAAAACTAAGCATCGCAGGGCATAACACTAAATCTTGATTAGAATTATTTATTTGTCACAATACATATTCGTTAATAGTGATAAACCAATGGCAAGGAAAATTCTTTTTCTTTTAAGGAGAATAACTAACTTCTTTTTCTTTTAAGGAGAATAACTAACCATTATTTCTGGGTAAGGTGAGCTTGTGTAAGACCGTAAGGTGCGAAGGATGACAATATTTCCAGGATGGATTCACAAGATGCAAATTCTAGTTGAAATGAAATGATCAAGTCCAATTAAGGATTGAGAAAATCAATGAATGGGAAAGGTCAAAGTGTCAAACCATACAAGTCCAATCAAAATGGAGGAATACTGAGAGTTGATTAATAAATTATTCCATCATTCATGGCTTGAAGTCTGTGCACTGAATAAAACCAGTATTCATGTTATTTGTACAGTAAAATCATCTTAGGAACATACACTGAAAACAAGGAAAAAAAAAACCGAAGAGAAAACAGGAAGACATTTTGGCAAAGTAAAGGTTAAACGGATTCAGAAAATAATCCCGACCCAACTTTTTATTATACAATGTAAACTAATGATCTCAGGTCTAATACAAAGAAATTGAAGGCCATACCTCCACAAGTGAGGTCAAGCTTACACCACAAGCCACCCAAGAAGAAAGAATTGATCCCACGATCTGATCCAAGTACTGCAGGAAACTCAAGAAAATGCATTCAAGATTCAGTGAAAAAACCCATCTAAAAAAAAAAAGATTCAGTGAAAAAAGACTGGTATGATTTTCAGATGAAAAGCTCTAACCAGATAATTAACTTCACTTTTACAGTGCATGGTATACTACAATTGACTTCATAAATGGCTTAGGACATTTGTCAGCAATTCAGGATCATTTATTGCAACTGAAGATTACAATAGCAAAGAGAAACTAAAATGTCACCTTTGACCGTGATGCATATTGAAGTCTGCTTGATAGATTATCCAATAAAGCATAAATCAACTCCCTAAAGAAAAAGGGGAAAAAGCAATGACGATAAATACAATATTCACAAAATAGAAGAACATAAAAACAAAAATTTTCCAAGGATACCTCTGACAAGGATATATTGCGGAAACCACACACATCATGAAAACAGCCTGTGTTTCCACCGTGAATTGCCAAAAGAAATAACAGATTAGCACCAATAACAAGGAAGAAAACTAAAAAATTTTGAGGTTAGATAAGACTTCTATGGAATTAGCTTGTTTTAGGAATGGTATTAGCTAATATAACTGATAAAAGGTAGGCCACTGGTTGGGAATGAAAGAAAACATCGACTGAAGTTTTTCTCCTTGACTAATAAAAAATTACCCCAAAAAAAAAAAACGAAATTAAAAAAATCATCTGCATGCTGCTGAATTGTATGAAACATCAGGATTCTTCATAGGATTGCAACATATTGGACAAAATACTGTGCATAAGTGTTAGACATGAATTGGCACTCAACTAGGTATTTGACAATAGTGAACCTTAACTAGACAGACAGACCATTCCCAAGAGGCATGCACATAAATGTAAATTCCAACATGCCTGGGCATACACCATGCATACCAAGATTATGACTCTTTTCCTGTTATATGGAGGAACCACTCCACAACATTTTTTTTCGTCATCAAATCTCTTATGTGCCACTGATGTCCCACATCAGCAATTGTCCTTGTCATCAGAGTCACTTCAGCAGACACTTTTTTAAGCTTTTCAGCCAGACAAAAAGCAAAAATAAAACAATTATTACCTCTCTACTTTACCACAAAAGAAGACAACTTCAAAAGTTTGTTTCATCCAAAGGACATCACCACCCACAGAACAACTAAAAAGGTTGATAATCTACAGGGATTCCATTGGATCCCAAACAAGAGATGTAGTGATTCTTTATTTTCAAGCACAAAACAAGTCGAGCATTTGGCAGGGCAGAACTCTGGATGAAACTGCATTCCCAGATAAAATAGTAACTGTGCCATACATCTACCTCGCCTGTTAATACTATAGAAACCCTGCCTTTCCAACTTCATTACGTATATTTCTAATCATTATCCCTTATCTCTTTAAAGCTTATTCGCTTTATGGTTGACATTATGCCTTACAGTAATGACATCATCTACATCTTTTCTCAAGGCACTTCAAAACTATCAAGCACACTCGAGTAAAATATAAAAAAGGCTAATCAGATTATGGGAAAGAATTTCGCAGAAATTCGGCAAGCGTTGGAGCAAAAAATGGAAGTATCATAAGCTCCCCTCTCACCTGTAAAGAGATACTGTGTTTACATTAAATTTAGGGTGTGTTTGGCAAGTAATAAAACTTCTAATTTTAGTGTAAAAGCTTTTGAAATGGGAAAAAATAATGTGACATGATAGAGGTAATAGAGAGGAGTAAAGAGAATAAAGTTAGAATAGATAAGTTAAATGTATGGGTAATTGTATAGAAATGATTGAAAAGTAAGGTAGTTGTATAGGAAGAAGTGAAGAAATAATTAACAAAAAGGGTAGTTGTGGTGAGTGAAAAGTTTTAGCTTGAAAAGTTTTTGTTATTAACAAACAATGCATAGTATTTTTTTCTCTTGTATTTTTCTCTTTTTTCATTCTCGAGAACCTCAAGCCATTCCTCTCTCTCTTTTATTTCTCCCATCACTTGCATGCAAAATAATGGGTGGACCCCATTTGACAGCTTTCCATCTGTGTTGAACTAATAGATTGTTCTCCTCACATGTCTGCTCAATCTGAGGATAGATACTCAATTAACAATGAATTGGCCGATCAAGCTTCAATTCTACCCAATCACAGATCTTCAATGAAATCAAAATCAAACTATTCAGCCTTGAATTGGTCCAATCAGCAATACCTTGATTCCTACCTGGAATCATCTACAACTCTTAACCCCACTAAACAATTCTCAGCCACATAAATTTGCAAAATCTTTCTTGCTTTGTGTGTGTGTGATTTATCACAAGATTAACTATTTTCTCAATAACAACTTCATACAGCTGCCGTCTCTAGGAGATTCGGTACTGTCACAACAGTAAGCTAGTCTTGCATCAGGTGGGCTTAGAAATAGAAAAGGATGAGTGACAACATTGTGATTGTATTGGTTTCCATAGTTATACATTGATTTCTGGTTGTATTGTCTTCATATATAGGTTGATCAGCTTTAGTAAAATTTGAAACCTCTCAAGGAAAAAAGAATAAAAAATAAGTGAAGCATAAGCAATTAAGCACAGGCCACATACTCTAATTCGTAGATTGTAGTTTAAGAACAATAATTATCTCTATAACTTAAGAGTTGCATCCAATGATATCGATATACAGACATTACTAGCATCAAAATCCTCAAATACAAAGAATGCAGTTTAGCCCTGAGAAAATCAACAAGTTCCCATCGCTGTCACCACAAATTACATTAATCGTTGAAATCTATACACAAAATAAGACTTTTAAAAAAATTCAACGAGAAGACTTATTAGAGCATCGTACCTCTGACTCTAACCTCTCGCTGTAGATTGCAATATGTGCCAGTGTAACCATAGCAGTTTCAACATTCAAGCTAGACTGATTCCCAGTAGCCAAAACCTCCTTTGCAGAAACAGGCCTCTCTTTTGAGGACATCACCAGCATGACACCAAAATTAGTACTGACAAGACAAAATGATTTGATCAGCACAGGGAGCAAGAAAGCTTCTTTTCCCTCTTCCATAGAACGATAAATAGTGTTCAAAAAAAAAAAAAAGAGTGCACCATGAGTAATAACTGACTGCCAACAGGTTGCTCATAGGTTTGCTAATGTTTGTTCCTAGTCTGTCTAAATCTGGTTCTGGGTCCAATCAAAGAAATTGTGTTCAATCCTCAAGGTTTAAAAATAGCTGGCATATAATTAGCGATGTCATAAAGGGCCATGAGCAACAAAGAAAGAACAAATATCCTACACCATGGCAGCATCCTCATGGATTATGGTACAAGATGGTTGAACACAAACACCTTGATGTATCAGACTCAAACCCATGTATTGCATTAGTCATCAATGCATAGAATTCAATATCTCTTCAGTTTGCATTTTCTTCTTATTCTGAATGGCTCATTTTGTTTTAGAGTTAGACACTTGGAATTGACAGTAGCTACTATAAAGGGTCAGCTCAGTGCGTTACCTCCCACATATTGAGAGATCCTGACAGGGGCATCCGTTTAAACAGCCTTGCTTTTATGGTTAGGGCTAGAATAGACAATAAATATCTTCTATAAAAGAACTACTGGGAGCAGGTCTCAGAGAGGCATCAACGTATGAAGCCTTAACCTTGCCTTCATTACCAAGAGGCTATTTTCCATGTCTAAAACCACGGCCACTAGTCTAAAACCAACGATCTCTACCATTGCTCTGCCCTTCGATAAAACTCTTGTACAAAAATTCTAACATCAAAAAAAGATAATTCCAGTAATGAACAAAGCTTTTACCAAAAAATGGGTACAAAGTATTCCTTTCTTCACTAGTTTGACGCTCTTCTTCAGTTTGAAACCACAATTTCCAAGTAATTGACAGTCCTACTCTCTGTCTGACCCACATCCATTAATACCTTTTTCCCATCCTCTGTTCATTTCTTACTTTTCTTTTCTTCCCTTTTTCTCAGTTATCCTTTTACTATTCAGAGTCAACTCTGTTCTCTTCTCTGTTTTTCCCTTATGCCATACACTTCACGCCCATTTACCAACTCTAAACACCTCATGGCCCAAGCCTCTAGCTTGCTGACAAGAAATCTAATCGACTCAAACTCAGGCCCAATAAATCTTTCAGTCGGATCCAAACACAACCAATAAACAATTAAACCCAGATCAAAACCTAACCGAATAGCCAATCAGTACAGGATAAACCAGAAAACTTGGTTTTGCCAAGATTAGCTAGACCTAGAAGTCTGGTTTCTGAAAAACAAAACATAAGTACTATGAAATTTTGAATTTTTTTTATTCCTTTTGCAGTTTCTCCTCTTGCTTGTCCGTTAAAAAAATGCAAAACCTATATTGTAAGAAAGAGTTGAATGGCATACACTCGTAGGTTTGCATTGTTTTAACCTGGGGGCATTATCTTATATGACCACCTGTGGCCCAAAAATAACCTAGGGGCATCATCTTACACGGCCACTTGTGGCCCCCCCAAAAAAAAAAAAAAGAAATTGTCTGTGTTTTTTTATAAATGTGTGCACTCCACGATCTTCCTCATCAAATTTGACAACTTTTGAATTTTTTTTAAAATTTTTGAAAATCAACAAAATGGATATGGAGCGCATGTACCTTTGCCCATGTCATTGATTTTCAAAAATGAAAATAAAAAATCAAACAAATTCAAAAAATTATCAAATTTATAAACACATTTTATTTAAAAAACCTTTCGGTTGCCCCACAATATGACAGCATTTAACCTATACTGCTTTAATTCTTATCTTGCACCACATGTTTCATAAGAAAAGCTAATATGATTGGGAAAAAAAAAAAAGTTCGTTTCGAGTTTCTGGCAAACAAATTTTATTTGCAATCATCAAAAATTATTCAAACCTGATTTATTTGTACAGTTAATGAAATTATTTATGTTGGCCCTGCCTATTTGTAATGGTGTCATCTACAAAAATTGAGCATAGATGACAAAGAAAACAAACCAAAATCCAGTTGGACAAGTAACCAACCACGAAAAGCCTGATTCAATGTTCAGGCTTAACGTCCTTGGGATTGTGGCTTGAATTAGCTCTTCTATGACTTTAATACATTGTTTTGAAAGCCACCAGGGGCGGTACCCTGGTGGTCAGTGTCGTTGGCCCCTTATGAACAGGTGTTGGTTTCAATGAGTAGCCCTGCCTGTGTGTGGGTTATTTTTTTTGTTCTTCCTTCCTGTATGTGGGGGTGGTTTATTGTTTTCTCCTCTTTGAGTGGGAGAATTTTACAAAATAAAATCCTCATTGGTATGAGGGTTGTGAAAGTGTCTGATTGTAATATCAATTGTCGCAATGTATAAAATACCAATCAAAAAAATTTGTTTTGAAAATAGCAAAACAGAAATAAATGTCATATACTTGGCGGAATACACTCACACATGTCAAGGATTGAAATTGGGATCCCTAGATAAATTGGGGTTTATTTGGAAACAAACAAACAAGTTTTCTCTAACAAAATAGATGTGCAGGGGATAGGGATAGTTACAGAATTGAAAATCATGTTGTTTTGTGGCAGCCCAGATCCTACATTCCATTGCTATCAAAACAAACAAACAAACAAACAAAAAAATTCCTTACATTCCATACTTATAATATAGACACAACTACAAAAGAGACCCACTATGATGATCCTAAACCATGTTGCATTCAGCTTACTTGGGGTGGCTAGAGTAGATTGGTGTTTGATGTTTCTTTTTCTTTTTTAAAATTTTTAATAAATTCATTCAACATCCCATAAAAGAGAAAAGATTACCAAAATTAATACCATATGAATACAATCCAAACTGATTCATAAAACTAGGATGTCATAATTATTAATTGGGACAGGAATCCAGATAAAAATCCAACTAATCCTCTCCAATATTTCCAGATGTCCAAGACTGTCCGTACACACAAACAGCCATATCCAAAACATACCAAGATCTATGCATTGTGAAAAGAACCAGTTTTACCATATATCCCGAAACAATTCATTGTGTCCATCCCAGGTCTGGAAAAGCACGCCAATTCTTCTAGCTAAGAACAGCCTAACTCGATAGTCAGTATCTTGAAGCATCACAAGAAGTCTCTCAATCATATCCTGTTTCAATTATATGATTCAGGAACACATGTTACAAGCAGCACAATCAAAGGCTCCTCACAGAGTGTGGGGGTGTGTGTGGGGGGTGGGGGGACTTGACAATGAAAACTGTACCATACATTGCAGGAATAAGAGATGAAGATCACCTGTGCAATGCAAGGATTCAGCATAACAAAACTGCATATACAATCAATCAGCTCAACTCGTGCTGACCACTCAATAAGGCCCACCTCTGCCACTCTATTGACCAAATCTCCAAGGTGTACTAAGTTCTGTAAACCCAACGAAGCATTCCAATATTAAACACAGCTCAAAAAATCCTAAAAGCAAATCATAACAATGAATGAAACATAATGACCATACAGACAGCAGGGGAAATGTATACTAACAGTACGTTGATGTTAATCAGAAGCATATAACATATTCAATGTGGAATAAATCTACTCAAGCAAATGCAACACATCTATTATTTGTGAGTAAATCAGACAAGTCAATACAATGATCATCAGCCGTCAGCAATCAGGAAGATTATTATGCATGCAAAACATGCTCTGAATCTAGCCATAAAGTAGAGCAGGTATGGTAGTCAAAAGAAGATCGTGGGCAGAGCAAGACATGCTTGGGGGACTTAAGTTTCTTCTTTAAAGCAAGCTGGTTGGCATAACAGAAATCCTGCTAGATATAAAAATAAATATACCTGTCCTGCAAATTTCTCCCTGCCAGACTGCCCAAAATTTTGATCTTTTTCAGAAGAGCCTGAAGGTTGTAATGCCCGTAGCAAATTGCGGACAGCAGTTACAATATTAGCACAACAGAGTTTTGGAGTCCCACTAAGTTCCATTGTGCTATTCATTGCATTTACCTACAAAAAAGGAAAGAAACAGCATGCTAATCAATTAATGGAAAGCAAGTAACTAGTCCATTGCCCATGTTAACAAACAGAAATCTTGAAAATATGGGCTTTATGAAGAGGATATGCAGGAGTTTGCCATACCAAGTCCAAGAGAGTCGTAGAGGTAGAAAAGGGAAAATGCTGACAAAGACACTGAAGGATGTTTTCATATACCTGATCCAAAGGGAAAAGAATAATAGAATCAAACCTTGTGTGTGTGTGTGTGTGTGAGAGAGAGAGAGAGAGAGAACAGGCCACTCACATCACCAATTCCCCTTGGAAAACCCGAAAACCAACCCCATAAAAAAAGATTTAACAAAAAGTACAAAATGAACTAAAAATACTACCCTGGGATCCTTTTCCTTTCTCATGAGATCAAACATGACTCCCCATGCAATACCAGGTAAAACTGAAAAAAAGCATGATATTGTTGAAAGAATGTCCAGCTTCGTCTGTACAAAAGACGAAGAAATCCCAGAAATGCTCTTCCTGCCAGCAGCTGAAGCATCTTGATCCATGGGCTTGTCTTCCACATCCAGCTCCATATCCATGATCCTTTCATTATTACCACTCACTGGATCAGAAGTTTGTGAGCAATTTTCTGACTCAGATTCTAAATTTTTAACCCAATTGGAAAATTCTTCAAATAAAGTAGCTAGACCTAGCAAAAGCCTCTCAATGACTTGAATCATTTGAGGAAATTCATCCTGGATCACATATTTCTCTCTCCAAGTGCTGAAAAATGGAGAACAGGCAAGAATTCTGACAGAATCTAGAGTAGAAACTGTCATCAAGTCAACAAAGCCAGAAGTCAAACAGCCATGACTGCGACCTTCAATGATTTGTTCCTCAATGACAGAAACAGCATGTTCCAATAATTCTAGCACACGTTGAAACATTCTGGTGAGAAAAGCCGTTGTTCCTCCATGCCTGCAAGATAAATAAGCAACTTCAAGGAAGGCCATAAAAAGACTGGTAAGAATGAATCCGAATCAATTTAGTTGATCAACATTCTTCACCCATATGTATAAAAATTCAAATAGGAATGCAACAATTTAAACATAGGATGATCCAGATCAACATGGCTCAAGAACAATATCTGCAAGAAAATAGAATTTACTAGAACATCCAGAATAGGCAATTAAGCACCAAAATTACTGTTCAAATTATTGCAGGCAAATATCCAAATAAAACCTTACGTCAACCACTTCATGATTACTTACAAATTATCTACTGGATTCTCCAAATCAGTAATGCATTGGTGTCCGTTCAGCTATTTCAGGATAACTAAGTTGAAGTTGAAGTCAGTTACTTGTTGGCTTTCTCTGTTGATTGAAGCAATGCTGTTTGGTAATCTAACAGCATGTTTTCTCCGGCCATCAGTCTTTCCAATCGGTGAAAAAAAAGTTTTCCAAGATAATATATAGTTTCTTACAATTCACTTTGGATCAAACATGACTGATCAGCAGAGATAAGATATATGCTCTCAAGCTCTAAAATGATTGCTTCTCTTGAGTGAGTGAGTGAGTGAGTGAGAGAGAGAGAGAGAGAGTAAATAAATAAAAGGATTCAGAATCCACCAACACAGCTAGATCCCCATACTTCAGAAACCAGAGTTTTGTACTTGCAACAATCTGGGTCCAGCTCAGAGCCACATAAGGAACATACAAGCACTCAAGAGTACCAGAAGTTGGAATTCTGTGGACCACTAATCCTCAGTACTTGCCTTCCGGCATAGCAGCAGAAAACTCATACCCATGTTAGAAATGAATATTTACAAGCACTCAATAAAAACAACATATATCCAGTCTTTATCTGCCAGCACAGATCGGGAACACAAGCATTCAATAACAAAGACAATATCTCTATCACTATCGATAAATTGGAGGTCATATCAACAATAACTCTGACGATGTCATTAAATTAGAGATAATATCAACAGAGTACTATAGATAAAACAGAGAACAAACGCAAATATTGATTTCCTTTAAGAAAATTTACTAGCGGCCTACCAAAAAGATATTATTGGAGATAATATATCAGGAAAATTTTGAGTCAAACTAGGTTAGATACACCAATTCGTCCAACTTACACCTTAGGTTAAAAGTTAAAACCAGTGATGCATGGAAATATCATTTTTAGAGGTTCTCTAGTTCAGCCCAAGTTCTTTTTGTTCTCTCTAGATGTCATTTTGCTTCCCTTTTACCAAGACTCATTGCAAAATCAGAGTGGCAACAGAAATGGCAAAGTGCATGATGCAGAAAAAGTTGAGTAAATTATTCATCCAATATACACATGAAGCATATATAACCAAGGGCAATGTAACAAGCGACAGAGAAAAAGGAATACCAATGAAGCAATCATTGGGATTCAGTTTTTAATAGAACCTACTGGAGAATGGATCTTCGTCAATGCTACACATTAATTATGTGACAAATGAAACGAATTTAGTTTTCTGATTAAACTGAAATGCTAAATTTCTTTATTTGTATTGTGGTTAATGAAAAAATAAAAATAAAATAAAATAACAAATGTATTACTCAAACAGAAACAAGAAGATTACTTCTAATTCTGCTGAAAATTATCTGCATAAGAATACCAAAATAAAAGTGGAGACTACCTGGTCAATGTTGAAGCATGGATGAAATTGATAATCATAGCACATGAAAAGAAGAGGTCAGACAGTAGCAACTTCTCAATCTCTTGATCTGAAGTGATGGTTAAAAGAAAATCTTCAGTTTCTTGTGTAAGTGGATCCCTAATCTGTCGAGGAAGGCGCAGACAATGATGATTCGACATGTATGTCACCTAAAGAGTACAACACGCACCCAAAAGTTAGAATCAAATCAGGTCATGTGTAGAAAAGAACCCTTTAATGAAACATTTGACCACCTCAGCACAAGATCCTTGGTGAATTTCTGACAAGATTTCCACAGAGCATTCAAAAAACTCATGTAGTTCTTGGCCGTACAGTTCCCTCTGCACCCAGAGTTGCAAATTGTACAAATCAATGCAGCCACAACCAAGTAATATGAAAAATCAGATAGTGGGTACAGGAATGTTGAATAAAAAACATACCTTTGTCCAGTTATCATTTTCAAAAACATCAATAAAAGAGTTTGGCAAGGCAGACTTCTTTGGATAAGATAGAAAGTGTGCACAACCAGCACAGAGAGAAAAAATTGCTGCTGGTAAAAGCATCACTGTCCTCTGATTTAAAGCAAAGGATTCCTGCAGACAAGGAAATCCCACTTCAACTATGGCAACGCAATATCAATCTATAATATCACTACATAATAGACAGAGAAATATAAAGAAAAAATTGCCACTGGCAAGAGCATCACTATCCTCTCATTTAAAGCACAGGATTCCTGCAGACAAGGCAGTCCCGCTTCAATTTAGGCAGCATAGAATCAATCTAGAATATCGATACACAGAAGACATGGAAATATAAACAAGGAAATCAAGGGGAAAAAAAAAACAAAAGTCATTTTTATTTGTTATCTCAACAAAATCCACAGTTCTGATGGATTGTAACACCACAGGTATTCATGAAAGACAAACAAACCTTGATTACACCATGTCATGTACAATTTGATCAAAATTCAGGGGTACCCACACAAACAAACCCAATCATAACGAAAAAGTTCAACAAGAAGAGAAGGTGGCCCAAAAAAATTTGCCCAAAAAAATTTTCTTATTATTTGACCCAGATTAAGATTCTGAAAGAATCAGTATTCTTTGAATCATCATCATCATCATCATCATCATAAGCCATTTCCCACCTATGTGGGGTCGGCTGCATGGATTCTGTTACGCCATTCTTGGCGATTTAAGACTAAATTTTCAGTAATATGTAATATTTTTAAATCTTGTTTAATTACTTCCATCCATGTTTTTTTGGGTCTTCCTCTCATTCTTCTACCACCTTCTACTTGGATAAACTCTGTTTTCCTAACCGGTGCTACTTCAGGCCTCCTTTTAACATGACCAAACCATCTTAATCTATTTTCTCTCATTTTATCATTAATTGGTCTCACTTTTAAGTTTTCTCGAATTATTTCATTCCTAATTTTATCTTTTCTTGTTTTACCACTCATCCACCTTAACATTCTCATTTCCGCTACGCTCATTTTTTGTATATGTTGCTCTTTAACTGCCCAACATTCTGCCCCATAAAGCATAGCAGGTCTAATCGCAGTCTTATAAAATTTTCCTTTTAATTTGACTGGAACTCGACGGTCACATAAAATTCCTGACGCACTTCTCCATTTCTTCCATCCTGCTTGAATTCTATGTATTATATCTTTCTCGATTTTCCCGTTCTCTTGAACTATTGATCCTAAGTACCGAAAGTGATTAGTTTTTGTTACTGTTTGATCTAAAATCTTAATTGGTTCATCATCCGGGTTCTCACTATTATTAAAATTGCATTTCATATATTCAGTTTTTGTGCGACTAATTCTAAAACCATTAGATTCTAGAGCATCTACCCACCTATTCAATTTTAAATTTAGTCCTTCTTTACTTTCATCTATTAGAACAATGTCATCTGCAAATAACATACACCAAGGTACTTCTTCTTGGAGATGTCTAGTAATTTCATCTATTACTAAGGTAAAAAGGTAAGGACTCAAGGCTGAGCCTTGATGTAAACCTATTTTAACTGGGAAGACATTAGTATCTCCACTAATGGTTCTCACATTTGTAACAGCCCCCTCATACATATCTTTAATAATATCAATGTATCTGTCATTAATTCCTTTTTTCCTCATCACTTGCCATATTAACTTTCTTGGTACTCGATCATAAGCTTTTTCTAAATCAATAAAAATCATGTATAAGTTCTTTTTCTTCTCCCTATACTTTTCAAATAGTTGTCTAAGTAAGAAAATAGCTTCAATAGTTGATCTTCCTGGCATAAAACCAAATTGATTTTCAGATATATTAGTTTCCCGTCTTAGTCTATGTTCAATTACTCTTTCCCACAATTTCATAGTATGACTCATTAATTTTATTCCACGATAATTTGCACAATTTTGAATATCTCCCTTATTTTTATAAATTGGAACTATAATGTTTTTCCTCCATTCACTTGGCATTAACTTCGTTTTTATAATCTTGTTAAAAAGATTTGTTAACCATGTTGCACCTACATCTCCCATGCACTTCCATGTCTCAATTGGTATATTATCTGGGCCTAAAGCTTTTCCTGTTTTCATTTTCCTTAGAGCTTCCTTTACTTCAGATATTCGAATTTTTGTGAAATAACTGATATTCCTATTTTCTTCCCTATTTAGACTAACATCTAATGTTAATTGTTCGTGTGGGGTATCATTTAGTAAACTATAAAAATAAGTTTTCCATCTTTCCTTAATATTATCATCTTTGACTAGAACTCTTTGGTCCTCACTTTTAATACATCTAACATGTGTTAAATCTTTGCCCTTATTTTCTCTTAATTTAGCCAACTTAAAAATATCTTTTTCACCTTGTCTAGTTCCTAATCTGTCATATAGGCTCTCATAAGCTTTGTGTTTAGCATCACTAATAATCTTTTTAGTAGCTTTTTTTGATAGTTTGTATTGTTGTAAGTTGACATCATTTTTATTTTCCTGCCATGTCTTAAACTTTTCTTGTTTATCATTTATAGCTTTTTGGACATCTTCATTCCACCACCAAGTTTCTCTATGTGGGGATCTACGATTTTTATATACACCTACAATACTTTGTCCTACTTCTTTTATGTTAATTGTCATTTTATCCCACATCGATTCTACTCCATCTTCTTGTGTGTCCCATTTAACTTCTTCTATCATTCTTTTTCTAAAAAGTTCTATGTTGTTTCCTTTTAAATTCCACCATTTAATTTTTGGAATAACATTGTCTTTAGTTTTTGTTAACTCTTTTTGTGTATATATATCCATCACTAATAATCTATGCTGCATAGCTAAACTCTCACCTGGGATAACTTTACAATTTATACAAAGGGATCTATCCAATTTTCTTATAAGGAAGAAATCTATTTGGCTAGAATTGGTCCCACTCTTAAAAGTTATTAAGTGTTCATCTCGTTTTTGAAATAAGGTATTAGCTATAACCAAATCATATGCTATAGCAAAGTCCAAAATGGCATTCCCCATTTCGTTCCTTATTCCAAAACCAAAGCCCCCATGACTTCTCTCATATCCTACCTTCTCTTTTCCTACATGTCCATTTAAATCTCCACCTATCACAACTTTTTCTTGGTTAGATGTTCTTTGCATAATACTATCTAAGTCATCCCAAAATTGTTTCTTGATTCTATCATCTAATCCTACTTGTGGTGCATAAGCACTAATCACATTTAAAACCTCTGCACCTAATACAAGTTTTATTTGAATAATTCTATCATTTACTCTATTGACATCTACAACTTTATTTATGAAATTGTTATCTACTATTATCCCTACACCATTTCTATTATCATCCTTGCCTATATACCATAATTTGAATCCATTAATCTCTTTAGCCTTCTCTCCTTTCCACCTAGTCTCTTGAAGGCATGCTATATTAATTTTTCTCCTTCTCATAACATCTACTACTTCCATACTTTTCAGTATTCTTTGAATGCATAAAGAAAAACAATAAATGTAGAGATATTCCAAAAAATGACTATTCAATAGGGCTAAAACAAACCAACCTTTAAGTTAAACCATCCAAATATAGCCCTAAGCAAAGATTGCCGGAGGTAAAAAACATCACGAAGGTCCCCCTGAATAAATGTAATCAATTTCAATGAGAAGATGAATTGGCATCACCAAAAAATTCTCCAAATAGTCAATTATGCACATCAATCATCAGTTAAGGGGTGAGGTATAGAAACATACAATTGAAATCCCGTAAGCAATTACAAAAAATTTCAATCAGTCCAAAGTCTAAACAACAAATGATAAAGTTGATGGCTAAAACAGATTCCATCAAATCCTCATAATGAGCACGCACAAACAAAAGAGGTCTTGTGGAGAATTTTTATAAAATATTTTTCATGGATTCTTGTACATATTTACACATACATACATACACATTTAAAAAAATTAATTACATAGTATTTTTACTCGCTGGTACTATTAGCTCAAAAATCCAGATACAAATGATTTTATGAGAGACCCGCCATCCATGAAGGTCATTTCCAATCAATTCACTGAACTTGAGAATGTATATTCTATGTAAGCTTTCAAAAACAACTCAATTCAATGTTAGGTCAGCCATATCAACTGAAAAAGAAGTACGCAGTCTTTTAAATTGCTTTAAAGAGCCTACAGAAACCATAGAAGAGTATATATTTTCTATGAAACTAGCTTCAGAAAAAAATTTTGCTAGTCCTCTGGCTTTCAGGGCCTACATTGATAATTATTCGAAAGAAGTTAAAGTCATCTCAATGAAAGACTTGTGTGGAATATAAAATTAAAACTGAGTAAGGATGATCATGGTTGCAGTCAATTGGCTGACCATTTGAAGGATCCGTGAAACTTCTAATCAACGCATCCCCTCCAAAGTATTTCTCACGTCTAAATAAATCATTCAATAAAAATCCATAGTATTCCAATGCTTAATTAAATAGATCCATGGGAATTTTATACTCTGCATGTGATTTTCTACATATTTAAAATTGAGAAACGAAAACAAGCTGCCTACTGAAATAAATTTACATAGTCAAATTAATAATACTGGATACTAAAATCATATTCAATTTTCATTTAACCATTAACAAATCAGAAGATCTCATGAAACTAGCTTATAAATACACGTGTGCATGCACATGTACAAGGAGAGATTCCTCTATGAAACCTAACTGTTTTCCAAAAGCATGACATTTTAACTAGGTCTAAGTTACTCACCATCTTCGTGGCATCAAAAATCTCCTCCCTAGAAATTCAGGTCAGCCACAACAAGTATAAATTCAGAAAATTGACTGAACTTACTTTTTTAAACCTCGCGGCTAAGATTAAATTTCCGATCGAGATCATTTTTGTATCTCAATTAAAACGATGGTAAATATATCATAATAAGAAAAGGATGCAGAAGACAACCTCTACTAGGCACTAAATATCAATCAATGAATGAACAAGAATTTTCGCTAGATAGAACAATCATCTTTGTTCACCAAAACCCTAAACATGATTGATTTTCAATAAAATTCCAACCAAAATGAACACCCAAACAAATGTATTCAAAAAAGTAATAACAAAAATTGATATTCTAGAAGAGTACTAACCCACCAAAGAAAATATAAACTGAAGAGAAACAAATATTACTAATAAGACAAATAATAAATTAGCAATGAAGAGAAATTTTGTAGCAGAAGCATAAAACAAAACAAAAAGAAAAAAGAAAAAAAGAAATCCAAACAAAAAACAGAGGTAAAGCTAAAAACGAGAAAGAGACAAAGACCAATAAAAAGCGCACCTGGCAACCTTGTCTTGAGAAATAGCAGGTGATGAAGTATAGAGCAGGCCTGTAAAGGGATCCACAATCATTCGAACAAACAGAAGCAATGTGCAGTCAAAATTAAAAGTTTTGAGTTCAATTTGAGGTACAGTTATCATCTACAAGAGTACAACAGCTTTTTTGTCCTTAACACTCTAGAAAAAGCATGAT
The DNA here is from genome assembly GCA_030490835.1 of Annona cherimola. Classification (NCBI taxonomy): domain Eukaryota; kingdom Viridiplantae; phylum Streptophyta; class Magnoliopsida; order Magnoliales; family Annonaceae; genus Annona; species Annona cherimola. The sequence continues at coordinate 88,800,758 of CM059973.1, read as the reverse complement.
AAAATCAGCGACTTAACAGGAAATGATTAAAAATAAATGTTTGTGTCGTAAAAACATCTTTCTTCACTTCATATAAAGTTTTTTAATATCTAAACTATTTCTAATTTTTATCTATATATGATGCCAAATTTCAAATATTGAAAAAACTTTCACATGGTACATATTTAGGGGCTGTTTGGATTCGACCAAAACTTCATAACCTTTTTTACAGCCGAAAAAAAAATGTCGCATTAATTGTAAAGCTGAGACAAAAATTACTTTGCTTTTCTTTTTTCAGCCAAAAAATTGGCACATTAATTGCATAGCAGAGATGAAAATTCCAAGGCATTCATTGCATAGGAGACCAAAATCAGCAGCTTGAAATGACGTTTTTTTCAAACGGTCCTTTGGTTGAAAAGTTTTGCCAAAGTCAGTGACTTTTGTGTATTACCAAACGGATCCTTATTTTAAAAGTTTAATGGTTCCATATTCACCCTCAAATGATGATTCAATTAAGCAGATTCTTTTAAATGGTTTAGATATTTTTTTGAAAAAAAAAAAAAGCTTTAACAAATATTTTTTAAAAAAAACTCTTTGTACAGAGCCCATTGTACAAACATTTCTTTTTAATCATTCCTCCAACCCAATTTAATAACAAAATTTTTTTAAAAATAAGTATTAAATGATACCAAAATCATTCAAAAAATACCAACGTTAAAACAATTACGTAAAAAATTAGAAATTGGTCAATATTTGTCAAAACAAGAAAAAGATTGATTCAAAAACCATGATCAATATTTCTTGACTGAGGCAGGGCAAAGGTCCTCAAGTAGGACATTTATGATTCCCTAATCATATGCGCACATTTCCATCACAGCAACAAGTTCAGTCTAATAAATGATTTGCGGAGATCCTTGGTGAAAGATGGAAAAGCGCAGAGTAGGCCAGAAAATGACCTAAAGAAAAGCCCGGTTAAGAAATACCCACTAATTTAAATTTTAAAAAAAAAAGAAAAAAAGAAATTCATTTAAAATATTCTCATTGGAAAGAAATTGAGGACATACGCTGATGTAATTTGCTTAAACAGTCGAAGTTCCCATACATCTTGAGGCACAATTGGTACATTAACTAGGTCCTGGAGAAGGAAACATTAATTTCATCATCTTGAAAATTTAACACACTGTAGTAAGTTCATTATATAGAAAGAAAATATTTTGACTAATATGAGGAAATGAACAAGTAGCAAAAAGGATTCCATCAGAGGACTAGAAGTTTTGTTAGCTACATTTGCAATCATACGACCCAGGAGAACCAAAGCAGCTTCAGCCTGCAAAGAAGTAAATGCACAATCAAGCAGCAATTCGAAATTCAAATAATGGACCTTCCAAAAACTAGGATAATAATATAACTAGCCCGGAAATCATGAAATTGGAAAGACCCAAAAAACTAGGCATATGGTTGACATCATAATGAGAAATATAAAGAATGCAATATCCCAGGTAAGGCACAGCATAAAACCAAAATAGTATGCATCAGACACTAGTAAATCGACACTTAGTTTTCTAATATAAACCAATGACAGAAAAGGAAAATAGAAATGGGAAAAGGCACAGCTGCACAGAATGGCAAGAAAGCTTTAAGAAAATAGTAGCAGCAGCAGCAGCAGCCGTAGTTACTGCTATTATTTAAGGCAATGCAGGGAAACTAAACTCACATGGTCAACATCAGCAATGTCAAATAGCTAAAACCCAAAGATCCTTTGACATCACGCCTTTCTGCTAAACCATTGCCAGCACAATATTTTCTTTATTGATGTTATCACCAATACCAACTCCAATATTTTCTTTATGTAGCCAACTGCCAACACATAATCTTATAAGAACTAATATTTTCATCTTTTCCAGATTTAGGTGTCTGATAATGAGTAAAAATCATCATCATCATCACAAGCCGTTTCCCACCCATGTAGGGTAAGCCAAATAAGTAAGAAAAAGAGGAAAATTTCATAGAGAAATTTTTTTTAAAAAGTAAGAGAATGATGTGATGTGATAGGGGTTATTATTAGGAATAAAGATAATAAGGATAAAATAGATAGGTCAGTTGTAGGGGAGATGTGAAATAATAATAGAAAATATACATAATGATTGAAAAAAGGAGGGTTTAGGTAGTAAAAATGTCAAATCACATCAAGAGTGAAGAAAGTTCTATTTTTTTTACCAATTACAAAATGGATCCTTAGTTCATATTGTCTTCGATATTATCATTATCGAAAATATTAGCGATATCATCTCCAATTCATCATGTCTTGTATACTATTATTTTTTATAAATTATTTCCCAAAGAACCATTTTCCCTCTATTCCTTTGCAAAAATCTATCATAACAACTGTAAATCATTAAAACTCAAGTATATCAACTGCATATCATTTATCTATGCTTGTACTAATACATACTTAATTTTCATGGATTAAAGTCATATACAATTTGTTGGAAATATGTAACGCGTCTCCCATGTATTTCCACCAGTCACTAAATGTTGGTAACTTAAATTTTTTTGACTTTAATTTGTCTTTGTTACTGTGAGTTCACTAGAATCATTTACTTTTTTATTCTTCCCATAAATTTTCTAATAGAAGTGGTATTATGGCCAATACAAGTGATAAAATCTATTCTTGTAACCATTAATAAATTCCGACGCACCAGTAAAACAAACAATGCACCAGTACATTTACTTGATAAGAACAAAAGAAGGATAAAGACTACTTTCTAGAAGCAAAAACTAAAATATTTTTGTGTCAATGACTCCAACCAAAACACACTAGAAAATCTCAGAAAAGCGTGCCAAGATCAAGACAGAATTTCTCTCATGAAGCAAACATAAATTGTTATTGAACCAGGGAAGAATGATTGTGGATGCTCAGACAAATAAAATATCACTTTGCTCCTCCAATTTTTTGAATACTCAGTTGGCACTTTTGAAATTAGTGAAAATTAGAAACTTGAATACACTATGCAGGAGTCCCAGTTTGCTTTTTGATGAAAATTACAAACTTGTCATACAGGTACTGGCATAAATTGCCAAAAGACCATAACAGTAGCCGTCCTCATGGTGGTGGTGATGAATTAACCTATATATGCTGAAGAAATCATAAGCTGTAGAAAAGACTGTAAAGCAGTGCTATCATTTCAAAACTCGGATGCATAATCCATTGAGATAAAGATAGCTAATAGTTACCACTGGAGTCACATTACTGAAAACAGGAAGCCCATGCATCAAACTGCTCCATATTAAATGCCAACCCACTTTAACCTGATCCAAAAAACAAACACTAATTTGAACTGAAGTTTCCTCCTGAAATCCAATACCAGATTCAAAAACTTGGATAATATATTACATATGGACCAGCCTTGCCAAAACTCAAAAATTCCATTTGATAAATGCAATCAATAGTACTGAACACTGTCGAATAAGAAATTCTGAAATTTTATCATATCTGAAATGAAGTAAAATTCATTATGCAGGAAATTCATTCGTCGCTTTCATCAATTGACAGGAAGATTAGAATATTTGTTACCTCACAGATCACTTTCTCAATCCTTAATTATAATCCATGAAAGAGAACCCTTGACTAAAAGGAATCCTTAATTATAACCCATGAAAGAAAACCCTTGACTAAAAGGAAAAGATTCAATGAATATAACTCATTATAATGATAAACAGAATATGAATCTCGATATGCTCCCATAGTCCGCTCTCTCATTGCATAGCAGACTGCTTCACCATATCTTCTCAGAGAGGGAAAACACTAACATGCCAGCATACATAAGCCAAGGAAACCAGTTCAATATCAAAACATTGTCTAGAGTCACATGATGACCAGATGACATTTTGGTTGGCCAGAGTGGTCCCAAAAAACACCCCCACACAGATGCCTTCTAACATTGCAAGTTCTAGAGTTGGGGAATAACAACATTAAACTGTCAACTATACTCATCCAAGTCTTCAACACGAAATGGGTGGATGCATAGAGAGGTGGAAATCCTCACTCTTGGTGGATACCAATACAAGTTACATAATTATCCACTAAATGGAGCAACAAGAAAAGAAAGGAAAAAGAATATCAAGATGACAGAATGAAACTCTTGCAAACAGTACCACATTTGAAGCAGACGCCTGCAAAAGCTCTTCGAATATTCGAAGAGGCACCAATGATGAGAGCTCCTGCAAACTCCTTTAAAATGATTGAGCAAATGAGATCTCAGAAAACATACTAATCGACAAGCAAATGTAGCATTTGCCCATTAAAAGTTTATAGCATTCACTGACCAAGTTAAATTTTGAACAACAGAATAAAATTAAAAAATAGAATTGACTGATCACAGAAGTGGAAGGCATAAAGTTCTACTAGGAGCTGTTTGGTTCAATATTTTCTTTTTTCAAAAAAATGTAAAAAAGATGTGATTGTATATGTTATACTTCATTCAGTGTATTAGGAAGGCGTATTTGAAAAAAATGCTAAAGCTAGTAGAACAGAAGCTGGCGTCAACAGAATAGGCTTTTGTACTGAAAAGATAAGTACAACAATCAGAAATATAAGTAATGATGAGAAAAATATGACTTTTGAAAGCAATTCTACTATAACATCAGAGAAAAAAGAGAATCGCTAATATTCTTTTTTGTCAGATCCAATCCTTATCTCATCACACCGTAATGCAAATAGCAGGGTTTATAGGAATACTGGGATTCGGATAAATGACCGCAGTGACAGAAAAGATAAATGTAATTGTTCGTGGAGTAGAGTTAACTGAACAATGTTCACCTTGTTAAGTTGGAAGTAGGAAGGAAAGTAAACAATCTAATCGAGCAAAAGGAATGTAAATATCCTTTACATCAAAAGAAAGCCCTTAGGCTTCATGAAGCAGAAGGAAGAAATGTACCGATGAGTTGCAGTAAAGAACTAGAGATCGCAAATGCATTGAACTAAAGATATGAAAGCAACATAGATCACAAACCTACTTGTAATGAACAGAGACCATACCGTAAAGCCCAAAGCAGAGCATCATAAGAATGCAACGTGTTGGCATCATTTAGAATCCTGCACCAAAGATTAGAACATGAAACCATGTGGTCCAGAAAGACTTTTTCCAGTATCCCCAAACACTCCTGTTTCCATAAATGAGGTCTAACAATATCCAAAAGAGTATATGTAAAGCTGTTTCCAGATAGAACCACAAAAGTAGAACCAAGTTCTGGCTAAATGACACAATCCAGGCCTTGCATCAAACTAAGATCTCCTCCAGCACCATAATTTTTTATTTTATTTTTTTTGAACTAAGCACCATAAAATTTTAGTCAGCATTTGAAAGAAGTAAACATCAAGGAAAATTTGTGCAACTTATATAAACCATTCTAAATAGGCCCATGATCATCTGCATGCAGCCACAAATATGGCCATTCGCGATTGGGCCAAAAACATGCTTTTATTTTTTTGTAAATTTTTAAAACTGTTATTCCAAGTACATTTAGTATATAAACCAAGTTTTACCATTTGTGAAGATGTGTGTGTAAATATATACACATTTTGGATTTCTAAATACAGAGGTATTTTAGACATTTTACAACAGTTTAAATGACTAAAATACCTGTGTTTAAAGATCCAAAATGAATATATAAGCATCTCCAAAAAATAGTAAAACTTTGTTTATAAATTAAATAAACCTGGATTAACAGTTTTATTTTTTAAAAAATTTAAAAATATGTTTTTGGACTGGTCTGAAAAGGCCTCATTTCAGACCAGTCTGAAATTATCAGGAGTACATTTCTAACATGGAGCAAAAATGGGCAATGAAAGCAGAATGAATGCTCATTCACATCAGACCAATAAATATATCTATGGATGCAGTTGCACAATGTAGGTTGATCCAAGATTAAAATACCGCTCAAAATTTTCGCAAATGCCTTGAAACCAATAGCCAACAAGAGCCTTACTGATGCGGGAACCATAATTCCGGATAAGGAAACAAAAGGCACCAATCCTGCACAACATGATTTTTGAAAAAATGAACTTTCTAAAACCTTCAGCAAGCAAGCTGAGAAAGAGAGAGAGGGTCTGATATTCCAGAATGCAATTGAACCTATCAGCTAAAACTAATTCAGCAATATATACTATGAAAAATAGGCAACAGTATGAAGCACGAACATCCTAACTTAGACCATAAGAAATGAGGAACTGAAACTGGTTATCAGTTGAATGGAAAAGGAAAGGAAAACAGAAAAATATAAAACCAACAATATGGGGGATGGTGTCAGCCATATAGTAGTAAGTGAAAATGAATTAGAGTAATGATTGGATAAATGAAGATTGAAGGAAAAGAAAAATGTATATATATATGGTATGAGGGTCATGTCAAATCAACCTTTGGTAAGTGGAATTGAAATTTCTCATCCATTCCTTTCCAATCCATATTGCCAATCACACAAAACTATTTCACATTACTATTAGTTAGAAATAGACATACTTCATGAAAGAAAAAAATCAGTTCTACTTATAAACATCAGAGATTCAGCTGAGCAGACAAACATCAACGTTTTATGGAGGAAAAGAACATCCAACAGCACAGTAAAAGCTTAAACATTGTGTGGGTTGAGCAGAGTGATGACAGATGAAGGAGCATACGCATTTAGTCAAAATCGACAGAAACAAAGATTTATACCACATCCAGATTTTCATCATGCATTATTCACCTATTAAAATGACAGTAATCATTACCATAAGAGAGAGTACCATTGCCTTTATTGGGTTATTGTTGCAACCAAAATTCTTTTCCTCTGAGAAATGGATATTGGAATGACAATTCATGAGATCTTAAAATTGGAATCTGATGTTAAAATCAAGCAAAATATGGACAGAATTTCCCTCAATTTCACTTGAAAGAAAAAATGATGTAAGAAACAACAGCTCCCATTGGTTGGAACTGCAACAGTGAAGCTGTTCACAGCTATAATTAAGCCACTTTGTAACACCATGGAAATGACATCAGCATAAACATTTTTATAAAAAATTGGGGAGGAGTGTGTTTGGTAAGGAAAACTCTTCAAGTCCATCACCTTTAAAATACATCTCCATCAACACAAAATCAATAATCTTCATTGATATGAAGGAAAGATTCCAACAGGGTAACAGACACCATTTTAATTTTTACCTGGCAAAACAGTGTAATCCATTTGGTCTTTCCATCTTTGGAAGATCAATTAAGTCACTTATTGAGGATTGTTGAAAGAGATGAAGAAGCATTTAGAGTCCATTTGGATATAGTTGAAAAACAAAAATGAGGAAGGGATGGAAAGTTTGAAAAAGGACCCAATGATGAAAGAAAGAGTACCGATGATGTTGATCATAAATTGAATAAATACAAAATAGATAAGTTACAGATGATTTTGAACAAAAATTGAATAAACACAAAACAGGTAGGTTTGATGATGCAAAATACAAGTAATGATGAAGAATTGTGTCATGTCAAACAAATAAAGGAAAAACCAACTTACACGTAGGGGTGTAAATAGGGTTGGTCTTAGGGGTGTAAATTGGGTCGGGTTAAACCCGAGACCGCATCAACCCGGCCCGATTTTTAACATGGTTGGGTTGAGGTTTTGCAATTTCGGTTTTTGGAAATCGGGTTCAACCCGACCCGATTTTCAAAATTGGGTTGACTTGGGTTAGGGGTCGGTCAACCCGATCCGACTTGCCCCCTTACCTAAAAGAGAACTAAACCCTAGTACCCCACACCGAAATTGCCCCCTTGCCAGCCCTCTGCCCCTGTCGCCGCGGCGTCCCCTGCAAATCGCGCCCACCCCCTCTGCCGACTGCCAAGTCGACGTCGGTCATCGACCTCTGTCGCCTGCAAGGACCTCTTCCCGCCAGGCTCCAAACCCGAACCCCGCCCCCATTCCTCCAGGCGGCGAAGATCCTTCGAAAGAACGGATTCGCCGGGGCATCAGACGTGCTCTGGCGCGTCTGCTTCAGCGGCAGCTACTGGGTCTCCCCATCGCCGGGGAAGAAGCAAGCTTCTTCACAAGCTTATCGCCTTATCCCCGCCCCCTTTCCTGTCCGTCCCGACCGGCAGCTGCTGGGTCTACCCATCTCTCCTAAACTTCCCCCGGTCTTCGGCCCGAGCTGTATGAGGCAAAAACTCGTCCCACGTACGATTCGAAGGGCCTCAATTGCGACCTGCTAGGCTGCTAATCGTGCTGGCGTGCTGCTAACTCTGAGGACAGGAGTTGACGCCTGGCTTTCTTTTCTCAGCAATTTCCGGGTACGCTTCTTGGTTTTAATCTCATTTAAACCCGCTGCGACAAATTGTTTTGGTGCATCTGGGATTTTGATATTTTTCCGTGGTTGAATTTCCTTTCTCTGGTTGAATTTCCTTTGGCGTCAGTTTCTGAGGCCCTCGTTCCCAAAAAAGGAAGACGAGAATTGGGCTGCATTGTATAAAGGAGAATGGCTTGGCAATGCATTCTTCTTATAGTGATGTGGACATTTTATCTCAGAATGGCTATTAGTCTATTACCATTTAGTCATCCCATCTCTTCCCCCTCTACCCATTAATTGCCTATGTCATATATATTACGGAGTGAATTAGAAGTCTTAATTACTATAGCACATCTGAAGGTGTCAGCTTGTCTGTTGTTGAACAAAATTTACCATCTATTTTAGACCTGGAACAACCAATGGGATCTAATTTAGTTTGGCATTTGATGCATGCATTACCCGATCAAAATATAGATTAATTTGATAGGTTATTAGATTATTATTTTTATTATTTTATTCGTTGTTTTTAGTTGTACATTGTTAATCAGGGTTTTATTTTGTGTATCAGTTTTCTTAGATGATGTGATAAAATGGATTGGTGGTGAGTTCAGCTTGATTATCTGATATTTTCTCTCTTTAAATCTTTTTATCACATAGTGGTTTTTCACTTCGTTTTTCCTAAATTCCTCTTCTTCACCTTCAAAGGATTTTTACTTTTTTTTTTCTTTTTTCTTTTTTGTTTTTTTCTTCACCTTCTTCATCTTCGTTTTTTTCACAAAATATGTATTTGGATATGTTTATGAGAGTGTATTTCATTCATGTCGTTTAGATATTTAAATACAATTGTGTGGAGTTTGGAAATATGCTTGACTATTTGGTTGTTAAATGTTGTTTAAATTTATATGATTTGGAAATATATTTGGTTAATTAGTTGTAAAATTGTGTTTGGATTATTTGATTATATTGCATTGATAATATGTGTAATCTATTAGCCCGATTTCTAACCCGAACCGAACCGATTTGAGGTGGGTTGAAATAGGGTTGGGTTAAGGTGTGAAAAGTAGGGTTGAAAGTAGGGTTGGGTTGGGATTTTACAAGGTGCGTTAGGGTTGTATTTGTCCCAACCCGAGTCAACCCGACCCGATTTACACCCCTAGTTAGTCTCAACCCGAACTCGACCATCCAACCCAATTTACAATAGGGTTGGGTTGAGCATTTTGAAACAAATAAGTTATATAACCCGAATTAAACCGACCCGGCTTCAAAAGTGGGTTGGTTTGGGGATTTTCAACCTGATTTTATATATTAGTATAAAATATAATATATCGTTAAAAAATAGTCATATATTAACACATAATACATAGGAATTAACTAGACATTATTGCTTTGAAATAAGATTATTTAACAATTATTTTATTGTAAAAGTCATAAATGGGATTTTAAAGTCATATGGTTGGGTTAAAGTGTAAAAAATAGGGTTGAAAATAGGGTTGGGTTGAGATTTTATGATGTCAGTTAGGGTTGTGTTTACCCCAACCCAAGTCAACCCGATCCGATTTACACATGTACTTACACGTAAACTGCTTACAAGAATCCGAAGAAGTCCTTATAGTAAATACTCATTGTGATAAACAAATAATCAACCCAACGGAAACTACCTCACAAATGAATGCTAACAGCAGACACTTTCTAAAGTTAGGCCTTGATGGAGATTTATTTCCTTGCATGGAAAGAAATTTAAACTCCCAATGGGCATAACTTTAAAAAAAAAAAAAAATTTAGGGTCAAGTAAACTCACTTTTTTCATGAAATGATGCTTAATCAGCGCTTCTATTAACTCGTAAAATAAAATGATTCTTTTACTACTCAAAATAAAAAGTTCTTTAATATATTTGATGTAGATGACATAAAACAGGTCTTCAGATTCAAACCAAAGGGAGAGCGAACATGTCACAAAAAATGCCATTAAATTTTGCTATCTAGTGTGGAAATGCAGAAAATCCAACCATGCAAAAGGTCAATCAGTCCGAATTGTAAAGAATACCAGACTATATGCAAATAGTTATACGCTTCTCACCATAACCATTTTCCTTTCTCAAGGCCATCTCTCAAACAAGTGGCAGCACTTTCCTGCCTAAGTCTCTTATCTGATGATGATGATGCCTTAGCTGTATGGACACAAGCCTGCAAGGTGATTAATCATTTGGAAACTCGTGAAGAAATTTTCTTCAACAATTTACAGGAGTTTTATGGACATGAATTCCACACAGTCAACAAGAAAAAGGAAAAGAAAAAAGCAAAAGTTTAACAGTTCTGAAAATAGTTGCTCAAAAAATGAAATGTCCCACAGATTTAGTGCAAAGTTGCTGTATTTTGACAATATTTGCAATATAGTCCTAAAATTCAGCAAACATCACGTGCAAAATATCTTTTAATAGCAACATCCAGGATTTTAAAATCGTATCAATTCAAGCAAGCAAACAAACATCAAACAAAAAATAATACCAGGCACGCAATTTGAGAAATTAAAAGACACCGTGGCTCTGTTGAGGTGTAATAGCACCAAGAAAGGGAGAGAAAATGGAGTCTGCAAGAGGAGCATAAAAGATTTCTCCTCTCCGTTCATTCAAGGTGATATTAGTCAACCACTTGCTACACTTCTACAAGAAAAAGCATGTACTTTCATCTCCACTTTTTTCTATATATTATTACGCACATTCCTTCCGAAAGGGCATCTTGAGGCTTCCACCAATGTGGGACCTAGGCAAGCAAATGTATGTGCATAACTTTACACCAATTTTCTGAAGATGATGCATTTGAAACTTGAATCCACATAACCAATGGACACAAGTAAAGAGCCACATAGTTGCTTAATCAACACACTTTATATTCCTTCCAGATAAGCATGTTAAGAGCATTATCCTACACCTTTTGACATCTTTTAAAGTTTCTGAGAAAATTAGTCGATTTTTCAAACGTTAATGTTTCCAACATCGTCAATCATCATGCATTATGTAAGGCATGAATACATCTCGTAACATGTATATTTTTACAAGCAAGGGAGCTAAAAGCTATGCAATGCTAACAAACAATACAATTCTGAATCAAATAAATGCAATGACTACCTGATAAAAGACAGAGGATGCAAGCTCCATCAAACCTTGCTGTGAGTTTGCCAGTGCTCCAGCCTTATCATCCCTAGTCCCCTCACTCCTGAGTGTTTTGCATCAAATAAGCTATTCGACAGATATGTGACTTGCAAGAATATTGATCTAATGGACACAGGCTTACCAAGGAATGCTAGTGCCCGGAGATATGCTTTGATCAAGTTCCTTACTAACAACATCAAGAAGAAACTCTACGAGTAGACTTCCATTAGCAACACTCCTGTTCAGTTTTAATTGTATCCTTGCGTGAAGAATAAGTGCATTCTGCAAAAGGTAAAGGTAAATGACTCACGGGAATGAGATGCTATCTTTAAAAAAAAAACAGTGAAACAACAAATAAAAAAAGCAAAATAGAAGTTCATTTTTGTACCTTCAACCACCTATCATGAGTAGTGAGCCAACAACGGAAAATAAATTCTTTCATGGCAGAGTAGATTTCCAAGGACTGAGATCCCAGATTTGGGCCATCTTTCAGCAAGAATGCATTAACACTTTCAATGAGTTTCCGTGCAATCTTTCCCTCCTCCCTGGTGGTTCTCATAAACAAAGAAGAAATAATGGATATAAGCATAACCTCAAATTGGCACAGCAGCAGGTGGTAAAAGTTTTGGTAGAATGAAGTTCACTTCAATGGTTTTGACCATTTCGGGTAACATAAAACAGGCACAATGGATCATATACCTCAAATGTGAAAAAATTCCAATAAATCCCTTGATCAGGTCTTCCCTCAAATTATCAGGGAAATCACCAGGAGGATTTTCCAAGAGAGAATGAAGCGTGATGATGTAACGGAAAATTTCTTCCTTGGTGTTGGATAACATGCCACTCTTCCCACGAATAGCAGTTTCTGCCTGGCTGATAAAGAGGAGTACTAAGCCTGCCAATATGAAGGCCAAGGGAATGGGTACATGGTCCAGAAAATTGACCAAGTCATTAAGATTATACTTTATCATAATCCCACTCTTTTGTTGGGTAAAAAAGACAAACTCACAATTATAGACACGCTTCCTCATGTGAAACCGATACTCTCTTCTAGCCAAAAGATGCCGAAGAATGGTACCATATTCTGATTGAAAGCTTGGAACATCCTTGACGACGTCCCAGATATGGTTGAAAAGAGATCTTACCACAGATAATAAAGGCATTGACTTGTCTAAAAGGCAATTTACATTCGTCAGTTAAATGAGTTCATATAAAGAAACTCTACAGGCAAAATTAAATTCAAAAACATAAAATGAAACGCAATCAACTACCGCGACTCAGATTAGATGCTTCACCTTGTACAGCTTAATATGTTTCTATGATCAAAGATGCTCTATGAGAATGAAATGCAATCACAAGTCAAAACCATCAGGAATAAACAGAGAATAAAAACTTCCATTTTGTTTTCATTCTCGTCCAAACCCTGATCAGGTCCTCGCTTTTATCATTAATGAAGAGAACTGAAATCAAATTTTTCATTTATAATAAGAATACCTTTCTATCATGGAAGATTAAGTAATAGAATATGGAAGAGATCCTTCACTCAGAATGACTTGAAGTAAGCTTCCATCCTCAAAAAGATACAAAACATACATGCTGTATCATTTCCTACAGTGAGAGGTTACATGAAATGTTTGTCGGGACCTTGGATGGGGGTAAAAGGAAGGTGTAAATGGCCATATATGCCTTTTTTACATCCTTCACTAAGAAGAAAGACTTCTGTGCTCATAACTTGCCCACAGTCATTATGCTATATTAGCTTTACTCCACTCACCATCTTGATTTTTTTTTTCCTTCACATTCAGTGTCATATTTGCCTTTTCTCCCTTCTCTTCCTTGACATCCTCTTTACTTCCCCTTCTCTTCTTGGACAGTCTCCTCAATGCCTTTAGCTAGTCCATCCATCTCCACAGCTGGATGTGCACAAAACAAACAAACCAGCACTAGTGTTTGTTGATTGCCATTTGCTAACTCAAGTCGGCTCAAAGCTCAACAAGTGAGCTTCTCAATTACAGCTCTGAAGTTGAAGTTAGCAAAAAAGGGTTGACCGAAGACCACTGCACAACTGCTAACAGCAGGGATCATTGCCAATGACAACGCCCAGACAAGACTAATCCATATTTTTTAAAAATTTTATTGTGTTTATCAATATTTATTATTCTTCTTTTTATTACATTTATATGTCTGATGTCATACATGAACAAAGGAAGTTGGTTGCTATTGCCAGACTTATGGTATAACACAATCATGGACAAAACCAAAAACTATAGGCAATGTTCCCAAGGGTGGATCACGAACATGGCTAATGACACCAACTGGACAAGATCAATCCATCTAAAAAATATTATTGTGTTTATCAATATTTATGGTTCTTTGTGCATTTATGCTTTCATGTCTTATAGACATGCATCCAGGAAGTAGATTTCTATTACTCAAATAATTAGATTCTACTAGTTTTAGCTTACAGTATAGCATAACATCTTACAGGCAATTTGAAATAGCATCTATTTAATCTTTCCGCCCAGCTTTCCCAATCCTATGGAAGGCTTTACTCGAGTTAAACAGTAGAACAAATGTATTTCTGCATACTAAATTTGCCTCACATTATCTAATTACAACAGGGAAATATCATCTCCCTTTCAAAACAAAGACTAAAGAATCCACCATCCTCTAAGTGTCTCAGTTTAACCCAAATGTAGCTAATTATGATTCCATCCATACAAATCCTTTTTTTACCCTAAAAAGAGTAGTAGACAGTAAAACAGCAACTTCCATAAGCAACCTGAAAACCTGGCATTCTCTGCATGTTGAATGACACTCCGAAGAGTCTTCGCAAAATAAACCTTCGGCGGTCGCTTTTTACTTGCTGATATTTCCAATGAAATACAGTGTGTCAGCAAAGTGACAATAAATGGCCACGATTCCGCTGCAACAAATAAACCTCCAACTAAGTGAACAAATCATTACATCAAAAAAAAAAGAAAAAAAAGCAAACAAATCATTGAAGGCAACAACCACCAAACGAAGACATCAAAACAAATTGTACCATGTGGAATGTCGTCAAACTTCATTTTAGCAGTATTCTGGTCAAGCAATTTGGAGAAGCCAATTAGCCTTTGACCTTCCATCCAGCTATTCAACAGTTTAACACCTTCCTGGAATCCAACGAGCAAATTTCAAAAGAGATCGAGGGGCAAGGAATAAAATGTCCCGCATTTTAGTTCAAAACTCTGCATGTTTACGCATCATAGGCCACGTCACGCCGGAATTTTATCAAGAACCAGCCCCATAATACAATCCTTGCAGCTAGATCGTATATTCGTCCTGTCATTCAGAACGATTGCCTTGTTGAATGATTTTCCCAATGTAATAGTAATGACGGTTTGTCGAATGATTTCCTCAGTACTCAGTATGGCAATGTGCAAAGTTTAAGCCAATCAACTCTACCGCGGATTGTTTAAGATAGTCAGAAAATTCAAGCCATTCTATCTACTCCCTGGATCTTGAGATACAGAATCCACTGCAAGATTCCAAAACCACGCCATAAAATCCATGATGGTCCAAAGACAAATACAATGGCTGGCATCGTCCAACAAGGAAGAATTTGGCCTCCCTGGCTGTCTGTAGTGGCCCCACCGATCGAATGTTTAATGGCAACAGAAGAAGAAAACAAAGAACAAAGAACAAAAACCATCAAGAGAGTCCGTGGCTCGGGGGATTCTAAAACGGTCTGTTACACGAATGCCAAAAGTAAGGCAGCTAGGATGATCCTCCATGGCCGGCTAAATGCAGCATTGCTACAGCCAGGCACTGCCAACCAGATGAACTACCAAGATCATCCGAAATCCAAACCTATCTAACGAGGCTACGAGTGGAATGAGGAGTTCGATGTGAGAGAATTACTTCTCGTAATTTGACTTTGTCTGATGAGAGCTTTGAAATGATTTCTTGAACATCTCTTGAGGTAGCCATGGCTTCCTTCTTTCGTTTTACCCTTCTTCTTCTTCTGCGATGGACTGGAAATTAGGGCTGATTGGTTTGATGGAGAGTTGTTCAAGTTCAACAGGTCGAGGCGGGAAGAAGGAACTTCAGCGTCGGAACGGGTTTTGCCGCTTTGGAACGGAGCAGGGCGTCTCCAGCTATTTATAGCGTATGTCTGGCCATGGTTAAGAAGTATATTTAAAATTTTTTAATTTAAAATTTTTCACATCCTATAATTATCATATTTTTTAATTATTATTTCATATTTTTCTGAACAACTACTTTATTTTTCAATTATTTCTACACAACTGCCTACATAACTAACTATCTATTTTAATTTTATCTTTTTTACTATTATATCACATCATTTAACAACTTTTACTTTTTAAATTTTTTCATTAAAATTTTACTCATTTCCAACGCACACAGGACGTAGATTTCCGATGAGTCCCACGAGCGATCAAAGCTGTTTTTGACTTTTGCGTTGTTTCTCCGCCCAGCTGTTTTGGAGTGATCGGAGCCGTTGTTGACTTGCGTCGTCTTCACGCCACCAGTTTCGGAGTGGTCGGAGCCGTTCGTTTGCTGATAAACTGTGATATGGACACGCTGTCAAATGAATCATCGCGAAGTCTTCAATTCAACGTTCCTTGACGTTGGCGGCTTCCTCGCAGTGACTAGGGGTGTTAACGGGTTTAGAGTCTAATTCAAACCTTAATACATTTAAAATATTTCAAACCTAATTCGTTTATTAACTCATTTAAAAAATCTCAATCCTAACTCATTTACAACTTATTTAATAAACGGGTCAGTGGATTATTAACGGATTGTATAGCAAATAACCTAAATGTCTATACTCTACTAGATAATGATCTTGCGGAAAAAGACGAGAGAGTGTTTTTGGCATAGAGGAAATAGGGCAGTAACAAAAAAATAAAATTAGGGCAGCAGTAGAAAAATAAAAATTAAGTGACTAGAGTAAAACTTAAAAAGGAAAAATAATCAAGGGGTTTACATGTATATATATAAAACTTTAATGAATTAAGCGAGTTAAATGGGTTAAACGAATTAAATGGGTTAAACAGGTTATATATGTTAAATGGGTTACTAAACGGGTTGACGAGTTACAAAATCTCAACTCTAATCTATTTATTTAAAAATCTCAACTCATTGATTCAAAAATCTCAACCAAAACCCATTTATAAACATATTGACGAGCGGGTTGACGGGTTGACCATAACTATTAATGCCCCTAATAGTGATTAATTCAGAACTTTGCTTTGACAAATTTCTCTCTCATGCGGCTTTTTTAAAAAAAATTTAGGGTGTCGGTAAAGTGATAAAACTTTTTAAACTAACTTTCATTCTCCAAAATTATTTTATTTTTTAATATATCTTTTTATATAATTATCATATTTTTAATCATTTCTGCATAACCACCTGCAACTAACTTATTTATTTTAATTTTATTTTCTTTGATTTTTATTACCGTCTCTATTATATCACATTATTTTCTTGAATTGTGATCTAGCGCAGCGGAGTGCATTCAGCTTTAAGGCACTCGAGTGAAAAAATACATTTTTTATTTTTCAAAAATTTTTCATACAACTGTTAATCTAATTGTATTTAACATATATATCAAGTTTTACCATTTTTTAAGATTACAAAATTATGAAAATATCGTTGATTTTAAAAAATTCAAAAAATATTTATAAGTTTCCAAAAATAATAAAACTTTTAAATACAATTAGATTAACAGTCATATAAATACACCGGGTGCACTAATACTAAGTGCACCAGGTGCATTTAAAAATGTTACCATTTTCTTTGATTTTAAAATTTTTTGCATTTTTTTGCATTTATAACTTTGCATTCAAAAAATTTATCACTTTTCAAGTGCACCCGTAAAAGTTTGTGAAATATGAGAAAATAATATAATATAATAAGTAATAATGAGAAGTAGAGAAAATAAAGTAAAAATAAATAAATTAGTTGTATAGAAATAATTGAAATGTAAGATAATTATAGATAAAAATATGAATAAATAGTTAAAAATATTGTAATTGTAGAAAGCAATGGAATATTTGGGAATTGAGAAGTTGGTTGAATTTTAGGATGGGTTGAGAGTGAGAAAGATAGTATTTTTTGGAATTATGTGATTGATATGAAATAATCGGGTTAGAGTTGAAATAAATGGAGTAATTCAAAAGAAAAATAATTTGAATTAAAGTTAGAAAAATAGATTACAAGTTTGTTAAATCATCAGTAGAAAGATATGTATGTATGCCATGAGTTACCATCTCATCTCATACTTCTCAATTTCCAATGCCCTCTGGAATTTTTTAAATTGAAAACGTTTACATGTAAAATGTGTTTAAGAAGTGATATAATATTTGAATTAAAATTTCTATATACAAGTTTTTAATTTTTGATATACAAGTTTTTAAAATTTAAAACTATGAAATGATAAGAGTAATTATGAGAAACAAATATGTTAGTTATATAAAAATGACTAGAAAGTATGATAGTTGTATAGAAAAATATGAATAAATAATTAAAAAATAAGATAGTTGTTGAGAGTGAAAAAAATTTAATTAAAAAAATAACTTTTTCGATAACCTTGCCAAAAAAGTTTTTTGTGTTAAAGTTTTTAAAATGGAAGAAATAACATGATATGATAAGATGATGATGATGAGTAAAGAAAATAATGTTAAATTAAATAAAGGAGTTGTATGAAGTTGATTAAAAAATAAGATAGTTGTATAAAAATATATAAAAATAATTAAAAAATACGATAGTTATAGAAAATAAAAAAATTTGATTTGAAAAATTGCAGGTGTAGCCAAACATGCCCTTCATGTCATAATAAATAAAAAATCTATTTTATTTATTATATTTAACAGTAATTATATTATCATGAAAATACCTTCACTTGTCTAGTATCCCTATGCATAAATCTCATTTATAAATATGTAAAATCAATATAATAAAAATAGTTTAATACAAAACATGAATCTTAAAATTGTAATTTAATTATCTAAACCATCTAAAATATCATTACTACATATATGAAGTGATTTTATAAAATATTATTATATTCTAATATATATATATAAATAGATTTAAATATTTTATAATTTACAACTGAACATATATTTTCAACAAATATAGCCCATCCAAATATTTGATGCACATGAAACTTAGTTTCATATTTAAACAATGATGTCAAATACAATAAATAAAATTGTTTTTTTATCGAACATGAAATTTTCAAATGCGTCATTTGATAATGTGTATTTTGGTGGAATTTTAAGATAATATAGAAAGAATAAATGATAATATTTTAAAATTTGTATAAATGATATGAAATGATATGCTTAAAGTTGAAATAAACAAAGTAACAGTAAGAAAATCAATCACAATATAAAAAGTAAAATTAGAAATATTAAAGTCGTTAAAGTTAAAGCGTCTACAAGAGAACATATATAAGAGAGAAAAATCATAAGAAACCAAATAAGGATGTTACCAAACATGCTTAATTTTAAAATTAAAGGATTGCATGTATCCATGTCATAAAAAGGGATTATTTAATTTAAAATAAGAATGCAACTTGGGTCAACTAAGTCCAATTCAGGATGGACTATACTTTTAACATTTTTTCAAAAACTCCAACTATACTCTTTTTTGGTTGAAGACGTATCATATCCTAATTTTCAAGGTTGAGTTGGTTTTAATTCAATTACAAATCAGTTCTTTAGAATGATATTTTATACTAGAGAAGCCAGGCTATCCGTAGCAATGTAAATTCGTTAGAAAATTCTGTATCGTTCGATGGGACATTAGTAAATTAGTCCCTCTTGATGCGACTGTTTTGCAGCAAACACGAAGAGGAGAGGCCCGACATGTGCACGTCCCTCTCTCATCCGACGCTCACCTCGTGTGCAGGTCTCTCTCTTGCAAACTCCCGGCCGGCATCAACAGCTCTGCAATTGGCGAGCGATGATCAATGCTCCTTTCCTTCGTTTTACAGATGCGGTCAATAGTCAGTTTAGAATAATGTTTGTATCTCTAACTCCTAAAGCCATCGGATATAAATAATTGTGAAAGCTCAGTCAATCTGCGATTTTCTCGTTCATATGTAATAAATTCTCCTTCTACAGAATTTTCGAGCCGCCTACACTGAAATCATTCTTATTTTGGTCAAGGTACAGATTTAAATGAGTTAATTTCAAATATATCCGTAACCTTTGTTCCTAATTTCAGCTATATCCACTAAGTACAAAAATTTCAAATATATCCATTAAATAAATACGAAATATCAAATACATCTCATTCTGTCACCGTTGGTGTGAACACTGTCGATGGAGCGTGGCATTGACAGATGTACCCTTCTTCCACAAGACATCTATGGCTACTGCGTGTGCTGGGCTGACCCCCAACCGCCCTCGCCCGCTGCCGCTCCTTCCCATGCTCTCTCTCCCCTTACGTCTACTGCTAATTTGATACCTAGTAGCATCAGCATAATTTCCTCAGCCACAAACTCTTCTATAGCACGCCCCAAGTCAGCCCTGCCGCCCACGCCGACAAGAAGAAGAGCCTTTCCTCCAGCCTCCAACGACCACCATCACTCTGTCCTAGAATCACTTCTGCCGCTGTTTTATCTTCACTCGTCCAGAAAGTTCCACCATTTCCGATACACATGCCTACAGATTAACAGAAACCCAAGCAAATTCATTGAAAATCAACAGCTTCACTCAAGCAAACAGAAACCCTTTACCTTGACTACGGAGTCGAAATGATTTGAAACCCACTGGCTCAGATCGCTCATCCTCTCATAAGTTGATGGCTTAAGACCCGCTAAACTAGAGCTGGCCATGCGACCATGTGTGTTGTTGGAGTCGGTCGACGTCACCGCTCCAACCACCTGCCTTCCCTCCTGTGCTTCCGCTCCCTCGATCTACTGGAAAGGGTAATGTAGTCATTAAAAATTATTTATTTTGCCACACTGCTTTCGTTGTCTACATATGTAACGGATATTTTTTTGGGTATATCTGATATTTTGGTCATAGATAACGGGTATATTTAAAAATTTCATACTTAGTAGGTATATTTAAAATTAGGAACAAAAGTTGTGAGTATATTTAAAATTAACCTAATTTTTTCAATTTTTTATGAGTGTATTTGGCAATAAATTAAAAAATACTAAGGGCATATTTAGCATACACAAAA
The DNA here is from genome assembly GCA_030490835.1 of Annona cherimola. NCBI lineage: Eukaryota > Viridiplantae > Streptophyta > Magnoliopsida > Magnoliales > Annonaceae > Annona > Annona cherimola. Next base: position 88,780,115 of record CM059973.1, on the reverse strand, counting down.
AAAAAATTTAACCAAAACGTTTTAATATTCAAAAAACGATCAAAATTTTGAATGAAATTTTTTTCCCCTAAAAGTTATCAAAATGAAAGAAAATAATGTGCTAGGATAAACGTAATAATAATGAAGAAAAAAAATAAAGTAAAAATAGATAAGTTAATTATATAGATAGTTGTGCAGAAATGATTGAAAAGTATGATAATTTGTACAAAAAATGTATATAAACAATTAAAAATTTGGATAATTATAGACAGTTAAAAGTTTTATTTAAAAACAAATACACCCTGAAACTTTTCAATCTTTACAACTACATATTTGGTAATTATTATTTTTTTACATCTTCATATGCAACTACTATACTTTTCAATCATTTCTACATATTTATCCATAAAATTAACATATCTATTTTAACTTTATTCTCTTTACTTTGCATCATTACCCTTATCACATTATATTATTATTTATTAATTCTAAAACTTTATGCCAAAAGCTTTTCACACAAAAGTTTTATCACTTCCCAAATACAACTTGAAAATTTTTAATCTAAAATATTTCACTCTCTATAATTATCATATTTTTAATCATTTTTTACTTTTTTCTATAAAACTACTATACTTTTTAATTATTTCTACACAACTAACCACATAATCAACATATATATTTTAATTTTATTTTTTTTCCTCATCATCGTTGCCTATATCATTACGTATTTATTTTAGTTTTTTTTTTACTCATCATTATTATCCATATCGTATCATATCATTTTCTTCTGATTCAAAAATTTTATACCAAAAGAGCAATATATATACATAGAGGGCTGTTCCGGTGCAGCATCACTGCACCGGAACAGCGGTGCAGTGGGCCCAAAATGGGCCCCACATGATCATGAAATCATGATCTACTCTACCCATTGTATTTAAAATAATGTATTCTATTACTATACCAATTTTCATCCCAATCAGATACTTTAAAGTTGTTATTTACATCAAACTATTTTATTACGTTGGATTTGTACCATTTTCAGATGGGGCCCATATACATATCTGATTAGGATGAAAATTGGTGTGGTAATATAATACATTATTCTAAATACAATGGGTGGAGTAGATCATGATTTCATGATCATGTAGGGCCCATTTTGGGCCCACTGCACCGAAACAACTCTTATATATATATATATAACTTTTCATCCAAAAAGTGTTATCACTTCCTAAATACACCAAGGATAGAAAAAACTTCAAATCAAATGCATTGACATGGTGCATGGACTATTTCATTAAATTAAAATCGCATGCTGAGATAGATAGTCAAAATAAAAGGAAATCAAACATTTAAAAAGTCATTTAAATGTTCTTGTGTTGTAGATTTTTTTTTTTTTAACATTACTTGTAGATATGCTTCTACAATGATGAAAGCTATGAAAGCACAAGATGTGCAAGAAAAAGCTACTTAAAGCTAGCACTTAAATGCAAGCTACCAAAGTTAAGGCGCAGCTACAATATTAATTCCAGCTATATCATCCACACCTTGGATGAGATAGGTAGATGAGGCAGAGCATGGAGAAAATTCTCCCAAGATTGTCTAAGACTAATTGTCGCACACACCTCAATCGCATTTACTTAGCCCGGACTAATAGAATTATTCTTCATTTCAATAAATGATAAATGATATAACATGATATGAACAATGATAGGGTATGATCATATAACGTCAGCTACATGGGAGCATTCATGCATCTATCACAAATATATATACATATTTTCTTTTATTTTTTGTTTTCTCAAAAAATATTATTCCATGCATATTAAATTTATATAGAAAATTTACCATTTTTAAAGATACACATATATTTTTAAAATTTAAATATAAGAAGTATTTAGTCATTTTTACCCTACTATTTGAAACTTAAAAAATATAAACATATCTTCAAACATGATAAAACTTAGATATATAATATATATTTAATATACTTTTTTTTATGGCCTAAGCTACCATTGCTCATGGCAATTAGAGATGTTGGAGGGGGGATTTGATACCCCGTCGTAGAGCACGAGTGCTTGCATGTGATACCATTGGCCCACAACCAAGTTAACTATATTTAATACACCTAGAATGGCGGTTCTATTAAAAGTAAGAAAAAAATTAAAGAAAATATGTAAGCTTTACGGAATCAAAATTCAAAATTAACAAGATAATTGTATAGAAAGATGTAAACAATAATTAAAACGTAAAAATAAAAATAATTAAAATGCTTGTTATTTAATTCAATATTAAATTATGTTAGAAAATGTATATGAATTTTTTTCTTTTACGTGTATTACTGAGGCAAGTTAGTCGAAGCTGAGAATTTGTTGAGTAATCGTGGAGGCAAGTGACGCTTAAGTATAATGATTAACTTATTTTTTCTTATTTTTTTATTAGTATATTTACATATATCTCAACATATATTACACTGTAGCCATAAGACATTTTTACAAATTTGGATACCTAGCTCTACTAAAAAAATATGAAAATACAGCTCCCATCTTACTAAACAGAGATCAATGCTTCTGTAAAATTTTCTTCCCCTTTCTAATTTTTTATTGCGGGTGTTATGTCCTATTGGCTCCGAGGTGATATTCTTCCCCTTTTTATTCGGGGTGTTATGGCGAAGTAACAATCTATAAAAAAATCACGGCAATATCTGTTTTCCATCAATGGTTATGCAAAGTATATTTTTTATTCATTATTATTATAATCCGTTCCATAAAATAGCTAAAATATGCCACTTCAACCGTTTCTTCCGCCCCATTCTCCAGGTTGTTGCTGCATGGTTTTTAAAGAGGATTGAAATGGTGCCTTCTTTTATTTGTTTTTTACTGCATTGTATTTGGAATATAAGGGGACAAGGCCTTAATCGGACTTCGAAGTCATAAGCTTACATTCACCCATGACACACCCAATGTGGTAGCGTTGGGTTCAGCGCGGGTTCACAGTTAAAATGATGTTCTTCGGTAGCAAATAAAGAGGGGAATTTGCACATGGTTTCTTAAATTTGCACTATCGACTCTTGAATTTCGTATTTTGCAACAGATGCCTTAGACTCCGAAATATAAATTTTTGGTCCCCCCCAGTTACGTGCAATATTAACACCATTGGTTTATGACCATAATGCCTCTCAATATTGTAGATATTTAAACTAAAATTTAAAATATTCTATCCAAGAAATTTCGTAAAAAAAGTGGCCTAAAAATTTTACCAAACAACATAGTCCATTGCAAGACCCAGACCATATTAGAACCAAGTACAAGATTAGCTTATAAGCTGCTGTAAATTATTCTATTTGAATTAGTATAATGCATAAATTTTAACCATTTTGTAATTAAGGTATAACATATGCAAGTTAAAGTGAATGAAATTTGAAAAGTTGTCTAAAGATAAAAGATATATTACAAGATTTATTTTATTATTACTTAACGATTGAGCTATGAGGCTTATAATATATCAAACTGATGCTTTTGAAGTTTAGAATATTGTCAAAAAATAATTAAATTGAAATAATTTAAGATGAAAATAAAATGAGTTATCCGCCACATTTTGTAACCAAGCAAACCTGTATATTTTATGCATTTACTGTAATTGTGAAAAATCATAGCAAATTGTAGAAAACTCATCTGAATATGTCGAATTGAAGATATTAAAGTCAGTAATCAAACAAAAAAAGAATCACATCAATCCGATTTAAAATTAAATAGATATGAAGAATTTAGTGGACTGACGTCCAGAAAATGCAAAAATAACGAGAAAATGAGAAAATTATGAAATAAATAAAAAATATTATTAAATAAGTATATTTTGAGCTATAATTTGTACGTGATATAGATCATTTTATTAGGAATCCACTGGTATATAACACATTATAGGTTACGTGGAAAATATTAGTAAAACAAATTCAAAACCATCAATCTAATTAAGGGATTGAAGGGTATTAGTCATCCATACATGTGGAAGCAATATGGGCCTCAAGGAATAAGATTAATGTTGAATTTTGGTTTGTAGGCTTTAGACATATCAAATTTTGTGATTGACGGATTAGATCATGCATATGCATCATTAATAAGTTCGTGTTAAGAGAAGATGAGAGAGTTCTAGAGCATGTTGCAACTGATGCCTTGTTACATTATAATTGAACCATAATCTCAACAAATCAGCATTAAGTTCTATAAGATTTTGAGCAAAATTAGTGCAAGAGCATCTATTTAAGGTTTCTAGGTCGGCAAAGGGTCGTGTTCATCACATAAGGTGAGGGATTTAAACTTGTGAAGTGGGTCATCTGCAAACAGAGTTCCAGCAGAAGTGCAGAACTTGGGGGAAGAAAAAAAGGCTAGATCAATTTGTAAGTACCAACGTTTTCTTATCAATTTTAAAGTTTTCTTTCAGATCGATGATTTGGATCATGGAAAAGAATAGAAGATCAATGATATCCATGTAAATCTTTCATAAGTCTGTAAACTGAAATTTTAGAAAATGATTTTGGAGACAGTTTAGTAAAATAATGTTATCTCTTTCAAACGGAAATCAAAATTGATGATCAAATAGTGAAATTTTAATAGAAGAATGAGATCGACAACTTTCATGTTGAACATTTGAGCAAAACTGATGATTATATGGTCAAATATGCGTTGCAAACAGGCCCTGTTCCCATTTAAATTTCTATTGAGGCATACATGTTGAAAAGGGTGATGATTTATTGAATAATTTCCTGAATAATGATGATCTAATGACGAAAAAAGTATAAAGATGATGTAAACATAATGTATAATATGATTTATGAACTGGATATGACACAGATTGCATAATATATCAAGATATGAAATTCAGTTTTTATATAAATTGCAATTGTGCTACTTATAGTAGTGTTCTAAATTTGAATGATTAAATGACTACGATTTGGCTTGCAACTTGGGTAATATCTAGACTAATATGTGAAATATGTATCTCTATTATTAGTTTTCAAAAATAAGCTTTATGATATTTTTTTTAAGAGATCATTCTATTGTGATAAGAGGGATATCTCAATCAAGTTTTCTTTGGAATATATTATCAAATACCTGTACAAAAATGAAAATTTTAAAAGAGATATTGGAAATATTATTATTTGAAAGCTATATACAACTAATATAAGCTACTTTTGGAATTAAATTGCCAATAAAGAACTAATTTCAACAAGTTGATTTCCAACAATTCATGTTGGAATGAAAATTTCAGATTCAAGTACCCTACTTTAAGGATGTGAATGACCCATCAAATGATTATCAAATTGCATAAAAATTTACAGACATATAGTACAATGATCCAAGAATAAGATCAAATCAATACATTACAAAATTACATTCAATAAACAAATAAAAAATAGACCTAAACTTGTTAAAAACTAGATTGCACTGTGTAGATAGCAATTTTGGTATTTTGGAAAATTGAGCATATAAAATTCCCTAAAAATCCTATAAATTGGCAAAGACATAGGTAAATATGTATGAGTACTGATCTTCTACGACCGGTCGGAAATCCGGTGATTTCCGACCGGTCAAAAAATATTTTTTTTTGTTTTTTTTTTTGAAAAATAATTTTATAAACATGTTAATCTAGTTATATTTAATCTATAAATCAAATTTTACCATTTTTGGATATGTATATATATTTATTTAGGATTTTTAAATACAGGGGTATTTAAGTCATTTTAAGAATATTTAAAATGACTTAAATATCCCTGTATTTAAAAATTCAAAATAAATATATATACATATCCAAAAATGGTAAAATTTGATTTATAGATTAAATATAACTAGATTAACATGTTTATAAAATTATTTTTCAAAAAAAATTTAAAAAAAAATATTTTTTGACCGGTCGGAAATCACCGGATTTCCGACCGGTCGTAAATGATCATGCCTCAATATGTATATATTGAAGTTATATAAGTTTTTATATTACTTACATGGAAAAGTTTTGAGAAAAAGGTTAAAAGAACCCGTTGCTACATAATGATGTACTTTAATCAACCCGGTTTTAATAATTTCGAATGAATAGGTAATTGATGTCCAAAATTTATGAAACTTGGGGTTTAGAAGTTGGACGTATCTATTTTGAAATGGCAGTAAGGAATTTCAAAATTCATTAAGAGATAAAAACAATTTGGCCTGCAATAGGGCTATCTATACATGCAAGAAAAAAAGTCAAATCTGAACCAAACTTAAGCTCACTATTTAACCCACTAAACTAAGTCTAATTTCCTATGAAATTTTACAAATATACATTCCTACATAGGAACTGGAAATCCTCTCAATTTCATAGCAATGGAGTTTTCTAAGTTCCCCAAATAGAGCATTAAAGACCCAAAAAACATGCAATTTCAAGTGTGAGAACTAAAATTTTGGAATTTAAAGCAATTATATGCATTGATTTTGACCTTTATTAGGATTGAACATGCTTAATTATATAATATGAATGATTTACCAAGGTTTGGAATGACTTGGAATCCATTTTCAAAAATATGGGGTAAAATAGAAATATTGGAAAAGAGGGTTGTTGTGATTTTTTAGAAATGAAGAAGTTTTGTAAAATAAATGAAGAAAATGATTAGAGTATACAATATTATTTAACTCAGGCTTTCGAAGTAACTAACTCCGAGTTATGTACATCAAGATATGGTCAAATAGTAATTTAAACCAAAAAATGTAAAGGCAAAATATGAATTTAAATTATATAAAATATAAAATGTGAAATATGAAAGAACATATATGAAAGTATGAGAAAAATATATATGATATTTCATAAATTAGCCTTTTCACTTATTTAGGAAAATACAAAAAAAAAAAAAGTTGAGGAAAGAGACTAACGTTATAAGGTAAGCAAGCGATGCTTTTAAAATCATGTTTTTTTAAATATGAGAATGTCTTGCAATTTGTTTTATTATGATGTTTTAAAATTTATTTAAGGATGGTCATCCTCATGATATGATTTAAACATTGTGTTTATTAAATTTTTTTGTTTAAAATGATTGTGCAAAATTTTCTCAACTTGAAAAGGATATAGAATGATGAACGTGGTTATTTGTTAAAAGTCATGCTAGTGCTTATGATGCAAAATGCATCAAGGTACAAGTTCATTTTAAAAGTGTAAGTGAACCAAAGTCTCACTCTAATGTGACCGAGTCGTTAATATAGGCCTAAAGACCGACTGCACACTTCCTAAAATAAATAGTAGATGAATCGATGATCATCTAACTATTGATGAAAGTATAGAGCATAAATGTGGAATATGCATTTGCATATGTATTTATTATGAAATGTCAAACTTTGAACGAAAATATTTACTTGAATGAAAATGTTTACTTACTGAGTTCTGAATTCAGTACTCATATTTGGAGTAAGGTAAGGCGTCTGTAATTCGAGGTGCCAACCCATTCGAGGTTTGAAATTGTTATTATTATTATTATTATTATTATTATTAATATTATTATTATTATTGCATCTTTGAAAACTTTTATTAAGATAACGTTTTGGTCATTTGTACTAAATAGAGATTCACGTATCCGTATGGACCAAAGCTCCGCTTTTCTGAAACTTGTAATTATCTTTCACATAATAAAATTTAAGGGTTAAACGTACAAATTTAAAAATTTTAGAAACCTATACGCAAATTTCAAAGCAGAATGAGATGGTGCAATGAGAAAAGTTGTGGTGAATTGAAGAAAGTTTATGAAATATTGATAAAATTAAGTTGTTATTTTTAAAATTATAAAAGTATTTCCCATCCTCATCTTTTTTTTAATCGATATTTATATATTATGGCAACTGAAGTTACAGTCGGTACAACAAGCACGGCCACGTGGAATCCAAGCCACCCAATATTACCGCAACCTCCTAATGGCTTTCCCAGTCCCCTCTAGTCGTGAAGAAATGATCAATGAAGCCCATTGGCGGGCTGGGCCTTCCGGAGCCATACATGGAACACCAGGCTGGTTGGGGGTATGTGGTGTGACAGAGATCAAAGGAAGGTCCATTAAGTAACCGTGTGGGCCTTATTGATAATAGGCTGGATTCTGCAATGCTGGGCTATTGGAGCAGAAACTCCTCGTCCACCTATCAAGTGTCTCGGGTGCTCTAAGCCATTTCCAAAGTCCGAACGTTACTGATGGCCATAAAAGGATAATAATAGAATCTTATGCTATTCAGAGCTTGAATGGAATGAGAATGATATGAGAATTTAGGAAAATATATATTTAAAGCAGGAAAATGTGTACTAGAATGGGATAAAGGTATGTTAAGATTGGATGAAAGTATATTAGAAATAGAAAATTCCGTTATAGGATAATAATAGAATCTTATGCTATTCAAAGCTTGAATGGAATGAGATTGAGACGAGAATTTAGAAAAAAAATATATTTAAAGCAGGAAAATGTGTATTAGAATGGGATAAGTTATATTAAGATTGGGTGAAAGTATATTAGGAAATAGAAAATTCCATTATAGGACCTTATGCTATTTAGAGCTTGAATGGAATGAGAATGAGATGAGAATTTAGGGAAAAAAATATATTTAAAGCAGGAAAATGTGTATTAGAATGGGATAAAGGTATATTAAGATTGGGTGGAAGTGTATCAGGAAATAGAAAATTCCGTTATTAGAATCATCCCATCCTAACGTGATCTCAACTGTGAACATTTCCGGCTTTATCCATTCAGGCAACAAATCCTCGTCCAACGCGAGCTTAGGATCACAGCAACAGAAAAAAAGAAAAAAAAAAAGGCAGTGGTGCAACATTTATTTTAATAAACTATCTACGTGATTGGAGATGAAATAGGTACAATGATCTATATGCAATATCTATGACCAAAAATAAGACAGATACTAGAAAGGTTGTTTACAGCTGGATGAGAAGAGCGTGATGGAATTGAATACGAGTTAGCAGCAAGTCCAACTAGCAATGGTCGACGCTGAAGAAAGAAAGGCACCAGATATTAGTTCGTGAAGCGGGTCACTTTGGTCGGAGACTCTAAAATAAGGTGGACGGTGGACCCATCATTCAATCAAGGTGGCCATAGACGGTATTGAAATTCGCACTTCGCTCTAATGGATTCTCCACTGGGACTGGCACGAGAGTGCCCTACAGCCTATGCAGCCTGCCTAGATCTGGGCCAGGGATAAAATCTAGTCCTCAATTGTTTTAGCAAATGCAATGGTCTCCAGCATAAAGACCTCCGCATGAACTATTGCTAGTGGCTTATGGGCTTTTCGCAATGGTATAATGAGAGATGATAACGAGATGACGAGATTGAATGAAATTCTAGTACTCTGTATTGAAATGTGAAAATTTATAATGAAAATTAAAAATAATATTCGAAATTCGAAAAGTACGGTCGTTATATATTACAAATGAAAAGAATTTTGAAAATGAAATATGGAATCCCATAATTGAAATCTTCTCATCTCTAATCGGCCCTAACTGTAAATGAGATGAGATGGCTATGATGTGAGAATGGTATAAAAAATTTCATTTTTAAAATATTTTTTCATTACAAAAAAAATAAGAACCTACTTTTTCATTTCTCGTATAGCTTTTCTTATAAGTAATTTATACAAATATTCTCATTCTAACACACGATGACACTTTTTTTATTATTATTATTCTACGTAACATTTTAAGTTTTATCCCATTCCTTGTCTTAATTTTTATGGAATGCTCGTTGTTCAGAGGTTTACCACAATCTAGTGATAGCTAGATGGACAAATAAATAAATTCATGGAGGGCTAACGGTTCTGATTCAACGCGCCACTACGCATTGAAATTTAAATGCACCCATCTGCATTTGCCATCCAGACAAGGGCTGCTCATCTCATCCATTCATTAAAGTATAAAGATTTTTCACTTTTAACCCCAACACTTATTTTTGCATGAAGGCCTGCTTGCTTTGTGAAAATCAATCTCATCTTGATGAGAGAAAAAATGAGTCGACATTTTGGGCACTCTGTTGCCCAACTCCCTCGTGAGTCGTGACAAATCTTCTTATGTTCCTTTTTTCCTTTATCTCTTCCCCATCTCCACCTCCTCGTCGCCACCATCGTCCTACTTCTCTTTCCCAATATTCTCCGTCGACCGGTGATAGCTCACGCCCACCCTCCTAATATTCAGTATGAGCAAGAAGTGAACCAACACCATTTTCATCATGCGGAAATGAGAACCCATCTCTCCATCGAGCGAAAATTCGAAAGGTGTTGTTGCTTAAAGCGATGCACCACTGCTGGATCTGAAGGGTGTGTCATTAAATCTAGTGCAAAATACTTGCCTGTTATGCTTTGCTCATTGAGATGAGGTGGGATTTGGTATTATCGAAAAAATTGTGGAAGACAATGCTAGATCGGTCGGCGACAGTGAGATGAACAGATCTGGGAGTTGTAGTGATCATCAATTGGGAAGGTGCATGATTGCCTTTAGTTTTCTTCTTCCACGGCTAGATTATGTGTATTGTAGAGAACGATGGAGGGTCAGAACCGCAATGACAATTTTTTTCATATTTTGAATGAAAAATGATCGATTATGCACATATCAAAACGTCCAGATTGCTATAATTTGAATCAATGGACGATATGAAGAGCCCCCTACCTAAAAAAGGTAGCTATGCATTGGCACATTTAAATTTCAATATGTTGTTGCATATTGGTGTGTTTGGTTGGATACAAAAAAATGTCAAGCAAAACTTTTCAATTTAAAATTTTTCACTTTCCATAACTACTTTATTTTCAATTATTTTTTCACATTTTCATATACAAACAACCCTACTTTTCAATTTTTTTCACAGAATTACTCATATAACTAACTTATCTATTTTAATTTTATTTTCTTTACATCTCATCATTACCCCTATCATATCACATCATATCATTTTCTATCACGACAACTTTTATCCTGAAAATTTTTCATCAAAAAAGTTTTATCTCCAACCAAACCACTCGAATTGAAATCAAGGATTCACTATGATTCAGTGAACTTGATGGACAAATAAATAAATAAGAAAGATGATCAACTTAAGCTGGCCTAAGTAAGGTCTTGCCTAAAAAACATATATTTTGGTATTTTTTTATTTTTTCTTTACAAACATGTTAAGCTAGGTGTATTGAATCTATAAATAAAGTTCTTAATATTTTTTAAAAATTTATAAACACGGTAACATTATCGTAATTTTCAACCAAGAGTCAAGCGCTAATGGTTAAAAACTAAGGGTATATTTGGGAATAGATAAAACTTTTGGTAAAAAATTTTAGAGAATAAAAGTTGTCAAATGATGTAATATGACAGTAGTAATGATCAGAAGTAAAGAAGATAAAATTAAAATAGATAGGTTAGTTGTATGAGCAATTGTGTAAAAATAATTTAAAAGTAGAGTAGTTATATAGGAAAATGTGAAAAATAATTAAAAATACAATAGTTGTGGAGAATGAAAAGTTTTAAATTGAAAAGTTTTAACTTATATTTTATATTCATTGCCAAACACACAGTAAAGATCTCTTCCATCGTGCTTTAAACTTTATCTCCCTTAAACGTGTAGGCTTAGCATTTGTCGGCCTTTATCCAATGATGAAAAGATCAAAATCATCAAAATAAACTTATTTATGGGTGGGATTGGATGATCCGTGAACTGGCCCAATGTCCATATCCCGTCTTAATTTTCATGGGATGCCAGATGTTCAATGCTTCACCATGACACAATCCCTCGATAGCTTGATGAGCACATAAATAAATTCAGGGGTGTGGTGCTATGGTTAAAAACCAAGGTCTCTTTCCACTATCCTCTAAACACCATATCCCTTAGATGTGTAGGCTTAGAGTTCATGGGCTTGGGGTTAAGTAAAAGTTAGCGAAATCCAAACAAAGTGATTAGGGCCTATTGGGCAACGAATTTTGGTAGGAAAGTGATAACAAATTTTAATTTTTAAAAAATAACTAAGTAATTTGTAATTATACCCACATAATTTGATCATAATTGCAAATATACTAACATAGCTTCATAAATTGCAAATTACCTCACATAGTTTGACCTTAATTGCAAATATACACACGCCGTTATAACGCCGTTATTGCATATTAATCTACAAATTCCGAAATTATGTGAAAATATTTGCAATTATGGTCAAACTAAGTGGGTGTATTTGTAAATCACCAAAAATAATTTGATATATTCATTATCTAATTTTTTAAAAATATTTTCCCTTATGCTTTCTCGCTCCCTTCTCTACTCATATTACTAAACGTACTCTGCGTTTGCCCACAAGATTTTACAGTCATAACTACTATAGCATTTTACAGGAATGTCCAAAATATAGTAATTTGCATATATACCCACGTAGTTTAACACTCATTGTAAATATACCAACATAGTCTCACAAATTGCATATTAACCCTACATAGTTTTACCAAAATTACGTATTACTCCCACGTCGTCACCTACTGTCAATAACTTGCCTGATATTTTGAAAAATGACGAAGATGTCCTCATTGGTAATTTGAGTATATACTCATATAGTTTGACTCTATTTACAGATATACACACATGCGAATTGCATATTATCTCCGTATAGTTTCACCAAAATTGCATACTATCCTCGTGAAGCTATGTAAAGTTTCATGAGGGTAGTATGCAATTTTGATGAAACTATATGGGAGTAATATACAATTTTGATGAAATTGTGTGGGGTCATATGCAATTCGTAAAACTATATGAGTATATCTGCAAATAGCGTCAAATTATGTAGGTAAATATGCAAATTACCAATGAGGATATTTTTTCATTTTCCAAAATATCAAGCAATGTATTGACTGCAAGTAACGGCGCAGGGGCAACACACGATTTCAGAAAAAATATGTGAAGTTAATATGTAATTCGTGTAGCTATATTGGTATATCTGCAATTAGTACACACTATGTGAGTATATATGAAAATTATCTTCCAAATATTTGCAAATCTATAACACAATTTTTTGATTTCCATGGGAATTCCGAATAATGATCCATCCAACGGGCCTTACCTTGTGTTGTAAATAGTTTTTCTTAATCACATTATTTATCTTGGATGACCAGGCATAAGATAAGACAAATCTAGTCAAAAGATAACGAATTAAATGTCTCCATCTAACAACTCGAAACTCTCAACATCCGATACTGCCCTCTTCCCCGCGTGAAGTCGACAGGTGATGAATCTTCCAAACCGACCAACAGTCGCGACCACGAATGATTGATGCCCCCGTCAATCCGTAGCCGTAGACGAGCCAGCCATGTGGAGGTCCGAGGGCGAGAGTGAGATCGATCGATGATAAGACAGCGCACCATGTACGGCGAGGCGAGACGGAACGGTACCACCGGATCAGGGATGCAGATTGACAGCAGTTTTGAGGATGGCACATGCCTTTGCGACAACAACTGACCAGCAGCACAATGCTAGGCTTTCTTATGCATGTTCTTTGCAGCCTCGAAGTGGCTTGTAGAATTCACCTCCCAAAACAAGTTTCACCGCCAAGGTGAGCCCAGACGGCTAAAGTTGAGCTGGAGTTCTATGCTCTCTATGTTACACCACGTAGTAAATGAGCATGACCTGTGTATTTTGTTATGCAAGTAATTGGACGTCTTGAATGTTGTTGGCCATATTTTGGGCCACTGAATTTTGTATTCATGCATGCCAAGCTGATGCTTGGTCTTGGTAGATACCAGTCGTCTTGAATTGTTTTGATGCCATTTACTGTTCATCATGCATGCCTAGTTTCACTTCATTTTTCCTCGTTCCTGTACAATGGGTTATCTTTTTGTTAATCCACTGTTCACCGACGTTGCTATCCGTAGCGGGGGTGCCGGCGTCATGTCAGATGGTGACGAAGATCCAACTGAGAGCCTCGAAAATCGCTTTTGTGATGGAGAATTCTCCTGGAACCACGAAGGCTGATAACCCTACGATCGGTTCAGCTCGGCTCCGGCCCATGCAAGTTGCAAGGTGCAAAGAGAACCCACATATCATGCCTTCTTATGCCAGTCATGACGCCATGCGTGGATGCGTCCGATTCTGGAGGGGGGGAAAAAAAAGGGAGCCGGCCGTCCCCGCTCCTTTACATGTTGATCTGGATTACGTGGCACTAGGTGGGTCCACAGCGTGGGTGGACCGTGGCCCCCGCCGCAATGAACGTGGATGGCGATGGAGAAGACGCACGTGGCATACGGTGAGCGCTCTGGGAATCTATCCTTTGCTTGGAGAGAGAGGAAGACGCCGGGTGGGCCCCACATGGGAGCAGTCCTGTCGCTTTGCTCTTTTTTGGGGACCCCAAAAGTCGCGTCATCGCCCCCCTTGATCGCTGACGCATGTCAGGAGAATCCGTCCGACTCCAACCCAAAGCCGCGGGGCCACGCGCGGATTCTGCGTTCCAACTGGATAGTCCGGATTAGGTGTGGGAACCGAGGCGGGTCGGGGTGTGCCTACTGCCCAACTCTGATTCTACATTTTCAAAATCTTATTTGATCCTTACTTTTATACTGGGTTGGGACAAGGTCGGTTTGACCCTTACTTTTATATACTAGGTTTTGGGACAAAATTCGGGTCGGATCGGGTAAAAAATGCGGGTCAAGTAAGGATTTTTTAAAGAATTTATGAACCTATCAAGTATAATGACAAATCTATATTAAACTTAATTACTATATGTTTCAATCTATTACTAATCAGTCAAACTAAAACTTAAATACTTAAATAAAACATTAATATTTATTTACCTATATAAGAACAAGTCAATGAAACATACTTTGTTCAAAATTCCCTTCACAATTTGAATGTTTGAACTCATTCCATGTCTTTTGTTATTTACCTTCAACAAAAATAATAATGGAGTCACATTTAGAATTAAAATAAAAATTGTTTAACTATGTATTAGGAGAGCAATTTTACCTCAAAAGTATAAAGGATATTGATAATACTTTTTGTGTTGTAATGAAATCTTCTAGAAGACATGACCTGAATAACACCTGTGCAATACAATCAATAAAACAAAACTACAAACAATAACACATTCGACCACAATTAATCACGACAAATATTCACATAAAAATAAAAATCATAACTAATTTAATTGATAACGTAAATCCGTCATCCATCAATAGGGAAAATTCTAAGTTTAGCAAACATACAGGAGACATATATTTTGTCCAATAAATTAAGTTTAAACATATGTTTCTATTATAAAATGTTCATAACAAAAATGAAAAGCAAATTGTTCTTCATTGTCATCTTTTCCTACGTTCATCCATCGATAACAATGCCCTTTCCTTGAAAATTTAAAATATTATTTTATTAGTAACTACAATAGTATCACAAGCTAAGGAAAAAATAAAAAGAGAACAAAAAATATGAAGAAAGATTAATGCTTAACACCATGCTTAAAACCTTTGTACTTGCACTTGCACTTGCACTTGAAGGAGGACGAGGAGAACAAACGCTACCTTCTCCAACTTCATTTTGAATAGCTGCAACATATAAAAAATCAATAAGTTAATAGCTCTATCTATAAAAAATAAATATATATCCTAAGTTCAAGTAAGAGAGTTAGATACTGAACTATGTAAGTTACCTGTAAAATTGATGGTAAGTTCCTCTGCATCTTCTTGAAATTCATCTACTTTTGGCTTTGACCTCATCCAATCTTGAGCACAGATTAAACATTTCACGAATTTTGGAGATAAAGAACTCCTATATGAATCAAGCACACGTCCACTCGTACTAAAAGCTGACTCTGACGCAACAATAGACACTGGAATGACTAATAAATCATGTGCCATATGGGACAATACTTTATACTTATATGCATTTACTTTCCACCATGCCAAAATGTTAAAATTATCATCCTCCACTACAATATGCTTTTCTAAGTATCGATGAATTTCTGTCTTCTCATTTTCTGTCTCATCCACTGCTAAGAACTTCAAATATGCTGCTCTTGATGGTCATTTTGTCTTTGTTTGTGTAGGGGCTTCAATTTTTGTTTTGGTTGCTGCTGAAAATTTAGCCTTATAGAACTTGAAAAGGGTTTCAAATTCCATATTCACACTGTTCATTATTTCTTTAACCTTGTCAACATCATATATTTATGAATAACAGAATTTCAGAAACTTCAACTTGCATCTTGGATCCAATACATTTGCAACCAACAACCACATGTTAATTTTCTCAAAACTGCCCCAATACTTATCAAATTTTTGTTTCATTTTTCTAGACATGTCTCTAAGGACTAAATCTTCTAATGTAGAAAATTCAAATAATAGACTTTCAATCTTATGAACCTCATCCAAGTAAAGAGAAGAAGTAACATATGAGGTTCCAGATAATGTGGTTGTAACTTCATAAAAATGTTTTAGAAAAGAACACATAGCTTTGCCAATTCTCCAATCATTATCATTGGGAGTATCTTCCTTTGCAAATGCAGCATCATATAAGACAAGCCGATCAAAAACTTTTTGATACTTCAGAGCTTTTTCCAACATTAAAAAAGTATAATTCCATCTTGTAGGAACATCCATACACAATCCAAGTTTAGAACTAATTCCTTCCTTCTCACAACATACTTTAAAATTATATTCTCTTTGTGGGGAACCTCTAACAAATCTAACATACCTTCGAATTCTGTTAATTGATTCATTAACTTCATTTAAACCTTCTCGCACAATTAAGTTGACAATGTGAGCCGCACAACAAATAATCACCCTCGCCGGCTAGAAACCCTCTTTTAACTAACATTTTTCTTAAAATTTTCAAAGCGACATCATTTGCAGATGCATTATCTATAGTCAAGGTGGTGATTCTATTCAACCCCCAGCCTAATAAACAATCCTCAACTGCTTGAGCAATGACATCGCCAGTATGTGGAGGTGGAAGCATAAAAAAATTAATTATTTTCTTGTGTAACTTCCATTCGTCATCAATATAGTGTGCTGTAAGACACATGTAACTATCATTCGAAATAGAAGTCCACAAGTCTGTGGTCAAACTCACCCTTTGAATTTTATTTTCAAAAAATTTCTTCAGTTTCTTCTTCTCAGCTTCATAAATTGCAAGACAATCATTAGCGACAGTTTTCCTAGCTACCCACTTAAATTGTGGCTGCAACATGCTAACCCATCTCTTCAGTCCCTCATGCTCTACAATCTTAAATGGTTTTTCATCAATGATAATCATCTCAGCAAGTCCCTTTCTGCATTTATCTTGGTCAAATTCCCATACACTGATAACTGGTTCTCCATTAATGTTGGACTGTGGTGAAGAGAATGTTAACAGCTTTTGCCTCTTATTTTGCCCCCACTTTGGAAAATCTTTGCATCTTTGGATATGCCTCGAAAGTGAACTAGTACCATACTTACTAGCACACTTAAAAGGCCTTTTGCAGTAATTACATGAGGCAGTGAGTTCTTTACCTGGCTTCTTATCATTTTTAGTAAAATGATTCCAAACTGAAGAAGCAAGTTTGTAATTGGTAGCTGGATTATTTTCATCTTTTCCAATTTTTTCATTATCAATAGGTGGAAGGTTTTCCACATCCACGTCAACCACTTCTTTCTCTTTCACATTCTCTACCATTTTTTCCTCCACATTCTCATCCACATCCAAACTCATATTTTTATATTATGTTATATCCAATGCAATACCTAAAAATAAATACAAATAAAAGAAATTAAAATCCAAACATAATACAAGCATATACCAAATATAATACACAATGCATATACGTACATGAAACACTTATATCACTTGAAAATAAAATATCTGAATGTAAGTTTTTGAAAGGTCTGTAGAAATGTGATCCATGATCAATTCTAATAATTAATCAATAATATTTGTGTCATTTTACCAGCTTAAATATGTTAGATTAAATGGAAAAAATGTAAAGGAAAATGACATATACCAACTATTGCCGGAGCAGAGGCAGACCAATTCCAAATTTCCAATAATTATTCAAGATCGTCGGATTCGTCGATGTCAGCTACTGCGTACTTTGGAGGGGCTGCCTTGAGCAGAGGACTTCGCGGGTGGTAGAGTGAGAGGAGGAGTAGCCAGAACTGGCCAAGACCAAGGTTCGGCAGTCAGCAGCACTTTTGTTGACGCAAAAATAAATTGGGCGGGGGAGCTTCAGCCTGCTGTGCCTGTATGCATGTCCATTCCAAGCAGATCTCGGCAGCAAGCGGAAGATGAGTGTGGGGTGGGACCGTGGGAGGCGATGGGCGCTGGACGATAGGAGAAGAACCAAAGGGAGAAGAACAAAGATTGGAGAAGAAAACAAAAGGGAGAAGAACAGAGATTGGAGACGATGGGCGTTGGACGATGGTCACTGGGGCGCTGGACGATGAGTGTGGGCCTGTAGGGTGGGAGGCGAGCGGAGGCGCTAGGCGCTGGAAGCCTGGAAGGGAGGAGCGGCACTACGTGTTGGAAGGGAGGATCGGCGAGGGCGCCCGACGCTGGGTGCTGTAAGCCTGGAAGGGAGGAGCGGCACTACGTGTTGGAAGGGAGGATCGGCGAGGGCGCCCTACGCTGGGTGCTGTAAGCCTGGAAGGGAGGAGCGGCACTACGTGTTGGAAGGGAGGATCGGCGAGGGCACCCGACGCTGAGTGTTGTAAGCCTGGAAGGGAGGAGCGGCGGGGGAGCTAGGAGCTGGAAGGGAAGATCGGCGAGGCCGCCCGGCGCTGGGTGCTGTAAGCCTGGAAGGGAGGAGCGGCGGGGGAGCTAGGAGCTGGAAGGGAAGATCGACAATGTCTGGGCACGCGTGGAGTGGAAGCCGGAAGGCGAATGGGGGAGCTGCTGAGCTGGGCGCTAGACGCCTGGAGTGGAGGCTGGAAGGGAGGAGTGGCGGGGGCGTTCAACGTTGGCTGTTGGGTGCCGAAAGGGAGGATCGAGTGTTGGGCAAGGGGAGGAAGTAGCACTGCTACAGTGCTGTGGGACGACGTGGGCGAAATTCGGAAAACAGAGTGTTAGTTTTAGGGTTCAGAGAGGTACGGGTCTGCGGGTCAGCGAGGCCGGTCCGCCTCGACCCAGACTTTTGAAGGAAAATAACATGCTTGACCCGCCCCGCCGGGTAAATTATCCCAACCCGCCTCGGTTTTAAAAAGGGTCGGGTCGAGGCGGTCACGGGTCAACCCCGCCCCGATTCCCACCCCTAGTCTGGATCTTCAATGAGAAATGGTTACCTGCTTAGGATGAATGGATGACAAAGGTACAAGACTATTATGAAACATGATTTTTCATTCTCAAAATTTTTTACCATTTTTAATACATAATAAATTTATTACTTTTTAAAATTTTAATACTATCTTTTTATTTCTAATGTAAGTACAATACATAATAACAATGTTACACACAATTTTTTGGCCTTTCTTAAATATACTCATTGTGTTTAACTTTAATCTAAAATATATCCACTACGTTTGCATTAAATCCTAAAAATGTCCTATCTATTAAAAATTGTTAGTTAAATTTTTATAAATACTCAAAATAGCCCTATTACAAAACAATAAAAATAAAATAAAATAAAATAATGGATCTCGGATTTTAGAGCGCATATGCAATTAGGGCATTGATGAGTGATAATATTCAATTTTTTAATTATATCCAAAATTTGGTGCATATATTAGTAATTTCACATATTAAATAACTGCCTTAATTCATGACTTGAATATTTTTAGAATTAATAACAAACTTAGTAAATGCATCCAAGATTTTGAAAACAAAGTCAATATATGTAGAATTAAAGTTAAACTTAATGAGTATATTTAGAAAAACTTTATAATTTTTTCATCTCGTTCCAATCTCATTTCAACTACCTTGTTGAAAATGGGTTGGTTCTATACCAAAATGACTAGCCAAGTTAGGAAGCCTATTCTCATACATATAACTCAGGAACCCTTCAAGCCTCTTAACAATGTAGGATTTTCTTATCTGGAAATAAACACAAATAAGCTTGGGTTTGGCTCTAGTACCATGCTAAAAATGGGTCTATTCTATCCCAAAATGACTAGCCAAGTTAGAAAGCCTATTCCCATGCATATGAACCAAGAACCCTTCAAGTCTCTTAACAATGTGGAATTTTCTCACCATTTAACATGCCCCAACCTTGGGATCGAGTCTTTGTTCAGTGGCTATTTGTACACCAAAACTGATCAACGTGTTTTACATATGGGATGGGATGGGAGTAAAAAATGAAATATTTTAAAAAATTTGTGATTGATATGAAATGGTAGAGCTAAAGTTGAAATAAATAGATTTGTTGGAAGATAATTAATATAAAAATGATTTGAGTATAAAGGCAAAAGTGGAAATATATGATGATTGATTGAGGAATGATGACTTCGAAAATTGTGCTACCATAATTTTCCAACCCACATATCCTGCTCACATTACCAAATGTGCCTTTATTATACTTTTATGAGATGGGAAGTCGAATACGGATTCCTAAACTTATTAATTTATTAATTAATAACCATATTTTTACCATTTTACCCTTACGTTTCAATCATTTCTATTTCCTATTACACTCCAATTACTATATTTATTTCATCTTTACTCCTATAATTTTATATCAATCATATAATTTTTAAAATATTTTATTTTCCATTTTCCACTCCATCCCACAGTTTCCACAACTTTTAAATTACCAAATGTCCTCTCGAGACCTCCTTTATATTTTTGCTTTTATCTCATGGCTAGAATGAAGGGCCGTGCGTGCTGCATGTGTGGATGCGCATAGCAAGCTCAGGCTGTGTCTGTTAGATATAAGTGCCCCGTGAAAACACGGAAGCCTAGTCGTTCCCATCCCAACGCTGCAGCATGCGTGGCACACATGCAAGTCCGATTTTCAAATTTGGTCTTAGCGAGGACACAACGGATTAACGGGCAGCGCTCGGCCACTTGCATTTCCTAATCCGGGAACCGAAGAGAATCCCTCCGTTCACCTAGCCAGCTGCTATGGGACCACCGGATCCGCCGGTCAACCCATTAGCAATGCAAGTGGAGTAAGTTACTAATCCCTGCCTGCTCCTTTGCAACGACTCAACTTTCCAGACATTGACGCGAAGAAAAAAATTCAGTGGATGATCGAGCGACTAAATTCACATAGATTCATGAAACCAACTCCACATTATTGTTTCTTGTTCGTAGACTCATAATACAACCTTCATCTATATAAAGACCATTTGTCCATGCAGCCAGTTCATCATCACCTCCGCACATCTCTCTCTCTCTCTCTCTCTCTCACACACACACACACACACACTAGAAAATGTCATCGTCCTCGACTGGAGTTACCATCCCTGCAGATTCGAATGCCAAACAGGACACTGGAAAAGTAACAGCGCCAGCAGGAACTGGAGCTGCTGCAGTTGCACCTGCAGGCCCAGCAGGGTCGAAGAAGAGGGCAATACATAGAGGAGAGTGGAAGAGAGGCGTATATGTCTTCGACTTCGCTCTGAGGCTGGCAGCGATCGCTGCTGCCCTGGCCGCTACCATCGCCATGGGAACAGCTGACGAGACTCTCCCTTTTTTCACTCAGTTCCGCTTCCATGCCAGCTACGATGATCTCCCTGCTCTAACGTTCGTACATGCATTTTAACTATGCCTACTAATCATTTCCGGCCTGCCGACAACATCTATTTTTTATTTATAAAATTATTTTTCTAACCATATTTAATTTATATATCAAGTTTTACTATTTTTTTACGTATATAAATATTTTTTAATTTCAAAGTTAAGACATTTTTAGTTGCTGAAGATGACTAAAATTTCTTTGAAATTAAAAATGAATTTAAATATACATAGGAAAATAATTTTATAAAAAATTTACAATTTTAAAGATTTTAAAAATATTTTTTTACCACCTAAAATCAACCTATTTTAGGCCGGCTTAAGACGATTATAACTCATCGCCTAAGACATAATTCAGTGTTTTGACATTAGCATATGCATAAGTAAAATTTCAATTTTTGAGTCTGGTGACTAAAGTAATAATCTCCATTCACATAAAAAATTGAAATATGCATGGTGGTTATTTAGCCTATTAATAACAATAAGATACATCCAACCTTAATTAATTTTCTTGTTCGCACAGGTTTTTCGTGATTTCAAATGCTATAGTTAGCGGCTACTTTGTACTCTCGTTGCCGTTCTCCTTTGTCACAATTATTCGCCCCCGTGCGATGGGACTACGCCTTCTGCTGCTTGTCTTTGACACTGTAAGCCTTGTTATTGACTCTTGTTTCGGTATGTATATATGTCTGAATAGGCTTGACAAACGAAGAACTAATTCCGACAAATAATTATGACAAGTCACGTTATTACGATGTAGCACTTAATTGTGGGTCTAGCTATTTTCTCAAAGTATTGATGAATTAACTTGCAAATTTAATTCCATGATTTCACGTAATGATGAAAAGGAAGCAAACTAATGATTGTGCGCTACTAATGTTGCTATAAATTGCTTATGCAAATTTGTGCAGGTGATGGTGGGCCTATCTAGTGCTGGGGCGGCATCAGCAACGACAATCGTGTACCTGGCCCACACAGGGAGCTCCAAAGCAAATTGGCTTGCCATCTGCCAACAATTCAAAGACTTGTGCCAGCGTATGGGTGGCGCGGTGGTTGCTTCCTTCCTTGCAGCCCTGATCGTCATGCTCTTGGTAGTCATGTCGGCTTTAGCCCTTCGAAAGCCTTGATCGTTTAATTATGTCGCCTCTGCGTATGTGGTCCAAAACGCGATGGATGATTCATGGTTTTATTTTCTTTCTTTCGTTTGTTTCTTTACTCCCAAGTAGCGCATGGGATGATCTGAATGTTGTACTTTACCAGGTGCTTAGAAATTAGTTGTCGTGATATATGGATGTAATTTCAAGCGGTTGATGTCTTTCGTTAAAACAGTGGAATTGAAGGTGTTTCTTTATCTGCAACTAGTTCATAGTAGTTAATCTCCACGGTACGATTAAGATAAATAGCAAAACAGGCATGATGATAATAATGATATGAAGTAGTTAATTTCCTCAATATGATCAGGAAAACCTGCCAAAAGAAATGATGATCATGATGCCACAACGCAGTTACTTTCCTCAATGCGATGAGGAGAAACCACAACAGGGGTGATGAAAAATAGGTGTGGGCTTGTTTGTTAATGTAAAAGTTATGGAAAATGTTAGATGTGGTGTAAAGTGGTAAATGAAATATTTTAAAAATTGCGTGATTAATATGAAATAATGGAAGTAAAATAGAAAAAATTAAAGTGGTTGAAGTGTAATGAGAAAGAAAAATGATTGGAAATAATTGAAATATAGGAGTAAAAGAATAAGATTATTAATTAAGCTTTGGAATCTGTGATCTCATAATTCTCATCCCCCGTTGCCCGTGTATATTAACAAACATGCCAAGTCGCCTCTCCAATTTATTTTTTATTATTTTTTTTTTTTCTTTCGATTGGATTTCGCCTCTCGAATCTTAATCATTTTGCGGAACTCCGACCCATCCTAGACGTTTCTAGAGAATGGAGACGCGTGCGTACGTCCGGGAACGAGCGGAATGTCAGGTGGTTGGGACAAGAACGCCTAGGTAGGCCCCAAAGGTCTTGGTCAGAGGAATTTTATTTTGTTTTGTATGTAACTCGTATTTCCATAGAAGAAGCTGCTGCCGTGGCTCGTGAGTGAAAGCTGAGTCGGCCTAGCCCAACATGGGGGAAGGTGGGGCCCCCGACAATCCAGTGAGGACGACTGATGGTGCTGACGGGCTGGCTTTTCCGGCCTTCATATTCACAGCCTAGCTATCAACAAGCCAATCAATCGTTCGTCCTCCCAGTCTCTCTCGATCCCAAACCTTCTCTCTCTCTCTCTCGCGCTCTCTCTCTCTCTCTCTCTCGCCCGCCCGCCCCTGGCCTTCTCGCCTTATTATATATGCATATATATTTTTTAGTTTTTATATATCCTATCTACAAGCAAGTGTAATTCGGCTGAGACATATACGTAGATATCTGTTCTCCCCACCTTTCTTTCTTTGATATCTGCTTTGAAGATGGGCCTTACTTCTCTGAAAACTTGCATGGACGCTTCTGACTGGCTGCCGGTACGTATGATATATCCACTACGCAGCCTCACTTCAACTGCTCTGTTATCATCCACCGATATCACCCAATTCATTGTTTCTTTTTTTTATTATTTTTTATGCTCATCCTTACAGATTCACTGTTCACTATCCGCACTCCACATCCACCGTTTTGGATTTAGCCATAATCCATGTTTCAGTTGGAAATTTCAGTACCACATGCATGCTTGTATGAGCTGGATCTGATATATATGGAAACGATGCGTCAACAATCGACATAGCCCGGTGGTTGTGGTACAAATAAATCCCGGGGAAAACAAAGAGCTGCAGCTCTTCTGCGGAAGAGGAATCATGCGTCTGGCTGCCGTCCTGGTCATGATTGCCTTAATTAATGGTGTGAAAATGAGGGTAAAAGAGAAAGGATGCTCTTATTTTGTTCGAAAATTAGTGGACGTCTAGGAAGGCAGGATTTGATAGAATTTTGGGATTGGGTGGGAGTTGTGAAGAGAATTTTTAAAAATTGCGTTGTTAATATGAAATGATAAAAGTAAAATTAAAATAAATAGGACAGTTAAAAAGAAAAATAGTTAATGGAAATAAAATTGAAAAATAGAATTGTTTGATTGGCAAATTATACGTAGAACATAATATTTTTCCATCCCATTCCACTGCCCCCTAGATTAAAATGGCAGTACATAAGTTGGGCACCGTGGAACTGATTTGCTTTGAAAATTCATTTCCAAGTTATGATTTAATATTTTCCACTTTTGTTGTTATCCTGTACCTTTTAAAATCATAATTCATATTTTCGATCGTTAAATTCCAACATTCCTGAAATCATTTTTATCCAATACAAATCAATTCTATGGTGCCCCGGAACCCATTGGAGAAAAGAGTCGCAGGAAATAGTCCACACTGAAACTTTTTAGTCACAAACGGTTTCTTTACTCTCTTTTTTTATGGGTTTATAGGCCAATAAATAAATCTCACTTTCATCAGTTCCCAGGAAATTCTGATGCTTCTCGGTTGGCGTGTTTGAAAGTACAATCACAATCCCATTATTCAAATCCATGCATATTGTAAAATAATTTCCACTCTCTTGAAAGCCGTGCTCCAATTATAAGCATGAAGTGGAATTTTTTGACCCATGTTTAATTACTGGCATACACAATTATTAAAAAGTATATACCCCATCATCATAATATCTCCGGATCTAACAAAATCAACTTGTTTGCATTGGGGAATAAAAAAATCCAGGGCGTGGATTACAAGGAAACCAAGTTGGATTCTTCGACGTCGCCATCGTCCGGGGAGATAATGGCGTGCCCGAGACCGACATTAGAACGAAGGCTGAGGCCACAGCATGATCAGGCCCTCAAGTGCCCCAGGTGCGAGTCAACGAATACCAAGTTCTGCTACTACAACAACTACAGCCTCTCCCAGCCGAGATACTTCTGCAAGACCTGCAGGAGATATTGGACTAAGGGAGGCTCCCTTCGCAATGTCCCCGTCGGCGGCGGCTGTCGGAAGAACAAGAAGGCAGCTGCTAAGAAGCCCAATGACCCACTTGCTAACCAGAACCACAACATTCTGCCTCCACATGATGCTACTGATCTTCATCTCTCCTTTCCGGGGGTGCCATTGTCACACCTCAATGACATGATTGTTGGTGGTCTTGCAAATGCTAATTTCATGTGCAAGCATGATCCAATGCTTGCAAATCCTGGGTGCTCAGATATTATGGGGGTCGCCAAGCACGACGGCGGCGGCATTGGGGCGGTTGCCAGCCATGGCAAGTACGGTTGTATGGATGGTGCCGATTTGAGGCTTTTAATGAGTAGCCAAGATGACATGATCAACTATGGGTTCACACCTCCTAGCCTTCATGGGGCATGCACACCTCTTGGAGTTTCTCTAGATGAGAGCCATGGCACATACTTGGGCAATGTCGGGGAAAGAATGCTGCTGCCATTCGGAGGAAATGAGGATCCAAATTCAGCAATTGATGTAAAGCCCATCAGTAACAAACTCTTCTCCCATGAGTGGCCACAGCAAGGCTGCACTCAAGCTGGGAGAGATGCATTGGGATATCTGATGAATGGCCTAGGATCATGGCCTGGGCTGATGAACAGCTATGGCTCCTCGACAGCAAATCCATTCCGCTAATTCACCAAGATAGACTGAACTTGCTGCAAAAACGATCAGCCCATTTTTTCAATTTTTAGTGGGTTTTTTCCCCCAAATGAAGAAGTGTCCATTAGTTTTCTCTTTTGGGTTTGGGTGGCTCCTTTTAATTTCTACAATTCAGATTGATAAGTGATTGTCCGTATAGGATGGATGACATGATGGTTTTGTGTGTGAACTGCCCCATCTAAGTTTGAAATAGATAGCTATAGCTTCATGTCTGAAATAGTAAAAAAAGACTTAGTCCTTTGATGTTTTCTTTTGTCACCAATGCAAGTTGTCTTTTCTTTGAGAGCTTTTTCTTGGTCTTTGGAATTAAAGATGTTCAAATTTGCAGGTCTTTGTTGTGAGTCTTTCGAGGGTGCAAAGACTGAAGACTAGGAGGAGAGCATTGGTTGAACGGCGGGCGAGCTATTTTACAAACCAACGGTGCGTCCGGCAATTTGTAAAAAATATTAAGCTAAAATTTTTTAAATCTGAAACTGTCTACATAACTACACATATAATTAATTTATCTATTTTTTATAAAAAAAATTAATTAATTTATGTTAATTTTATTTTCTTTACTTATTATTATTTTTTTTGTTAGATTACATTATTTTTCCCAGCTCAAAAAAAAAATT
Source organism: Annona cherimola (assembly GCA_030490835.1). Taxonomy (NCBI): domain Eukaryota; kingdom Viridiplantae; phylum Streptophyta; class Magnoliopsida; order Magnoliales; family Annonaceae; genus Annona; species Annona cherimola. The sequence goes on along the minus strand of CM059973.1, from coordinate 88,753,190 downwards.
TCATCCAAAAGTTTCATCCCTTCCCCAACACTCCACAACTATGAAGATAGTCCTAACTAAAAATGGATCCAAATGCCTCCAAATTTGGAAACAACTAAAATTGAACATGCATCCTTTAAAATTATCCTAAGGCCTGCTTGATTCTACCGGAATTTATTAGGTGACGGTTTATAAGTAGCTTAAAATAAAAATGCAAAGAAATATTAAATAAAATTATTTGAATTAATAAGTTATGTTTCATACAACTGAAGCTTAAATGCTGAAACAATGTCAAAAAACTAAAATATCTTTGCATGTCGCTTTTTTATTTCTTAAGAAACCCTTATTTTTCTTAATTAAAAGGAAAATATTTATGTTTACATTTATTTAGTATTTTAATATATACAAGTTATTACTTATTAAATTTTTGTTTTTAATTGATGTAAAATAATTTAAAAGGAAAAGTATGAAAATAAAATTACTCAGTGCACATAGGTTAAATGTTTTTCTCAACATGAATATGACAGAATAGTATAAATAATAATCCACTGAAAAATATTGCAGTTGCCTCTCCACTACGCACATCAAAAAGATTTTATAAAAATAAAATTAGAATAGATAAGGCAGTTAGTGTGAAAAGATTGGAATATAAGAGTGAAAATAAAAAAGTAAAATAGTTAATTTTTTTGATAAAAAAGTAGAATAGTTAGTTAATATGTCAAATCATTGTTAGAGCGTGTGTGAAGGAGAAATGAAAAATCAATTTTTCACTTAAGTTTATTACCAAATAAACCTTTGATTTCTAGACTAAAATTTGGGAGTGCAACTTGGGTTAGGTAAGTCCAATTCGAGGTAATATCTACCTTACTATACTATCAAAAACTTCTATTCTACTTTATTTTAGTTTAAGTTAGTTCTAGATATATCCTATTCTTTTCTTAAGGTCGATTCGGTTTTAGTAAATACTCTAAATAGGTTATTTACATTAATCTTCATATTATATTTGAAAATCATAATCCTAATATAAATTTTACTTAAAAATCTTATAAATAATATAATAAGATAATACTTTTAAAATGCATTTATTAGATATTTAAATAATATATAAATGAAACAAGTTTTTATATTTTCAAATATAGGTCCGCTTATATATAACTGGGTTATATAGAAGCGATTCTAAGTAACCTCTCAAATTTTAAGATTTTAATGTTTGATAAAAAAATTCAATAAATTAATTTTAAATTTAGCTAAGAGACCAAGTTTCATCCAAATCCAATATGTTCATAAGCTACATTTGCTTAAAAATAGGTATATCTATATGTAAATTAAGAAAAATATTTAGATACATTCACATATATATTGGAATATAGTAATACTTTATAGAATCATTTATCCACATAATAATGATATTTTAGATGATTTAGATGTTGCAAATACTACTTAAAACTTAATATTAACATTAAATTATGTTATTATATTGATTTTACACATTTGTAATTAAGGTCCATCTGTTTCTATAATAATATAAATTATACTAAACACAATGGACAAATTAAATTTTTCATCAACCATCTAGATATTAAAAATGGAGGGTGTTATATAGAAGAGGGTTTCATAGAAGCATCTCCTTTTAAATTATATATTTTATATCTTCAAAGATATAATATATTTCATAAAAAGATATTGAGTATATATTAGTAATTTGGGCCAGTTTTTGGTATCAGAATTTTGGAACCTACTTTTCCCTAATTATATTGGGTATTTTTTATTTGAAATCTACTCTACTTATTTTAAGGTACTCGGTGGGTGGACCCACGGATATTCTACTACCCCTACTACAATTATTATAAATTTATCTAAATAACGACAAAAGAAAAAAAATAAAATGATATAAGTAGCAAAATAAACAAAAAAGATTTAAAATATTCTTAAATTTTGTAGTTTTTTTTCCTAACTTCTTTCAAAGAACAAAGTAAAATGATTTATGAGAACGAGATTTCTAAATATATAAACTTCTATTACAATTGTATTCGAAAGTGTGGGAATGCTTTGCGGTGGAAACAAAAAAATGATAACATGAGAATATTGTAATATATTTATAGAAGATGAATATTTGCTAAGTCGAAAAACATCTTGAAAAATACTTAAGGGCTTAACTAATAAACGTAGCAATTCCCTAATGACGATATAATAAGTTCGCTCAAACCTGACTTATATTTATAGATAGTTTAAAATAAGAAAATAATAAACAAATGATTAGGCTACTTACGAAGGGCAACTCTTGGAAAGGATAAATGAGTCAAATATTTTTATCCAACCTTGACCTTTGACCCTACGCATCCTTACACACACTCACATCGACTCCTCGTCATCCAAGTAGTATTTACGTTAATAGCCGAAGTAATTTTTCTATAGCCCCAATAATTTCATGTATTTTCAAATATTATTAGACTAAATTAAAAAGTTTGTAACATACGACTAAAGCGGGTAGTGTCCAAAATTATAGGAAATTGCAGAAATGAAACGATCCAAAAATAACGAGAATCGGGTTAGGTCGTCCGGACATGACTGAATGCACCAGGGTGCATTTTATCTTTTTTTTAAATATTTTTTGCAATTTTTTTATATAACTGTTAATCTAGGTGTATTTAATATGTGTATTAATTTTTACTTTTTTGGAGAATGAATTACGAAAATGCCACCAATTTTAAAAGATCACATTTCACCTTTTTTTAAAAAAATTTATATAATTGTTAATTTATGTGTATTTAACACTTGTATCAATTTTTACCTTTTTGGAGACTTTTATATATTTATTTTTAATTTTTTAAAAATAAGCGGCATTTTCATACTTAATGAATTACGAAATGCCACCGATTTTAAAAAATCAAAAATAAATATCTAAAAATATCGAAAAGGGTAAAAATTGATAGACATGTTAAATATATCTAGATTAACAATTGTATAAAAAATTTTAAAAAATATTAAAAAATAGATTTTTGGTATCACCGTAGAGTGGGGACTTTTGTATGGTTGTCGCTTTAAGCCAGCGGCTCCGAAAGGAATCCACGAGATCCCCGTTGCTTACTGTATGCCACGTCATTGCATGTGAGTCACATGAGCGTGGGAAAAGAGGAGAGGCTTTTTTAAAATCCAGCTTCTTGCTTTTGGACCCCAGCATCCAAGCAATCCGCAACGCGTGTCGAATTTTGCTATTCACAACTTTAGCTGCTAAGTGCTAAAGTATTTTACCTAAACACGTTAGAAGCAAAAATGCTAAAATATTTAATTATTTGAGAGCGTAATTAAATTGTAAGTTCCTCGCAATTCGAAACACAGCAGCAGCAGCCTCGCCTCACCAAATAATCCATGGTCCCAACCATTTAAAATCAATTATCATCGAACAAATGCCACATCTAGGGCAATTCGAATGACAGCAGGTCCTGCTTTCATAATTCTTCGCAACGGGGTAGTAGCCTCCAAATTCCAATTAAACAGCATTCCTGTTTTTATTTTTCTTAATAGATTTTTAATTTTTATTATTATTATTTTTTAACATCTTGTGATCGCAGACCAAAGTGCAATGCAGCTGGGAAGTAATGGGCTGAAACTGGAACCAATTGCCTCCATTTCTACCCATTTTAAGACCTGAAGTAGGTAGCCCCTCCCCCTTTTAGCCTGCCAAATATTAATGGAATCACGGAAACTAACAGCACCAGGATTTCGGCAGACAAATCATCAGAAAATTCACGATCCTAAGCACCCCTACAGTGGACCAAATAAATCCATTTGCTTAAGCCTAGAAATTTCCCATATCAACCAATTTCAAACGGTCTACAAAAAAGTTCCGATGGATCCCCTGATTGTCATCAGTAAGACGTTCGCTGGTCAACCGCACAAAGTGACTAATCCATGATGTGACAAGCCCACTTCTGCAGAGAGACGTAGAACTCAACTCCAGTACCGTAGTAGACAGGGAACCGTAAGAGAAATTTGGAGTGTTAATGAATGACTAGAAAGGGCCACAGCTCTTGGTGCAGATGGAAACAGAATTGGTTACAGCTGTGACACAACTTAAGTACAATATTGATCATCAGGAGAGAAACTCAATGCTTAGAGATTTGAAAGCAGCGGGAAGAGATACCAGTAGCCATATGTGTAAGTTATATAACTGATAACACCACCTACAAAAGCCTCAACGGAACAACAACAGTAACACCAAGCGTCCATCATGCCATTGTATATGCACAATCCCAATGATAAAAAAGGCAAAACATGCTTCCTCCTACTGTATGTGGGGGCGAGAGGTTGCAACAGGATTTGTCAAAAAAAAAAAAAAAAAAAATGCTTCACACTACGATCGAGAATCCTCTAACAGCGAGGTTACCTTCCGGAGGAGGCATCCGAGCTCCACTGTCAAATCTGCTCTAACTGTAGGTGTCAGCTTAGCTGCTTGGCCTGGCTCTTTCCCTGTGAACTTGGAGAGCAATGACATCATTGATTCAATACTCTGGTGCATGTAGAGCAATGGTTGAGTCTCAGCAAGATTCTCTGTGGCTGGGGCAGCAACAGAACCATCAGCAGCTGATGGTGGGCTGTCAGGTTCAGGAACATTAGAAGCTGTGGACAGATACCGCAGGCGGTAGCTAACAGTCGCAGGCTTGAATGCAGTATCTTTGTCTGAGCTGTTGAAGGCTTCTTCAGCATCAGAGCTCCTAGCAAACACTACTTGTGCACAGCCTGAGTCCTCCATCACTTCAGTCTCTGACTCATTCAGGACCCCATATTTGCTAAATACTTCAACGAGTACATCTTTGGAAGGCAGAGCAAAACCAGGTTCAAATGTTAGTAGCAGTGCTGCTGAATGAGGGGCTGTATCTTCCGCAGAAGACTTTCTAGACTTGCGTTTAGGATTCTTTAAACTAGTTTGTTCCTTCTCTTTAACCCTCTTCTCACCAAATTTAAGTTCATAAGGATCATTCCCAGACGAGTCATTCTCTGCAACCGAAGATTTACCCTTTCGACCACCTGAACCAACAGAAAGAGTTCTTCAAGCTCCCTCAGCAATAAACTTCAGAAAGGCACAACATTTCCAGATGCAATAGCAACTATTGATCACAGGGAAATTACTAAACATATGGAAGTTCTGAACTTTTCATTGGCCCTGAAGGCAAAATTCCCCTTCATGCATAAACAGGAAAAAAATCTATGATAGCCTTTCAACTTGCCTGTTTGATTTGGTATGTATTGAACTTAAGCTATGGAGATGAAGTTTTAAAATAGTAACAAAGAAGTGCCAATAGTGTAATCGAAACCTGGCAAGTATGCCAGCAACTAGGTTGGCATCGTGGACCATAATATACAAACTTATTTGGAGCCCTCACTCGGCAATTCTGCAGAAAGTGCCTGACCAAGAACTCCACAAAAACAAGTGCAAACATCATTAACTAAAAGTTATTTGGAAGAATTCATTCCTGTTTGGATCCTAGGCAAAAGATAGAGGCACCATTTGCGCACTGTCAAAAATATGCACACACACACAAAAAAAAACAAATTCCCGAAAGGAATTTTTGTAGATATGCCTACAAGTTTAACCAATATTGCATTAGTTTGCCGAAATTGCAAAAATACTCACTAAGTTTGCTTAATATTGCAAGTGAATCCCTTCCATAAGAATTTTTTGTAAAATGACGAAAATATCCTTTAAGCCAAGCTATACGCTTTCAATATTTGCAAATACTGTACACGCGTTCACTATTTCATTATTTCATATATTTTGACATATATTATTATTTTATTTTATTTTGCAAATATGCTTACAATATTTCCAAAAATTGTAAGTGTATCCCTTGGCTTAAAGGACATTCTCATCTTTTTACAAAAAATACAAATAGTATCCCAACAGAAGGGACATGCTTGCAATTTCATACAAACCTCGTGGGCATATTTGCAATTTTGGCAGACTTAGAGACAGGTGCAATATTTGTCAAACTTTGTAGGCATATTTGCAAAAAATTCCTCCCCCAAAATACATGTGCTCATCTTAAATGTGATTTCAAATTGAATCCACAGCAATTCATGTGAAGCAGTTTCTTTGGGACACAGATGCAGTTTAAGACAATGAGGTATGATCATAACTCTTGCCATCCATTTTCAGGAAACAAAGTGATGTCTACAATGGAAACTGGAATGAATAATGTATTGCCACAGAATGAAGATTCCATGACTTACTTTAATATCCTAAGACATTGCCAATAAAATTAACATGCATAAGCATACATACAGCAATGGATGGCAGAACACGCAAAATAATCTGACATCTGAATTTGGAGAAAAGCATGACACTTAACATCACAAGCTTATAATCATTAAACAAATGAATGCATGGTATTTTTCTAATGTCCCACATGCAGAACTCGAAGTCCAAGCATCCTGTGTGCGTGGTGTGGGATACCTCCATTAATCCTTAAACACGGAAACAATGACATAAAGAAGATGCGTGCCAATCTTTGCATGCACCTACATTGTAGGGCCACCGATAAAACTGTCAAATTCTAGCTAAAAGAGAAACTTTTTCTAAGTCTAGTAGATTGGCCCTTTTTTTTTTTTAAGATCCCACTTGTCAACCAACAAGACATTTACTACTGAGTGGGAACACCACGCAGCCAAAAATACCAACAAGGGAACTTATCAGCCTATTGAATTGTATCAGGGTGCACTGCAAAAGGATGTGATAATACTGCCAATACATAGAGAAGTGTCCATGTACAAAATCCTAGGTAGAACACAAAGATTGCTGTCTCACAATCATATTGAGGATGCACTGCCACATTGCACATGAATCTCCGCTCAAAGAAGTGAAAAAAGAGTTCTGATTGAATTCACCTAGGTGCATTGAAACTTTAACGCACCCATGTCCAAAACCCATTTTTTAATTTTTTTTTCCGCTCAAAGAAGTGAAAAAAGAGTTCTGATTGAATTCGCCTAGGTGCATTGAAACTTTAGTGCACCCATGTCCGAAACCCATTTTTTAATTTTTTTTAAATAAAACTGTTAATCTATGCATATTTAACCTATAAATCAAGTTCTACCATTTTTAGAGATGTGTTTGTATATATATTTTTATTTTTAAAAACACAACTGATTTTATACACACAGGTGCACCAGATAACAGCCCCTTTAAAAATAGGAGTATTTTTTAAAAATGGGTTTCGCACCTAGGTGCACTAAAGTTTCCATGCACCTGGTTGCATTGAATCGAGAATCGTGAAAGAAAGGTGGAAATTTTTTATCTTAAATGGATTTTAAAAGCCCAGTCCCTCCAGAAATGAAGATTTTCAAGTGAAAAGACAGATTAAGAGAAAAATGAGCACCAATTTTCAAAATATCGAAGCCAACTTTTTGTCAATGAAATTACTCAACTATGATGATTTTCATTTGGTACAAAATGGGATACGAATATGAGAGATTGTGTTATATAGTTAATATTAGAGAACATAGACCACTTAGTCAATTTTTGAGAATTAGTCATTTGATTTTATGCATCAAATCATATCAAACTAGGCCAATCGCATGAAATCGTAACTAAGAAAAAGGATGGTCATTGGATTTTTTCCTAGCAACGTGATCAAGGGCAAATTACTATGATTCAACATATAAAACTGAATATCATGAATTGCATTTGTGTAGATCCACAAAAACAATAATTTGGGACTGCAAAATTGAACATTTTAATCAATTTTAGATTCTACAATTGATTTGGAGATATCGAAGTGCACAATCTGATTGAAAGTTTTGTGATGGAATGGTTGATGTCAACCTTAGAGATCTGTGCTCCGATGGATCTACGCAGGAAAAAAGAAAGCAGGGAACCAGAACCCAATCTTATGTTATTATTAGTCTCACATAAAAAAATTTCCCAATCAAAAAAACTAAAAATTTTCCATAACTTTTCCATACAACTATACTTTTCAATCATCTCTACACCTTTTCATACAACTATCATACTTTTCAATCATTTCTACACAATCTTCTATACAACTACCCTTTACTCCTAAAATCATTACCCCGATCTTATCATATAACTTTCTCACCTTTTCCAAACCTTTTCTCACAACAACTTTTCCACATTTTTTTGCAGGTTACCAAAACACACCATAAGAATATTTGCCAAAATACTCAATTCGTCCCAAATATCTTATCCAACAAATAATGTAGTATCTTGGGTTCTTATCAATATGGATCTATATAGGAAAGCAGATTTAAGGACCCAAAAAAAAAATTTCCAATTTGATCAATTCTTCTGATGATCGAAGTATTCTATCCATGTAGAAATCCATCATTTTATGATGTAATGTACAAACTTGGTTAAGGAATTTGTATAATTTGTAATCCTTATGACTTATTTATATCCTAAGAAATAAGTCAGAGATGTTGGCCATGCAACTTTAATTATGTATATTGATATATCTTCAAATAAGCCATATGGCAAATGCTGCTCCAATCCAACACAAAATAACAAACAAAAACAACAATTAACATGACAAGGAAAACAACAAGGAAAAAAGCACCAAAAGCAGCAGCAGCCGCAGCAGCCGCAGCAGCAATAATTAATTAAATCGGAAACCAATTTGTCTCTATAATTGTAATAGGAAATACAGTGAGATAAATATTACAGGTCATGCAAAGGAGTACAAACAGCAGTTTGCAGACAGAAAGATTAGCATAGATTTGAACTATTTAACCAAAAAATGCAATTTCTACATTTGATTGTGGAATTATGTACTCATAGGGGTAAAATATTATCCTATTGAAAATTTGGAGGAAATGCCAACTGGAAGACAAGTTTATCTAGGGCTTAACAGCAACTAACATTTGTCATGCCCTCAGTCACTCGATTGTTCAACTTTAGGGAAAGGAATATATGATTGTAAGGGAGAAGCAAATGCCAAACTGGTAGACGACGATTTAAGTCAATGTCTGCAGAGAAAATTCTATCACAGCATACATCTGCTGTTTAATTAAAGTCTAATTACTGCAGTCATGCTACCCAGCTAAAAACAGGGATGCATATAATTGGCGCACGGGATAACAGCAAAGGCATTTCAAATGAACAGTAAATCATGAGTTAAAATAGATGTGCTCATCCCGCTTGCAAGAATACATACCCTTTGGCTGAATAGAATCTGATGGTGTTGAAATGACATCTGAAAATGTCTCATCTGCAGCCACATCTTCCTCCTTAAGTGCTTGTGCCTTCCTACTTCGCCTTCCTGTCTGTGGACCAGCATTACCGGGTATTTTATTTTCAACATTTGGTTCCTTGGGGACTTTCTTCTGATATTTCTTCCCACTTGATTTCACAATCTGTGATGCCCCAGTTAGCTGAACAGCAATCTTACTGATACTAGCTCCAACCCGAGAAACCACTGGAGACTTCAGATTTCCAGTTTCAGAATCTTCTGTGGACACTACACTCTTTTGCCCAGCTAGCATAGTATAGGGGGCTGTCAGGTATCTGCTCCTTCGCCTGTTCCTTGGAGAGCTTAAAACAGCACCTTCCTCAGCACCACCCTCATTGATTTCATCATCAAAAGTCACCTTGTTATCAGGTGATGAAGGAGGAGATGACTCTGAATGCTTGGTCTTCTTCCTAGTCTTGGAAGATGGAGCACACTTGTCCAAAGTTCTAATTTCTTCTTCCCCTGAGTCATCATTTTCAACATCAGAGATTTTGTTTTCCGCAGTTGTGGAAGGAGATGATAGAGAATGTTTTATGTTCTTTCTTTTCTTGGAAGAGAGAGCAGACTTACTAGTCACCTTGGGCGCTTCTTCCCCAGCATCATCATTTTCAAAATCAGATGTGGAGTTAGATGCTTCCAAATGCTTGCCCTTCTTTCTCCTCTTGGAAGATGAAGCAGATTTCCCGACACTTTTACCTTCATCAGATGCATCTTTCTCAAAATCAGAATCCTCTTCCTCAGTAGCAGACAGTTTCGTTTTCTTGTGATCCTTTGATGATGAAGCTGGTCTGTCAGAGACTACTAATTCATCCTTAACATGTCTTTCATTCACAAATTCCATGTCTATATGGTCTGCCATAAGCTCAGCTACACTTCTCTTCCTTCTCTGGTAGATCTTATCCTCAGAAACTTGTAACCGTTTATCAGAGGAACAGCTTTTCCCTGCCCCAGGGCCAATTGGTAGAGAAGCCCAATCTTCTTCAGCTGGTGTGTCAGTTGGTTGCCTTGGTTGACCTTCTTCAGACGACAGATTTCTTGCATCCTCTTCAGTGTCTGAAATCCCCCGAGGTAAATGGTATGTAGGCAATTCACTATAGCCTTTTGCACCATAGAATGCTGACAATCGGCTCTTCAACACAGTAAGTTCAAGTGTATCTTTTACAGCAACAACTGGTGCAATATCTTTGAGGCGTCCAATAAAGTTTGCAGGATCAAATTCACTGATAGAGAGATCATCAATATGACCCTGTGGAACTGTTGTTCCTTCTTTTATGCCAGCATTTACAGCCAGAGGTTGAGCAAGCTTCACCTTTTTTTCCTCTGACACACATGAGCAAGTCATTTCTGACTCCACGCACCTACTGAGCTCAGATAAGGCCTCCTCCACAGCATTAAGGAAACTTTTAGTGCTGCTCTGCTTCATCGTCCTTTCGAAATGCCTATTGAAAGGCCTCAGTTGAGATGGATAACACCAAGCAAAAGTCCCATCCCCAAAATAAGCCACCAAGAGGCGATCCCGCCTACGGTACTTCCTGGCAAAGTCAGATGCATCAGAAGGGTCATAGATCAATCCAGGCCACCAAGGGTGGCTCTTGATTTTACCCCATACAAAATCACCTACGGAAAACTGTTCTTCTTCCTCATCTGCTTGTTCCTCATCCTCTTCCACTTCATCTTCCTCCTCATTCTCTTCAGCCCCACGCATTGGAGCATTTATTTCCATGGCCTCAACTCCAGCATCACTATGATTACGGATGCCATCTTCCACAGGCTGATCTTTCTCTGCAGCACCTTTCTTTTCACCAGCTATGGCTTTGGTTATCTGCTGTCCCTCCTTATCTACAACAGAAATCTCAGTAACCAGAACATTATCAGCATCCTTTTCCTTATCAACTCCATCAGCTTCCTCAGCCTCAACTAGAGTACTCTGGTTCCTCTCACTTGGACAGCTATCTTCCAGAAATTCGTCTGCATCAACAGCACCATTAGCTGCAGAACTTATCTTCATATCTGAAGGAGCAGCAGCTAATTCTCCGGATTCCACTACCTCAGTTTGCACCATCTCTGGTACTGAATGTGTTTCTGCAGATTCATCTCCTAAAGCTGGTGCATTGTCTGTCGAGCAAACATCCACAGCCATATCTTCAGCCTTAGGTGACTTTCTGATTTCAACATCAGCAATCACATCATCATGAACTTGAACACCATCTTCAGATAAACCGCCCTCTTCTGTGACCTGTTGAATTTCACTAGCCACTGAAATTGTTCCCAGTTGCTGTTCCCCATCGACGGCAGCTGCTGGCAGCTTATCATCTACGCAAGCATCTAAATTATCTACATGCATGTCTGAAACTTCAACTACTAGGTTCTGTCTATTTTCAGGCAAATTAACATCCATTGCACTCTGCTGCTTCTCATCTAATGATGTTATGCCTTCTGTTATAGCATCATGGGTGAGATTGTGCTTGCCATCTATGAGATCAATAGTTGGCTCCCCAGCTTCATTCCCCTCCCCTTCTCTCATTTCAAGCACCGTCATATGAGTAGCCATCATTTCACTTTCGGTAACAGCAGCAGGAGCTGAAACTGGTTCTGTAACCTCAATCTCAGCACATGAATCCTGGTGGCATACAATACCAGAACAAAGAGATCCATTTCCTTCAACTGCATTTTGCTCCCTTTCACCAGTTACTGATTCTAAGACACTCTGCTGTGACAAAACAGCACCCTGAACAATGATAGTGCCTGCAGAATTATGCTTCTCATCAACGACCAAAACATCTGATTCTATAGGCATCTCTACAACTTCAGTCCCAGGTTCCTGCCCATTTTCTGGCAAACAAATATCCATGATAGTAACTTTGGCTGACTCCGATTCCACAACATCAATTTCTGCACTCAAATTCTCGTGACCAAGAATACTCTCTTCTAAAAATTTCTTACCTTGAGATGTAGCATCCTCTCCTCCACCTCCCAGTTCCTGAACTGTCTGCTGCTTCCCATCTGAGATGGTAATGCCCACATCTCCAGCATCTCCCTCTGTGTTCTGCTTCATATCTGCAATAGAGACAGCAGCCTCCGTAACTGGACCTTTTTCATTGCCGGGCACAGAAGTGTGATTCTCTGCAGCGTCAGCTCTTAGGTTTTGCCCATTTTCTGGTAAACAAACATCTGCTGCAGTAGCAACTGGAGAAGGTGCTGGCAAGCCTGATTCATTATTTAAACCTCCCTCCCCCTCCTCTGTTATGGAAATGCCGAACTTTTCTGGCAATGGAGCTGGAGCTGACAAGCCTGATTCATTATCCAAACCGCCATCCTCTTTTGATATGGAAATGCCTGCCTTCTCTAGCACCTTATCTTCCCCTCTATCAACAGCTTCTATTTCTGGCCTTATCTGCTGTTTCTCATCCAATGAAGTAATCTCAGCACCAGTAACATCACCCTCTATATTCTGTTTCTTCTCTAAAACGTTTGGGTCCTGACCATTTTCTGTCAAACAAACATCTGCTACAATAGCTTCCGCCACAGCTGGTAAGCTTGATTCACTTGCCACTCCTTCCTTCCCCTCTGCTGAGTCAGAAACATCCACCATCTTCACTTCTTGTTCCTTGCAGGCAACTTCCTCCCCACCAAATGCTACTGGTTTGGGTGCCACCTGGTGTCTTGCGTCCGCATCCCCAGAAGCAATCTGCATCTTATCATCGAAAAGAGAAGCTGGCGCTTCCTCAATTACCTCATCTACCTTCTTCTCAGCCTCTTCAGAAATATCACCAGTCCGGTCTTGTACATTTTCCACAACGCAAACATCTGCAGCTACAGCCGGAGCCACTCCTGAAGAAGAAAATTCCTTCGAGTTCACCCCATCCAGCGAACGAACCTCTTCAACTCGGCTACTATTTCCATGAAATCCAACAGTGGAGTCCACATGCGTAACTGAAAATGGACCATTCGACTGATGCGGACAACCATCGTCCACCGGACCAGTCAAGACATCTCCTTTCCCATCTTGCTTGTTCTCTTCGGTTTCCGAAACAATATCTTTTCTTGGCCTAATTCCTTCATCGCCGCAACTCTCATTCGAAACCCCTTCAACAGCCGAAGAATCTCCATCGGCAACCTTCAACTCCGAACACGTCGCGCCGCTGGACTTCTCATCGCCGGCCGCCGGACCAGCTAAGACATCTCCTTTCCCACCTTGATTGTTCTCTTCGGTTTCCCGGACAATATCTTCTCTTGGCCTAATCCCCTCATCGCCACAACTCTCTGTCGAAACACCTTCAACAGCCGAAGAATCTCCATCGCCAACCTTCAACTCCGAACCCGTCGCGACGATGGCCTTTTCATTGCCGCCCGCCCCCTCAGCAAAAACCCTAAACCCGCCATCTTCAATGCCGCCAACCGTAGCCTCCGATCCAAAACCAACCCTACCCTGGTCGGGAGCCGATTCGAGATTCGAAGTCCTAGCTCCGCCTTCTTGGATCCCAGAGTCAGGATCGGAACGGTCGGAGGGCGTGGAGCTCGGGTTCTGTCCCTCGCCAGATTCTGTGGTTTGGGATGGTGGAGAAGATATAGTTGGTTTTTCTAGGGTTTCCATTTACAGAAAGGTTTTTCTAGGGTTTTGGATCTTCTCCTTTTCTTTTTTTTCTTTTTTTTTTTGTGTGTTTTACATGGAAGAAATGGAGAGAGCTCGAGAACCGGGCTTTTGCTTTTGGGACTGAAAGAAGCTTTTGCTTGCTGAAGAGATCAGCCGAGGGTAACGAAGAATATTTCTCGGGAGATATGATGAGATATTTCTCGTATTCATGTCCTGTAAAACTTGAGTTGTTTTCCGTCCGTTGCACCGGACATTTGTCCCTGAATTGCGCTGCAGAAGGTCCCTTTTCCTTGATGGATCAGTCCTGTGCTATCAGACTATCAGAGTGCAACCGACGAGCTGCCCTAGGATGTCTAATAAGATCTTCGACAAAATATTTTTGATGTAAAAGTTTTAAAAATGATATAAAAATATGTGTTATGACGATGATAATGATGAGTAATAGAATTAAGGGTGTGTTAAAAAATTTTAATTTAAAATTTTTAACTCTTAAAATTTATTCTATTTTTAATTATTTTTTCATATTTTTTGTATAATTATCTTATTTTTCAATCATTTTTACACAATCATTCATATAACTAACTTGTTTATTTTAAGATAAATGATCATGTTAATCGTGTTAAGCAAATGTCCTACTTAGCCCATTTTAAAAAACTCATTTACAATAATTTTTTTCTTTTTTCTTTACATGCTTGTTTAACTAAGTGTATTTAACACATAAACTAAGTTTTACCATTTTTCGACATATTTATATATTTTGTTGAGATTTTTAAAGAAGAGTATTTTAAACACATATACATATAAATTCACTTAGACAAATAAGTGCATGAAGAAAAACAAAAAATGTCGTTGTAAATGAATTTTCGATGTGGGCTAAATGGGGCATTTGCTTAGCCTGGGCGAACACGGTTACTCCTATTAAATGGTGTGTTTAGAAAGTGATAAAACTTTTTAAGAAAAGTTATTTGTGTAAAAGTTTTAAAAACGTGAGAAAATGATATAATAAGATATGGATAATAAATTAATGATGAGGACTAAATAAAATAAAATTAAAATAGATAGGTTAACCGTATGAATAGTTGTATAAAAATGATTGAATAGTAAAGTAATTGTATTGGAAAAAGTAAAAAAATAATTAAAAATATGGTAATTATAGGAGTGAAAAGTTTCGGTTCGAAAGTTTTTTTTAACAAACTTTCCCTACTTTTTTTTTTTTACTCGTCATCATTACTCATATTGTATAATATAATTTTCTCTTAATTCAAAAACTTTTACGCTGAAAGCTTTTTATTCAAAAGTTCTATCACTTCCCACATATATCATAAGATTGACATGTCAATTGTATGAGTAATTATATAGGAAAAATTTAAAAATATGATAGTTTATACATAAATATATGAAAAATAATTGAAGCATAGGATGGTTGTGGATAATAAAAATCTTTAAATTAAAAAAAAATTGTATGAAAAGTTTTAAAGTAAAATAAACACACCATTGGTAAACTACTTGAACTTGGGAATTGGGGGTATGTTTCAATTCATGCAAGTGCATTATGCATAATCCATTTTTAAATTTTTTTTATAAGAGCATGTTTGATTAGTAGAAAAACTTTTTAAAATTGAAAATTTTCGATCTAAAACTTGTCACTTTCTACAATTATATTATTTTTTATATTTTTCATATTTTCTTATACAACTTCTGTTCCTTTCAATTATTTTTACACAATTACTTATACAATTAACATATTTATTTTAATTTAATTTTTTTACTCTTCATCATTACTATATTATATCACATTATTTATTGCAATTAAAAAACTTTTACACTCCCATGAAAAAAAATTTACACTAAAATTTTTCATCTAAAAATTTTATTACTTTCTAAATATACTCTAAAATTATTAATCTAGATGTACTTAACTTGTATATTAAGTTTTACCACTTTTTAAATATGTACATATTTTCTATTAAAAAGTAATATTTTAATCATTTGAATATGACTAAAACCTCCGTATTTAATAAAATAAAAATATACATATCTCTAGAATGTAGTGATACTTGAATTATATATTAAATACACGTGTATTAACAATTTTATAAAAGATTTTGAAGACAAATTTTGCACTTGGTACAATGAAATTCAATGCATTTTGATGCATTGAAACATTACCCTTTTATTTGATAAGATCAAATTTCAGAACTGTTGAAAGTTAATTTGACATACTAATAGTATAAGCTTTTGTGTTGAGCAAATGACTTTCACAAAGAAGGTGTTTGGAAAACTTCAAAACCTTATCGACTAAAACTTTTTATTTTTTATAATTATATTATTTTTTGATCATTTATTCATATTTTTATATAATTATCTTACTCTTCAATCATATCTACATGACTGCATATATAAATAGCATATTCATTTTAGTTTTATTTTCTCTACTTCTCATCATTATCCATATCCTATTACACCATTTTACATCAATTCAAAAACTTTTGCATGTTTTTCAAACACACTAAAAATATATAATATTGTCCATTGTTTTATTAGTCATTAAGATGATGAATTCAAATATTTGCATTTGTAGGGAGCGCGAGACACACTTCTTAAGATATCACAATGGAAAGAAAACAAGCTACTAAGGGTGTGTTTGGTTACACACAAAACATATCAATGAAAACTTTTCAATCAAAAACTTTTCACTCCCCACAACTCCCTTATTTTTTTAATTATTTTTTCACATTTTCCTATATAAACAACTCTACTTTTCAATCATTTCCACACAAATACTCATACAACTATCCTATCTATTTTAACTTTATTCTCTTTACACCTCATTATTACCCCTATCATATCACATCATTTTCTATCAAATTGACAATTTCTACTCTGAAAAGTTTTCATCAAAAGTTTTACCTCCAACCAAACGCACCCTAAAGCTGTGAAAATTATAAATTACAAGAAGCAAGAGTCTGTACCTGCGCAAGATACGACTATTCTTCAAAAGCACGTGAGCTATTGTGTTAATATGATAAGCATCCACATGCATTTGATACCATAAAATTGAAATGGTGGATGACTATTGTGGAACAAGAAATTATAGTCAGCATGCAGAAAAGTAGTATTAAAATTTGAAGAGAAATAAGGAGTTATGAACAAAATATCATATAAAAGTTAAAAATCTCATCTCATCCATGCAAATAGGATATCTTGAATACGTTGCTCAAAGCAAACCCTTTATCTATTCATGAAAAAATATTTTTTGATATGTTTATACATTATGCCTTCCAAATATTACAATAAAACGCATGCTTACCCTCAAACCACGGAGGAAAATTTTTCCTATACCCCCACCACAATAAAAGAAATTGTAAAACCCCCACAATAATGGGGAAAATTATAAAATCCCCATTTCAGGGGGACTAAATTGTTAAAATCAAAATTTATATCTCCAAGCAACATACTTGTACTCAAGACCTCCTCATTGTGAGGCAACTTGAGTTACCGTATTCATAAAAAGTATTGATGCACGGTTTATTGCTTTTAATATTCATTGTGGAATTTATCTATAATTTGTTGATTCTTGAATTTAGACCGTTGATATTTCATGCCATAATTTAATTCACGTCCACCAATCAAATAGCCAAAAAATTATCATTTTAATTGCATTAGTTTTTATTACTGTTAAGTTGTCAAAAAGAACCCACTTGACCCTAACCACATGCACGAAGCACTACTCCAGATTAACTATGGTTGTCAACAACTTATGACGAACTATCAAACTTTGCTACTTTTCTAGCTCTACGGTGCTTTTTTATTTTTCTATTTACAGCTCAAGTACATATTTCAATGATAGCTCTTGGGATGTAAATTTAATAATATTATCGACTAAGCAGCTATGAAGACAGTACACCGAAAAATGGGAGCTGAACTCCTCAAGCGGGGACTCGAAGCTCGAACTCATCACACCTAAGACGAGACTCTTGCTAGCTGCACTTCACATGTTGGCAGCTTCACGAGGCTTTGGTTCTTAATTTTCATGGAACTGTTGGTCACTTTGTTCAATGGTGCAATGATAAGAAACAAAAGAAAAAAATGATAATGTAGATGGTATGTTAGGTAATGTAAAAGCATAAAGTGAGAAAAGCAGCGTAAATTTTAAATATAAGAATAAACGGGAATGCTTCTATCAAACTTCTATGTAACCTCATTAATTTTTAATATTCAGACGGTTGATGAAAAATCCAATCAATCTATTATGTTTAGCATCACATATAATATTATGAAAACTTTTTCATTTGCCTAATATTCCGTATATGGGCTCTATTTACAAATACGTAAATTCGGCATAATAAAATAATTTATGCAAAATATCAAATTTTAAATAATATTTTCAACATTTAAACCATTTAAAACATCATTATTATATGAATAAATGATTCTATAAATTAATATTACATTCCAATATATATGAAATGAATCTAAGTTTTCTTAATTAACATATGAATGTACTTATTTTTAAAATGAATCCTATACACATATTGTATTTGAATGAAATTTGGTCTCTGAACTAAGTAAGTGATGTTAAATATAATGAATGGATTAGGTCTTCCATTAAACATCAAAATTTTAAAATTTAAGGAGACCATAAGAATGAATAATTAAAGTACATAAAAACGTTAAAAATCTGAAAATTTTTATTTTCTCTTTCGCCTCTCCTGTTAGCGTTACCAAACACGCCTAGAAATATTGGATCGTGCTAGTCAGCTAGCCCTGATGTTCGATATAGATATTCCGTCTAATCCTTGTCATCCTCTTCTCATTCTCATTGCATTTAACCCTTTTGCACGTTCAAAATGATCCATCCATTCGAGAATGAGATACAAAATTTCACTCTTTTTTAACTTTTTAAAATTTCAATATAACTTCACTTTTTTTGAAGTATAGGCACCTTTCCGTACTGCTAATACGTGACAACCTCTCCTCGTCATTTTCTCACGGAAGTGGATTAGACCAGGACATGGCCTGTGAGGACAATCCATAGAATTCTGGGCCCTCCTACCGGACAATTCATGCATTGTCCTACCGCTTTCCATTCTCGCATATCGTTATGAATACTTTGGACATTGGATGGAGATGGTACATGTTTAGAAAAAAAAAAAATCATTTTTGGCACGTAATTTTTTTTTTCACATTTTATAAATTTTTTAATTCTCAATCAAATTTTTTTCACATTTTATAATTTTTTTAATTCTCAATCGAATTTTAGAAATTCTCATACGATTTAAGTGCTGCTTGCAATGGTGAACATGTACATAATCCAATCGGTTTTGCATTATGGCATGCCCTAGTGTGATCCATTGATGTGAGAGAAAAAAATTGCCGCTTGCAACAACGTTCATTAATGCCGCCTACGGAGGCAGTGCCGTAGCCTCTGAGGGGTTTGGTAGCGGGCTATGAAAAACGTGATGGGAAAATGTGAGTTCATTTAAAAGTACTTCATTAAGGGTGTGTTTGCCCATTTGCAAAAGTTTTCAAGTTAAAATTTTTTATGGGCTGTCTGGCATTCGGTATAACTCCAGCGCTGGTTTAAAACTTTTCAAGATGTAGGGGTGTCGGGATAAAAAACGTCCCGTCATGTCTGCGCCATCTGTCAACCTCTCGCTGTTGACATCCCACCCTTGGGCCCAAAGATGGATAAATTGGAACGAGCTCTAAGCCCAAGCAAATTTAAGACAAAAGGAAGTTCAAGCAAGCTAAGTAGGCCCTTCCGAACTCAACCCACGGGAGCAAAGCTCCACCAAGCCTCGAAACAGGCTTTTCAACAAACCAGATCCGGCCCACGAGAGCAAAGCTCCTATAGGCCACCTCAACGTGCTCCACAATGCAGTCCACCAGATTCAACTCACCAGATACAGCAAACGGGCTCTACAATGCAGCCCACCAGATCCAGCCCGCCAAGCCTCAAAAGCAAGCTTCTCTACAACTACCCATCAGGCCTCTACAACGGCCCACCCAAAACAACGGGCTTAGCCAAGTTCAAGCATATGGACCAAGTCCAACACTTCAAGTGGCCTAAGGTCCATGCTCCCACCTCAAGCTCAAGCCCATGGACAAAGTCCAAACAACTCAAGTGGCCCAAAGCCCGCTCCAACACCTATAAAAGGAGGAGCACCCCCCCTCACTTGGGACACACTTGGAGAGGCATCCCATAGGGGAGGACGGGAGTCTGCAGCAAAGCCCCGGCGTCCCGCGTTTTCCCGCTCTCCAAGCTACGAGCTTCTCTTCCACGTTCCCCCTTTCCATCTCTCCTATTCTCTCAAATATTTCATTTTCTCCCTTTTCACGCCGTGTAAACCGCCTCGGGTTGGCAGATTTGCCATATTTGCTTCAATCCGAAGGCCGGAATCCGAGCTCTGTACGATTAGTGTCTTATTTAATTGAAAACAGGGACTGATCCCCCTTCAAAGATCAGTGACGACTCCATTTTCTTTATTTTTGCGTGCGTATTCGAGTTAACGCCCCGGCAAGGCGGGTGCACGCGGGGTCCACGGATTCCAGCATAATACTCTGCCGTTATGCTGTCAGATTTGTGACTTGATCCGTGTACGGAAAGCCCTGTCTTAGCCGTTATGCTGCCGAATCCACAAGAAAACACCCATATGCCAGATTTTATCTAAAAACCGTGAATCCTAACACGTTTTATCCCATGTTGATGCAGGAAAACTAAGCCCACGCTGTTGTCTTGGAGGCGTTGAAAACCCATTCAATACGATCCAGATTTCCAAGGCGCGGAAAACCATTCCAAGCCCATCGTAGCGCTCGCAACGGGTGCTACACTCACTGTACGCCAATGCAGCCCGGAATCAGTCCTTGTATAAACACGATTCGGCTTCCAGCTGAAGTCGGGCGGTAACATCCACGTAGTCGGTTGCGTTGACCAGAAATGGACAGACGTTGAAGTCATCATCAGCATAAATGCTGGTTATTCTTCGCACAGTACGAACGACACAATTTTGACAACTTTTCATCCCCCTAAACACGTCACAAAATTTCAACGATTTCCAAACAAACTCTTAATCTAAAACTTGTCACTCTTCATAACTACTCTTTTTTACATTATTTTTTATACATCTTTCTATACAACAACCCTACTTTTCAATCATTTCTACACAACTATCAATACAACTAACCTATTTATTTTAAATTTATTCTCTTTATTCTTCATCATTACCCCAACAATATCACATCATTTCTACTAATTTGACAACTTTTACATAAAAAACTTTTCATCAAAAGTTTTACAACTTCCCAAACATACCCTAATTATTTAATTATTATATTTTTCACATTTATTTCTATATTCTAATTATTTTTTTATTAATTATTTTAAAGCAAATCTATTTATTTTAATTTTATCCTATCAGTCACATAAAGGGTGTGTTTGGGAAGTTGTAAAATTTTTAAAGAAATTTTTTTTATGTAAAAGTTGTCAAATTAGTAGAAAATGATGTGATATTGTAGGGGTAATGATGAGGAGTAAAGAGAATAAATTTAAAATAAAAAGGATAGTTGTATTGGTAGTTGTGTAGAAATGATTAAAAAGTAGGATTATTATATAGAAAAATATGTATAGAATAATTTAAAAAAGAGTAGTTACGGAGAGTGATAAGTTTTAGATTGAAAAGTTTTAACTCGACAACTTTTGCAAATTGCCAAACACACCCAAAATTTCAAAATATCCTATTTTCTATTCCTACTAAATACCACGTTTACCCCAACTTTTACTCTCACAAACGTCACCTACAATCTACGTCCATTTCCACTGCCCATCGGAGATTCCCGGCGCATTGATATATGATGGTGGCAGAGAGCAAAAGCGTCCTGCCAAAGAAGGACAAAAATATCGGGAGACAAGGTGGGAAGGAAGACGATGCGATTCAATTTATCGTGAGAAGACGGGTTCTTATCGCCGGTTCCTTGCGCCACTGACTGAGGCGGTCTGGCTGGCTGCTGCCATCACGTCGGAGCAGGACGCCAAACTGCTACATCGCAATGTACGAATTTGTACAGCGCCAGGAACTGGATGCACCCAAAGTCTGTAAAATCAAAACCGTCCATCACCTTAAACGCATGTAGTTAATTAAGAGCGGTTCCAAACCATACAGATTCTTGAATCGAATTTACGTTTAGGTCAAATTTGTATTTAGAATAAGAATGTAATCATATATATTGAAAATAAGTAAAATCATATTAAGAATGGATAAAATTGTATTAAAAATAAAAATACCAATTGAAACGACTACCTTAGAAATTAAAAAGTTGTATTGAAAATGCCATACAAATTTAATTCAAAAATCTTATATAACTTGTAACACGCCATACTATTTTCATTTAGGATTATCCCAAGGAGCTCCACTATTTTCATTTAGAATTATCCTAAAGAGTGCCGACTGACTGCAAAGCTAGGTCCAAAAATTCACAAAAGCATATTCCCCCTGAAAGGGTTTACATTAGTGATGGGAATCGGGCAGGCTATACCAGGTAAAAATTTGCTTAATCCTGACCTTACTTTTTAAAAATTGAATTTGATCCTCTTTTTATACCGGGTCGGGATAAAATTGGTTTGACCGTCACTGTTTTTTAATAAATTACGGGACAAACTTCGAGTTGGTATCGAACCAGTTTCGTGATAACAGGTTGAGTCAAAAATACGGGTCAAATAAGATAATTTTAAAAATTTATAAACCTATCAAACATAAATATACATCTATACTAAATTTAAATATTATATACTTCACTATTTCACTAATTATTAAAAAAATAATTAAGAAAACAAAATATTTAAAAATATAATATAAATTTATTAAAATAAGTTAATATACAATTACACAAGTGTTATATATGTAAAAATTCTTTTTATTAATTCTTATATTGTTTTCTGAATAAATTGATTCTTCTATTGTTGATATAATTGATTATAAAAAAGTGAAAATTTTGAAAGAAAATAATAATAATATTTAAACATAAGCTTATAATTTTTAATAAATTAACATATGCAGGACAGATCGGACTCTTCGGGTCAGGACATGGTCGACCCACCCCAACTCTATTTTCGAATTTGAGTCAAAATTTCTAACACATCCCTATTCTGGGTCAAAAATATATTAGTTTTACCTAGCAAAAAATGAGTTGGGTTAAAGCCAGGTCACAGGTCGACCCGCCCCAATTCTCACCCCTAGTTTACATTGGAATTTATTAAGCATGCGTGGAAGTCAATCAAAATTATTAAAATAGCAGTCAACGATCACAAGCACGAGTCACCAATGTAAAAGTTGTTGATGGTATATGTTTCATGTTTACCAGCATTTCTTCCCCCATTTAAGAATGGGAATTTCCAAAAGACTGTCTTTAATATTTTCTTGCCGAAGTTATAAAATTTATTTAACACCTTGGCCTCGACGTACTTTAACCTAGGTTTCCAAGGCTCATGCAACACATGCAGCCTAATATAAGATGCATGTCATCTGTTAATCAAAGACAGCATCTGCATAATTCAAATAAAAACAAATCGATAAAAATGGCATCATGTGCTTTTCGCTACTATAGATGCCTCTGGAGTCGAACAAATAGAACTGGAAACTTTCAATGCAAGCAAAATTGCTAGGCTGTGGTCGGAGTATTTCCCAGAGTAACATAATAAAACATGAGACAAATCTTCCATCTGTCGTTCCTACAAGGAGACAACCTTGAACTTGTGAAATCACTCTCCTACCGAGCTGCTTGTGTAGATGGCATAGATTCAAAGTTCTTTGCCAGCATATATGTGCGCATTGATACTTGTTTGGTGTTTTCAATAATCTGCTCATACCTGAAGATGGCATGAAATCAAGAGGAAAAATGCATGATAATTGGTTTTGAAACTGTCATCTGAAGAAAAAAGAACTATGATGAGATGTGAAACTTACACGTTGAGATGGTTGGGTTCCATTACAACAGTTCCTGACTTTGAGTCAATCTTAGCATCCAGCTTCGCATTCCGGACAAGGTTGACAATCCATCTCTCAGCCTCATCATAGCTCATATTCAGCTTCTCAGCGAGCATACTGTTAGAATTTCACAATATATCAATAAAAGTCAAACATCCATTTTGGTAAATTTGGAAACCACAGTTTTAAAGGCATGCTAATAAACAAACAAAAGAGGAGAAACATAATATCTATATGAATCAGCAACCTTCCAGGAGAAAGCAGTATGCATTGGCATCAACCGTGTCAGGTTAAGTCTGGAAAGGAGAAGAAATTAGTGCATACGCATACATGCATTGTGGCAACTGCTAATTTCTGTTCTTCAGTTCTTGGTGAACAATGGTGAAACAAGCATACTCTTTTAAGTCATCTTCATAACCTATCAGTGTTACTCTGCTGTCACCTAAAAACTGTGATGTTAATAGTTTGACTGTAGTTTTAGAAAAGAATCTGAAGTGTCAGGGGCTCGGTCCCAAGTGTTGCTTTATTTTGGATACTAGGACCATGATGATTGGACCATTGGACATGCTTCTAATAAAGCATTTTTCTCACTTGATTTTCTTGACCCTTTTAAACTTTTTTTTTTTTTTGGAAACTCTCTGTCTCTCCCTCTCTCTCATAATCTTGATCATATATATCTTATCATTCAATGAAAAATGAAGAACCTCAACCAGCTTACAGACTTACAAATATCCAGCACGTTATAGAAATTCTATCAGGCACTATTAAAAAAATAATCAACCATCACAATCATGGATGAAGTATACCAAACACATGAATAATGGTGCAAATAAAAAAATTTATGTGAGTGAACCACCAAATAGAAAGTACCCACCCAATATCAATGCGCTGGTGTATGCGGCAATAAGTTTCAAATATGAAAAGACGAGCATTTTCAAGGAATTCGTCTCTCAAAGGCACTGTACTAAAGTTTGCATCTTCAACTCGCTTCCCAAGAAAAGGATCATTCAGTATCACCTGCAATGGCATTTTTAAATTCCAGAAGAGGCCTAATTCAGATGCCAGTTAAAATATTATGGAATATTCAAATCATTTAAATTTGATTTAATTTCTCATGTAAAAGACGCATCCTTCTGCATGTTCGGTATTCAAAACAAGAATAGTTTAACTTGCAATAGAGGCTTAGACATCTGAACATGTTAATAAAAAAAGCAACTTACATCCTCACACTCACGAAGCTTCTTTTGTGCTCCCTCAAAATCATAGTTAACATACAAGCACTCAAGGAACTCAGTGATAGGGTCTTTGTAGGAGTATTGCTCCTGCTGGATGACTTTGATCAAGTCCTTCAGTACATTTCTCCTCCTTTTGTTAACAATAACTGCAGTGGCAACATAACGCAGAAGATGATGTGCGTTTGTCTGAATAGCATTAAGATACCTGCAAAATAAGAGAGATTGTACAACACAGAAAGCATATTGTCAGGTTGTGGTGCATGAAACATAAACATAATGACATTAATCCTTTAAAGGTATAGCAAATATAACTATTACAAGCCCACGTGAGAGCAGAATGTTGCCAACTAAACACATCGAGACAAGATTATAAAGCAGAAGTTGTTGGATTAAATACTTGATCGTAGAAGAGCACTGTGTATAACTGACTTGAAGCTTATGAAAACTCGCAGCATGACACTGCCAGCATTTTTATTCTAGGCTGGTCAGTAATCACTCTCAAATTAAGGCAACATATTGGCCAAATAATACTAATTCTAATTGCAAGCAAATCTGGCCCCAAAATATCTTAGACTAACTGACCAAATACCCCCAAATCGCAGATCTTGTAAAATTTTGAATTGGTAATATTATTCCAATAGCCTGGTCAGTAATGCTTACCAAAACAGAGGGATAACAATGGCACGATTATTAACATAAGAAATGAATGCACTGCAAAAAAAGTCTCAACTTGCGGCTGTAGTTGCTCTGCATAACTATAGTATTGTAATTTTTGGCAATGAAATGTGGACCCATTAATCAGTGGTAGCCAAAAAGAAGAAAAACACATTGTTAAGACATGCTACAAGAAGTGCTATAAAGAAGAGAAGGCAATGCAGAGATTGAAAAATATTAAGCAGATTCTTCTGAGATTAAGTCATCCATAACAAACAGTATTGGTTTAAAAAAATTGGTAATTAGAAGTGCAGAAGGCAGACCTGTCTTGAAAGAATAGATCAATGATGCCATTTCTGCCATTTTCATGATTGAAAAATATGAAGAGGCTCCAATGCATCAGCCATATTCTATTTTGCAACTGATTGAGAGGTGAAGAAAAATTCTGCAACATAAGAATCACAATTAAAGAGAACAATATGAGGGTTCATGTAATTGTTGCAAATACAAGTAAAATTGATATAAGGCTACTCAACATTCTGTGACATAATTTGTAACATGATTAAGAAGAAAATAATACAAGGAATGAAACAAGTACCTTTGAATCAATTATCTCCTTTAATCGGTTGAGTTCTTCGAGAGCAATGTCCCAATTCTGCATCAAAATCTCTGCTGCAAGCTTTCCCCATAGTGCACTAAAATTTCTATCGCTATTTGTACACAAAGTACGATATTGGTACAGATAATCAGCTGCGCCGGAGTAGTTTCCACACTCAAATTGAAATTTAGCATACTGATATAATGCTTCTATCTGCTCTGGACCAATCTGTTCACAAAATGTGGTTATGTATTCCCTCTATTCACAACATTTAAATGATAATAAAGTGCACGAAAGCTCAACCAAAAATTAATAAAAGAAACAAGGAAGATAATTAATGTCTTAGCTCTTAACATTATCATGTGAACAGAACTTCAAATTTTCATTACTATATGCTAAAATCATGTAGCCAATAATTCAATGGTATTGCTGTGGACCTTCATGATATATAAGTCCAGCAACCTCCAATGACTCAATTTTTAACCACCGATACAGTTTTCTTACCTATGTACTATGTTTGCTGCTCAAGAGGAATTGCCACAATACAGATGACAACCAGACATATAGCAGACCATGAGGTCCAGAAACAAGGAAGACAATTAATGTCTTAGCTCTTAACATTATCATGTGAACAGAACTTCAAATTTTCATTACTATATGCTAAAATCATGTAGCCAATAATTCAATGGTATTACTGTGGACCTTCATGATATATAAAGTCCAGCAACCCCCAATGACTCAATTTTTAACCACCGATACAGTTTTCTTACCTATGTACTATGTTTGCTGCTCAAGAGGAATTGCCACAATACAGATGACAACCAGACATATAGCAGACCATGAGGTCCCACCTGCTACAGGGCAAGGGAAATAAATAACCATACCAATTCACCAAGATCATGGAGAGGCTCTCCCTGATTCCTTGGAACACCAACATCTAACACCTTGTACCTCAATCACAGTAACAATAATTTCGTTTTTCTCATTAAATTGCATTTCCCAAAACAATGGTAATCAATGATAAAAACTTTATAAACAGGGAAATAATAGGCAATGCACATTTTTTTACCAGCCATAATCTAAAGCACAGAATGCCAACAACCAAACTTAGTACCGTAGTGGTGTAATTACAGGCTAACGGACTCTGAAAGCTGCAAAATAGAACAAACGTCGTAATACCTGAAACCGATCATTCAACATCTGAAGATTGTACTGCTTATCAGGACGGAGTTCCTGGACCAAATTAGCATTTTGAAGAAAAGATACCAATGGAGCGGCAGACTCCTCTAGGGATTTCAATCTCGTGACGACCTCAACTCGCCTATCCACCATATCTGCACCCCCCAAGAAAAAAAATTAAATAATTCAAATCACAACTAGGTAACGAAAAAAAATCCTGATTTTAGAGTCATATTTAGAGCATTTGACAAAAAGGGCAGCACCGCTGCAGAGTCCCTACACAATGATTAGCAGCGTGGAATATAGAAATAGAAATAGAACCTTCCGTTCGATTAACATGCAGATTCAGCATTATGCATTCCGCTGGAAGGTCAGAATAAAGCGCAATTCGAAATTCATGTGCGAAAAAAAAAAAAAAAACCAAACTAGAACCCTAATATCTAAAACTGTCACAACAAAGGTAAATTTCTATGAAGTCACGAAAAAACACCTTGAGGAACTTCTTCAGTGGGGTAGAGGCTCTTATGGATATCCATAGCATAATCAACCATGTTGGTTTTGCTAAGAAGTTCGATCTTCGCCTTGAGGATAACATCATCGGCATAAAGCTGCCGCTCCTGAAGGAATTCAAGGAGAGGAAATACGAGATGCCTGTCTAGGTGGGGAGCTATGAGACGGGTTAAATCGTAATTCGCCATCAGCAAACACTGGTGCTGAGCCGAGTCGCGATGAGAAACAGAGAACGAGCACTACCGAAGAATTAGGGCAGTCGAGTGAAAAAAGCTCCACTGCGGCGTTAGAAAGGCCGTTTTAAATAAGGGAAGAGTACTGCGTGCTGTTACCGTGTTTGCAGGATGCGCGGATTAGTGCCGCTGCTACTAAAAAAGATGCCAGCGCCTCTTAGTTAAAATACAACCATTAGAATAAGAAAAGTTATATTAAAATATGAAAAATTATATTCACCCTCAAACAAATACGAAAAATTATATTAAAAATAAAAAACTGCCTTGAAAATAAAAAAAATAGACTGAATCTTGTATGACTTTAAACAGGCCTCAGTTGGATATATCAAATAATTTACTATTACTTTATAATTCAATTTTAAACTGTAATGATGAAAAATTAATTGATTCGGCTTGATTAATTCATTTACTATGGATGTGTTTAGGAATGAATAAAACTTTTAATGAAATATTTTATAAAATAAAATTGTAAAGTGATGTGACATGACGAACATAATGACGATGACCAAAAAAATAAAGCTAAAATATATAAATTAATTGTACAGATAGTTACGTATAAATTATTAAAAAATACATGAGTTGTATAAGAAAATATGATAGTTATAAAAAGTGAAAAATGTTAACTGGTATTATTTTATACATTACCAAATACACCTCATGACAACGTTCACTATTTTACTTATATCCAGTTCACGCAGCTACACCTGTTGCGATATTAAAATATTATATTTGACGAGTTCGACTTCTATGCCTCTAATCTCACTAATTCGCTTCAGTAAAATCGTATAAAATAATTAATCTATAGAGGATACATATTTTAGATAGTTAAGATATTTTTTTTTTGATGAAATGGATACACAACCCTAGCCCGATCCCCTTTCAGTTTGGAAAGGAATTGGGCGAGGGGGATCCAGAAAAATTATTTCCCAAAAAATTATCTATACAAAGTTTCCCCAAAAGTTGTTGGGGAGGTTGATCCCACAAAAAAAGGTGATCAGAAACAGAAAAAGACATTAAGTCAGCTAAATCATGGGCCACCGCGTTTCCACGCCTAAGAACATGATGGACAGATATGTGGGTGGCCCGGGATAGGAAAGCCTTGATTTCGTCAATTATGACCCCCACCGGTGCGCGAATCGGTACATCCACAGTCAAAAAGTTACAAAGGAGGAAGGAGTCCGTTTCGATGAGTATGCGCGTAAGCGAGAGCTGGGTAGCCCACCTGACAGCCAACAGAAAAGCGTGGCCCTCCATGAGGAGGGGCTCCATGTTTTCCCTCCGTTTCCAATCCTAAGCAGCTATAAAGCGCCCTCCGGAATCCCTGACAATCGCAGCAAAGCCCATGGAGAGTCTGTCCCTGCTCTTCCTAGCATCCACATTTATCTTGAAAGCTTCCCCTGGTGGTTTCATCCAACGCGGCACCAGAATTTGGTCCAGGCAACCCCCCTGGATGATAGGCTCGGCTCGCATATACTCCTCGTAGAACCCTTCGCACCAATCAAAGGTTCCTTCAAAATCCGGTCGGGTCCCATTTTCCCTAAAAGTGTTACGAAGGTACCACACCCTCCAACAGCAAAGGATGAACACAGCTAGGTCAGCAGCCCTTTTTTGATGGGTTAGCGATCTCAATATTTCATGAATGGAGAGCTGTTGTGAGGATGCCCCCGCCAATCTTCTACAGCTCCCCCCACTGGACAGACATCCAAGGAATAGGTGATCAATGTCCTCCGTCTCGGCCCTACAAAACAGACATAAGGGCTCCACCGCTATTCCCCGATCACACAAATTCTGCAGCGTGGGTAAAGCATTCTTGAACAATCTCCACCCAAAAATTTGCACCTTGCTAAGTAGCGAAGTTCACCAAATTGCACGATAGAAAGTCGCATCCCCAGGGTCCTCAGCACCAGTGCAAAGCATTCTGTATGCGGACTTTACCGTAAACACACCGTTTGGCTCATACCTCCAAGATAGGCAGTCATCCTCAATATTCGGGGATAGAGGGATAGAGGAGATACCATGCCAGCCGTGCTCTCCCACCACAGAAAGAATAAGATCCCTATTCTATGTCCGCACCGCACCGTTTATAAAATGGCTAACTGGCACATTATCCGAAATAGAATACGGGAGAGGCCCGACCTTTTGTAGCTTGTTGTCCGTCCACCTATCATTGAAAAAACTGACCCTGACCCCGCTTCCAATCCGCCACATGCACCCGTTTTTTATTACCTCTCTAGCCTTCAGGATACACCTCCAGGTGAAAGAATCTGATGGTTTCGGCTTGCAGGCCCATATATCATCACATGGGAAATACTTTGCTTTTAGAACCCTTGAACACAAAGAGTCGGTTGAAGTAGATAACCGCCAAACTTGTTTTGCCAGAAGAGCAAGATTGAATTTATGTATGTCTCTGAAACCAAGGTCGCCCGACAACTTTGAGGTGCACATGTCTCTCCACGATACCCAGCTCATCTTCCGTTTGTTTCCGTTTTCCCCCCCACCAAAATCGGCTCAGCAGCCCGTTAATTTCATTACATAGCGATTTAGGAAGCAAAAATATGCTCATAGTGTATGTCGGGATAGTTAAGATATTGAATTCCTATCTTATGGATCTTTTTAATAAAAGAAATCACTTTTAATAGATTTTAAATTGCTCTTGAGTAATTATCAATTTTAAAAACGATGCGAATTATGGAGAGAGGTGATTTTTGATATTCACATAAAATAAATAATATTAAATATGAGATAAGATCTGGTTAGGCTAGCCTGAATAAAGGCTTATTATGTTAATAGAACCAAATGTATAGAAGCCAAACTCATATTTAATTGAGAATGTATTTAGTTTAATTTAGAAATAGATATAGGTGAGTCATAAACAAGTATGATTTTATCATAATTCTCATTGATTTAAATATAATGAAGAGATTAGAGTTTGCATCAATTATCAAGATCTTAAAATTAGAAGGATTAATGACTTCTATGTAATTTAGAACTGTAGTTTAAAATATTAGACTTGATTAAGAATATATTAGCTTAATTTAAAATAAAACTAGGTGAGTCACAAAATAAGTATAAATGGTCTATGAGTCTATATATGATAGTGCAAAAATAAAAGCAATAAAGTGACGATGAAAAAAATAGAGTGATAGAGTAATATGACGTGATAAAAGTAATAATTAAATATAAAAAGAATTGCTGCCTTAGTGGTATGTGGACTCGCACCATCAGCTGGGTGTCCATGGTTCAATACTCAACAAGAGCATTTGCACGTGGACGTTGGTATTGACGTTTATTCTCCCCAAGTTCCGGTGGGAGCGTCACTGGTTATGCTATTTATGAAATATTGTTATCATTTGAAATAATGTAATATATGAATGCATATAAAAAAATATAAAAAATTAAGTTAAAATAGACAAAATGTTATAAAAATGTGGAAAATGATTAGAATACAAATATACTAATTGAAAAAGTAGGTAATAGGGTGATTAAGATGCAAATCGTATTAAAAGGTATGTATGAATTAGTAATGTATTCCTTAAAATTTTTACGTGCTTCTCAATAGACCCTTGAAGTTGAAATAACCCTCACTAAAATTTTATCTTACATGTGACTTACACAAATTTCCGATTAAAATGATTTTACACTATATTGTTAAATAAATAATTAAAAATGAGAAATGAAAATCATAAAATGGTGCAAGGGCAGTCAACTTGAATCGGCTAATACTTGCTCAAATGAGAACGGTTCTACATAAACTACGCCTATTTAACATGTATTATGTTACACTTAGATACTGATTATATATTTTTTATTTTCTATAAATATGTGAGCCTTAGCCGTATTATTTTTTCTTGTAAAATTTGATAATTTTAAATTTATTTAATATATTACTTTATTTTTAAAATGAAAATAAAGTGAAGACGAAGAGGGAGTAGATTCTCTTTTGAACTGGTATTTTATTTTGATTTTTATTATATGATTTCTTTATTTCCATTAATTTTTCAAAAATTAAGAACATATCAAATAGTTTTTAAAATATTCAAATTTCATATAAAAATACAATGGGGATCTCATATTTATAAAAAATGAAAAAACAAAAAAAATTATTTTACGGCTGGATGGATCGTTTGATTATGTAAATATACTAATAAATTGCTTTGCATGTAAAATAGTTTACAGATTAACTAATGTAAAATTCTGGTGTGTTCGTTTGTAATGAGAAAGTGAGGGAAAAATGCTAGTTGTGTTCGTTTGTAATGAGAAAAGTGCTAGCCGAGTAAATAAGAGAGAGAACGAGAGTAACATACCGAGAAAGAGTAATACATTTGAGTAAAATTGACTTAAATTAATACGAAAACTAAGTAAACTTTTTATATGAAATTATATGAAAAATTAAACAAACACTAAAATAGAAAACAATAATAAGAAAAAACAATGCTATTAAATAACTAATAAATCGAATCATATCAAAAATGTCTAAAACAAGGTGGAAAGTGGTGTAAAATATCTCCCTTCACCCAATAGAGTCATCTAGGCATTTAAATATGAACCATTAATCTCTTTACCTATTCACAATGATCGATGAGGTTAGAATGAAACCAAAAGACGGGATGAGAAGAAATTATTATGTATTCAAAATGAAAAGAAAATAATATTAAAAAAATAAAATTTACTTTGAAAAATGAAAAATTATATTAAAGTTGAAAAGTTGTATTCAGAACGGAAAATCTAATACTATCTCATTCCAAGTTCTAAATCATATAAAATTCTTGAATTGAATCTATATTACCATTTCCAAATTAATTTCTCAATTCTTAAAACAGTTTTTTCAATTTTCAACACAACTTTACCTATTTTCAATACAACTTTATTCATTCGCCATACAAATTATTATATTATCATCATAGATATAAATTCGATTTAAGAATTTTGTATGGTTTGTAATGAAGGCTCATTTAACTAACATTTCAATGGGGTCCATTTTTGAGCCCAATGCTCAGGTGTGTTGGTACTTACGCTAATATTACATGCTACAAGTCCCTGTTTTCTAATTTTTTTAGGAATCGTAACTCCTTTGATACATATTTTTTTATTGATATTTATACATTATGACAACTAATAGTATAATCAAGTAAATTTATAATCCTCACAGCACCAAGGGAATTTTTCTATAAACTCCGATACGAGGGGGAAATTTGTATGATAATCCTACGCAAGAAGGAATTATAAAACCTCCACATCCTAACTGGGGAGGACTCACGCAAGCAATTGCTAGGAACTTGTGCCATCTGCATAGAAAGGCTCCGAGTTTACCACAACAGCAACTGCCATCATGGTTTTCCTCTGATACATAGTCGGATATACATCATTTAAGGAAAATTTGGAAAAATGCGATGAGATGATTGAGTTATAAGACAAGAAATAAAAAAATATGATCCATCTTGTAATGATTTAAAACTTAATAGATTTATTTTGCAAATAGCCAGAACTTGTATGCTTATTCGCAATTATGTAAAGTTGCATGGATTTTCAAAAAAATAAAATAAAAAATAAAATAAAATTGCATGGCCTATTTTACAAATACCCACAACCATAGAAACTTTATGCTTGCTTTGCTAACGGGGCAAGGAAGGACGATTCCCTATTCGTTCCTTGTCGCATGAAAAATTAATCTTATACACTGCGAATGCTACCTAAAATGTATGCACATCCGACCGATCCCGGCGGATCATGTTAGCAAGAAAATCTCATCTGATCAATACAAATGACTATATTCAGAATCCCAGCCGTCCATTTAACAAATTTGACCTTTCGTCAATGCATTCCGCGTCTATTCTCTCCTCTCATCATCAAAAGAAAATATTTATTTCTTAATCAATTAATGGAAATACCATTTTCTTTTCTTGAGAGATAATTGTTGAGACGGTTGCCACTGAGATGAATCAAATCTCACACGTAGATTCACGTGGGCGTGTGCAGACTATTTCCATGTTCCTCTAGCCCTTGCGATACAATTTCTGAAATATAATCCGTTTCTTCTTGCCTGAAGCTGGAGACGAGATATGCAGGCAGAGAGAGATGGGAAGAGCGTTTGTGTATGTGATTCTTGGGGGAGGTGTCGCAGCTGGCTATGCAGCTCTTGAATTCTCAAGAAGAGGAATATCTCTTGGAGACCTTTGCATCATTTCTGAAGAGCCAGTATTGCTCTTGTCTTCTTTATTTCTGTTGTTTTCTCCCCTCCATCGTGCTTCTCATCATCCATTAGGGATTTCTGGGTATGTTTGTCTATGTATTTCATGGACAAATGTTCGTAGCTGAATTTTTCAATGCCCAGAAACCGAAGTGTTCAAGTTCTTGCCTGGTATTTCATGACGCTAAATTGGTAGAAATTCGTGTTCTCACACATCTGTGCCGAAGTGGTATATGCATGACCCTGGAAAATTCAGTTTCCCGTAGTTACCTATAATCTACCGAATCTGCTTCGCAGTTGGAAGTAAAGTGCTGGTCTGTTTGGCCACAGTAGAGGTTCCGGTGTGATGCCAAGTTCTACTCTGTCTATTTGCTCTGAGGTTTTGTTCGGGGGAAAAATTTACGGAAATTTTTTTAAAAGAGTGAGAGTGTGATGGATACAATAAGGATGATGATCAGGGTCAAGAGAATAAAGCTAAAATTGATAGGGTAGTTGTATGAAAAGATGTAAAAAATAATTAAAATATTGAGGTAATAATAGAAAAAATAGGGTAATCAGGTAGTTAAAATAACAAATTATATCAAAAGGTATGAAAGATGAAGTGGGAATTTTTTTTCCCTTTTACCAAACGACACTGAGTGTACCTCAAAAAAATGGAGAAAAAAGAGTTGGAGTTATTTAGATGATGCCTGATTGAAAGAATTGCAGTTCTTTTCTTCAATTGACGAGTGATTTTTTTTTTTTTTTTTATTCAAGGGGGCTTACATGATGCCTAATCAAAAGTGCTAATCTTTTCATTCGATACAGAAGTTCTATCAAACATCCTGCCTTTGGTTGTTAAGCAGATTGAGCGAGTGGTTGGTTCTATCTTAAAGTGGGGATCCTTCATATCTTACCTGACACTGGATTCTAGCTGTATGACAGGTGGATTTGAGATTGCAGGCTGTGTGTAACATATGACAATTGGATGCTTGGTATGTGGGAGGAAGATTTTATGGTGGAACAAAAATTGTTCAATCAGAAATTGAATATACTCTCCTTGTGAGAGAATGCTTTGAATGAACAGGCCCAGTTGTTTGACTGGCAATATGCTGATTTTTTCAATGCATGCAATAAACCAGATGATCATACCAACTGAATTCCTAGATGAAAAGGAAATTTCATAACATGGCCTTAACAGATATCCAATTTATTCAGTAACAAATGAATGGGGAAGTTCTTATTCCAAACACAAAATTAGAAGCTGGTCATTTCTGCTTGGAAGAATATCGAATGGAAGATGAAACTGCTGTTTATCAACCTGACCACTCGATAAACTAATGTGGTTGAACACTTTTTTGTGATCAAAATCATTCGCAGGGAATGGCATGGCGAAAGTCTTACCTCTCTCTAACCAGGAACTTTCCACTAGACAAGCTAATCATTCAGCTGGTTAAATTTTTATTGACAAGTGAATCATTGTTGTGCAATTTTAATTGTGCTGCAAAGCATCTTCTCTATGCCCACTTTATTATATTTGCACGTTGAATTTTTCCCCTCTTAAAATGATTATGTGTATTTCTTTCTGCTAATCATAAATTCATATGCCATTGATTTTATTTTTCTTGCAGTTTGCACCTTACGAGCGACCTGCATTGAGCAAAGGGTTTTTACTGCCAGAAGGTATCTTTTTGTCTATCTGGGATGCATGGTATTTAGTTGCTAAAATCATAAAATAATACATCTTTTTTCGTTGTTTCCACTGATTATATGTTTATCACGCGCTCCTTCCTTCCCGGTCATCTCTATAGAGAAAATGTGTTGGAAACAAATATGTTAATATGTACTTTGGTTTTCTGGGTCCAATCATATGTGATTTTCTACCGCAAGTAAAACTATATATGTAGGTTTGACTGAAACAGGCACATGTTGACCTCTCTTATCAGATGCCATTTCTTTCTTTCATAAAATTTGGGTCAATCCAAGCACAACAAATAGATCAAAGAGAAACACGTTTCCAAGAGCTTTCACTGATGGGTAGTGATATTTTCTGGGTTGACTTTGATTTTGCTAAAATCTCTGCCCATTGTTGTGATCTGGAATTTTAAACGAAAGAAAGTGCTCCATTGAATGTTATGTGCATTTTGGATCACTTGCGAATTGTATTGCAGACATGCAGTTTGACAACTTGGTTCCCTGTACTTTGGTAATTGGTATCTTGTTAGATTCGTGTCCACCCTAGTTCATGAGAACATAAACATTCTTGCCATCAGATGTAGTAGCTCAACAGTTCATAGATCAGAGAAAGAGCATTTGGATGGAGCACTATTTTTTAAAACCTTTTCCCATCTGAAAAAGTTGAAGTTATTTCTTGGTCTAGAACTTTTATCAAGGACCACCAATATTAGGAAGATGGTATCAGGCAGTGAAGACTCAATTCCTAAGATCTCTTCTTTTTTTGTTGACTTGCTTTCCATAATTTCATTCCAATTCTTCACTCATACACCATCTATGCCTCTTTAAAATTGAAAATTTAACGTGGATCGTACTAGCCCTTCGTCTTTATTGAACATTCGTCATCATTCATGATCCTACCATCCATCTTTCAAGCAATGGTAGGACAAATTCAGCCCCAAGTGGGCAATTAGCTGAAGGTAATCTGGAAATACTTTTTTCATTCGTTAGATTTTTAGCAGCACCAACTACAATAGGGCCCAAGACATCTTAGATCTTGAATAAATCCACATTTACACTTCACTGATCTAGCTCATATGGCATCAAGATCATTGCTTTTATTGCAGTGTTGCTCATACAAGCCTGATGCAGATATGCTCCTCTTTTTCTTCCCTTTCTTTTCCTGTGTATTTCTTTAATCGTAATCATATATGTTGCTGAACTACATAGCTTATGGTGTTTATCTACTGTGATTTTGCAGCTCCTGCAAGACTTCCATCATTTTACACTTGTGTAGGTGCCAATGATGAGAGGCTAACACCAAAATGGTACAGGGAACATGGTAATGGTTACTTTGAGGAAAATATATAAATATTTTTGACGTTTCATTTTCTTTCTTCCCCTATTAATCTGCTTATTCCTTGCTGTCAGGAAAATAATTATATGTTTGGTACTTGTTTGTGTTTGCAATGCATATTGAAAGAATGTCACAAGTGACTGGTGAGTGAAAGAAAGTAACAGAACTGATACCATTCATTCACATATGTGACTGGAAGTAAAGAAATGCATTTTTTTAATCAAAGGTTTGGCGTGCTTAAATATCTGTTTTATTTTCCCTCTACTTTTCCTTCTCCTGGCATCACTACATTTTGGAATGGTTTAACCCTCATACCCTTGAATTGTTTCTTCAAGATTTTGTTCAAATCTTGGAAATCCAGGTCTAATTGAATATCCTCACCTTCCATGGCCTTGGCTTCCAAACACTGGACTGTGGCAACCTTCTTAGTCTTAATCATTTGATGTAATTGACTAATAAATAGTCAGAAATGACATTTGTGCAATAGACCACAATAACATCCAAGCCTGTAGTATATTATGCCACTGTTTCTTTGCCCCGCTCCCCCTTCCCGCACGTCTCCCTTTATTCATGAGTTTCATCCAATTGGGGTAGGGCCCTTGAGATGGATTCTATTGATTTCTTTCGTAACAACCAACAGTCCTCTTTCTTTGTATGTACTGGAGTTGCTGTCTTATCCTCAGACTGACTTTGCAGGAATTGAACTGGTTCTTGGAACTCGAGTCAAATCTGTTGATGTGAGACGCAAAACATTGGTAACAGCACCTGGAGAAACGATCAGCTATAAATTTCTCATCATAGCTACAGGTGCCCGGGTATTGAATCTAACTTGTCAATAGTTGTAGAACCTTTTCTAGACTGAGGAGATTAGTATGGTACATGGTCCATATCATGGTAGTTGATCAGGTGGGTTCCATTGTGCATGTGTTGCAGCACAAAAATTAAAAAATTTCTGTTTCTGTGAATTTCTTTTTAAAAAAAAAAAAATGAAGAAAGGTTCTGGGTGAAGTATCTGTTTCCACTGTAATGGTGGGCTATGCTCATGGGCAGATGACATGTTTTCTGTTAGAATTCTGTTCCTTATGCTAGTTGCCTTTGCATTTCTTATTGCTAGAATTTGACTCATTTGTCTTGCATTAGCTGTCGCTATTGGTGATTTTGATGGTCCCCTAGAAAGTGAGTAGCACATTTATAAAAAGTATCACATTTGCTGGGTTTGAAATGAAATAACTTTGTCAACAGGCTTTGAAACTTGAGGAATTTGGAGTGATGGGATCAAATGCTGAAAATGTCTGTTATTTGCGTAATCTGACTGATGCCACCAGGCTTGTGGATGTGATGAAGTCTTGTGCTGGTGGGAAAGCAGTTGTCATTGGTGGTGGCTACATAGGCATGGAATGTGCTGCTTCCTTGGCCATAAATAAAATACAAGTGACCATGGTCTTCCCGGAGAAGCATTGTAGTAAGGCTTTTACTTTCTATGCTGTTATTCACTGGTTTTTTTTTTTTAAAGGAGTTATTCATTGCATTTGATTTGACAATTAACAACAATAAAGATCCTTTCTCAATAGTAATAACCCTTTGATCATCTCAATGGAAGGTATTGGATGATATGTCAATTGAGTAAGATAAGTAACTTAGGGCATGTTTGGTATTCAGCATATATGTATGGTATGGTATGCTATGCTATGAGAGCACATTGACCAACACATGATTTTACAACCTAACAACCCTATTTTTCCAACATTACGCCCATATTCTAATTATTTTTCCTTTCAATTACCCTATTTATTTCAACTCTACCCCTATTATTTCATATCAATCATACAATTCTCAAAATATTCTCTTTTTTATTACCATCCCATACTACAAATTTTTCGCATTTTACAATCCCAAACATGCCCTTAAGGTTACTAAAAATGGAGACCCATTACAATGAAAGAATGTAATTTCATTCAATGAACCACTCTATAGTGGATGTTTCTTCTATGAAAATGCTACGGGAGACGTTTCTAAAAACTGCAATCACTTGTGGTTTCGACAGTTTCAAAGTTGTTTACGCCCAAGATTGCCGAGTTCTATGAGGAATACTACAAGTCAAGGGGTGTGGAGTTCATCAAAGGAAATGTCTTGTCATCATTTGAGACTGATTCAACTGGCAAGGTATTTCCTTAAAGTTTTTATGATCATTCTTTGTCCGAGCCTTGTTCATACATTCACTTGCTTCTAAATCCTTGTTGACACTCATGCTGCTAACGATAAAAACTGAAACATGTACATCCTATCTAAATTGCGCTGATTGGAAGTTTTTAGTTCATGTGCCTTGAAATGTGACCATTTCGGTCGTTTGGCTATGAAGTAAATTGTTGTTTTCATCCCAGCTTTTCATTTATTCTGCATTCAGTAGTGGACATCAGGTTATGGAGCAATCCAAATTGAGTCTTCTTTTTCCCTATTAAAAATATGATTAAATTGACTCAAGAGGCCTTCCGACTGTGATTCGGCATGGGTGCAAAGTTGGAACAGGGTGTCTCATTGCGTTGTGATTTTCGTTTTTGCATTGCTCTCAGTCTGCTTTCCTCTCATAATGCCATGCAAAAATTTTCTTATCTTTTCCCCCCTGCTCTCTAGGTAACATCCGTCATTCTTAGAGATGGAACCCACCTGGCAGCCGATATGTTTGTGGTGGGGATTGGCATCCGACCTAATACAGGCCTTTTTGAAGGCCAGCTAGCGCTGGATAAAGGTGGCATCAAAGTCAATGGGCAAATGCAAACAAGCAACAGCTCTGTCTACGCTGTAGGTGATGTAGCTACATTTCCAGTCAAACTCTTTGGCGAGGCTCGGAGGCTTGAGCATGTTGATTCAGCACGCAAGACTGCAAAGCATGCCGTTGCAGCAATCATGGCACCCAATAAGACTGGCGACTTGGACTATCTACCATTCTTTTACTCCAGAGTCTTTGCACTATCTTGGCAGTTCTATGGCGACAGTGTGGGTGAGGTGGTGCACTTTGGGAATTTCTCGAGTGGTCCATTTGGGGCTTATTGGGTGCATAAGGGCCGTCTTGTGGGTGCATTTCTGGAGGGTGGGAACAGTGTAGAGTATGAGGCCATCGCCAAGGCCACCAAGGTCAGGCCATTGGTGAAAGAGTTGGGAGAACTTGAGAACCAAGGACTACAGTTCGCTATGCTAGTCAGCCAGCAACCTGCAGCTACCATCCACACACCCACCTCTAGCCTTCTTGTAGAGCAGCAAATCCATGCATGGCATGCAGTGGCTGGTGTCGTTGTGGCAGCGTCAGTTGCAGCATTTGCTTTTTGGTATGGTCGAAGGCGCCAGAGGTGGTGATGTGCTCTTCTCAAAAGGCTAAAAGGTTGGTGTGGTGTTAACGATGTTTTTAAGCTTATGATAGCATTCATTGCGAGCCTTCAATTACTGGCCTAAGTATTCATATGTGGAGAATCGATAGATCGCTTGACATTCTCAATCAATAATGTGGGCCACTCAAAGTTGGGCCATCTTGAAAGATTGCTGTGTACGGAACAGTGTTTGTTGAGTAGCAAATGAGATCGTACCAGATCAGCTGCCCAACAAAAAGAAATTTCCAAATATACCTATGAATTTTCATTGTAATTCCTTATACACATGTATTTTCAAGACTTCCTTCTCTACTTACGAATTTTATAAAAAATTCCTAATACCCATTCCGTCACATGCCTTTTTAACTGCCGTGATGTGTAACTTAATTTTACTAAAATGCCCATATGATTAATCGCAACTGAGACTTTGAAATCCAGCTAGCCGTGCTCCACCATTTGTAGTGCGTGCGATCTGTATGCAAAAATTGACGGTGGAAATGAAAATAAGAGCTTTTCTACTACGGTGACAATTTTTTTTTTTTTTGTTAGCATCATCACTTGTTGAAATTAAATTTGATAGTGAGTAATTTTTGATTGGATGAAACTTGCAAGGAGAAGATGAAGATTAGATGGGTATTAGTGGTTTTGATGTTTGAGTTGAGAAAAGACAGTGGACGCCATCAACTAGTTGGAAAGTTGCGCTTCTTAGATTTGGATGTCGATATCGGCTGTTGCAGCTAGAATGGTAGCCACAGGCGCCTATTAGTAGCGGATTTTTCTACTTACTGCTACAAGGAAAGTGAAAGCGTGATTTGCAACGAAGCGGCCATGGATGGAAGGTGCGTTCATGTTAGAAGAGTCAGGTGGGTTTTGTTGCCGAATCCATGTGGAAGTGCAGTAGTCGTCGTCAGTAAGGCTTAGATTGTCGCTGGTAGGCACGATCGTGCGTCCTCATTAGATCTAATTATAGAGGCTGCCAGTGATGGGTTCAAAACAAAGCAACTATGGCTGGATGGTTAATTTGGGAATTTTGAAAATATTAAAAGAAAAAAAATCAGAAATTCAAACTGTATCTAACGGAGATTAACGTGGCCCCTGATCCTATGCTCCCAGGAGTATTGAGGCTCAATGCTCCCGGGCGCATATACCTATTTTTTTAAATTTATTTTTTCAAAATTTTTTCATGAACTTGTTAACCTAAGTATATTTAATGTATGTATCAAATTTTACAATTTTTGAAAATTTTTAGATATTTATTTCGAATTTTTAAAAATCAATGACATTTTAGTAATTTAAAATTACCTAAAATGTCACAGATTTTCAAAAAAAAATAAAAAAATCTAAAATACCCCAAAAATGGTAAAAATGTATACACATATTAAATACATATAGATTAACACTATTGTAAAAAAAATTTCAAAAAAAAAAAAGGTATATGCACCCGGGAGTATGCGGTGCGGTACTGCATGCTCCCGGGAGCATAGGATCAGGGGCCGATTAACGTCTTGAGTTTTTAAGGAATTTTTGATAAAATTCATGGGTATGAGAGGAACTTCTGAGAATACATGGATATATAAGGAATTATGATGAAAATTCATAGGTATATTTGGGAATCCCATCCACCCACCACCAAAAAAAAAAAAAAGTGTTAGCATCTAAGCATGTGGTTGAAGCTCAACGGAAATAATCATGGTACATTGACCAGCTTAATGGAAGATGCTGTTCGTAAGTTATAACACAAGCCAATAATTCTAACTATAGTTTACATACAACATTAATCAGACAAATGGCGAAATTCTTTCCTAGTGATGATATAAATCAAGGTTAAAAAGAACGTAAGACGGTACATGAGGCTGATGCTAAGATTAAATGATACAAGGCCTACTGGCTGCCACCTTAAACATTAGTGGTTGGCTGGTTCATAGCGGCAAACACAATCGTAGATGTTTCCCTTGACCAACTTTTCAGCCAGCCTTTGATTCTTCACCATTGCAAGCTGGAGAAACATATCATTCAAAGCGATGTCAAGAGGATTCCGAAATCTGTTCCAGGCAGCACTATCTTAGGGAAGAAAGACAAATCTTTACCTTCAAAACATCGCACTTAAAATGAGCATTGAAGTTTGTATGAAGTGCACGGCCCATCCCTTCCAAGATAATCTGCATTCATGGGAAAATATAAGAACCATTTTCAATGTAGTATTATGATATCCAAGTGGATAGCCACAGAAAATGTTGTCTCTAAGCATAAAAAACCAACCAAAAATGGAAGAAATATAAGATGCACCCACCCAGCATACATTCAAATCATTAAAATTTAAGTGAATCACTCATTTAGTTGCACTTTCATAGGCCTTTACTCAATAGATGGAGATAGCAATTGCTGTAAACTCCTTTTTGATATAACTATATAGTTTATTTCTTCAACTTATTTTTTTTATCAAGTAATTTTTGCAATCTACTAGTATCCTTGTATATTTAGGAATTGGGATCAGACGGAAGACTTACAAGGTCTGCATCTTTTGCAGCAGCAGCAAGCTCTGAACTGACCTGTCGGAAGTCAATG
Source organism: Annona cherimola (assembly GCA_030490835.1). Taxonomy (NCBI): domain Eukaryota; kingdom Viridiplantae; phylum Streptophyta; class Magnoliopsida; order Magnoliales; family Annonaceae; genus Annona; species Annona cherimola. Next base: position 88,709,859 of record CM059973.1, on the reverse strand, counting down.
CAAGGACTTCCACATCCGTTCTCAACAACCATTAAAGGGACGGAAGCTAAATTTTCCAAAGAACCCTCCTGAAGATTTACCATTGCATCGACAAGCAAACCACCAGCTTCAGCAGCTTTGCGAAGGATATCACAATGCTGTTGATTAGAAGATAACAAATCTATCAAAATACATGGCAAGACAAAATCGACTGCCAAGAGACATTCCCAGGCGATACATGGTACTATAATTATGCATTGCACAGAACTTTCTTAGAAGGTCTATCTGCGTATAGCTAACATGACGCCATTTATGTCCCATGCTCTGATGCCCATCACAAGGCTGCTGACAGTAACGAGTAATCTCAACTGGCAGGCTCATCAGACAATTACCTGCATGAGGCAGGTTCCTGATCTGAGAATTGCTTGTTGACATGCCTACTACAGGTGAATGTGGGCAGGTGTTGAACATGAATCTCCATGTAAATAGGGATTTGTAATAGCCATTGTGATGAAATTCCAGATTACTTACAAACATGAAAGACCATCCTCGTTGACTCAAGTTCCTGAATACAACTTGTACTTTTTCAGGGCACTAAGTGTATGCTTCACAGTCCAATTGTCCTTCGTGTCCAAACCCAACATCCATAATATTGATGAGGGGGCCAATATAATCTAATGCAACCATGTCATGTCATGTCAGCAGATAGCTCCCAGCTGTTATGCATGTCCCACTGTACATTTTATGATAAGGAAGCATCATAGTAACTTTCGTATTGTCAAATTGTTTTTTTTTAAAAAAAAAAATTTTAAAAATGACCTTTGCAGCTTCAGCAACAATTTCAGGAATTTCCATTGCAGTGACATCATTTAGTGCTGGTAAGGAATTTGCAACCAGAACAACCTGCAAAAAAAACTCAGTTCAATTTTCAATCTAAGTTACTATTGCATGGCTTTAAACATAGCATATGTTAATTATCTAAGTTGAAGCACATATTCTCAGGACGAGACATTTATTTGAACCAATGTAAATCAAAAGAAATGCACACACCTAGCTTGACAGTCCTAGACAAGCATTAAGATGTGTTTGGTTGCATCAAATATGCCATGTTATACCATCAGCAAAAAGGATTCTCAAGATGCCATCTTTAAGCAAATGTTCCCTTTAAACTTATATCACAATAAGCCCTGAGGCCCTGACATCATGATAAATTTTAAGGAATTACAGTCTCTTGCAATGGCTGCTTCTCTCATCCTTTCGCCCACTTTCAGTCTCCCCCTCTTTCATCTTGTTCATAAATATGATCCATAACATTGGTATTGATTACAAGTAGTATGATAAAATAAAAGTGCTAATTACTTTGCCCCTCTTTGATCTCACCAAACCTTTCTATCCAAAAGCTTCCAAGAGTATAAAAGATACGCAAAAGTGGCATTAATGGCTGCTAGTAGTGCGCATGCTGATCTAATAAGCTTCCAACTTGAAATAAGAGATCTATATAAATAAGAGGTAAGTGCCCCCTCACCTCAGTCCCTCTACGAAGGAGTTCGCGGGCAAGAGGAAGCATCCCAAGAACAATATCTGCACCTGAGTTGTCAACAAAAAGCAATGCTCTTTTATGTGGTTTAGGCTGATCATCTCCAGAACCCAACATCCGTTTCTTAAAACTGTCAAAGTTGTCCACCTGAATGATGCAGCATTTTTAGTGCCAAGATTTCAACAGTGAGTACAAAAATCCTCGACAAGAAATCCAAATTTGGCCAAATTTTAAATAAATCTGATTTACCCTCCAAGGTCGTTGCATCTTCTTGCGACTCATGCGATATATTTCAATTATAGTTCCTTTATGGTAGAGATCCACACAAGCACGTGATCCCCAATCAAATATATTTGCTGCAAGGACACCTTCAATAAGGGCAAGCAGTCTTGTTTCCTACAAATCAAAGATCTCATCATAGTTACGCAAAATCTAGCATCAGTACAGAATTCTTTAGTAAAATGTTATATGATGTATAGCATCAAATGGAAAGTTCCAAATCGAATAACTTTGGATCCAAATGTAAATGGAAATTATAATCTCCAATCATGAGGAAATGACACAATTAGTAGATTGTGTAGCCTGGATGGTGTTTACAGAATAGATATGTGTTAGTGTAGTCCTATAGATCAGGCTACAATGCTATCTGGCATGCATGTTGATGTAGAAGAAAGAGCTAAAATAGCAAACTAACGTAGAACAAAAGATGCTTTTGTAAAATGAAAAACAAAGAGGAAAGAATTTGAAAGAGAGGTTCTCAAAAGGGAAAGAAGAAAAAATGTTATAATAGAAGAATAGAAGAAATTGAGAAAGAAAAAGGATGAACTTCAGAAAAATATAGAATAAGTATAAAAGAACTAGAGAAAGATGGAGGAGGAGGAGAAAGAGGAAGAATCCTCTCATGGGGAGACAGAGTGAAAGACAAGTCAAAGATGAAGAGAGGAAGAATTTGATAAAAATAGAAATAATAAAAAGAATTAGAAGAAAACTGGGGAATGCAAAATCAGAGAGCAAGAGAGAAATTTTTTGTTCTATAATCAATGAACATGTCTTAAAATCATAATAAGTTTCAATTAGATTTTTATTAAAAAATTGATCACAAAACACAAAATGCAAATAAAGATCCTACTTTAACATATTAAAGAACAAAAACAACAATCTGCACCATCAATCAAGTTGCTTGTATCTCAAAGCTATTTCAGATATTCAAATTTCAAATAAGATACCCCAAGTGTATATGAACATAAATAACCCTAATCCATATGCTTCAACCTCATTGCTCCTGTTGTTTCCCCCAATTGTAGCATAGCTAAATGAGCATGAAGTAGTTAAAGTACCATGTATCATATATATATGTGTGTGCTTTCAGGGTTTTCAATTCTCAATATTTCAGTCATTTTTGTTGTTGCAACTCATTTGGGTAATCTATGGCTCATTTTCATATAAGATATACGATTATAATGTTTGAATATCCTTCAGATAGGCTAGAAACCATGTTGCTACTTCCAGGCAAACTAGTGTTGTCCACCAGATACAATGCCTGAAGATTCCATATGCCTGGTTGCTTCTTGTCATAGCTTTGTTCCTTTCAATGTTTTAGCTTGTAATACAATCTTCAGTACAGCTGGGGTGGTCAAATTGCCAAGCAGAGTACCATGTCATACTTTTATACTTGATGCTTATCATGGAATTATAATATTCTTCAATAAAATAAGAAAATTTGTGCAGCTTACACCAAACATGGAGAGTTGAAGACAACAACAAAGGCACAGACAAACTCTAATGTCCTCGAAAATCACTGGGATGTGATAAATGATACCAAAGAGACTCTTGAGCTACTATATGTGGGCTCATACTAGTATCCTCAGTACAACAAGGGGAGAGTAGGATACTGAGTAAGGTGATAGTAATATGGTGAGCCCTAAAGGCCTTCTAAATCCCAAATTACATGTGTTTAACTAAATGCGATATGAGTACACCTCTAAGAAAAATAAAATTGGGAAACATGAATACTCGTCATGGCTACAAATACCTCACTCATACCATCAAGCTCCATCAACAGATCATGTAAAACAGCTAAAGAGGCCTCATTTTCCCTGTTTAAAAAAAAATTCAAGGAATTACAAGAAATTAGTGCCTATTTTCGGTGTTTTGGTCAATAGGTGTTTTCAATTATTGTTCATATCTTGTATGGGCTCGTCCCTACAGTAATAACTGTAATATGATGATTCCTGTAAGGTTTCATTGAGTTCTTATTGTTGAAATTCTATAGAATCAACCAAATAGAACAACGGGATCTTATCAGAAAGGGAGGGATTTCTTTCTATTTTGGAATGTAGAAAATAGCAAAAACTGTACACGTTAAACTAAAGCATTCTTTTTATTTTGCAAAGTTTCGCAGGGATGGAGGCAATGTTGTTATGATTGCCTTCATACTCTCTGGACCATCTTTATCTAGCCTCTGCACTGCTGATATAGCATGGATTGCCTCCATCAACATTTATTCATGAATCATGATTGCCTCCATTTGTGTTATCATTGAATCTTCTAAAATAAAACTAACTCTCTTTTTATTCATGATTGCCTCCATACTGTCTGGGCTTTTTTTTTTGCAATTTATGATAACAAAAACTATACACATCAAACTAACCCTCCTTACAAAAGAACCCCCATGTGTGTTATTTCATAGACTTGTTATGACAGGACGGATGCAATCATGAATGGCCTGGATGATATTACATTTTACAAATTCATAGAAAAAAAAAGATCTTGAGTTAATAACATGCTTACCTCTGTTTAATGCTTCTATATGCATCCACAAACTGGAACTCTCTCAAGCACTCTTCTCTTAGCTCCAAAAGATTAGCAAGTCCAAACTTACCATAAGCAGCAGGCTCCTCCATCAACCTAGATGAATATAGCAAGAATTAGCAGTTAAAGAAACTGGACACATTGATTGTTTGACAGAATGTTGAGAAATTTCTTGTGGAAGTCCAGGCAACAAAACTTGTCGGTGGAATAAACAAGAGAGTTGAATGAGCATGAAAACTACCTAGCCAAGTGAGCAGAAAATGCACGAGAAAATGCATCACCTCTTCGTTTCGCATCATCAGTTCCACCTTCACTAGCTACCGCCTATCATAAATATGAAGAATCAGCAAATGCACAAATTAGCCTCAATTAATGGAACATTTTCAAGCAAGAATGGAGAAAATCACGTTCAATCCACCAACTGATCAAACCCACAGTCCTTCATGGGTATTATTTTGGACCAATGGTATGTTTCTGACTCCTTTATCACTGATCCATGACTGAAGCCAATGAATGAATACATTTTGCTCAAACAAGTATCAAATTTGGCATGTCGTCACTTTGATGACCAAGTGACCTACATGAGTGTGCATAAGGTGTTAGGGTAGAGAAGTCCAGAGTTCAAAATTGAGTAGAGGCAATGGCCTTGTTACCCTTCCCCTAGAGTATACCTCCGTCAATTATGTATAGTGTGTTAGGTAGGGAGGTCCAAGGTTCGAAAATTGGGTAGAGACAATGACCTTATTACCCTTCCCCAGAGTATATTAATAACAGTTGCTGAAGTATGAAGTCAAGCAGGTTTCCTGACTGCCTAGTCTATGAACCAAAAGTAGCATTATTCCCATCAGTATCATTGCACTGCTTTCTTATTCCTAGAATGGAACCTAAATATCTAGAAAGATAAGAAGTTCATTTCAGGTCAGTCAAAAGGAAAGGTATGTAATTCATTCAAGAAAATATTCTTAATGCACAATTGCTATCAAACAAAATGACACAACGCATGAATATCAACCAAGAAAGAATTCTACAAATACACTTGAAACATATCTACCTTATCGACAAGATCAGGCATATGCTCTGATAGCACAGTGAACCAATACCTGCATCCATATGAGTTTCCAAGTTGAGCAAAAGAAAAAAAAAAAATCCAAAAATTCAATAGAGATTTTTTCAACAAAAAGGCATCAACTTACTCAAGCTCATTGTGATCTGATAGATCTACCGTGTTAGGTTCATATCTGTCAACATTTAGTTGAAAAGTAACTCCACCAGAATGAAAATATATCACAAAAGAGTTGTAAAATTTTGTCATATCACCGTCATAAAAATATGGCGGTGTAATACAAGCCTGAATTAACAAGCTTTTCATTTGGGCAAACTATCCTACGAGCATCTCCCCATTCTCGGTAATTTAAATAATTTGCTAGCACAGCCGTGTAAATAGGAAAGGAAATGTGCTCATTTTAATTTTCTATACCGGATTATGGACTGAGTTTGTGTCATAGGCTAGGCAGATTTAAGTTCAAAGATGAATGGCATGAGTCACAAGATTGCCAACCACAAGGTTGGTTGACCTTACTGAAAAGGGTGGGAAAGTCAACTTTAATGACCTATCAACTTGGTATTATCTCATTATCCAATGTCGGCAGCAGTCTGACACAATTCATCATCGTGTAAAATGTTCGTAAGAATAATTCCACAGTTGTAACCACTGAAAAGTTATGTGATTGCAAGTAAATTCACATACGTACATTTTTGGATCCACCAACAGTGGAAATACCTCCAATGTTGGAACAAGATGAAGGACACCCACATTTAGGGCAGCACTTGCGTCAGAACGTAAGGTGTCACCCTTGGAAGAAGGTCGCTCAAAGCCTCCAACACCAGTAGTTCCAGGTAGGGTCATTGGAACAGGGGCAAGAATCTCAGTACCCTTCTGAACAAACTTCTCCATCCATGATATCTGTGCACAGAAAGAAATAATAAAAATGTCAAACAAATGCTAAGTAATTAGAACTCGAAGAAGCTGGAACCTCTAAGAAGAGCTGCTACAAATTTTCACATGAAATCAGAGTGTGCTGGTGTATTGTTGTTTGCCGCACATGTGGAATATGACTGGGTATGCAGAGGCAAAACTTTATTGTTAAATCAACAGAACTCTCCAAACATAAATTTGTAATGACTTTTATTCACAATGTATCATTGTTCAATAATTCAAATACTAGCAATTTATGATACTAGCATCAATAGCATATGTTAAGAATTTACAACAAAAAAAAAAATAAAAAAATTCAAGTACCGTCACCACATCAGACCAGATAATATACAGAAGAAAAAAATAATCAAATATGAGAAATGCAATGCTAGATCGTTTACAAATGAATATTTTTGGGAAATTTTCAGATTTTCTGATGGCCCATGTTCAAAGATCAATCACTCAGTCACTCTAATGGGCCTCAAAATGAATGGAAGTGCTCCAAACAATACTGCATGTGTGCTATTCATCGGGACATCACCTTCTACTCTCGGAATGATAAGCTTGTCTTTTGGGCATTCACCAATCATGGTAAAATTCGAGTCCAACAAATCAAACAGGACTACTGAATCATGTCCCAAGTGTACAGAATAAGGACCTTCAATTAAGTGTTAAATTTTTGAAATTCTGGACTTTCTATTCCTCTCTGTACAATTAGTCATAGAGGTGAACATGATATGTACACTAAGTTGCAACCCTCCACAATTTCAAAATAGAGGCAAGAAAAGCCATCAATTTTGCTCAAAACACCTGCCTTTTCATTCAGATTACCAAGTGGTGGGCCATGAATCTTTCCTCCAATGTAAGGAGCACCCATTGGAAATCTTTCAACCAATTGATGAGCCAACAAGTCATCCAGACCATGCTTTTCATAGCTCATGAAAGCACCAAGAACTCCTAGAAAACCCTCATGGCGCAAAAACATTGCTTGTGCTTGACCCTTTGACCTACAGATAAGTGAAACATTTAGGTGAAATAGATGCAAAAAAATCGAAATGCAGAAAATTATAGTTTCAAGGAAGACTACAGCGACATTTGCAGTCCTTACTATTTGTCAAATAAGATTTCCAGGGATGATCATTCCAATAATTTGTAACAGTTTCATAACGTAATGGTGATGGCTTCTCGAGCTTTATCAAGCCCTTACGCCTCATCTGGCATCGTGAGAGAATGTACCATTGGCCACATGCAAAGGTGAAACTTTTGTGCACTATGTGAGTGGGCCCAACTGAATTTTGCACAGAGTCGCAAGACCCGCATATGCAAGATAAAATTTTATGCATGAATGTCTACGTGTAGATTTGCCTTCTACATGCATTCAGGCTTGCCAAAGTAAAGGTACTGAGTGAGAAAACTCAAATCATAGTCTTTAAGACTGAGGAAGGTGTAATGCTTTAGCTTGTGATTACCAGAACTGAACAGCAAAGGAGATAGTGTCCATTGTGTACGCATGCCCACGAATGAAAAATCCTCCAAAAAAGATCCGTTTGAGCCCATAACGAAGTGCATTCAAGTAAGAGATCTAGCACAGAGAAACTCTATTAGACGTAGGACCTTTAAGCATCAAATTGGACATAGTTCAGAGCAGCAGGGATGTTACTCGAACAATTAAAACAATTGAAGAGGCTGAATACTGACAAAAGAAACCAAAACAATATGCTTGAGGTTCATCTCAAAACTGAAGATGCTTGCAGCTCAATCTCAGTCAACATCCAAAACACATATCTACATGGAAGGTAGGTTGACTCCAATATCTACACCAAGTTGCATCAACATGAGAGATGATCACCAACGTGTCCATTTGAGCCAGATTAAGCCAAAACTGGGTCTTAATGTTCTGACCTAAGCCCATGAGCATCCACTTTCTTTGACGGGACAAAAGAAAAGGCAGAAATATAGTCTCTACTGCAGAATCATAATGAATGTGAACAGTGTCATCCATGGACATTCAGAAGATGGAAGGTGGTGGTCACAACAATGCTATGAGTCAGGACTACTCAGGTATACATCTATGATACCTCATCTGCCCAATGCTATATGAAATCATTCTCAAGATATAAGATCTCACCTGCCAATGCTATATGGAATCATTCTCAAAACATGAGAACTCACCTGCCCAATGTTATATGAAATCATTCTCAACAGGGAAAGGGAAATATCTTCAGGTCTATAATCTGAAATCTCCTTATTCTCAGAAATTGCCTTTCCAAAGCTGGAAGCAATTGTTGATGCAGAGAGTCCAATCTGCAAAGAATAAATAATAAAAATTGAAGCACAATTATGCATCAGCAATATGGGTCTAAAACTCTACACATAAGATTCAACATTGAGGGGTCATTCATCTTGTGAAGTTTTGGGGTAACTGACGTTGCACAGTAGTTGCAACAACCATTTTTCCATACTCTACAATTCTACAAATTTGGTCAGAAACATTTGAAACTACCAGCCCTAGTACTTGCATGGGACGCTGAACATCAGAAAACCAGTGCAGTACCCTACACATGCAGGATTTACATTGGTTATCTGATATGCTCTCCACGGTTGGAGATGCCTTGAATATCTAAGGTTCAAAGATCCTAAACTTCCACCCAGAATGCTGCATGTAGATGCTAAAGTGGAACTGCAAGACAAATGCAAAAAAAGATTTTCGACTCAGAAGATTTACATCTTATCCCACATCCACATGAGATGAACAAAATTAATGCTCAGGATCTAAAGAATCATGCATGCTGCATTATTGGAATCCTCCATAGTCAACACCACAGCACGACAGAACCTAGACTTCTTGATGCTATAATTTCCATAGTCAACATGACGTAGGGTGTGTTTTGGAAGTGATAAAACTTTTGAATGAAAATTTTTTAGTACAAAAATTTTTGAAATGGAAGAAAAACGATGTAACATGATAGAGGTAATGATGAGAAGTAATGTGAATGAAGTTAAAATAGATAGGTTGGTATAGGTAGTTGTGTAGAAATGATTAAAAATAGGGCAGTTATATAAGAAAATGTGAATAAATAAATAAGTAAAATGATAATTATGGATAGTGAAAAGTTTTATTTTAAAAAATTTTGTAGTTAAACAAACATGCCTGTAGTGAAAAGCTCAAAAGGGCAGAAAAATGAATTGAGAATATACCTTGGAATAGTCCATACCACCATAGATATCACCAACAAGCATATCGATGGTTCTATTATCGCCCTTTTGGCTCAACTCCAGCAACTCATCAAAGCTAACATAAAATCATAGAAGATAATAATGATAAAAGTCAGGATCTGTCCTTATATACTGAGAATAAGAACTAAATTGATGAATGGAGAACGTTCACACTTTTCAGAGGCCAAAGCATATCGGCTCCTATAAATTACAGGTGGTATATTGGTCAACATATCAGAATGCAATGATAGCATGTGAAAATGCAAAATTGAAAAAAAAAAAAAAAAAAAAAAAAAAAAAAAAAAAAAAACACCAATTCATTGCCATGATCAATAATGTGCCCCAGCAAGGCAAGAACTGTGAAAAGAACCTTTTGCACTTAGTTAAAAGCCTTCCCAAGCCCCAGTATGTACCACCTCCCACATTCGTCCCACTGACACGCTCAAATTTCCCATCTCCATCAACCTGCAAGATCATGAAGAAGTACAGTAGAAACACCATAAGAGTGAGACTAAACTTTGAGATTTGGGAAATACAACATAGAACAGACCTTGATCATGCTGACACCAGATCCGATATTAACAAGAAGGTAGGGAAACAAATCATTGTGGTCAATCTGCACAAATTCCTTCTGGCCCTCCATGTGGGTAAAAGCTTCATGCCGGATTGCCTGCAACAGCATCAAAAATATCTCTTTAGGTTCATGTGGGACAATTGTTTAGATGATCGAAGAGGAATAACGTAGGGATGAGAAAATACTCAATGATGATACAAAAGGTTGGCATCACTGATCCCGAACTCATTCAACTTAAATGCAGCTAATCTGCTCAAGTCTAGTTTGCCTTTGCACAATTTTTTTAAAATGAAAACATGCTGAATTTCACGTCCAGTGGATGACAAAATCTCTCATTCAGCGAAGGTCTGAAGGTCTGAATCTGATCGCCTTCAGCCCTAATGCAAGAATGAATGTGAAGTAAAGCATCTCCTCATTGACTGCCACACAAGCTGTGGCGGTATCTAATTTGATAAAGTGAAAACTACTGAATTACCATCATCTTCCCCACTGTACCAAGGTACCTTCTAGGAAAATTTTGCTTTTTGTTGCTTTCGGCAGTTATATGGAAAATAAATGCGACTAGAAAATCATTTTCAAGGTAACATCAAGGACAAGTTCTAAATGCAATTTGGTGACTATGATTCTTTCCAATTACTATAATTCTATTTGACTTGTTATTGTATGCACTCAAACAATCGGATCTAGATCTCACCTTAAGCAAAAAGTTTGCCCCAGCAACAAGGCAATTCATTTCATCTTCCTTGTCAAGGCTAACCCCAAGCTTCTCTTTGAAGATATCTGCAAATTTGTATGCACCACCACCTGTAGCCTTCTCATGAAATCTAGTTAGATAAAGAATCCAGAAATTAACAGATACAAGTTTCAAAGGAAACCAAGATATCACTGGTACAAGTTATGTGAGGGGGAAAAATAACAGAATAGGAACTGTTTTTGATTTTCCAAACATTAATCCATTAATGGGTTGTTCGGCTGGATTGGAATGAAATTTTGAAGTTGCTGAAGTATAGTTGTTGTTGTCGGTATTTGTAGAGCTGTTATGTATTGAAAAATAGGATTTTACATAGGGACTAGAGTAAATTCAAAATTTTCCTGGATGGGAATCCTATTCTTGAGTAGCTGAATAGCCCCTAAAGTTCTGAAAACAACCAAGCTAAATTCTGATTATGCATGCAGGCCTATGTAAAATGAAGCCTTTAAGGGAGTAAACCTTTTTCAACCCTACCAAATTTTTAACTCAGATACTTAAGGTTAAATAGCAAATTTGTCAAAAACTTAGGAGACTCGTTGACAATATTCTACCACCATCAACTAATAATGCTCAAGGGGAATTTGTACCGTTTGGAAGTCAGGCATATCATCTCAACAGAAGAAAAGGGAAATATTAGCAGCATGTATGACTGACAACAGTAAGTCATGATTGGGATATGTGACAGAGCAAAATCAACTGCACTGTCCAAATGCACCTCAATCACAAAATTCTTTCCCCCATTACGAGTGCCTCAGAAATCGTCAAAAATTTAAAGATTACCTTAATTATAACATCATCTTGCGATGGATTACCAGAACGCCAGGAATGAGAATCGACACCTACAATATTGAATTAGCAATTGTCAGCACAAAATATTTCCTATGTACTTCAGAAAAAAAAATTTAAAAACAATTTGTTAATATTCAAGAAAAGATCATTACAGGAAAGCACAGTACCAATGAACACTCAGCAAGTACACTTACCACCACGATGAAGTTGCTTGGAAGAAATAAAATCCAAGCACTCGCTTAAATTCCTAGTCTCAAACTTCACGAAATGCAATCTTCCGCCAAGAATAGGATAGCACCACCTGTTACCATTGGAAATCCCCAGCCTCTCCTTGATAGTCTTTTTCCTCTTATCCTCACTTGGAGTGTCCTCATGTCTTGAGAAATAAACTAATTTGATCAAGGATCCTAGCAAGACAGCATTGTAAATATCAGCACCGGTTGACACAAGTAGACATATACTCAAGCAGATGACCGTTCAATATTAGTTGTTATTCACCACGACTTTCGAAATACTAGCATAGCAAAGAAAGAAATCTTTAAAAGGATAAAAGCATGAGATGAAAAGCACTTGATAGCGTTCATCCACTCGAATTATACAAGATACATAAAAGAAACCGGTCAGCAATTGGACTACAAAGGAGAAAACGAATTGAGGGGAAGATACAAAATTGCAGAACATGGATCATAGCCCACGGAATCTAGAAAAGTAAAAGCAGAATATAAGTCCACATCAGAAGTCTAATCACCCAGGATGACAAAAATATCAAGGAGGGCAGAATATGCAAAAAGAAGACTAAAATTCTCTTTCTAGTTTCTCTGCCACGTAAAATATGTAAAAGCAAAAGCAGATAGTACGGGCCAACGTCATAGAAACCGAGATTGTACAAGTCACCCATTAGGATTTAGAAGTCTGATCGTGAAAGAAAATAAAAGTCATACATAGCCACGTAACCAAACACCACCCTCTCTCCATCATGCACATACCTCCAATGTCGAGAGCCAGGTGAGAAATGTCATCAGACTGATTAGGCAATAGAATTGTTGGGTTCCGGTCTTCCAGGTTGCCTTGAATTGCGGCTCCGCTGAGATCAAGCTGGGGCCGAGAGCTCGATCTATGGATGGCATTCGAAGATGGCGCCATCTCTTTGCCCTCCTCCTCCTGTTGCTGCTCCTCCTTCGCCTCCTTGTCTTTCTCAACCACCCTCTTATGGACGATGTGAGCAACCGTTTTGGGGTTGGTTTGATCAGCCATTAATCTAAAATTCCGCTGCTTGCTGCCTACCCTCCAACTGTCGTGGTAACCGTGTGCGTGGCGGATATCCCTATGAGACAACGACAGAGGAGATAATTAATCCGCATTCCATACTTACTAAAATTAAATATTCATCAATGGTATGAGTAAATCTTTCAAGAAGAAACGCCAAAAAAAACCCCTTTTTCGAGAAATTCAATACCTAATCTGAACAAGTAGTTGACACCTACAAATCGCGAACGTAGATAGGAACCAGCACCATCGGTACGGATTCTACTAAAACCAAATAAGTCAATCACAATAAAAAGGTTGCTTATAAAAAAGAATCATGTTTTTGGTTTACGAATCGAAATTGAAGTGCTATCCGAACATAAACAGAAAAAAATAATAATAAAAGGATTTTGCATTTGTCCGCAGTGAAGGGTCAAAAGCGAAAACCCACCACAATTTGACAGCTTTGTGAAAAGAGACTGTCATAAGTAAGTTTTGACCAAAAAAAGGAGTCAGCGGATCTCAAGGCTCCAATTTTTTCTTTAAGAAACCCAGCTCAAATATCTATTATTTGAAAATTCATTTTCGCTAATTCCTGAAAAATAAAATACAAAGAAGAGACGGACGGAAGCGAAAAACAAATACGGAACCAATAGTAATCCAGTAAAAGGGCGGAAAATAAAGATAAAATTTTTTTTCGGAGTCAAAAATTATTGCAGAAACCCTAACACGCAATCAACCACCAAACTTCCCCGCGTTTAAATTGTCATTTTCTCAAAAAAGTGAAGCACGCCCCCGCAAAAAAAATTTTTAAAAAAAAAAAAAAAATCCTAAAATGCGATACGATCGAACCCGAGCCCTGCGTTTTGGGCAAAACACGCATTGGAGAATGTGGCAGTTTCGTGATCACTTTTCTAGAGAATCTACATATAAAAAGGAGAAGCGGAAAATATACCCCCAAATTCAAGAAGTGAATAGACACTTTCTCGGGCTCTCAGTTTTTTATCTCCAGTGGTGCGAATAGGAAGTCGATAGTAAGAAACAGAACGAAGAAGCGGGGCTGAAATCAAGGAAACGCGGTTTTACGAATAAGGGAATAATTCCGTCAAAATTTGTACGTAAACACAATGTTTCAGATTTTTGCAGAAGTCACCACATTAGAAAGTGCAAAAGTCGCGCTCCGTCTTTATTACATGAAAGGGCTTTGTATGTTTAAAAGGACGAGCTTCCCGCGTAGCGCAATGATAAATCAAAGATCAAAATCCACCTTAACATTTTACGGACGGTCCGTTTGTTGTTCGGTAGAAGGGAAAAGAAATTTTCTGCTTCATCCCACGCCTGTTGGTATCAAATGGAAAAAAGCTTTGCCCCTATCTTATATATATCTTTTGATGTGATTTTACTTTTTAATTACGTTACTTTTTATAATTATTTTTGAATTTCAATTGTTTTTAACTTTTTCATATAACCACCGTATCTATATTATTTTTAATCTCTTTTCTCATAATCATTATTCATATTATATCACATCACATTACAGCTTTTCAAAATTTGTTTGCAAAATTTTTATATTTTTATTTCTTAATTTTTTAATTGTAAACCAAATTTGATCCTGTCTTTTAAAAACTCAGCAGGACAGGTTACATTTTTCTCGATCAATTATGTTTTAAAAATATTTATTGAGACATGACGTCGTGCGCCTGGGCTAAATGCTTAGTGCTTAGACATTTCACAGTTCACACCGGTTCCCAAAAAAAAAAAAAAAAACAAATTTTTTTTTGCAAAACGGTTAACCTAGTTATGTTTCATGTAGAAACTAATTTTTATCAATTTTAAATATATTTATTTATTTATTTTAAAATTTTAAATATAAGAGTATTTTAGCCAATTTAAATTATAGATTGAACATAACTAAAATAGAATAACAATTTTGTGAAAAAATTGAAAAAAATAAAAATATACATGTTTTCTCAGGCATTGGTAGTCTATGGCCATCGAATCTCCCACCTCACTCCACTCACTCTCAAAGCAAGGTGAAATCGGTGCTGCATGTTAGGCAATGGCAAATTCCAAGCATGAATTCAGCATCACTGGCGATAGAAATCTGACAAATCCCTCTGACACGGCCATCTCCCTCAAAAACTACTGCAACCATGAAATCCAAGCCAAACATAGGACAGATCGTCCCCGCTGCGATTGCCGGACTCTATTCCAACGTCTTCATTTATTAAATCCAGCACTGACGAACACTGATAGCGATCGACACATTTCACCATCTCCCTCTTCATTGGCAGCCACAAAAACAATGACAGCAAGTTCCCACCGTTGTGTCAATCGCCAGCCAATAAAATCCACCGGTTAGCAATGAGCTCCCTCTCCAAACCTCGACATGCATGAATCGATCAACGATTTCCCTAAATCCAGGAACCTACTGATCGATTAAGCAGCCAGAGTCGTTGTTACGCACCCACAGCATTTTCTCCCAGTCCGGCAACCAGCATCCTCAATCCAGAGGCGCTCCTCCATCGATTGCTGCTCTGCAAAATAGCGAATGACAGCCGATCTTCCCCAACACCCCACTGTTGGCTAGAAGCTACACGATGCCTCAAACCTACCTTCTGCAGCATTGGCGATGCTTCTCCTGTCGCAACGACACTCTAACGTCTCCATTAAACTAGCAGTAATCATTTCGTTGAACTAAAAATTCTCTTTTATTCGCTTGTTCTCATTTTTGAATCATCGTCTTTCGTTATCAAGATTCGAGATGGAGGTGACATAGGGGTGAGGGGGGGAGAGTGAAGAGTCTATGTTTCTCTCTTTCTAAAGGGGGCATCCTGTGCAAGGGCTGCTCTGCTCTCTCTCTCGCCAAAGCAAATTCGACGCCCATAAACTACACCGCGTGACAGGACGACGCAAAATCACAGGATCGTGTCTCATATTTGTGTATAAGCGTCATTTAATTTATGTACTAATTTAAAAATTATATTCTCAACATTTAACCCATCTTAATATTATTCTTATATGAATAACTAATTCCTTGAAATATTATTATATTATGATGCATCAGTGTATGGATCTAATTTTTAAAAAAATTTACACTTGATTGTTCATATTTTTTTGCATTGCAAGGGAGATTATTCATACTTTAAAGTAAGTATAACATGAGAAATGATCTTGTTAGTCCGGGCTAAATAAATGTCTCACTTAGCCACCTCAAAAATCTTATTTAAAACAACTTTTTTTTAACTTTTTTCTTCGTACACTTGTTTATCTACTTGTATTTAACATATAGACCAAATTTTACCATTTTTGGACATGTGTATATATATATTTTTAGATTTTTAAAAAATAAGGGTATTTTAAATATATATATATACACATAGATGTTTAAACATCTAAAAAAAATAGATAAATATATTCAAAAATAGTAAAACTTGGTCTATATGTTAAATACACTTACATAAACAAGTGCACGAAGAAAAAAGTAAAAAAAAATTTGTAAATAGGTTTTTTAAAGTGGGCTAAGTGGAACATTTACTTAGCTTGAGTTAACAAGATCAGTCCTCGTGTAACATTCCGAAACTCGAAATTGAAATAATTTTTAATAACATGATAAGACAAATGTTTTTACATCAAATGAACTGCAAGATTTTGATTTCCACGTGCACGGGAGCTCATTTACGGTACTTGATCGTACCTTAGCATTTTCCGTATTTAAATTTCATTGTATATAATTATTTTATATTTATCATGTGTTAAATTAGCATGTGAACTAATTTTAGGTCAATTAAATTTAAAATAATCAAAATGTTTAAAATCTTAAATTAATACAACTAATGAACATAATTATTTAAGGGGACCTTATTCTGCATACTAATGATGTGTTTGACAATTAATAAAACATGTCAAGTTAAAATTTTTCAATTTAAAACTTTTCATTCTCCATAACTATCATATTTTTTAATCATTTTTTCACATTTTCCTATACAACTACCCTACTTTTCAATCATTTCTACACAACTATCCACACAACTAACCTATTTATTTTAACTTTATTCTCTTTACTACTCATCATTACCTCTATCATATCACATCATTTGACAACTTTTACTCTCCAAAACTTTTCACTAAAAGTTTTATTCATTACCAAACACACCCTAAAATCAATCAATTTATTTTCTATTTAATGATGTATCTGGAATGTGATACAACTTTTTAATAAAAAGTTTTTTGTGTAGAAATTTTTAAAATAAGAGGAAATAAAGTAATATGATAAGAATAGATGAAGAGTAATTGCGGTTCGTAAAAATGATTAAAAATTATAATAATTGTATAAAAAATATGAAAAATTAATTAAAAATTAGAATTGATGTAGATAATGAAAAGTTTTAAATTGAAAAAAATTTTGTTTGACAAATTTTTTATTTAGAGTGTGGTAGGCTAAAATCAAAATTTTTTAATCTAGTTTTTACACTCCACAACCGCTATATTTTTTGGACATTTTTTTATATCTTGCTATATAACTATTTTACTTTTCAATTATTTCCACACATTTATCTATATAATTAACTTATCTGTTTTAATCGTATTCTTCTTACTCCTCATTATTACCCCTACTACATTATATCACTTTATAGTTTATACCAATTTAAAACTTTTTCACCAATGCCATTGGGTTGCTACCTTGGTAGTAACTGAGCTGGCCAACATTCTACTACTGCATGTTTAATTAACATCAGTGCGTTCTTTCCATATTTTATTTGGGAGCTGCATTTCCCTAATTCTTAGATGAAGTTATGTTTCCAAGATTTTTAAAGTAAAACTATACTTGTTTGACGAAAATAGATTGTTCCATTCCATTTGTAAAAATGTCTTAGGGCCTTCATTTTAATAGATACTGAGATAAATGTAAAAATATGCTAATAAAAAACTTTTATGCAAATGGCGTTTTATTCAAAATTATTATCTATTTTCAAATACACTCTTAGTTAAATATGTCCTAAATTGATAATTCTTAATGCAATCTTTAAAAGAAATTTTAAATGATGATCAAAGTGGCCATTTCACATGATCATCGACGTGTGTTAACTATCACAGCTTTCACAAGATAAAACGGCGACGATGATTTCAGTAAACAAACCATACAAAAAATATAAGTTTCGCGGACTGGGCAATGATTCAATATAGCCGTGTGCTTTTTTTCATTCTTTTACAACTAAACTGTTAATTTTGTTTAACATCAGTTTTTTCTCATGATAACAAACATTATTTTCATTGAGAAATTATATTTTATAATAAAAAGCATCTTTTGAGGGCGAGTATGTATTTTTTTTGTTAATTCAAATATCACCGCAAGTTTTACTTCATCTCCAAAAATGAGCTTACATTTATAAATATGACTAAGCATTTTTATCATATTTACAAATACGACAACGTTAATCGAGTTCGCTATTCATTTTACCAAAATACTCTTAATACAACTAAGGGTGTGTTTGTTTGGGGCCAAAATATGTTAACTAAAACTTTTCACTCTCCATAACTACTCTATTTTTTAATTATTTTTTCACATTTTTCTATACAAACTATTCTACTTTTCAATCATTTCTACACAACTACCCATACAACTAACCTATCTATTTTAACTTTATTCTCTTTACTCCTCATCATTACCCCTGTTATATCACATCATTTTCTATCAATTTGACAACTTCTACCCCCAAAACTTTTCATCAAACGTTTTACCTCCAACCAAACACACCCTAAACCTAAAAAATGTCATTGATACATAGGGTTGCTAAAATGCGAAGCTTCGACAATATCGTGCAATCAAAATCATTATTTACATGTAAATTAGAGATGAATTTAGGTAATCAATCAAAGTACTTTAGTAGAAATACATGGGCAATAACAATGACACGATCATATTCGGTGAAAATGCGTGGTGGTATTTGTCATTTTTTGCAATTATACTTGAAATAAAATTAAAACCTATACTCATATTTGAAATTAAATTTTTTTCATGAGAATGGATATATAAGTTATAAATACATATGATTTTTGGAATGATAAAACTTCTGGAATCAGAAATAAATGCGTATGGTTAAACATGGTAAATATTTTAGTTCTAGAAAAGAAATCAGAATAAAAGAAAATAATATGCTTCACATGGAGTCCATTTTATGGGCTATATCTAATTATGGCACAAATAAGTATATTATAGCCTTTGATCCCTTGGAATTGATTCCTTTAATTTTCATCAAATATATGTTTTTTAATTTCTAATCCATTTTTATATTTATTATTTTAGTTATGATAAAAATCCTCATAATTAATTAAATACAATAGTAGATTCATGTGATCAGTTCGAAATCAGTCATGATCGATCCATGTATCCAATCAAGCTTATTTTTCGTAACCTAACTCAAGGGATAGACTCTTTTAATTAAAAAATAATAGTGATGAAGGATGAAAACCTACCGGTTCGGTTCCACGCGAGCACGGCTGGACAGAGGATACAAAGTCAGAGAATGTTACTTCGCGTTTTTAGTACATCTCCTGGTATGACTATGGTAATCTCATCAGTCTACCCTTGAGTTTTTACAAAGAAAATACTTTTAACTAAAACCTAAGCATTAACAGAAAATAAGTCATTAAAACCTAAACATAAACAGAAAATAAGTCATTGACATATAACTATTAAAATGCAAAAATGTGATAATATGCAACAAAAATTATACTTTACTTTAGAAAGAGAAAAATAAATATGTGTTTAATCGATGACATTATAGTAAAAGTACATGGGCGAAATTAAAAATATTGTAATACTTTTAAATATGATGAAGATGTACGATTATATTCGGAAACATGGATAAAATTTATGGTTATATTTAAAATTAATCCTTGAGTTAATCAAGAGCCCGACAGAGGTGGCTAATAAATTAGTATAAAAATCACAAATTAAATCCCCATCCGAATGTCCTTTATCAACTATACCAAATGCCGCAAGCGTTTGGGCAGATGTTTTATTTTATATATTTCATTTGTAAAGTTGCTTTATGATTAGAACATAGGGTTTGGAATTTTTCCCCTGTGTTTAACAGAAAATTGGCATATTATTATTATTTTTCTACTTAAGATGTGTTTAGGAAGTGATAAAAAATTTTAATTAAAAATTTTTAGTATAAAATTTTTTCAAATGAAAATATTATATAATATGATAAGGGTAATAATAGTGAGTAAAGAGAATAATGTTAAAATAGATGGGTTAGTTATATGAGTAATTGTGTAGAAGCGATTAAAAAATATGATAGTTGTATAGAAATATGTGAATAAATAATTAAAAATAAGATGATTATATAAAATAAAAAATTTTAAATTTTACACTTTTGGTTTGAAAACTTTCAAGTATAACAAAAGTTCCTTTATTTTGACAATTAAATTACTTATACAACCTCATGTCTTACTTTTTTCACTATTAATATCAATTTAAATACTTTTCTTTATTTTTATTAAGATATTATTCTATGAGTGTATTTGCTAAAAGATAAAACTTTCTACCTAAAATTTTTCAATTTAAAACTTTTTACTCTCTACAATTATCCCAATTTTTAATTATTTTTTCACATCTTCATATACAAACTACCTTACTTTTCAATAATTTCTACATAACACTTATACAACTAACCTATGTATTTTAACTTTAGGTTAATTTGCATATATACCCACACAGTTTCACCGATATTGCAGGATATACTCACGTAGTTTCACGAAATGCATATTACCCCTACATAGTTCACCAAAATTACGTATTACTCCCACGCCGTTAACTGCTGTTAATATCTGCCGTTATATTTTCAAAAATGACGAAAATGCTCCCATCTTCATGGGGTAATATGCAATTTTGGTGAAACAATGTATGAGGGCATTTTCATCATTTTTTAAAATATAACGGCAGTTAACGACGTGGGGGTAATACGCAATTTTGGTGAAACTATGTGGGGGTAATATGCATTTCGTGAAACTACGTGGGTATATCTGCAATTAGCGTCAAATTATGTGGGTATATATGCAAATTACCCTTAACTTTATTCTCTTTATTCTCATCGTTACCCTTATCATATCACATCATTTGCTCTTATTTCAAAAACCTTCGAGCGAAAAAACTTTTTAACAAAAAGTTTTATTTGGGAAAGGCTAAATGCACCCGGGTGTATTTAACCCATTTCTATTTTTCTAAATTTTTTTTACATAATTGTTAATTTAAGTGTATTTAAGACGTGTATCAAGTTTTACTATTTTTGAAAATTTTAAATATTTTTAAATTTTCGAAAATCAGTACTGATTTTTAAACTATTAGATAGTAAAAATACAATTTAAAAATTAATATTTAGTATGGAACTGTTTCATTACATAATTTACACACTTACAGACGATACATATTTCTAGATAATGCACATTGAGAACGAAACTAGATAAATTATAAGGGTTTTTATGACAATATAAATAATGAAAAACATGATAAATAATCATCCACATGGTAGAATGGATGAAGATAAACGGAAGTGACTTTTCCTATAAGCAGTTGTCCTTTTTTAAATTATTAAGAGGGATCCTAATTTTGAGCGGCTAGTTGGTTCAAACTTCAAAGAGAGAAAATTCATTGGGCTCTACGTGTTAAAGGAATTTAATGGGCCTCGACGGACCATATCTATATGGTAGGCTAGGAATCTAGGATAGGAGTTAGGATGTTATGGATGGTCAATTTAAAAATGTTATTAAATTGATATAAAAATATTTTTTTGGTTTTTCCCGATATAAAAAATGTTATTAAATATTGCTCAATTATATATAAATGCGTAACATCTAAGCCGAATGATCTTTTCCGATCGGCACTCAACATCTAAAACTTTACTGGCTTATTGGAAAATGCCCTTTCTGGGCCAACTTATGTGGGCTTCATGATGTCAACTTGTGCATTTGGAAGACGGAATAGGTACCCGATCGCGGACGATGGTAGGAAAAAAATGTCAAACCATATAAAATAGGATAATAAACACAAATAAAAAATATAATTATTCTGAAAAATATAGGTTAGATAGGAAAAACTTACGCTTTTAAAATTGATGAATTGTGCAGATTGGTTGTAATTGAGTGAAAATATTGACAATCAAATAAAAAAGTTAAAACAGATAGATAAAAAGATATGAACGAAAATATAAACAACAATTCAAGATTTTACTTGCTATAAAAGTACATGTCTACTGCCAAGTGCCAACGAGGTAGTAGAGCAGTTGGTGCAGGCATGTGGTGCCCAAAAGGGTTGCGCCTGGTTCGAGTCCCACTCTATGCGAGTTAGTGATGATTTTTTGAGAGCATAATTATAACGATTTTAATTGTGAACAATGTAGTTTTGCAATTGTAATACAATTTATTTGATATGATGTACTTACTCAAGGTATGAATGGAATTTTGGGAGGTTAAGACTTGAGCTTAAGATTAAAGTGAGAGCCTTATCAAGGTTCTTGTATTAGGAGCAGTGGTCTCTCAATGTAGGAGTAATAGCTTCTCGTATTGAGAGTTTTAGTCTCCTGCTTGATATTGTAAAGAAAATATCTTTGCTAATGCGTTTTATGTAGTGCTATCGAACTGGACCGAACCAACAGGGAATTATACTATTCCCGGTTTGATAAGACCCAGTCCGGTCTAGCGGTAAAAAGCCGTCTAAGTTATTCAAACCACGGTCGAATGGCAGTACAACTGTAAAACTATATAAACCAGATAACCATGTCCAATCATTTTGATTTTTTCGCAATGGTTATTTCAAATCATTCTAACTCATCTGCCATTAGCTGCTTCGTAAGTTTCATTAGCTCCTTCCAGAGGCACGGGAAGTTGACGAAATGCTTGTTGTGATTTGTGACTTTGTGGGAGCCCGCGTAAGAAGTCTTTCACTTAAATATTAATTTCTTTATTATTATTTTAATAATTTTTTAAAAATCTACAATTTTAAATGATGAAATATTGTAATTGGTTTTTAAATGATACATTTATTCTTACACATTGAATACTATCTATTATATATTTTGTATTGCATATATAATTATTAAAAGATCTAAAAATTATATCAGTTGTATATTTAAACTTGCAAAATATTATTGTATTAGAATTATATAATATATATGCTACGGTTTAATCCGAATCAAACCAATGTGTGAACCAATTCCGACCAAACTAATTGGTCATCTAATTTGATCACCAATTTGCTTTTGATAACATTGGTTTTTAATCACCTCATATATCATTTCCTATCCATGTTTTTACTTTACATCGATGAAACTTATATTTATTCGTATAGGTTTATTTTGTACCCTACGTACAATAAATATCAATGGACCAGGCCAGATTTTTGTCTATCAGCAAACAAATTCTTCCTACATATATGAATTTTGTCCCAAATAATTTTATAGGCTTAAGAATATAGACATGTGGTCAAATGCAACCAGATTTTGTATTATTTACCATCAAATTTCATATTACTAGCTGTCTATATTTTGTCCATAAATAATATAGCTATTTGACTATAAGCAATAGTCTAAATTTTGTTTCCAATGTAAGTAAGGGCTTTTTTTTTTTAAGTCGTGTCTGGAAAGTGGTAAAACTTTTGACTATGTATAAATGATATGATATGATATAGGTAACGATGATGAGTAAAAAGGATAAAGTTAAAATAGATAAGTTAGTTGCATAGAAACAACTGAAAGTAAGATATTCTTATAAAAATATGTTAAAAAATTTAAAAATATGATAATTATAAAGGATGAAAAGTTTTAGCTTGAAAAATTTTAGTAATAAACAAACATGTCCTTAATTACAAAAGTTTTTAATATCAATAACTACCTTTTTTAATTAATTCTACATATTTTTATACAATTATCTTATCTTTTCTAATCATTTTTACATAATTAATCATACAACTAATCTATCTATTTTAATTTTATTTTCTTTACTTCTTATTGTTATCTTTTTTATATAACATCATTTTCTTTTATTTTAAAAACTTCAAACTAAAAATTATTTTTCATCCAAGGGTGTAAAGTTTTTGAAATAGAAAACAATGATGTAATACGATAAGATAGTATAGAAATGATGAAAATGTAAGATAATTATATAATAAGATGTGAACAAAATGATTAAGAATATAGTAATTATGTTAAGTGAAAATTTTTTTATTGAAAACTTTTAGTCTTAAAAGTTTTATACATATCGAAACATACTTCAAGAGTTCTGTGACTTTCCAAACAAATCTTAAATTTAAAATCTGGCTGTAAAAAGATAGAAACAAATAATAATTTTCGTCGTAGCGATGAATATTGGTGTTTTCTATTTGCATGCGTGGCCACATGACTGTGAAACGATTCTTCAATGAAATGGCTCAGTTACTGTAACCATGCAAACGAAAACGCGTTTGGTCATGAATCATCACGATATACCAGCTTTGAACGTCACCTTCAGACTTTTCTTGATAGATATATATATATGCTAATATGGAACGTGCGACAATTGTCCTGTTCAACTTCCGTACCTTTCAAGGTTGGGTTGCAGCAAAAGCTGTAGCAATCGACTCATGAGGCTTGGGTGGGTTTACTAATCATGGGGCTTCCGTCCACCGTCTTATTTCCTCGTTCCCACATGCAACTCGTTGATCTCTTTCTCCTCCCGACACTTCATGTGCCTTATCTCTCACGTGCTCCTTCCACCTTCTTTATTTCTTCCATTCTAGGAAAGTTTCTTTCAAAAGGAGCCCTCCACTTAAAAGGAATCCTTCCAAGCCCCTCCAGCAATCTTGTTTTATTTCCACTTGTGGCAGGGCAATCTTCGGGGAAACTTCAACATCTCTTTTCTCTTGCATGCCCATTTTAACACCCCTGCCTAAAGACATGTGTCTGTGACATCTTATCCTGAAATTTCCAACGCCCACGTGCCCTTTTACCAGCTGGTCCAATTCATTTTGAGGAGTCTTATCTCCTATTCACCATTTTCTCCCACCACTTGTCTAGCCCATGTTGATTAAAATTTATTTTATTTTCTTTTTATATTTAAAAAAGCACGGGTCTCACAATCGGTTACACCGAAGTTTTTCATAAAACCACATCTATTTGGCTCGCTTCCAAGATTGATGGAAAATTCACGATATTTATTATTATATTCGACATCATTTGTTTAGTAAGATTTTCTTCAGATAAGAGATATGCGTCGGTAACATTTGCTTCAAAAAATGTATATTCACATGTAAACTTATGAAAAATGTTTAAATTTATTCTTATGTGCATTATAATGTAATGATATTGTATAAAATTATTTATCCATACATGAATAATATTTTATATAATTTAAATGTTAAAAATATTATTTAGATTTAATATTTAATATCAAACCATTTTATTATGTTTATTTTATATAGTTGTAAATGAGGCTCCTACAGAATCATGTCAGAAATGATCAGATGTCATAGGCCAGACGAATATAGTACTAAATATATAATAAATGGAGTGAATTTTCATCAATTATTGATATAAGCCAAAAAAGATGAAATTTCACTGAAGTTTGTTTTATAAAAGTAGAATCCAAGCAATATTGAAATTAAGGTGTAAATGGAAATACTTTCTTCTAGTAAAGAAAAACAGTAAAATTTGTATTATTATAAGAAAAATTAACATTTTACGCATGTCTTTACCGACAATGAGGGATGATTTTGTTAGCCATATCAAAACAAATGACTCACTTAGCCCATCTTAAAAATCTATTAAAATATTTTTATTTTTTCTTTATATACTTGTTTATTTAATATATAAACTCAGCATTACTCTTTTAGATATGTGAATATATCTTTTTGATATTAGCTCTTTTTATAGACAATACTAATTAGGGACATAGATAATTATTACCACTAAAAGATTAACTTTTTGGAGCAACATATATAATTGTCACCACTAAAATCTTGGTTTTAGGAACAATAAAATAATATGCGTTAAAAAAAGTCATTTTTGAGTGACAACAGTAAAGATAACGTTGAGTGACAACTTCTAAAAAGATCATTGCTAAAACACGGCTGAATAATTAACATTAGTCCCACTAGCACCATAGTTCAAATAGATAATTATAGTCTCTTTGTTAAAGTTCCATTTTCTTGTCATACAATATGGAATAGAGAAAAGAGGAAAGTGTGTGCATGATTGATGGAGTAGTTAAAGATAGTAGTAAAATGAATAAAGAAAAAACGAAGAGATTAATTGTATAAAAATCCTAAGAAAATAATATTCAGTACAGGTATCAATAAAATATGATAATTAAATAATTTAAATGTTAAACTATGGGTGTGTTTGTTTGGGATATAAACATGTCAACCAAAACTTTTCAATCTAAAACTTTTCACTCTCCATAACTACTCTATTTTTTAATTATTTTTTCACATTTTCTTATACAAACTATCATACTTTTCAATCATTTCTACACAACTATCTATACAACTAACCTATCTATTTTAACTTTATTCTCTTTACTTCTCATCATTACTCCTATTATATCACATCATTTTCTATCAATGTGATAACTTCTATCTCAAAAACTTTTCATCAAAAGTTTTACCCCCAACCAATGTCAAAATGTGTTAAAAAGGTGAACCTGATCAATATAACTTGATTTTATATACTAACGTGCGCGACTATAATCTAGACTTCGAACCCAGAGAGTGGAATGCATTCTATTAATAAGATAAAAACATGTACGAAAAAGAGTAAAAATGATGGGAAAAAATTTAAGTTTAGTATAGTTACAGTTTGTCGACGGGGTGAATTTGTAGTCAAGGTGAAAAGATGACCCGCTTTCCACCCAGGGTCGAGGATATGCATGAGCGTCTGTTCAAGCCCGGTGGAGTGGAAAGGCAGACTAGCTAGCTATAAGGAAATTATATGATTTTTTTTTGTTCTTAAGAAAGTTTTTTCATTTTAATTTTTTTTTCCTATTTCAATATATACATAATAATTTTACTATTTTCAACTTCTTAATACATCACGACACCTTTCATTCTTGGACAATTCCACTATCGTGAACAGCGGTAAATCTATTTGGATATCATGATAAAGAGTAAAAAGATGGAGGTTTTTTTTTTTTTTTTTTTTTTTTTTTAAACTGAAACTTCAGGTGTGGTTGAGAATCTAGATGGCCCCTAGTTTCTAATACAAGAAGCTTCCCAGCACTATAAAAATAAAAAAAAAAGCGGCTTCCCAGCACGCACTAGTAAGAGTTAGGTCGACACCCAAAAGAGGAAAGAAGGGCACATACATATGTGGCTAGCTCTCCACGTGCGAAAAACGATGATGGACATACGCATGTGGTTGGGTTTTGCGTGCATGTGCATGTCTGGTGCATGTTTCGTTGTCCAGCCAACGGGTTCACCGGTTGGAAACTCCGATGGCTCCAGTTCACGTGTCTGATAGGAGGGGATGAAATAAAAAATTTCATTTTCTAAAAAAAAAAAAATTTCCGTCCTCCAAAAAACAATAAACCATTTTTTCATTGTTAATACAATTTTTTACAATTCTATTGCACCTTTTTTTATTCCTAATACATTCTAACATTTTTTCATTATATATCGTTATCTCATTCTCATCCTATTAAACTGTTTACACATTTGCATATACGCGTGTGCAATTTTATCACAACATCACAACAATGTTAACTTAATTTGTTGATACATAGCAAACTGGAGTTAGCCCGGTTGGTTGCAGCGACAGTTCTGATGCTGACTGTCATGAGTTCAAAACTCGAGATATTTTATTGTTAGTTTTCTGAGTATAAGAATATTTTATAAGATGTCCTTCCGTTTTGAAGTTGTGTGAATAAGCCTGATTTGTAATATCAGATATCACAGTGTGTACAATATTAATAAAAAATTCTATAAAAAAAAGAATTTGCTAATGCATGTTATAATATGGAAGTAAAAAATATAAATAATGATGTTATTTGAATAGCAATCTTAAAAATTGGTAGTCATTATATAATAAATTTATAGGAAGTGAAGTGATTTCTTACGAAAGTTTGAATGGAGTGCTTTACAATAAAATATAAATGATTGCAATCTTTCATTTTGTATCTAAATTATGTATTATGATTCCAAAAATTATTTTAATTGAAAACTTATATATTATAAATATTTAATGTCATTTGGGATTGAATGTTAAAATTTAAAAATAAACGTAATATACTAAAATTTTCAAAATATTTAAATTTTAAAATCATAAATATCATAGAGTTTAGATATTAAAAAAGTAATATATGAAATGAAAATCTACCCATACGTACAAACCATTACATGGAAACATTTATAGGATTCACTTTCCATTTATTATTCATTTGCCTTTGATCATCGATAATATAGCTAGCATGGGGCAGGCGCGCTATTTACATATCAGGTCTAGATACATCAGGTACACAAGGGGCTATTGATAGTGGCCTAACTAATCATAGGTACCAACTTTTTTCATATACTAGCTATTAATAATGTCTAACTAATCATAGGTTTCAAATTGCATGTGCGAAAATTTTGAACTATCAAAGAATTATAGTCATTTCTCAAAGCGCGGTGCACCACTATATTGGATCACGCAACTGATATCCTGCAAAATGAAACTCCCAACTAACTATGGTTATTTTGGATGGGCTTCACATACATTTGATGCAAATCTCAATGTGATTTACAATTAATTAGCACCATAGTTTTAACTTTAAGGAAATTTTTTATCAATTACCCGATTAATTCAAATTATATTGAATAAGAGGAAAATGTTTCCATTTTAGTACCTGTAACGATAAACCAAACTGAAAATGTTGAGATATATGATGGATGAGAGGTAAAGAAAAGGATAATTATACGAAACAAAGATGATTAACAATTCTCCAACTTAAAAAAAGGAAAAGTGATCGAAGTACAAGGCTAAAGAAAGTTGTTAGATGTATGAAAATAACTTAAATTATCAACAAATAATTCAAGGTTTATATATAAAAATAACACAATAGGATCATGTAATTAACCCAAGTTAGGCAAAAAAAAAAAAAAGAAATTTAGTTGATCATAGAATTTTATATGATTTAACCCAAGAGAGGAAAACCCTTTTAAAAGTTGTTTGATCGATAGTAGATGAATCTTATTTCACTTGCTAAGCGTGTGGGTTTTTTTTTCCCCTTTTCGATGAAATAAACATGCAGTTAGCGAGTTACAATATTTACTACGAGGACTTCCAATGCAAGAAATTTGTAAGAATATTTGCAAAAGGTTTCATTCAGAAAGGAGTACTATAGTGCAGTGGACTTTCTATAAGTAAGAAACCGTGGTATTCAGAACTCTTTTTATTTATGTTACAATGGAAAACAAGCGAAATATCATGAGTATAGGATATATATATATTGTTATAAATTTATGTACACAGCTGATCACATCACACTAGAGTATGGGCTTCCGAGACCAAATAAAGAAACCTTAATCCCCATTAAAGAACTGCGTCGTCCAAATGTCTTCCATGCTCCAAAACCCATCATCAACAGAATCTGTTTGCATGGGATCTGCAAAGGATTCAGCAATAATATTTCCAGTGGAAAGCATTGGATGATTATCAGAACAGTCTAACACTGATTCATCCATTGCACTGGTGCAGGTAGCATAACTTGTACTTGCATCATGATCCTCCTGTGCTGGTGCAATAAGATTGTTTTGCTTTGTCTCCTCCTTGATTTGTCTTTGGATCCTTGTTCTCCAGAAATTCTTTATCTCATTGTCGGTTCTCCCAGGTAACTGCCTTGCAATTTTGGACCACCTATATCATCATCGTGGTAAAAATTAAGAGGAGAACAATGCAGTCTAATTACGCACATAAATTGTAGTGACAATATTTGGCATTTTTTTTAAAAAAAAAAACTACAACAATAACTGTTATAAATACTGAGTACGAAATTGAAGAAAGAGACAGTAGTAACAGTTCTGGAGAAAACGATGAGAGTTAAGGTCTGTCACGTTTCTGGGGCTGTCCAGATGCACAAACACGTGTAAACAAGACGAGGGGAAAAAAAGTTAAAGAAAGATAGATAAAAAAGAAGGGGAAGAGGGGGTGGGGGTGGTGGGAGATCAAGCGGTTTGGACGGTTTGTAACTAGCTAGACTTTTCACCTCGTCTTTCTTGGCGAGTTGATGCCTTCCAAGATGGGTTTGGTTGTGTTCTTGCCAGACAGCTTCAGATCTGTTTCTTCTGCATAACAATTGGGTAGACGGTATATGATTTCTACGTAGAGATTTTTAAAATGTAAATTGAGAAAATTTGTAAAATGGACACCAAAAATTTAAATATGCATTATAAAAAAACTAACATTCGCAGCATATTTTTAAGGACGTTTAACATTTCTGGTTGTAAAAGACACTATTTAGTAAAAATAATCATTTTTATTAAAAATTATATAAATGCTGTAAAAAAATTAAACTTCTACAATAATTTCTATGGCCGAAAGTTATACTTTCAGAGAGGATTTTGTTGCAAAGTCAGTTTTTTTTTTTTGTTCCATTAAAATTCTTTCGTTTCAGAATAATTTCACCTCCCATCTGATGCATAATATCTAATGGCAATGATATCTACGCATATGTATGCAGCCGAATTTTCTGAAACCTGATTGTTCTATATATATGAAGGGGTAAAGAAACTTCCAGCTCTCTTCGATTCATGTAATTAATATAAATTGAGACAATAATTTTGTTTTTCAATTTTTATTTACGATTTTTTACTCGTTTCGGTTTTTTACCTACTTTTCATCTCACCTAACCATTTATAGAGATACGGAAAAAAGAAAAGAACTCGTGACGGTGGAGGGTTTCAAAGAGTCGTCTGGACATGATGAGTACAGAATCTACGAAGCACCGTTTGTGGTCCAAATCATTCTCAGAGCCTGGCTTTGACTTTTAACATATGTGAATGGCTTCTGCATGCGCAGTTCCGTCCTGCATGTGCAATATTTCAGCAGTAGGGGAAAGAGCAATAACTCTTGACGATCTCCTTCAAGTTGGCTAATCCAGACCGTCCAAATCGTGGCGGCGGGGTTGGATCGTAAACCCCAATCAAATTCCAATGATTAAAGGATGGTATGCATATGAAAATGACGCCGACAATCCATTCTAGTAGAATACGCTAAAAATGGTATGCGGAAATTCAAATGATTTGCGAAAATAGAAAAAAGAAACTTTTTCCATCAAGGGCTGGGATCATTGGACAGTGAGGAGTCAGATGAGCCTTTGGCTCTGCTCGAGAAGCCAGATGATACACCGGCGCGAAGAAAAAGCTGTATAATGAAACCCTCGAATCCCTTATTTCTGCTGATAAATTTGATTGATAAAATTATTCTAGCCAACTAAATGGATTTTTTTTTTTTTTGGGACAGTTTAACGAAAGCAGCCATCAAGCCCTTCCGAATATAGACACGTCCTGGGAAACGGTCTCCGGAATCCTGTTTCTCCGGAATCCTGCAATGGATTCACGAGGGGGTAAAATAAAATGATGATGTGCAGAAAATAGTCATAAAATGACATATATTTGAAAGATCTGAATCGTGTATCAGTATCATATGTATACTATGAATTTATTGATTTGAAAATATTATTTTTTGAACATCCACAGTAAGTACCAAATCGAACATATTTTGACGCCATAAATTTCTTTTTTAAATATAATTTATGATTTTATTTTATTGAAATTTTTTTTTAAAGCTGAAATATTAGAAATTCCAAATTACCTAAAAAAACAGCCTGGATGTTCGTTTACATTAATCACGAGTTAGAGAGACGGCTATCTGCGGAAATGAATTCCGACTGCGGTCGCATTCGTAAAGATCGGCGCGAAGAGACTGAGCAGAGAATAGGCGAGGAGAGAGATAAAGATCCGGACGTAGTGGTCAGGACGGCAGCAAAAGATTCGGAAAAAAATCTCCCACGCTGAGTTGGCAGATTTCATGTGGCTGAGAAAACATCGTTGTGCTGTGGGGATCTCGTGTAAAAGAACCACTCATGTTCTGAAGGACACAACTACAACTTAGAATCACAGCACATATATAGTAAGCCTTTCTCGCATGCAAAACCTACCAATCGGGTTGATTCAAAAGATTTTTATATCGAAATATCTATATAGATATTAAGGTGGCAAAACCAATATTTCATTAGTTTTATATGCACATCTATCCATATATATACGTACATATATATATTATTATTGTTATTAAGGAAGTTCACCTGTTTCCCCATCTAGCATGTAGCTCAATGATCAGCTGCTGTTCTTCCTGGGTGATGTTTCCACGCCGCACGTCCGGCCGGAGGTAGTTAAGCCACCGGAGCCGGCAGCTCTTGCCGGTGCGCTTCAGACCTAAATGACAAGGAAGAAATGAAAGAGTCTTCAGGAACAAAGCATGCATGGCGATAAATTAATTTATGATGTTGGTATGAAGTAGTTAGTAATTACCTGCTGAGCGGGCGAGGGAGTTCCAAACTCCCTCGCCATGATTGACGATGTAGTTGATGAGGATGAGGTCTTCCTCCATAGTCCATGGCCCTTTCCTCACTTCTACGTCTTGGGTGTTGTTGGAGGGCGTTTTCTCCATGGGTGGTGGGAAGATGGCAAGGGGCGTTTGGGTAGATATTATTAGGCGGGGGTCTGATTTTTATAGAGACAAACACAAATGCGAATTGCCGCCGTGAACGTTACTCTGTATGTGGCCCATCTCTGATCATCGGCATTGATCGTATTGGATCTCGTCTTGGAATGTATACATCAGCCGTCCACCTAATTTCGTTTTTGGAAAAAGGACGGTCGGGTCTCTTTGGACGGTGAGATCTCACATCTCCATCCAACACACGATAATGTGGGTGATGAGTGACACGTGTACGACCGTCGACCAACTCTGGACGGCGAAGATCAGACCGTACTGGTCATGTGGTCGACGCATAAGAATCACGTGACAGCCACGTGAGGGCAGGTTGCTTGTGGGTGACGTCAGTCGTAGCAGATTTTTTTACAATAAGCTACATCAAATTTTCAATTCTTAAATCTATTTTCAGTCGTCCGGGATCTTCTTAGCTTAAGGGATTCTATATTTTAAATAGGAAAATTTTATCGCTTTAAGAAATTAAATCCCAGATTAATTTCTTAACACTATAGTCTTTTTTATATGATTTGATATTTAATTATCTTTTTTTTATAAAAGATATTTAATTATCTTTAAAAATTATTCAAAGTGAAATAACAGGTCTCGTCCTTGCCGACTATCCTTCCTAGCATCGATGATGGATGTGGGCAAGTACATGATCGGATTCTATATATCTTGTCACCGGAATGGTATGAGTGGGCCACAACTTTTTTTTTTTTTTTTTTTTTGAGTAAAAGTGTGTTTGGGAATGAATAAAATTTTTGATGAAAAGTTGTAAAGATGAAAAGTTGTCAAATGATGTGATATAATAGGGATAATGACGAGGAATAAATAAGATAAAGTTGAAATAGATAGGTTAGTTGTGTTGATAACTGTGTAGAAATAATTAAAATGTAGGGTAGTTGTATAGAAAAATGTGAAAAATAATTAAAAAATAGGATGTGGAGAGAGAAAAGTTTTAGATTAAAAAGTTTTAACTTGAGAACTTTTTGTTGTTACCAAACACACCCTAAGATTCCGATTATATCTTATGGGATAGATTCTAATTAATAAGTGAATGAATGTGTAACTTCGAGATTTGATTTCACTGCATAATAAGAAGAGGCAAATTTATTGTCTTGATGAGCCACACGCAAAAGAAATAGCTTAATAGGAAAGAAGCATTATGACATTAATCTCGATATTTCTCTATCAGAACGGCTATGCTTAATTATTTATGTGTATAGTTGATTTTTGATCCTTTATAATTATATTCTTGACGACCCTCGAAATAGTTTGGTTGATTTTTTATGATGATTACGATGTGTGTTTTAAAAAATTTTATATCATGATTTATTATTTGAATTTTCAATCCTTTTCCCACTCTTTTATTAAGAAGCCTTGCTGAGGATGACGGTTTTTTACCCTATAAATTTTATCCATATTTACAGGTACAATCATATATTTATAAAGATGACAAAAACCATGTATTTAATCATATTTCCGTGACAATGCTCTCAATTTAATTCGCCGTATCCTCAGCTGAAATCTAAATTTCTCTCTCCCCATTTCATGTACACCATGATTTTCGTTGCATGTTATTGTAGCTTTATATTTTTATTTTTCAATCATATTTTCTGTCTAGGTTTGGTTTGGCCGAGGATATTTTAATAAAAATATAAGGATAAAATTAGTTCCGGTGAAAATGTGTTGTCATATTTATAATTTTTTTTTATAAATATGTAATTATATGTAGAAATAATTCTCTGTACGCGAATCTTTCGGTTTCCCGAAAATGATATGATCTTCATTGCTATCGAAAAAAGATAGAACCTAATTACATTGGTCTCGTAATTAAATAAGAAATTTAAGTTGTTAACGATTATTGTTAAAAAAATGTTTTTGAACGTTAGCAGTAATTCTAAATTTTACGAGTAGTTAATTCGATCCATATATCATTAATAGCTACAAAAAAGCAATTTGTTACCCACAGATCTCAATCATATGTGATTGCCTTCGCTTTATTTTTCACCGCCGGAATCAACGTATGCATTACAAGTCTGCTTAGACACATGATAGCTGTCGTACTGCGTAATTCAGCGTACGGGTGGCACTAAGATCCTTTTATTCCATATTGACGCTGTAACCGAATCCAAGTCATTTATTCTGCTTCCAACATGTTTGCAACGATTTCTAAAAACTGATTTTCATTAAAAACTCACGTGGACATCCCGGCTGAAAAATATGTTATTTAACATTGTCTATACACATATTAAGAATATCTTAAAATTTAGGTCAAATTTCAAGTATGAGCTACTAATTTTACCTCTAAGTCCATTTACACCTATGTACTTTTAAAATTTTCAAATATATTTATGTTTTTTTTGCTTAAAACTTCACTTGTATCTATGCTATTAGGAACGAGCTAAAAGGAACATTATCCCCTTTTGTGAAATAGCACAAATACACCCAAACTATAATGTAATTTTAGATTAGTTTGCTCAAAGGTAGTAAAACTACTAAAAATTCATTAGAATATAAATTTTTAGTCATAAAAATTTTAATTAGTGATGAGCATATTCATCATTTCACATAGAGCTAATTGTTTCTTTAATGGATATCTAAATGGTATGTGTTAAGTGTAATTTTAAACAAAATACATGAATATATTTTTAATTTTTGTAAGTTTGTGGGTATAAGTAAAATTAAGGGCAAAATTCATGAATATATTTGAAATTTAGGAGGAGAATATTTGAATCCAATAAGTATAAGATTTTTTTATGATTGGGTTTACAATTTACATATCTTTTTTGATATTAAAATTAAGTTCATGGGAGAATAAGCTCCCACCTCTTTATAAAAGAAAGCAAATGCTCCTAAGGACGGGGTTTGAACCCACATTTCCGCAATGTCTACCCTAACTAGGGATGCAACTCAGGTTGGTTTGGTAAGGGTAGTAGTCTGCCCTGCCCATAACATATTTGCAAAAGGCCTACCCACCTTGCTCATTTGTTAGTTTAGTTCCTAACATACTCTACCATACCTATTACCTATAGGGTTAGTTCCAATTTCAGTTCCAAATTGATTTCTTTGATGCACAAATATAATATTTCTAAAAAATATTTCTATATTATGTTAAAAATATAAAGTATTACTCATTTATATTTCAAAATTGCAGGTACATATGTTACAGTTTACATTATTATATAAAAATATAAAATATAGATTGTCACAACCTAATTATTAAAACTATAATATATTAATCACAATTCACAAATTTATTTATAAAAGACTTTCGTAAATCAATGACATATATATAATCAAATTGGTTATTTACTTTTTTATGAAAAAGAAATTGATTTCTTATTTAACAATCCACAACTCCGTGAGATATCATTCGAATTCAAATTTGTTAAAATGGGTGTGTAAATAAGATATCCTGAAAAATACAACGCATACTACATAATATATATGGGTGTTTTTGGTTAAGCAAAAAATGTCAACAAAAACCTTTCAATCAAAAATTTTTCACTCGCCATAAATACTATATTTTTTAATTTTTTTACATTTTTCTATATAAATTGCTATATTTTTTAATCATTTCTACACAATTAACCTATCTATTTTAATGTTACTATCTTTATACTTCATCATTACTCCTATTATATTATATCATTTTCTATTAATTTAACAAATTTTACCAAAAAACTTTTCATCAAAAAGTTTTATCCCAACCAAACACACCCATCATATACGGAATGTGATGTTATGCACCTGGGTGCACTTAGCTTCAGTGCGCCGTGTATATCGAACTTATTTTTTTATTTTTTGAAAATTTTCACAAGATTGTTAATCTAAATGTATTTAACATGTATATCAATTTTTACAATTTTTGAAGATTTTTAATATTTTTTGAAATTTTTTAAAATTAGTGGCATTTTTAGTAATTTAAATGTCACTAATGTTAAAAAATCCAAAAAAATATAAAATATTCAAAATGGTAAAAATTGATATACATGTTAAATACACTTATATTAACATTCATGCAAAAAAAAAAATTAAAAATACAAAAAATGGGTATTTGTATTCAAGTGCACCAAAGTTAAGTGCACCTGGGTTCATGAAATCATGTACATGCATATAATTATATCCATATGAGTCACATTCTAAATAACCAATATATCTACCTTACTCATATCATATCTGACAAAGTAGTTAATAATTTATACCTTAGTCTCCCCATGAGTAATATTTTATATCTTATTTTGCTCAAATTAAGTTGAAATAGATGAGAACCTATGATAACCTACCAAATTGCACCCCCAAAGGCTACTACTTAAGCTAACCCCGAGTGAAAACAGGGTGTAATCTATATTTCTTTTTTTTGATAAAACTCTTTTTGCTATAAAGCGCGCACCAGTTGGTTTATTACGGTTTGTTTTCATAGCATGCGCTTATCCTGAATTTTTTTCGGCGGACGTTGACACGACATAAAATGCGGCGACAAGAGTTATGCGGTTTGTCTGCAATCTGCATACGATGCCAATCCTCTTTTCGATGTGGCCCCCATCAGAACGAGTGGTCGAGAGCCTCTCTCTCTCTCTGTGCCCAGCTCTTAGATACCTCACTGCTAAGTGGCTATGACGATCGTCGTGTGAATGCACAATGAAGGTTACAAGCTTCGGTGTTGAATAATAAATTTGAGGGCAAATTTTATGTATATATAGTTGCATTTATACTGATTCATTTTTTAAAATTTCTTGTGTACGTACGAACTTTTATCATAATTGCATTTATACCTAGCATATTGATTAAATATACTTAAAATATATTTATAAAGAAAAATAAAAAATACTAATTGTATAAAAAAATAAATATTTTATTTGAACTTAAAATACAACTACATGCAATGTAATCAGGCTCCTTCGTTCTGTGCTATCTAAAGATAACAATCCTTTTTTTCTCATGCTATTCTTGACAACCTGCCGAGAATTTGGTACCTAAGAAACGAACAGGTCATGAAAGGGCAGATTATGTCGCCTAGAAATATCAACTCTTGGCGTTTAGATTTTCTGCATTGTTTCATTACAACTCCCTCTCTCTCTCTCTCTCTCTCTCTCTCTCTCTTCCCCCTGAATTTCAACGTCAACTGCAATCCGGCAAGGTGCTACAAACCTGCAACAGGTTTTCTTTGACGCAGGGTGTTCGATGAAGAGCGTGTCATGGGATTTGAAGCGATGCAACGGATTTTGATGGGGGCTTTTCATATGCAAAATGCTGGAAGGAACATGGATTTGTTAGTCCAATTTTAATGGAATTGAAGGCTATTCAACTTGGAATTACTTGGCTTAAGGAGTTGCTAGTGGAAGAAGGTGGTGGTGGAAAGTAATTGATTTCATCAGTTGCCACCAACTGGCTCACTGGTGAAGGTTACATCCTCTCCTCACAGTTTTTAATCACTGAAATCAGTTTATAGTAACACCGTAAACTCTCTCTCTCTCTCTCATATTCTAAGGAGTGAGAATCCGGTGGCCCACATGCTAGCTAAATATGCATTATCAGAACAAGGGGAGGATCGTTCTTCTGGATGACTTGGGAGTTTGGGTTGGGGCGGAGGTGGAAGGATTCCCACCTCATTATATTCCTAAGGTTATCCGTAAAGATCTATCTGATTTTAGTGATATGGAGGGTTGCTCCTCAGCTTTTGGTAGAGAGACCATCTCCCTGATATTCCTGGGGGAAGGAGCTATCCTCAACCTCAGAAAAAGAAAACGACAAAATAAAAATAAAAATAATAAAAAATTAAATCATGAAACCTGAGCATAGCCCGCTGGAGTTACATAGTTGCATCCAAGTTTGAACCCGAAAGGAAGCAGTGGGGCTCCTTCGGTAATGAAATGTAATAAAAAAAATTTGTTCTAAATTTATCTTATTGTCTTCCCTCTTATCGGTCCTTTTCCAACCAATGCATATGCAAGCCAAAGGCCAACCGCAAAAACCAGCTTTGTAACCAGCCAGTTTGTTACTCCTAACAAACTGGCAGTTTCAACAGCAAAAATAAAAATAAAAATGAAACACCTTCGGATGTTTAGAGTGAATAGATCCAATATTATGCTATACAAACCCAATTTACATGGTAACAGCTCGTCAAGATTGATCAAACACAGTAGTCAAACATGTGTAACTAAGCGGCACACATTGCTCACCAATCTGAAAATAAGCTGACGCTACACCAAAGAAAATTTAAGCACTGGCAGCTCCCTCAACTGGGGCAGACGACATCTTCGCCTTCTTTGCTTCATAATCCTTAATAGCTGCCTTGATTGCGTCCTCCGCAAGCATGCTGCAATGAAGCTTCACTGGTGGCAGAGAAAGATGTTTGGCAATCTCACTACAGCGCAAAACAGAATTCATGGTAAGAAACAGATAACCCACTGAACAAATGCGTTCCTCTCTAAGATGTTTGCCCAGCGTTTCTACATCCCAATAATACACATTGGGTGTGTTTGAGAATGGATAAAACTTTTGATGAATAGTTTTAGAGAGTAAAAGTTGTTAAATGATGTGATATGATAGAGGTAATGATAAGGAATAAAGAAGATAAAATTTAAATAGATAGGTTAGTTGTATGGATAGTTGTGTAAAAATGATTGAAAAGTAGGATAGTTGTGTAAAAATGATTGAAAAGTATGATAGTTGTATAGGAAAATGTGAAAAATAATTGAAAAATATGATACTTGTAGATAGTGAAAAGTTTTAGATTGAAAAGTTTTAACTTCACATTTTCTG
The DNA here is from genome assembly GCA_030490835.1 of Annona cherimola. NCBI lineage: Eukaryota > Viridiplantae > Streptophyta > Magnoliopsida > Magnoliales > Annonaceae > Annona > Annona cherimola. Next base: position 88,670,487 of record CM059973.1, on the reverse strand, counting down.
CACAATGCCAAACACACCCATTATGTAACAAACAGCTTCAAACTCTGTAAATCCCAGCGCCATGGAGCTTCAACTTAGATCAATGCAGAAAAGCCAGTAAAAACAGGGACCATTAGACTTGACTGAATAGCTAGGTTACATTGATGATGACAACGAATAATGCTTTCCAACAGTGGTAAATCACTTTAAGAAATTGCATTCTCTCAGCAAAAGATGAAAACGAAAGCCAATGTCGAAAATTTTAAGCTTTCTGACTGACTAACAACGTACAATGTCGAAAATTTTAAATATAAGCTTTCTGACTAACAGAGTACCATGTTGACATTTTTAAATATAAGACTTCTGACTATCAAAGTACAGCAGACCAATACAACATCCTCAGTGACCAAAAATAAAATAACATTGTCAAGGACAGTAACAAGTGATGCCAGATATATTGGAAGATGATTAAAACCATTAATCAAGCATATACAAAAGAACAGATAACAGTATTTTGACTGCAAACACCATAAGGTACATTTGGACGTGGCGCTAAACTCAACCGAAATAGATTTTCTGTTTGCTCCACTACCATTCATGTTCAGAAAAAGAGTTAGAAAAACCAGTATTCAATCCACTTGCGTGGTCAATTCAGTCAAATAAAAGGTAGCTTCTGCAAAAAAGGATGTCATTAAAAGGTAGATTTGTAGGAGAAAACTTACGCGTTCTTAATTGTCAATGCTTCATCCATTGGCCTTCCTTTCACCCATTCACTTGCTGAAAATAGAAACAAGAATTAGCTGTTTTATAACAAGAACCATAAGCATTACAAATTTACAGTCCATGAAGAGAAAACTGTGAAACAAAACTAGGGACACTTCCAACATAAAATAGCATCTTGCTCTCTGTCCAAAATTGAGGATCCTTTTCGCATGCAGCAAGAAGGAAAAAAATATTCAGGCTACATTCTATGATGACTTGATGAATGCATTGGATGTCATTCTCGCCCAACAGGAGTACTTCAGGAAACAGAAATCTATTAAAAAATTATGGTGTATTTGCATGGTGTGCAATCATTCAAACCATTGAGCGTTTCACCAAACCATTCTCTTGTGGATTTTGTTTCAGAGTGAATGTATGGGGTTCCACACCTAATGAAGAGCACTTATTTCAGCACTTCAGAGAATTTTTTTTCGTTTTATTTTACTAATCCATTTCAGCATTCTCATTTGGGTAAAAACTCTTGCATGTTAGGCATTAACACTATAAAGCATGGCAGGTCCTACAATTGTTTTATAGAACTTCCATTATGATTAATCTAAAACACCAAATTAAACATTTCACCGTTATTTCCAACCAACCTTGAACTCTCTAAGCAATGCCCTCATTGACGGGCCAACATGAACTATAATCCATACTATCTGAAACTGATGCTTCTGGTCACTTTTTGAACAATGAGCACATGAGATTACAATTATTTCCAAATGAAGTTTCAGCCAGACTGATTCTAGAACCATTTGATTATAATATAAGCCTCTCTCTATTTATACCTTCCCTTATTTAATCTAATTACCTTATTCAATATAATCAAAATTTATCGATTTATCATCCATACAGAACATACACCATGATACCTTTTTCCAATTATATGACCCTCTTTCTATACATGCCTAGTTAATTAATAGCCAGCTGCAATACCATGAGATCCTAACACAATCTCTATATCCTGCTTTGAATTTACACACTCCCCAATCTATAAAAAACACATCACCTTCAACCACAAGACACAACAGAACATCTTCCTGTCAGTACCAAGTTAATTCATAGCTACTTAACTAGTTCAAAAAAAAGGTATGGGATCATGTCGTGCGCATAGTTTCTCTTCTCTCATAAGCTTTTTTTATTTTTTATTTTTCCGATTATTAACATCCTGGTTTGATTAATTCTCTAATAAGATAATTTCAAGTATATACAAGCATTCCAATATGAGAGATTCCTTGCTCTCCATTATTCACGAAGTAAACCATACCACGTAGACGACGGGAACTCTTTATTTCCAATTCTAGGGTTCTAAATGCTCTACATCAAATATAAGTTTTTGATAAGTACCTGCAACCGAATATCCAGGTACACGATCGGCCATGACTGAATTGGCGTCAACAGGAATTTTGCGAGCTCAAACAAAAATGAAATTCAAGGAGCAGAATTCATCCAAACTTCATCTGAATCTCAGTGCATGAAAAACGACCACATACCAACAGAGGAAGAGGCGATGGCAGATCCACATCCGAAGGTCTTGAAGCAGGCATCAACGATCTTGCCGGACTTGTCGTCGACCCTTATCTGAAGCTTCATGACATCGCCGCAGGCAGGCGCGCCGACGAGGCCAGTCCCAACATCGGCGTCGCTCTTGTCAAATGATCCGATGTTGCGGGGATTGTTGTAGTGATCGACGACGCGCTCGTGGTAGAGGCGGGCGAGGGTAGGGAGGCCCTGACCCTGCGTTTGCCCTAATCCTAGAAATCGACGGCAACCAGCTCTCAGCATCTCTGCAACAGTTATCTATCCACCCAAGCCGATGGAACTACGCCGAGCGGCCGAGCGGAAGGAATATATATTGCATCAGTCAAAGGCGGTTTTGCGGGTCGGACGAGAGAAGTTTCGAGTATAAGACGCGTGGTAGATTCTCTGATTGCCACTGCAGCTCAAAGGAAATCTGCGGTTGGGTCGTCGGTATGTGGGCTTCATGGGCTTGTTTGGGAAAAGTAAAAATAGAAATCCATACACGGGTACGTACAGGCCTATGAATTACAAGTTTACAACCGGTGACGACAAAAGAAAAGCTAATTCCATTATCTTTGATGGATCTTAGTAACGATCGCTACAATAAACGTATTCCTACAATCCCCAAATCCACAAAATGAATCCCACACATGAATGATTGATGCATCAACCACCTAATTCTATATCATGCATGAGTTCGCAGACAAAACTAGCTAAAAATCTATACTAACTTATGCAAATCCATCATCCCACACTCAAGAACCCTATTAATTTTTTTAAAAAAAAAAAAATTTCCCCATGTAGGATCAACACAAATTGCCATCTGAAGAGCCATGCCTCCCCAGCGGCTGGCCGGCCTGCAAGCAGCTTATCTGGGGGATGCTTGGAGTGAGCAGCTCTCCATAAACTTGCCAGCAGTAGGGGTCCGAAAGGGGGTGGCCATCTTGCTGTGCCTTGAGTTGGATGCCGGCAAGCGTGACTCCGACGCACGGAGATGCATCGCTGCACGCAAACCGGACCGGCTCCACGCTGTAAGTCCCGGTTATCTTCTCGTAGTGTATGTTAGATAAGGAGACTGCACCCGACTGATTCTTGCAATGGCTCCCGTCGCAGTAGAACTGGTCGATGATTATTGGGTATTCGACGTCCGAGACTTGGATGTTGGAGAACAGAACACCCTGCACCGACCCCGACCCGCCCTGCCACGTCTTGATTCGGACGCCGTTCAAGGTGCTCTGCATCATGCTGTCCCTCACGGTGATGTTGGATACACACGCCTTGGATTCATCCTTTCCGAGCCCTCCGATGCTTATCCCATGCCCCGGCCCACATTGCACATTTCGAATGGTCACGTCGCTACAGCCAGTTTGGATCGATACACAGTCGTCCCCTGCCCAAAAGTAAGAAATTAGGATTGGCTTTTCTACGCCATGAAACTGGATTGTCAATTAAGTAGCTCATTATTCACCGCAAGCTAAGTTGGTGCCGTGGATTGATACGGATTTGGTGTTCTGCAGATGAATTCCGTCGGTGTTGGGACTGTCTCCAGGCGATGAAATCGTTAGGTCGAAAACAGAGACTCCTACGCAGTCGTCGAACTTGAGGTGGCACTGGGGGCTGTTCTTGATGGTTATTCCCGTCACCGTAACGTCGCTGCTGCCGTAGAATCTCACAGCCTGCAGCCAACGAATTCACCCACACAATCAAAAACCACGATCGAATTGCGCTGACTACTTCGTTGCTGGTGCATAATCCAAAATATTCTTATTAATTTCTTACCGTTGGCTTGGTTCCCGGCATTTTGCTACGACCATCGCTGTCTGAGGTCTGCAAAAACAGTATAATATGGAAGTTTCAGTTGTTGGAATGGGTTTGGTGGTGTTAGGCAAAACAATGCGCCACTTGGAAGTGAGCCCAATTCATTGAAACAGATGATTTTAAGCCTGTTGAATTGTATAATGATATTACCGGAGGAAAGAGGATGGATTACCGGATCATCGGATCGGCCCCACCAGACAGGGCCACGTCCATCGATCATGCCCTTGCCGCTGATCACGATCCCACCCGTTAATTTTGTAAATTCGAGCCACTGCATTGATCCTGAGCCCCACGAGCCGGCAGAGGTCGGAGCAATAATACTCCCATCTATCTGCAAATTATTGGCCGTTAGTGGGCCTCTGATAATGAGGCTAAAACCTTTTTCTACGTACCTATTTTTTGGGCTTTTTAGTTGATTTCAGTAGGCCTATTTCGCACATTGCTGATGATGCGGTTATGGAGCATTTAGATGAGATCTAAACTAGTGGACCGTGGTTGATGGATATGATGGACGGTTCAGATTCATCCAAAAGTTTTATAGACCACCTTAACTAACTATCCGGCGGAGCCCAATACTGTATCATCAATTCATCATCCCCCGGCATGCAATTATTACCTGAAAAGTTATTTTCGGCTGGCAATTAACGCCGGAAAATGAGACGGGCCCCACTAGGAATGTGGAACCAGATGGTACTAGTACCGTTGATTTTGGAACCCTGCACGCCGCCGTCCATGCATCCTCAAACGCCTGCAATATTGCATAATAATGAGCACACTCAGAGAATTATATGATGATCATGAATTAGCACTTATGTTTTTTAAGTATTTGAAGAATCTTAAAAAAAGACTTGCCTAAAGAGGTTGCTGGCGAGGAATAATTTAAATGCCAAAGTATGAAAATTAGTTATAAATTTTATTTTGTGAATGCAACCTGTGAGTTTTTTATCATTCCATTTTATGACTGTTCGGAAAAATATAAAATTAAAAGTGGAAAAATAAAAATGAAAAAAAATTTAAAAAGTGACAGAATGATACAATATACTAAGAGTAACGATTATGAGTAAAAAAATAATTATACAAAAATAAGGAAAAAATGTTTGAATATAAAGATAATAACAAAAAATAAAGTAATTAATAGTTAAAATGTAAAATCATGAAATTATGTGGTAAAAATTTCACTTGTTAATAAATGAATTCTTAATCGAATAGATGTTGATCTGAGTTGGGCTTCATTTCACAACGTTATGAAATTCAAAGATTTTATTTTGTCAACTTTATAAGGCTATGAAATCTATTTTATATATGAAGTTGTAAGGTCTAAATTGCACACGTGAAATTCAAGATTTGAATGGAGCTTTGTCCAAATATATACGACTTTCCTTCGTAACATACGATTGAGCCATGATCCTACGCTCCCAGGAGCATACAGTTTTATTTTTTTTTTATTTTTTTTACGATAGTGTTAATGTATATGTATTTAATATGTGTATAAATTTTTAATATTTTTGAGGTATTTTAGATATTTATTTTTTATTTTTGAAAATCAGTGGCATTTTAGGTAATTTTAAATTACGAAAATGCCACTAATTTTTAAAAATCTGAAATAAATATCTAAAAATCTCTAAAAATGGTAAAAATTAATACAGATGTTAATAACACTTCGGTTAACAAGTTCATGAAATTTTTTTAAAAAAAAATAAAAAAAAGGTATATGCGCATTGCATGCTCCCGGAAGCATAGTATGAGGGCTCCATACAATTGGGTGATATCTATACCAAAATTCTCTCTTTGTTATATTGTCAAAAGATGAGCTCTCTTTGCCCCCACCTACACAGGGCCATATCAAGCCCTTTTCTCTAAGTGCTCAATACAACCAAGATAAAAAAGTACAAAGAGTATCAACCAAATTATAATGAGTTTAGATATTAAATTCCATCCCTTCCGCGCCGCAAAAAGCGCCAAAGGACAAGCCGAAATTGGACATGCTGATTTTTTTTTTTTTTTTGGAAGAACAAACTATCCATTGGAGTTTCAAAAAGGAATTAAAAAATTTTAAATCTTTCTTGGTCTTTTCGTGAGCGTGAAACCAGAAAGCGAAATTCTAATTTCAGAGTTTCAACCAATTAATGTTTAGAAATTCAGCCTCAATGCGGTTTTAAAAATTGTTTCCGACTGTCTAACGTGCCTGCATATGAGTCCAGGTCCCTTGATATATGCAACTGCCAAACATGCCTGCACATGTGTCTTGATCCGGTGCGCATCAGTATTTTATGCCGCCAACATGATGACGCCACATCACTATCACAATATTATAAATATATATATATATACATAGTCGAATTGAGATTTAAAAGAGAAACAAGAAACCGAAGCTCAGTGCTGCGGCATTGCTTCCAAAGCAATATGTTTACTTATTTTCCGCTTCGACATCAGTCACCACAATATATAGTATGGTTAATCATTTGGATGTATAACAAGAAAAATATTTGCAATGAAAAGACCAGGAAATTAATGATTATTACATATATCCATGAAATAAGAATCCCATAATGTGGTTCATCAATATTATCCATGAAATAACCAAAAATATCTTTGTAACAAAAAAATAAAATAAAATAAAATAAACAAAGTCACCTTTGTATCGTAGGTGCTCCCATCACCTTTTGCACCAAAATGCAACACATTGAAGGTGGCTGATTGCCCATCTTCAAGGGACTCCAACCTACGTGGCATCGTCCCTGCCCAGCCTCCACCACCAGGTCTCCTTGTCTGTTTCCATTGCCTGCCTCTTCTAGCATGGCAAAAGCCAAAGCTGGTAGAGGAGAAAAGGATAAAGAGAATGAGGACCTGCAGGTTTCTCATGACTACGATTTGGTGTATGCTTGTGTTGGGATTAATATCTCTATGCATGGAGAGAGCTAGCATGCGAAGATGGGTTTATATAGCTGAATGCCTGCATGCAAGCCACTCCTGCCTCGCTACATCCATACGTGAGCATGATGTTTGCTTTTGTCGAAGCGGGGCCCTGAAATGGGATTTTGATTGATTCACGTGAGTTGAGGTCTGCTTCAAATCCCACCACGGAGGCTAAGCCATGTGGCACATGCATTTGCTTGGGCAACAATCAATTAATTTAAAGAAATTTAGATAAGAATATTGAGGCCGTGTAGATATGATTAGAGAGCATTAGATAATGTCATTCCTATCCATATTATTCTTTGCATATATCAGAGAGGCGCGGATCATATTTATAATTTTCTTGCAATTGGTTGCGTGTGGAGTACTCCTGGGCGGCCACACATAGAGTCTATCTGCAGAAGTGTGCCTTTGAGTTGGACAGTCATACTTAATTGACAGATTGCTCAAGCCATCCGCCGAAAACCCATCTTTGATCATTTTGGCAATCAATCTTGTTATCTTTTTTTCTTTGATTTTACAAAACCGTGTAATCATCAGGATTAATTGGCTGCCTAATTACAAAATTCATGCTGACTCCTAAAATGATTTACAATACGCGGCACATTTCTTTTTTATAAGTCAGATTGGGTTCTGTTTGAGACATCTTTTTTTTTTTTTTTTTTTTTTTGCATTATCCAATTTAGTCTCTGATTCTTAAATGATTTTCTTTAAATACTATTGTCAGATTCACGTCAACTTTTTGTATATATGCAGATTGATTACAGATATACCACACTTTGCATGCATGGCAGAGAGGAGAAAGACAGAACATGCATGGCAGGTGTGTGGAATCCTCAGATTCTAAGCAATCAGAGAAGGTAAAAACAAAAAGAAATCTTGCCAGCGAGCTTCTCATTCCTCTTCAGGTAATTTATTGGAACATGGCAGACACCCAATCTTTGAACACCAATGTTTAATTAATTTGTTTGTTCGTTTGACAGCTCAAGGTGTATTTGGATAATAGTGGTAAAAGGGTAAAATGAAATGATGGACGGGAGTAAAGTTGGGAGTATTGTCAATTACTGATAAAGGAAACAAAGATTAAGTGAATATTTTTAAGCATCTGTTTGGCACAAGGTTAGAACAAACTTCCTTATTTTTTATGTACTCTGTGATATGAATTGACCTCTTAACTGTTTAATTATCATAATTTTTTTATTTTTTTGCATTTTAATTATTTTTTAATATTTCCATACAACTATTCTATCTATTTTTATTTTTATTTTTTTTACTCTTGTCATTGCTTTATCACGTCCCTTTTTTTTATTTTGTTCTAAAATTTTCCATATTTTTCTCCATTTCTTTTAGCTCATGCGAAACAAAGCTTTAATGAAAATGGAAAGAATGGTCATGAAAAATTGGTATTGTGTCACAGTAAAAAAAAATCTTTATATATTCTTTTTTCACATGAAATTACGTTGATTTATGGGAGATACTGAGATAGTAAAGCCAAAACAACGGATCTCATTAGTTAAGAATATTTCTAATGTTTCAACGGCCGGCATCATCGAGAGCTCTGGATTAGAAAGTTCGCGACATGGAAATCCAAAACCTCCTACAAAAGACGCCAATCCCGGCAACGGATCACATGCTTGACAGTTAAAGTCAAAGAAGTGTTGGAATTATGCTAGGGGGAGGCGGCCGTTGATGTCTTCTTTCACCTTCTGCGATACAGGAGTGATATAGGGATCTAAATGAATATTTAAAAAGGTCAAAATGTTCACTTTTTAAGTAATTCATTATGATAATTGCATTTTTAGTTAAATACTCATTTCACTATGATAAATTTCACTTCATGTACCTAATTTTTGGATGCATATAATCTGTGTTTGATTGCAGTGGACACATTTTGGCTACAGCAGAATATTTAGCTATAATTAATTGGCTGCTTTAGAGTAGTTAGTTAAATGCAGTCATTTTTTATATTAAATACAACTAAAAGTAGTGTTTAATATAACTATCAAAAAAATTTTATGGGTAGCTGTCAAATTTAGTTGCAAATAGTCACAAAATTTTAGCTGCAAGTAATATAAAATTTAATTGCATTTAATTAAATATAATTAAATTTATGGTGCATTTGATCAAACGCAGCTAAATTAAAATTTTGGCTGCAAAAAGTTGACCACATATATTAATTTATTGTAACGAATTTTTAAACATAACAAGTAACTTATCACCCAACTAAATAATCAAATTGATTCCTTTAGATGCGCTCGGATGGTTAATTCGCCCATCGATTGTTGCTTCAATTGCACCAGCGCGAAAGTGGAGAAAAAGCAAAAATTCGCAAGTCACATATTTGTAACATAAGGCTTTTAAGCTTATCTTTCCAAGTAAGTCATTGGCAATGAGTTGAAGTATTGTTCTTACGCTAAAGACAATCATGAAATGATATCTCATGGCCTCATTGAGGTCCACTTTGATGGTTCAGTTAACCTTCAGTTCACTAATTTTTTTAACATCATTTATTTTATTATATTATCAAAAATCAATAAAGTTTTGAATTATCTTGCCTATTTAAATATAATATAATTATGTGTAAATTATGAAAATACTAGAACTGTTCATATATGTTAGTAATATGCTAGAAATATAGAATGTTATAGAATCATGTATTTATGTAAGAATGATAGTTTGGATGAGTTAGATGTTGAATTGATAACTTTAAAATTGATATATAAATTAAATCATTTTATTATATTAATTTCATTTGTTAACGGAGAAGTGTACGAATTTGATTTTGCATGAATTTTAATTATTTAGCAAAGAAATAATTTTAAGTGTAAAAAGTGAATCGGATTTAATTTAATTATCAAAATTGGCCACAATGGGGTCCAAAAACATTGAAGATGTACTTTCCTAAAATATCATTATAGTTATTGTATAATTCTAGGGATAAAGCGATCAAACAGTAAAGTATATATTTTTTTAAAAACATGAGAAAGATATTTATCTAATAATATGGTCGGGAACTACGTGGATAGGTTACCATTAACTGTTTATTGATTTTTTTCACCATGTCATTAATAAAGGGAAATACTTCTATTGTTCTAATTGCTCAATGCTTAGTGTGCCTTTTAGGTTTTTTAAGTTTTTATTTATATTTGATTTATTATATTTAAAACTACTTATTTAGTCTATGTAAAAAATCACCTTAATTGAAATTTTGATAACATATAATGAGTGTGTTTGGGAAAGCTCTAAAATTTTTAATGAAAAATTTTTAGTGTAAAAGTTTTTTACATAGGAGAAAATAATATAATATGATAAAGATAATGATAATGATAAAAAGTAAAGACAATAAAGTTAAAATAAATAGATTAAAGGTGTGAGTAGTTGTGTAGAAATAATTAAAAATTAAGGTAGTTGTATAGGACGAAGTGAAAAAATAATTAAAAGTAAGATAATTATGTAAAGCGTAAATTTTAAATTGAAAAATTTTATATCAAAAAATTTTTGATGTAAACAAACGTCACCGATGTTACAATTATATTTTAAGGAACCACATATACGCACTTGTGCGAGTTATATACGAAAACAAAGTGGCAAGCAGCCGCGACCAAAGAAGCATTTTCCCACTAATAAATTTTTGCAAAATTACATTTTTTGAATTATATATTTTTTGTAATGATATTATATTTTTACAAGTAAAACAAGCCCTGGGCAATGGCGGCTGGTGTCGTTGCATTATCACGTGGCCGATGTAAGACTGACGAACAACTAGGATCATCTGACGAACACAAGGAACTGCCCGTATTCGCTGCATGCATGCATTGCGGCCCGAAAATCCGGTCCTTATATCTCGGGAAATCGAATAGCACGATGCATCTACGGGTTGACCATTACTAACTACTGTCGCCAGATTCGACATTTTATAAAAAGTTAAATCGACTTCTTTAAATGCTCCTCTGGGTACTAGCTTTAGTGTATTCATGTGTATTTAATCTTTTTTAAAAAGTTTTTTACAAAAATATTTATCGATGTGTATTCGACATGCACATCAATTTTTACTATTTTTAAAGAAAAATTCATTAAGATACGTACACCCAGGAGCACTTAAGTTAATGCATGTAGAAGACAAGACTTATCATAATTTATCTAATCTCACAAAATATCATGTTCAATTTATTTATTAGTGAGAGACTATAAGTAAATAAAGACATGATATGACGAATGGCCAATGTTGCATAGGAATTTTAAATAAAAAAATAATTTTATTAGTTTGGGCTAAGCAAATGACTTGCTTAATTTACTTAAAAAAATTCGCTTAAAACATTTTTTTCTTCTTTATTCATAAAAATCTCAAAAAAATATATACATATATTCAAAAATGATAAAAAAAATACTTGGTTTGTAGGTTAAACCACTTTGATAAATAAGTATACGAAGAAAAAATAGAAAAATATATTTTAAATGAGTTTTTAAACTAATACGATCATTCATTTTTTAAATATTAGCCGTCTATGTAACGTAGCAGTGAAGATGGAGAGACCAGATCTTTATATGGTTTTTGACGGGGAGTATTCCTAATCCCGGTTCTCGTGGGTCTACCATTTTCATTTGTTCCCCCTTCCCGAAGGAAGGCTGCCATCCCCCAATGTTTGTCAACTTCTACAACGGTAATTAAGGGGCGTGAGATGCTTTATAGATCGGTGCACCTCCATCTACGCTGGCTTGCTAGGCAACGCAACTGCCTATGGGGCCCACCATAGAAATTTTCATGGGGAATGGAGGGGGTGTAATGATATCTTCAGAAAATACAAAAAAGAATTAATTTCAAAAAGGCGGAAATTTAGACAACTGCACATGCGCTTGCTGATATGCTCTGCTTGTTTGATGTAAAAAGTGACATCTGTTTGATGCAGAATTAATCCCTTAATTAGCCAAATAATTTTCCTGACCCATTTCGACTGTATTATAACTATTTGCAGTTTAATTAGAAGCGCTGTTGGATTCGAATAAATGGATTTCATATGAATAACCTACATTAAAAGAATAAATTACAAGTGAATAAGAATAAATTAGATAATTTTTGGATAAAAATATGAATGATCAGGAGAAAAATAAAATCATTCAAATAGATACGTCACATTAAAAAATCGCTACCAACCGCTACATGAAACTAACATCGCTATAGCTTACACAACTAGGGTCATTAATGATCCCACTACTACTTCAATCCTTCTCCTTCCTCGCTAGCAATACCAAAGAGATACAAACGAACACCCTACACAAAAATACTGCTTTCTGCTATTTTTCTTCTTCACAGATGTCAACCGATGATGACTTGTAGACACTAGAATCAACAAACAATGCCCTATCGATCTTGGCTACCAAAAAAATACACGTTATTTTTGGCAAAAAACGTGAGTTGTTGTTCACTAGAAAACAACCCACCAATCTCTGGTTTTGCACAAGTCTAGATAATGCGGTTCTTATTACGGCCAAGTTAAGTCGACTATTTTTAGAGACAATATTATCATTAAAAATTTTGTACCACAAGTAACAATAGATTTTTCATCCATTTGGTGGCTAGCATTAATGGCAAGGTTTATACGCAATGGGGTATATTTACAAAATTTAAAAAGTAAATGCATAGAAATCATGAGCTAAAAAGAAAATATGCAAAGTTCAAGAGACCAAAATGCCAAAACTTCTTGAATTGATTGGCAAAAGTAAATTTCTCCTATGATAACTGAAATTGTTTCATAGCCGAATTGGTGTCAAATATGTCAAATTGGATGTACTAACTGACGAACTTTGACTTTGACTTTTGCTAGAATGTAGAAAATTTAATAGTTACGGCCACCAAGAGTATTTTCAAAAAAAAAAAGTTTAGAGGCATAATATCGAAATAAAAAGCATCATAAGCTAAGGGGACATTTGTTTTAGGATGGGATGAAAAGTAGAAAAAAGAATATTTTGAGAAATATACGATTAATATGAAATGGTAGATGTAAAGTATAGTGTTGCTGAAAAGTAGTTGATGGGAAAAATGCTTATAATATATCTGTAAAATTGAAAAAATAAGGTTGTTAAGTGGATTAATTATTGTGTTTGGAAACCTTACTTCCACCCCACCCACACATGTTGTTTACCCTTAAATTGCTACCATAGTTGTGACGCCTGAGATGATATAGTACAAATACATAGACATTATACATAACTAGGGTTATGACTTAGTGATTCTATATCATGTGAATATAGTAAAATATATCTCTCTATATATGATAACTATGGGTAGTATATGGAGGGGTTCAAGGTTTGGTCGAAATTATAGTGGTTTCATGAATTTTGCAAAATTATTTAATGTGAGGAATATTTAAAAACTGAATTATTTTGCATTTTAAAAACATTTCTTTTATTTTCTAATTTTATTTAAGGATGAGGGTATTTCATCAATTGAAAAAAGAATTTAGAATTTGTAAATAGATTTACATGAATTTCAGGCAAACCTTATATACAAATGCAAATTTCACAAAAGTCACAGTATGTTTTATGTTTGCAATTTCGACCAAACATTGTAGGAAACATTGCCAAAAACCCCTGTATAGAATGGTTGATGTATAAGGTACTTTAGTTTCTAGACTATACATGACTTGGATTGGTAAGCTTGAGATAAGGACGTACCATGAAAAATGTGCTATTGACATATTTTACATTACGAATGAAAAAGTTAGTATAGAAAATGAGAAAAATATATAGTCATTTTTTGAAAATTAAAAAATATTTTTGAAAAGATAAATAATTTCATCTCATCATCGTGTTGTGTCCATCCCATCCAAGTTGCACTGACACATCAGTGAAACTCGTTTGCACATGGGGTTGATTTGGAATGATGTGGCATATGATTGATTAAAAAACAGTCCTCTCGAAAACCCAATTGCTCAGATATAAGCTTTTGATTATTGTCGGTACGAAAATATATTTTGGGTTTATCAATAAGCAATAGAGGAAAATAATTTTAAAAAACAGTGAGCGATTTTCAAAGGGATAGAGACCAGTCGAACAAGACCCGACACTGAATCATGAATAATTGGAATTAATGATGCATCATGCATGCATGAAAGTGCCATTAGTAATCCAATCTATGTAAATTAAACAAAGAAATTTACATGCTACAAGATTTTCAAAAAATAAAAATGAATATTTCTACGAGTATATTTCTGTAATACATAAAAATGTACATTGTGGTACTTGTACTGAGATTATTTGACATTTTTTATATATCCAAATATTAATACAATTATTAGATATTAATATTCAAATCAACGTATAATCGAAATTATGATTATTGGGGTACGGTTGAATATCTTAAAAGTTGAAATTTAAACTATTAAAAATATAATTTAGAATCACATTTAAATGTTTGACTACTTAATATGAATAAATATCAGATGATAAAGATAAATTGTAAGGACTAGTACTTTATTTCTTAAAATCTTTTTGCTATTATGTATAATATTTTATTCAAGTCAATATATTTAAATTATTTGATTAAATAAATCTAAGACAAATAACTAATTAAAATTTTGCATTTTACTCTCCTTTCTTTAACATGTCTTGCAGCTCAACTTGGGTTCGATTCAGCGCGGAATCGTCTCGCCCAACTTAAAAATTTTCAAATTTTAGATTTGCCTTTTTTAGAATCCAAGTCTGATTCTTTATTTTTATGTTTGATATAAAACATATTATAGACATAATACCTTAACTATATTTTTAAGTTCAAATATAATATATTATTTACATTTATATTTATATGCATGTTTGTTATGTTGCAATTATATTGTTATATTTATATTATCTACTTTTAAGTCTATTAATTTTCTTCTTTTATTTCGTTTTGAAAGGTTAAATTGTATACTATATTTTTTTTAAAAATGTAGTTTGACTATGTTATTTAACTTTTATTGTTGAATTTTATCAATAGAGTTATGGTAAACGTTAAGGGCAACTGAGTTTTACCAACCGCCAGTTGCACTTAATAAATTCTCACTGAGAGGGTGTTTGGATAGAGGATAATAGTGATGAGAAATTAAAAACACAAAAGTCAATGCCTGATTTCTCTTCTTTTCTCATTTTTAACATTTTACTATTCATTTTTCATATTTTTCTTTATAATTATCTTATCTATTTTTTATTTATTTTCATTTTACTTTTGTCATATTCATTCTATTTCCTATACTACATTTCCATTTTCCTCATCCCATAAAAACGCTAAAGTCATATGGCTTGCATAATTAATACTCGTCGTTGGGAGGGATGGCATATAATCCAATTCACATTTTTCTTATTGTCTGAATCTCTCTGTGCCTGCATGTTTCATTCTCTCTTGGTTTTAGTGTGTGAATCTGAGTAAGTTTTTTTTTTATTGGTATTATACATATTAACATTTGATGTTACAAAACATATTCATTTACAACTCTCATCATGAAAGAACATCCCATAAACATCTCCTCACTTAAGAAGAACAACTTGTAAATTTTCGAAAACTAAAGGACAAATTTCCTGCACCTTCTCTTGGAGGATAAATTCCCTATATTCTCCTACAAGAAAAGACTCGAAACATGGACGAACTGACTGATATCCAACGTCCGTGACCAGCAGGGTTTGTTGTGTAAACAAATCGTCAAAAATTTTTCAAAGAAACGTGACGTGAAGGGCACACAGATTCATGTGGTCAGTGGTCACATGCAAGAAGGGTGAGGAGTGAGGACTGAGGGTTGCGCCGGGGATTTGAAATTTATGCTGGTTTTCCTTCAAACAAACAGCTGGATTTGGGGTTCTTAATTGCAATATGCATCATCAGTGGGGCCACTGATTTGGAAGGTTGGAATTGGTTTACTCCAATGTGCTATGCACCATGAATATGTGCTTACGTGTGTGTAATCTAAGTTTGTCCTTTCGACCTCACGGACGAGATGATGATTCCCATCAATGACATGTATGAGAAAATGATGGGGGGAGAAGACTCCAACAAAACCTTGCTGATTCTACTTCATACCCGGCCCATCAGTAATGGATTAGTTTAATCAGAATTTATAAAGAATCGTCATAGATTTAAATAACTAGTTAATGAGTCATAGAAATTAAGAACTGATAATTATCAATTATTCCATCATGGGCATTTTAATATTATGGACGGGATAGTGTGTAGGGTCTGGCTCCATATACCCCAGCCTATTGGCTAATTAGATGGCTGATTTTGTTAAATTCAATTATTTAATGGTTTATTTTGGGGCATCGATCTGTTACGCCTGAATTTTTTTCAAAAAAAAAAAAAATTTCCCTGAACTTACAGGCTCACTGAACTGTCCTTTTTCTCGATTTTTCAAATTTGGACAAGTTATCTTTTAATGACAATAACCTAATAAATGTTGCCTAAAATACAAATGAGACGTGTTGTGTCAATAGAATTTATACTTCTAGTTATCGTTCAAGCTTTTTATAACTAAATTGCGGTGACTTGGTTATAATAATAATAACATAACAACGTAAATTAAAATATGGGGACAATTTTCAGCCCAGTCATCAGAACTTCATTTTCTTGTAGCATACAATCTTTGAAAAAACTAAGCGTAATTTTAAGTCACTCATAATTAAGTAACTTGATTTTTTACATTAAATATTATTAGAGTACTTAGAAGTTTTTTTTATTACATAAGTACTTAGTAGTTGATCAGTGTAACTCAGCTTTGGTAAACCTTATTAAACTTTATTTTTCAAAATTTTTATCATCAGTTTGTATTTAGTTTAAATCTTGTAAAAGAAGTATAAAAGTTTCCCCCTTTCTTCCACGCTGACAATTGATAAAAAGGCCGGCATTCCCGCATGCATTGTCGTTCGTCGTCACAGCCGTTGAACGGGAATTACGCCGTTAAAGTTACCAAAATATATGGTCAGAAAAGAACAAAACGACAAATATGACTAATGCGGGTAAAAAGCACTACAGAGACAGTACTGGAAGGACCTGAAGATCAACATAGCTGGAAGTTCTTGGCAACGTCAGCTGACCTAGATGTAGACATTCATTAATTTTCTCACTTTGTATATTCATTTACATGTACATACAAATTAAAGTTAGCATAAAATAACTAATGTTATTATATATTTTTCAAAAAGATAATATTGGGAATGGGAGCAATTTTGAGGGACTTTTCGGAAGATTCTTAGCACCAAAATGGTGAAAGATCCAAGGACTTACATCCCCACTTTGAACAGAAATTTCGGCAATTTTATATAGAGTTAAATGGATTATTGAGCTAGGGGTGAAGAGGATCATGATAGAAAGTGACTCTTTGATGGCTATCTGCTAGCTCAAAGGGGACAACGTAACACTCTCTAGCCTTTGGACACTAATCTCATTTATTCGATTGTATAACTTTCTCTCGTGTATTGAGGAGTGATAACATGCCTGCTCATAGCCTCATTAAGGGTGTGTTTGTTTAGGGTAAAAAAAATATTAACTAAAACGTTTCAATCTAAAACTTTTTCATCTCCATAACTACTCTATTTTTTAATTATTTTTTCACATTTTTCTATACAAACTATCATACTTTTCAATCATTTCTACAAAACTACCCATACAACTAACCTATCTATTTTAACTTTATTCTCTTTACTCCTCATCATTACTCCTATTACATCACATCATTTTTTATTGATTTGACAACTTCTACTCCAAAAACTTTTCATCAAAAGTTTTACCTCCAACCAAACACACCCTAAAGTAGGGTTGATGAATCAATTGGACTCATATTGTTAGCAAGTTACTACTCCCCATTGTATCTCAGATCTCATTTGTAAGGAGTTGTCCTTCCTGAATGAAAATTTAAAAGGACCGCTATCTTCTCCAGGCTCTCCCATACACTGGGCTTAGCTAGGAAGGGATGGAAGTCTTCTTCTCAATTCGAAAAATAAAAAATAAAGAAACCCATTATCAAACTGGAATGCTTGAACTTCACTTCCTTTTCAAATTTCACGATTTAACATCTTAGCGTTGACAGCCAAACGAGCCTTTAACGGTTGGGTCCAACAAAGAACTGCCAACAATATCCGGCCAATTCTGAGCCCTTTCGCTCTCGGTCTTTAGCTAGGAAGAGCATAAAGATCTAATCAGAAACATGGATTAAAGCTTCACAGGGTCTGGTAGATGGATATGGCCCACGGGTTACAATATTTTTGGTTGGGCTGAGCCCATTTTTGGCATCGGCAGCAGCCAGCTCCCCGCCACGTGACGTTTTGAGAACAAAATCCTTTAAAAGGTACTAGAATAAGAGATGATGTTAATTCATCGGTTAATTAACGTAAAGTCGACTGAATTTTCCAGTGTGGAATTATATTAATGTACGAGAAAAACATTCTGACTTAGAAGCTAGTAAAGATAAAAATAATTATAATTTATAATGGAATTATTTGCATCTACATCAACTTACAAGTAAAATATCTATCTATATATATATTTCAACTATTTTACTTTTTTCATTTATTTTATCGATCTCGACAATTTTTGTTGCATTCTTATCAACACCATTAGCCTTCATCGGAAACTATTGAATATTCTTTCTCCATTACTTCTTATTAACCAGGAGTGATCCGGTTGTTTGGGCTAAGTAAATGTCTCACTTAGACCACTTCAAAAATCATATTTAAAATATTTTTTTTCTTCATATACTTGTTTATCTAAGTGTATTTAATATATAAATCAAGTTTTACCATTTTTAGATATATGTATATATATTTTTTTAGATTTTTTAAAATAAGGGTATTTTAAATACATATATACACATAGATGTTGAAAAATCTCAAAAAATAAATAAACATATTCAAAAATAGTAAAATTTGGTTTATGTATTTAATACACTTAGATAAATAAGTGCACCAGAAAAAAAGTAAAAAAAAAAATTATTGTAAATAAGTTTTTTAAGGAGGCCTAAGTGGGGCATTTACTTAGCCGAGACTAACAGGATTACTTCTCTTACTTAAAAGATCTAGCCTAATGTTCAAATAATAAAGTTTAATGGGCAGCGTTTGACATTTGACAGAAATTTTAAAAGAAATTTATTTTATATAAAATTTTTTGATATAGAAAAAGTAATTTGTTAGGATAGAACAACACTGAAAAGCAAAGAAAGTATCGATAAAACAAGCATAATAATTGTATGCATAGTGTCGTAGAAATGATTGAAAATAAAATAATTGCATACAAATATGTGAATAAATTATTAATAATAAGATAGTTATGAAGAATAAAAAATTTTAAAGTGTATTTGAGAAATGATAAGAAACTTGGATGAAAAGTTTTTTACATAAAAGAGCTTGAAATTGGAGAAAATGATAGGATGTTATTTAGTACACCTGGACGCACCAAGCTTTAGTTTACACCGCTTAGTGCGTCCAGGTGTAAAAACTCATTTTTTAAAATTTTATACAAATATTAACTTAAGTATATTTAACATGCATATCAAGTTTTGCCGATTCAAAATTTTGTAGATATTTTTTTGAATTGTTAAAATCAATGGCATTTCATAATTCATGTTTCATAATTCAAGTTATATTAAAATTTTCAAAAAAAAAAAAAAAATAATTTTGCACCTAGATGCACAGAGGATTAGTGTACCTTGGTGCATGGAATCAAATATAAAAATTAATATACTATAATGGGAATAATGACAATCGGTAAAGAAAAAGTTAACATAGATAATTTTGTAGTATGAGAATTGTGTAAAAATGATTGAAAAGTAAATTAGTTGTATAGAAATATGTAAAAAATTAAAAATAAGATTATTATGAAAAGTAAAAAATTTTAAATTAAAAATTTTTAGTTAAAAAATTATATAAAGAAACACTCATTGACTTAAAATTTTTAAATTTTTTGGAGAAGTAAGTCTTTATAAACACACGCTAATACCGGGGCTATGTTTAGGAATGACATACGTGAGAAACAGAGGCAAGTGGTGGGATTCCATTTCCCAAAAAATCAATAATTGTTCTATCAATTATACTAATTTTTATATTTTTATTCATATGTTCTAATTTATTTTTATTTTTTTATTGGGATGTTCTAATTATTTTTCCTACTAATTATATGTAACAAATTTATTTACTTCAACCATTCCTCAATCATTATATATTAATCACACGTTTTTCAAAATATTTACTTTTTAATTTCCCTGCGTTCCCACAGTTCCCCAAATTTTCACCGTACAATTGTATGGCAAAGCACCGGAAGAAAAGATTCCTTCCGGTCAAAGATTTTGAAAAGAAGGAAAAGAAAAGATTCCTTTGGAACGAACTTTTCACCGAGGGAGTATTTGTTTCAAGTAAAAGATGTCAATTAAAACTTTTCAATTCAGAATTTTTCGTTCTTCGTAACTACATTATTTTTTAATTAGTTTTTTTTACATTTTTCTATATAAAACAACATTACTTTTTAATCATTTTTACACAACTGACCATATAACTAACCTATCTATTTTAAGTTTATTCTTTTTATTCCTTATCATTACCCATATTATATCACATCATTTTCTATCAATTTGACAACTTATACTCCAAAAACTTTTCATTAAAAGTTTTACCTCTAACCAAACACACACTAATTTTTGTATTTTGAATTCCTTATATTCAGGTGCAACTCTGCTGAAATGGGCCCCACATGATGATCAAATTATAATCTACTCTATCTATTGTATTTAAAATAATGTATTATACCAACCGAGGCGTGCTCGGTTGGTGGCTGCAGCTGTAATAGGGCGTTGGTGGGGCTGCGGTCGTGGGTTCGAATCCTACGTTGGGATTTCGGCCCGGAAAAATGGTGTGGGAGCTGTGGTCTCCCTTTGGGGTGGAGTGAGAGTTGTTGTCTCCCTTTAGCTAGATGAAAGCTATTCTTCCTAATTCTTTGGTGGAGCTGTGTCTCCAGATTTCTTTAGAGGAGTTATGTATCTCCTTGTTTGTAAGAATGTCTCAGAACTACAGTGTAATATGTGTTGAGATGTATGTAAATATAAACCATCAAAAAAATAATAATAATGTATTATATTCTCATATCAATTTTCATCCCAATCGAATATGTGTATGGACTCCATCTGAAAATGATACAAATTCAACGTAATAAAATAGTTTGATGTAAATAACAACTTTAAAATGGTTTTTTCGACATGTTATATATGGATAAATAATTATATAAAATTTCATTACATTTTAATATGTGTGGGACCCATTTTTGGGCAAATGTACCACTGTTCCGGTGAGTTATGCTACATCAGAACAGACCTATATATATGTATATATAAACCATGCATCGTAATCCATTTCATAAAATATTTATATGGTATGAAAATACTCTATGTATAATTCAAGGAAAATAAAAATACATGGGATTCCTTTAAGTCATATTTTAATATTGCAAATTGTAAAAATTTCAATCAATTATTTTTTTAACCGTAAAATCCCAAGGGTTTTTGTTTTCTTATGGGGCGTGTTTGTTTTTTTATTAAATTTTTTCAATTTTAAACTTTTCACTTTTAACTATTATTTTAATTTTTAATTATTTCATCACATTTTTAATACAAATTATCACACTTTTAATTATTTCTACATAATTACAAATACTACTAACTCATTTATTTTAATTTTATTATCTTTATTCCTTATTATTACTCTTATATTATTATTATTTTTATATTTCAAAAGTTTTTACGCCAAAAATCTTTCCTTCCAAAAATGTCACGGCTGCCCGAACACACGACAAAACAAGAAAGAGAAGACATTCTAACGGGTCAAGCTTCGACTGAATTGGGTTCCCCATGCAGCCGGTGGGAACTTGTGCCTTCAATTTTGTTTCTTTACTCGGGCTAAGTAGGATAAAAATATAATAATATATATTAAGAGTGAAAAATTGTGAAAATATAGAAAATTATATTGAAAAAAAATGTATCGAGAATGGAGATATATATTCCACTCCAGGTTCTTGAATGCTCTGGAACACTATTTGTTTGGTAACGTAAACATTTCCCTATATATTTGGATTATTTTATCTATTTCAACCACTCAATATTTTTATTTCTACTCATGACTCAAATAATTTTCTATACAATTATTATATTTTTTTTACCTTTATGGTATCTCATTATTTTCATAATTTTCAAAAAAATATCTCACTCCCACTCTTTCTCCTCTGAATTCCTTTGGGAGAACCTTTAGATATGAACATTGTATTCTATAAATTTTTAAGCGACATGAAAAATACTTTGTATATAATATACGGAAAATGAAAGTGCACGGGATTTCTTTAAATGGTATTTTCGATTATGTAAATTATAGAAACTTTCACTCAATAAATTTTATCTAAAAATAAAAAATTAAGACTTTTTTATGAGTATTTACAATCCTCTTAGTTTATATTTCAATTAATCTCTAAGACATTTTTACAAATTTTTTATAATATTCTAATACTCATCTAACAATACATTTAATTTATTCATACAGTGGACACTCTCACGAAACTGAGGAGACAATTAACACCACACTTGATCACTTAACGCTCAGGTCGTGAGTGCTTCCAGCTGAATTGCAGGTAAAAAAAAAAAATTGTGACCTTTTGTCACCACTGAAAATCATCAAGTGGCTAACATGAGTGTATATATGGTGTAAGGGTAGAGACGTATAAGGTTCAAAGTTAAGTAAAAGACACTAATTCTTATCACCCCTCTCACACAATACACTTTTGTCAACTAACAGATTATCCAATGCAATTCATTGGATAAAAATATTAGCTTTTCATAAATATAACCACTACATTGGATGCTAATTCGAAATATATTCATTATGTTTTCAAAATTCTAAATATACTTACTACATTTGCGGTTAATTCCTAAAAATGTCTATTCCACATTTTCATTACAAACTGTTAATTAAATTTTTATAAATACTCAAGATACCCTGTTATAAAATAATAAAAATGAAATAAAATATAAAGAAAATAAAATTTAGAGCTCATGTGCAATTAAGGCATTAATGAGTTATAATATTCAAAATTTCAATTGTGTTCAAAATTTGATAGATACATTAGTAATTTCACATATTAACTGACGGTGTTAACTCACAGATATAGTATTTTCGGAGATGCATTTATGAAACCTCTTTTCTATAAAACCTCATCTATTTTTAAAATCTTAATGGTTGATAAAAAATCAACTTCATTTATTATTTTTAGTATCATTTATAGTATCATGAAAACTCTTTTATTTTTTTAATTACACTGTACAAGGGTCCTATTTATAAACATTTAAAATCAGCGTAATAAAATGGTTCAATATTAAAATATGAACTTTAAAGTAGTTTTTCAACATCTAAATCATCCAAAATATTACTAATATATAAATAAATAATCTTATAAAATATTGTTACATTTTAATACATGTGTGAATTGATTTAAGCCTTATTCATAATTTATACATAAATGCACATACTTTTGAGCAAATGTAGCCTATTCACATATTAGATCGGGATGAAATTTGGTCTCCTAACCAAACAAATTGTGTTAAATATAATAAATGGATTGAATTTTCCATCAGTGATTAACATTTCAATAATTAAAGGGTTTCATAAAATCACTTCTATGAAACCCGATTCAATAGAAGTATTACCATGTATTTTTAGAATTAACTACAAATATAGTGTGTATATTTGAGATTTTAAAAACTAAGTAGGTATATTTAGAATTAGGATAAAATAAAATAAGTATATTTGTGAAAATCTCTAAAAATATATAAGTAAAAATATAAAAAATAATATGTAGATAAATGATCCTATAAAATATTATTACATTCTAAGACACGTGTGAATTTATTTAAGCCTTTTTCATAATTTACATATGAATGCACATATTTTTGAGCAAATGTGGTCTATTCACATATTAGATCGGGATGAAACTTGGTCTCTTAGCCAAACAAACTGTGTTAAATATAATAAATAGATTAAATTTTTCATCAATGATCAATATTTCAACAATTAAAAAGGTTTCATAAAATCACTTCTATGAAACCAATTTATAGAAGTATTTCCATGTATTTTTAGAATTAACTGCAAATATAGTGTATATATTTGAGATTTTGAAAACTAAGTAGGTATATTTAGGATTAGGATAAAATATAATAAGTATATTTGTGAAAATTTCTAAAAATATATAAGTAAAAATATTAAAAATACAAAAAATCCCATGGGTGCGGTTGCCTTGCAGGTTGCAACCGAGTAAAGTGGTACGCGGTTTAAAATTTTGCTCGTGGTTGGTGTCTCCTTGAGCCGTTCCAAAGCCACAGTTTTCAAAAAAGAAAATGCGATCGATGACGAGGAAGCGCTCTGAAGTTTGAATCCCATGTAACTGTTTCCGAGGAAATTAATTCATATAAAAACTCTCTCCGTTTTTTTTTTTTTTTTAAACGATGACAACTCTACATTTGTGAGAACCTTGATTATGAAATAAAAATATAATCCAAACAATTTTCTCCAGCCAAAATTTTTTTTTTAAGCCTAATGATCTGCTGCAGCCAGCCGCACGCAACGTTTCAATGCATCAGGCCAAAACAGAAATTTTAAACTTCTTTTTTTTTTTGAATATTTTTCACATGCCTCGCTTGAATATTTCTAAAAAGATCTGACAAAATTTGAAATTTATTTGATATTTTATTTTAAATTTTAAAATATATCACGACCGTTTTGATAATACCTCAAAAATTATTTAATTTAGCCTCTCACGGCCATACTTAAAATCCTATTTATGAGGTATTTATTTAAAGCTAAAATTTTTTAATCTAAAACTTTTTACTTTATACAACTATCATACTTGTTGATCATTTCATCACATTTTCACATTGTTCTATACAATTACCATATTGTTTAATTATTTTTACACAGTTACACATATAACAAACATATTTATTTTAGCTTTATTTTTTCTACTCTACATTATTACCTTCAGTGCATCAAATTATTTTATTTCATTTAAAAAAAATTCACTTAAAAGTTTTATATATTGTTAGGCCCGTATAAAACTAATAAAAGAAAAAAATAATAGCACAAAAAGTGATCTAAAAAGGAACGGAATAAATTTCACACACCATAAAAATAATTCAAAGAAGACACCACAAATTATAGTGGTTTGGTTAACACACCTACTCCACTTTCCGAGTCAACACCTTGACTCGGGTTTCCACTAGTCAACTTATAATTCAAGTTATAGTAGTACGATCTCAATCGTCTTTCGGATTACACAAATGGATTTAGGTGGCACGTAAAACTTTCCACAAATCACAATGAAAGTTTTCCTCTTGAATTGGACAGTCTCTAATTCAAGGTAAAATAAAATAAAACTTACAACCAATTTAATAGCACAAAAGTACGGAAATGAAACTTTTAGTAGGATGGTCACAACGATTTTTAATATGTTGCTTCTGACAGATAGACAGAGGATCACAGAGAACGCCTTGAGTCAGGTCTGCAATTTTGAAAATATTCTCTCTGAAATGAATTTTCAGTTGAAATTCATTGTCTATTTATAACTTTTAACTTCCAATTGCCAAGAAAGATTTTCTCCACCAAATCTGCAACCAATCGAATTTTTCTCAACCACATGTAACAACTTAAACAAACTAAAACCGCAAAAAAAGAGATTTTCTCCACCAAATCCGCAACCAATCAGATTTTTTTCAACCATCTGTAACGACTTAACAAACTGAAACTGTCAAGAGAGATTTTCTCCACCAAATCCGCAACCAATCTGATTTTTCTCAACAACCTGTAACAACCTAGAACAGCTCTTCAAACTAGCCACATCATCATCCAATCACCTATCCATTGATCTTGCTAAACAAATTGTCAAAGTTTCAACCCAAAAACTGTTGAAGTTTAAAACTATATCAGTTAAAATTGCAAACCAAAATTGCTGAAGTTTTACAGCAAAATCTCGACAAGTTCTCGACAAATTCATAACACAATTCAATGCTAACTTGTTATAACCATTCATCACGAATCAAATATAAGCAATACATTCCTAGCATTAAATTATTAACTTGCCTATCATCATAACAGTAGTAGTCAATATATGTGTTTGAGAAGTGATAAAACTCTTAATGAATAACTTTTAGTGTAAAAGCTTTTTAATTGATAGAAATATGAGTAATATTAATGAGGAATAAAGGGAAAAAAGTTAAAATAGATAAGTTGGTTGCATAGATAGTCGTGTAAAAATAATTAAAAATATGGGAGTCGTATATGAATATATGAATAAATGATTAAAAAATATGATAATTACGAAAAGTGAAAAGTTTTAGTCGAAACATTTTAGAGTTTGCCATACATGTCTACAGTGTGTTTGGTTTTAAATAAAATTTTTCCTATAAAACTTTTCAATCTAAAATTTTTAACTCTCCACAATTACCTAATTTTTAAATTATTTATTCACATCTTCTTGTATAAATTGCCATAATTTTCAATAATTTCTAAACAATTATCCATACAATTAACTTTTCTATTTTAAATTTATTCTCTCTATTCCTCATTATTACACGTATTATATTACATTTTTTTCTCCTATTTCAACTATTTTTATAATAAAAACTTTTCATATAAAATTTTTAATACTCCCTAAACACACACTCAATTTTAAAATTAGGAGGGTCCAAATGGCAAGAGGCTTGCTCCTTCATTCACTTACCAATCCTGCTTTTGTTTAATTTTCTCTATATTTTAATCCTTTTTCCCATGTCTTCTCATTATAATTTCCATCTATTTCGTTTACTTTTCCATCTCTGTCTTCCCATGTCTCCTTCATCCACATTACTTTTCCATCCATTCAAAATCTTTTTCGTTCATGCTTTTCACATTTTTCAGTATCAAAACGGGAACAGGAAAATACGCAACAGCGGAGAAAAGGAGAGCACATGGATGGGAATAATTTATTCGCAGTTCCTTGCTAAGCCGGGTGTTTTAAAAAGAGAATCGGGTTGATTATTATAATCAACAAGACGATTTTGCATTTTTTCAATCAGATGCCGCGAATGCAAATCTTTGATTCGTATGAACTTTAATTTTCCTTTCCTAGTCCGATAGACGAATTTAAATGGGAACTGAAACTTTATACTAAGGTGTAAAATCAACTTTTTAATTTTTTAAATTTTGTTATAAAACTAGTAATCTCATATATTTAATTTATAAATCAAGTTTTAGTATATTTGGAGATATATATTTTTAATTTTCCAAAACAAGGGGAAAAAATTACTAAGGCCCTCCTGTTTTAAATTTTTTAAAAATTATATGTACATATTTTCAAAAATGATAAAATCAAATACATATGTTAAATATATCTGGATTAATAATTTTATAAAAGAGTTGAATTTTTTTTTAAAAAGTGAATTTTATACCCAAGTGAATTGCATCAATTCTCGTTTACAAATCTCATTTATAAGTGTAACAGACGTGATGAAGTTTATACGATTTAATGTGGGTCCTGGAAAACTAATTTCTGTCAAACAGATTCGATGGAATGGGAATCTAAGAACCGGTATCGTGGACCGAGTTGGAGAATAAACTTTAAAAAAGAAAAGAAAAAATAATTTGCTTATTTCTTATGATTTATGAAAATAATCTTGCTGTTTATTCCATTTGATTTTTATGAGCAGTTTTATTGCCGAGATTATTTCCACTTTTGATTAAATCATCTCTCCACTGCCTTAATAATCGATCTGATGACACGAGTGTGCTCTCCATCTTAAATCCAAGCAATGCACGTGGACTATGGGTATGTAAAGGGGATGGTTTTATTATGATCGTTCTATTATAAAAGGCAAGGCATGTTTGGAAAATTCTAAAAAAATTTTATCTCCACAACTTTCATATTTTTGAATCATTTATTCATATTTTCATGTACAACTATCATATTTTTTAATCATTTATTAACAATTATCTATGCAACTAACCTATCTATTTTAACTTTATTCTATTTACTTCTTATCAATATTATCCATGTCATATCACATTTTGTCTACTAATTTAAAAACTTTTACACCAAGAATTATTTATAAATTTTTTTTATCACTTTTCAAACACAAAACCAACCCAATTGTCTTTTTAAAACAGCCGGCTTAGGAAAGAACTGCTAACAAATTATTCCCATCCATGTGCTTTTCTTTTCTCCATTGTTTTGTATTTTCTTGGTTCCGTTTTAATACTGAAAAAAATTAAAAGTGTATATGAACAAATTTTTGAATGGATGGAAAAAGAATATGATATAATTAAATAATGATGGAGAGTAGGAAAATAGATGGATAATTATAATGAGAAGAAATGGAGAAAATGATTAAAATATAGAGAAAAATAAAATAAAAGCGGAATTGGTAAGTGAGTGAAGGAGCGGGCCTCTTGCCACCCGGACCCCCATAATTTTAAAAATTGAGTGTGTTTTTGGGAAGTAATAAAATTTTTATATAAAAAGTTTTTGTTGTAAAAATAGTTGAAATGAAATAAAAATAATGTGATATAATACGTGTAATGACGAGGAATAAAAAATATAAACTTAAAATAAACAAGTTAGTTGTATGGATAGGTGTGCAGAAATGATTATAAATTATGATAATTTGTATAAAAAGATGTAAATAAATAATTAAAAAATTACATAGTTGTGGTGAGTAAAAAAAATTTAAATTGAAAATTTTTATATGGAAAGTTTTTTTTAAAACCAAACATATTGAAATTTTACCATGAACACTCGAAGCGCCTTTGAGAAGCATGTGAGAAGCAAATAAATGAGAGAAAAATTGGACGAAATTTCATTTGAAATAGACTTGATAGAGGGTAATGATTGATAGTAAAGTATAAACTTGAAAGGGTTTGTGAATGTGTAAAAGTTGGAAGAAGAAAGTAAAAATGAAAAAAGTTTTAAAAAGTAAAAGAAGACTTAAAAGGAGGAGGAAAGAAATATTTTTAGAATGTACTAGAGACACATTATATGATTAATATGGACAAAGTGGAAAAAAATATAATGATAATAATGTAAAAATTATGACAAATAAGTAAATAAAATATTATATTATTTTTCGAAATTTGTGGCCTTAGAAGTGGCGCGGTAAGTTTCATCCGTACACAACTTGGCAAAGATAGCCGGAGATCTGCAGGTAAGGAGACTCGCATGCAAGGGTAAATTTTTTCGTATGCAAACGGAGTAATTGGAAATCTTTAGCTAACCTCACTTTTACGGGATGTTTATTCAATGCATCAGATTTCAGACCTCTCAACCAAACGCCTTCTTTATTTTCATAGTTATCTTCCTTTGTGTGTTTGAGAATAAATTAAACTTTTAATGAAAAATTGTAAAGAATATAAATTGTGAAATGATGTGATTGATAAGAAGTAAATATGATAAAGTTAAAATAAATAAGTTAGTTGTATGAGCGATTGTGTATAATAATTGAAAAGTAGGGTAGTTGTATAAAAAAATGTAAAGAAATGATTAAAAAATATGATAGTTGTGGAAAATGAAAAATTTTAAATTGAAAAATTTTAACTTGACAATTTTTACCCATTACCAAATACACCCAAATATCATGTTTAGAAATATTTTCAATGGGCCGTCTAGTAGCTTTGACCACAAAGAAAGGAAAATTCGACGTTCTATTTCCCATTTTGTTATCTTCATTACCAATTTACGTATACACAATCTCGTAGTTGGCTAGTTTGACCATTTTAAATGTTTTATTTTTTGGGTGTGTTTGGAAGATATTAAAATTTTTAAATGAAAATTTGCTGATGCGAAAGTTTTTGAAATGGAAAAGAATGATGGAATATGATAGGATAAGGATGAAGAGTAAAAATAATAAAGTTAAAATTGATAGTTAGTTGTATAGATAATTGTATAAAAATGATTAAAAAGTAAAGTAACTATATATGAAAATATGAAAAAATAATTAAAAAGAATACTTATGAAAAGTGAATAGTTTTATATTAAAAAATTTTAATTCAAAAATTTTTTACGCGTAAACGAACACCCCTTTTATATTATTATATTACTCGACATGTATTTAGTTCATATGTAAAAATTTATCATTTTGAATTTATATATTTCGATTGAAAAAAGCAACCAAATTTCATGCCAGGAAGAGACTAGAGAGTGACAGGGCAATTTTTTTCTATTTTTGAAGTTTAAAATATATAAAAGAATTCAAAAGTAATATAGTCTGTATATGAATTAAATACGCATACACCCATATAAACTAAAAATAAAAAATTATCTAAAAACTAATTATGGATTAGCTTAACTTTATTTATGAATGTTTTTTATTTTCTTCACGTCTAATAAGTCAAATTTAGGCTCAACTTGGCATTTGCTTTGGGGCAAATACCATGTATACACTATTATACACATGAATTTAACATATAATTCTATTTATATTAACAAAATCTAAAAAAATTTACAATATACCCACATATTTTGTCTAGAATTCTACTTATACTAATGCAGTTAGAAAGTCAATAAATGAGCAGTTAACACTCTCATAAAAATGATGAATATGCCTAAGTTTTAATATAATTGAAGTTAATTAACTTTAAACTAAATTGTATATTTAAATAATATATGATTTTGTGTTTGTAAAAGTATTAAAAAATCATTTGAATGTGAATTGTTAATTATAAAATTATAATTAGAGATAGACATTTTCGTCATATTATATGGTAGTAATGGCCAATTTAACGATGTGAGTATAAATGGAATATTAGATAAAATATATAATTATATTATAAATTTTGTAAAATTTGTGGATATAAATAAAATTAAAGATAAAATTCACAAGTATATGTAAAATTCGGCAAAAACTTTTAACTTTACTCACAAACGTCTAGTATATTTTTAGGTTTAACGGGCCAAAGTTGGGCTTAATTTAGGCCCAATAGCATATTAGGAAAGTTAAAGAGATTGATGTTGGATATGGAAAAGATGGATTCCAATTGTACGCTCTTGAGAGCATGGAAGTCTCCAGGCTCTGGGTGCAGACGCCCATATTATTTTTTTTTGAATTTTTTTATAACGCTATTAATGTAGATGTATTCAACATGCGTATAAATTTTTACTATTTTTGGAGTATTTTAAATATTTATTTTTGATTTTTGAAAATTAGTGACATTTTAATAATTTTAAATTACCTAAAATACTACTGATTTTCAAAAATAAAAAATAAATATATAAAATATTCTAAAAATATTAAAAATTTATATACATATTAAATATATATAAATTAACACTTTTGTGAAGAAATTTTTTAAAAAATAAAAAATAGGTATGTACTCTCGGCTCATGTAGGTTTCCATGCTTTCGTTTGCATGCGATTGAAATCCGGAAAAGATAGGGTTGAGGAGAAAGTGTGACCCCCGCTGTAAGAAGCGGAAAGATCCTGTGTTACACCGGCACCGATGCAGTCCCGCCGTTAGCTCGAGTAGATGATACTAAAATACTCGGCCTGAGGGTCTTACGTTCCTCCGTGCACCAGAAAAACGCTCATGCTTTCTCAGTGATTTCGCCAACGTTTCCTTTTCCGGCCTCCGGCCTCCGGCCTCTGGCCTCCCTCATCTCGGCCGTCTCCTTTGCAAATTTTTTGACCCTGGAGGTTCACTGTGTCACTTTTATTTTAATTTCTGTCCTCATTCACGCCTAAGGAATTGATTTTTCATTGTTTTTTACCTACTATTTGTGATTGTTGCAGGGAGGGGTTTGAAGATTTTGCAGTTTTGCTTTGGAACTCGGAGCGGGAACCGTAATTTTGTGATATTTGTTCGGTCATTAGAACTTGGTCCTTGCTTTGCCTTTTTCAGCAACGGCTTTCCAGTCGCAGTTTTCAGCAATAAATGGTGAGTGGTTTTCTCTAAGGGCCGCGCAAATTTCAGGTTTTTTTGGTTGGAAAATTGGCTTCTTTTTCCTGCGTTCGCGCAGTAAAATGCGATAACATTGTTGCATGCTGATGCATTTGATGGACGAGAAAGATGTAATGTTCACGATTTTCTTCAAAATGCATACCTTCGTATAGATTGGGCTGATCAGGATGCATGTTTGACTGTTGCAAATAAATGTTGCATGCCTGGTAGATTGTGTCTGCCGATCTAGCTCTAGTCGTCCCTGAGTTGTGCCACCTCTGTGTGCCTGAAACTTGTTCACTTGACTGCATGGAAGTTTCTAATGTGTTTCCAACCCGGGTTGCTAGCTGCCTGTGCATCCTATCGGTCTTGTTGTTTTTGTTTGATTATAATGTCGTTCATGCATGCATAGGGAGCGAGCGAGGATAGCTTTGATTGGACCGAAGATGAAGTCGCAGTGGTGGATTCAGCACCTTCCTTTCCTTTCACTGACACGAAGGTTCCAACTCAGGATGAGGTGAATTTTGTGGCTTGAAGTTGCACAAGTTGTTGTTTGGGAATCTTGGAGAAATGTTGCTTTGACGCCATCCAGCTCGGATGTCTTGGTGGAGAGCAGTTTTCTGGAAAACGATCATGTTGAGAATGTGAAATGCCAGCTATGCTCTGTACTCTGAGTGCCATGTTTGGAATGCTTAAGTTGCACGCATGCTTTTGTATCTTGTTGATGGTTGGCTTAATGTCTTGAGTTTGATAAAGCAATACTATGTCTTCTGACATTGTACTTTCTTTGGCATTCTTTGGAAGTGTGCGTAAAAGATTTCCTCTCTCCTCTAGTCAGCTGCATGAATCCTGTTGTGCCATTCTCTTCATACTTTATAATTCATATGTTCTGTAATTATTTCTAACAACTTTATTTTTCTTGCATTGTTAGTTTTTTTTTTTTTCCATCATTAACCATACTTCTTTCCTCTATCCTAAAAATGTACATATTTTTTCCATCATCGTTAGCTTTACAACTGGCATCACCTCGTCTCTTCTAATGTCATTTTGTTCCATCCATCTTTTCCTTGAATCTTGATTCTTGACAGGCAGTGGTTACCAGTGGAAGCCAAAATTATATGGGGCCTTATTAATTTTCAGGTTCATTTGCTAAGAATATTAGTCTAAAAGAATTTTTTTTTAGCATCCTCGTGTATGCCGTGTACATGACATGTGTAGGCTCCCTCTCCCTCTCTCCTAATTTCACAAATCACAAGGCTTATTGCAATATAAGAACTTAGATTGATTGAAACCTTATGTAATTACAATGTTAATAAAAGTGATTTTAAGCAATCGAGTGAATTCACATTCGCGGAGGATCACCTAATTATCCAATTAGGTAATTTTTATTATCATAAAAAAATGATGCTTGAGAATTAACTTGAATACCTTTCTATCTCCCTCCCTCCCTCCGTCGTCCCTGTTCCTCTCCTTCCCTACATAACAAATGTCAAGGCTAATGCAATAAATGAAATTTCACCTGGATGTGTTGTGGTCATGGTTTAAAAGAGTCTGTTTACTAATTTCTGTATTTTAAATATACTTTACTTTTGAAGTATAATATGTCCAAATCAGATTTTAAAGTGAGACAATTTAAAAAAAATTGTAAATGTTATACATATGTGATATAGTAGCCCATGTTTATTGGCATAAATTTCTATATCTATTTTACGTCCAACAGTGATCAACCATAAAAAAATCACCCACTATAGTTTTATTTAGGGCAATCCATCCACTTTGGAAATTGTTGTTATCAAGGAAATAAATCATGTTTGAAATATTCTGAGCAGCCTAATTTGTTATGTCGGGCGTGCACAAGATTTGGGATTCCACTTTGCTGCCTTTCCAAATTTCTCATACGGTTGCTAAAGTATCAGTTATCGTATTATGGTTGCTAAACTTCAGCCACTAAGATTTTGCTGATCAGGAGAGCAAATACGGGAAGACGAATTTATCTCCATCTTCTATCCATTTATAGCGCAATCAGAATGTATGCCCAAAAAAGGGATCTGCCGTCAATTTACTCGTTATCCATTGGATTTTGCTGATAAAACAGCCTTTTCTGAACAATTTTTTTTTGCCATGGCTAGAGGAAATCCTGAATGCTCCTTGGATTGCTTAACATAGTGGAGAGAACAGAAAACATCTGTAAAGTTCACTGCTGGTGAACTGCCATCAAGCTATTTGCATCTCTTGATAAGGAGGAAATTGTTCATAAATTAAGAATGATGATATTTGGGAGCAAATGGATTTTTTTATGGAATGTGTGTCTATTCAGCACACAAGTAACCTACAAAGAAAGTGGCGCAACAGGGTATATATAGCGACTTCTGACAACTTAGTTCAGAAACTGATTTTGATGGTGATGGCTCTCTAGTTTCCTAATAGCTGACTTTATAACCCTAAATTACTTGTTTTATATGACTTAAGTCATATTTTACCTGAAAACCATTTATCATTTATTTAGTGGGCATGTCTTTAAAGTGAGGCCAGCTTACTCTGCAATGTCAGTTCATTGCAAGCACATGGATATAGAGTGGTGAGTCTGAACTGCAGCTTTACTCATCATTTAGAACACGTAGACTACTGCTGTATGGGCAGTTTATTTACGAGTTCTTACAACATTTGAATGTTTGGCGCATTTGACTAGACTTCCTCTAAATGTAATGTCTCCCTTTGGTATGAATGCACTTTAATTGGTAATTGGAGGCTTAGAAATGAATTAGTTCGGGAATATGTTTCCATATTGTTCTTGCTGGAATTAGCAATCCAATAATGCATTAGGTGCTCAGATGCTCATCAAGTTTGTGGACGGGAAACTTTTTGTCTGGCGGTAGAATAGTCTAGGGATGCCCCTTGGGTACTATCCATGACCTCTGTTTGCATTGCTTTGTTGTGGGCTGCGGAGCAAGTGTAGCCTGGGTAAAGTTGTGGTTTTATAGTACTGGTTAATGACTTTGTCTGGGCAGACAAAATGGGCCTCCCTAAGGGCTTGGATGAGAGTGGTCAAATTGCTCTTTTGAGGAATTCTTCTGTGCTTCTGCTTTGAATTTCTCATAGAAGGTCAATAGGATTGATCCAAGTCTCGCCTGATTTATTCTTTTAGAAAAATCTTCGTTATGGCTGCACTGAGAGGTGTCGATTGGCAATTTCCTATATTGGTAGTGATAACAAGGTTTTCTTCATGGAGTGTCATATCTCAGCCCGTGGCAATGAGTTCTTGGATGGTGCTTACCTAGGGTTGGGTGTGAGTTGTGTTTGTCTGGTAATGTTATTTCTCCCTTGGGTTCAGTCCTTAATTATATTTTGTGAAGTTGTATTAGTTTTTATATTTCATTTCAACAGTTATTTGATTGCTGAGGCCCAATGCCTGCAGTTTCCTTATCATTATGTATATTGGCTTCAGAATCATCTCATACTAATTTTGTTCAATTTTCTTTATTATTAGGCGGGTCCATCATCTGCCAAGTCCAAGTTGATATCTCAGTTTTGTGGAATGGGATTTTCAATGAAGATGGTGAATAAAGCAATTAAGCAAAACGGTTTGTATCCTATTCTCTAGACATGCTCAAACTGTTGGGTTCACCTTCCCTTTAGTAGTTGCTTTCTGAATTCTGTATTTAACAGGGGAAGATAACATGGAGGCAATACTGGAATTTCTTCTTGCATATAAAGTGAGTGGTTTAGCCTTTAGTTTTATTTAGTACTGTGATGAATTTGCCTGGATTTTACTTTAGGCAGCTTTTTGATCTTCATATCCAGTGG
Source organism: Annona cherimola (assembly GCA_030490835.1). Lineage (NCBI taxonomy): Eukaryota > Viridiplantae > Streptophyta > Magnoliopsida > Magnoliales > Annonaceae > Annona > Annona cherimola. The sequence continues at coordinate 88,634,748 of CM059973.1, read as the reverse complement.
GCACCTTTAGGCCCCTCATGTGGCCATCCTCAAGTTTTGGGATAAGGGGTTTGTGTGTGTATGTGCACTGTGCACGCCTGGATTAGTGACCAATCCTACTTTGGCATTTGTGCAATGTGCGTTATTCATCATCTAAGGTGAATCACAAGAGTGGTTGACCTTGTTATGTCGAGACATGACTGCAGCAATGTTATGGCCATAAACATGCACTTGATTTTGGAACTACCACCACCACCAATTGTACTGCATCTATTGTTGAAGTTATGTTAAAGACTGTTAGGTGTTTCTTGTGTGACTGTATTTTGAATCATGCAGGCTGCCAAGGAAGATGGTACATCTTCTGCTGAATCTAGTTTTTCAGAAAGTGAAAAGGATGGTGCAGCTGAAGGTTTTTCAGATGCAGATAGCTTTCTTGATAATGAGGTAGTTAGCTTGTGGTTTCTTTTTCCCTGCATATTCTTTTATGAATTGCAAATGTTGAATCTGCTTCTCGATTCATTTGCTTAGTTGTGTGTGCATGCGCATACACGAAAATGCTTATGCATATAGCACTAGCATTGTTTCACGCTGACATGTATGTATTGATCCTTTTTGCTATTGTGCTGCAATGTCTTGCAATGCTGTGGCTATCTTTGTTTATTCTGCATATGCATGTCCATTGGTGTAGGCAGCACAGGTATTTTTAAGGTGGAGTTCTCTTAGAGAGAGGATTCGGTGGATACCGGACTCTCTCGGAGGAACCCTTGTTGGAGACTCCAAAGGCTTGCGGTCTGGCTGACAAGGAGACAACAGTGATCCATGGAGACTATCCTTCACTTGTGATGAGTTCATGGAGGCATTATCAAGACTTAACACCTCGTTTTAGCTCAACTTTCACCTTTTTGGATCTATGGACTCATCCTGTAATCAATCTTCTTCTTTTCCTCTAATGGTTGCCATTATTCTTATAGGAAATTCAAATGTATGGAGTTGCTCCTCTTTTACCTACTCTCGAAGACTTACCGGAATGTAATATACAATAGTAAAGAACTCATTCTTATTACATTTGAATTTCACTTTTCTTTTTCATTATTTTATCTTTTCTGAATATTGCTCACCTAACTTCATGTTTTCCCTTTGATTGCATTTTTGTTTCTTTTTTGTTTTTTGGAGTAGAAGCAGGTGTAATCAAAATGATACCTTCTGTTAGATTTTAAAAAAAAATGATACCTTCTGTATATTCGTTAAATATATAATTCGATGATATGACTGCACTGATAATTCTTCCAGGAAATCATGGAACCACTATCTGGTAAGGAAAAGAATTTGATGCTTCTTGTGGAGATGGGCTTTACTGCAGAGGATGCCACTTCTGCTATAGATAGATGTGGTGCGTATTTATTATTTAGTTGATGTATTCATAGCATTTTATGTGGATGATGTTTAATCAGTGGTCATTTTCCTTATAGAATCCTTGTTGAAAGTCCTATACAAAATAATCGGGGTCATCTTCATAAATCCTTTTCTGCTAGTTCAGTTTATCTATGATGTCCGGTCCTGGGAACCATGTGTCTTCAAGTCTTCTGCTGTTAACTTCACATATTTTCAGGCCTTCCTATTACCCCCTTCAGAGACTTACCAGCAGCTCACTTCTAGTTGGTGCACTTTGTGTTTCCATCTGCTCATGGCTGAAGAAATGAATTTGCTGACCATCATCGTATTTTATTGGGGTTACTGTTTGACTTTTGTCAAAAGCATTTGGTTCTAGTTACTGTTCCTGTTGGGCCTCTCATCCCTTTCAGTGTCCTTGTGTTAGTGACGGCCATCCCATGGACAGAATTTTAAATATGGGTTCAGGTGGTCAAGAAATTATTGTCATGCACATAATTCATTGTACGGCCTGCTGTAGATTCTCATGTTTATCTCTTGGATCCATTTTTGGTATATTCACTGATATATCTTGTGCATGAGATATGAACGCATCTGTGATATGAGTTTCATTATTTTTCACCTTCTTGTAAAGATATTTCTTGATTGCGTGGAAGTGCTGAGTACCTGGTCACTGCACTTAGTTTCCAGTGCCTACTGATGAGTAGCATTAATCTTTAGGATGATTTGCACGGGGAGTGTTATGTCTGCATGTGCAGTAGGCATGCTTTTCCCCTACAAGCGAGTCAGTGAATCAATGTCTAGGATGGTACAGCTATAAGCATTTTTCTTGACGAAGGCATTATAATTGCCTAACACCTTCCATAATTTATCTTTCTAGTTTTGGCTATTGATGTGAGATGTGCACCTTATTATTTTTGATTTCTTTGTCATGAATTGCTTTGTTTGCTGAAAATTTTTAACTGGTAAAATGCTTCCTATGCCTTGCCATTATGTTGACCTTTAAATCATTGGCTATCTTTGGCTATGTATGGTATTTCATTCAGTCTTGTTCAGTGTCACTGTCATCCTTTTAGCCATATGACTACACTTCATCCTCCTGTCACTGCAACTGTCAACTTTGTGTTTCTGATTTATTGTTTTTTGTTTTAAATCATTGTAGGCCCAGATGCTTCTCTTGCAGAGCTGACAGATTCAATATATGCTGCTGAAACGGCAAAAGACTTTGATGCAAGTTTGGGGAAGAGACCGTATTTCTCTTCTTCAGATGAAGATGAGGTACCCTTCTTACACCTTCTGACGGATATATGTCAAGAGATGTGGAGTGGGAAAATAACCCTTTCTTGCCTTGAGCATGGATGGATCTTCTTGTAGCTGATGGTGGGCAATCCCCCTTCCACAGTTTGAAACATGTTTTAACCCCTTCGATATTTTGGAAAAATATTTTAAAGGAACTTCATGTAAAATTGGCCCCACAAATAACAACTCGAGAGCATTTTTTTTTTTTTAAAAATAATTATAGATAACATAGAATGAGTGTCAGGATTTAACATGTCCAAATATTATTTCAAAATATAGAATTTGCTCCCACTAGCCTAAGGTTTTGGCTCCACCAATGCATAAGAGGATTGAGTCCCCTTGCTACACATGCCAATGCAGTATTTCTATGCTCCTGGGATTTTTATTCAGTGAGATCCATTAGCTACTGTTGCATATGTACCAAACAAAGATTTCATCAATCAGATTGGAAGTTTTGTTTATGCTCATGAGATTTATACCAGTTGTCTGAGCGGCCCAGTTTATAGGATGGCACAAGTATGCTCGATGAGGGCATTTAAAAAGTCCAAAATAGGATAAGTGATCTTGTTTATTTGTATTCTCATTTTTAATAGGAGTGGCAAAGCTGTATTTATAACAATTCACGTGGGGACAAGAAAAGGCAGAAGTGGGCTGGAGAAAATGGATGGAAACGCAAACCTCATCTTCCAACTAAGCCAAGGCCATATCAAAGAAACATTTTGGCTGACAATAGTATCAGTATTCCAAATCCCATGACTGGTTTTGGTGTGCCTGGTGATGATAGGATTATTACCCATCGCAAGCTCCCTGAGGCTGCGATAGGCCCACCATATTTTTATTATGAAAATGTGGCACTCGCTCCGAAAGGAGTTTGGGAGACAATATCTCGGTTCCTTTATGACATCCAGCCAGAATTTGTGGACTCCAAGTATTTTTGTGCTGCTGCTAGAAAGCGCGGTTATATCCACAACCTTCCCATTCACAACAGGTTTCCCATCCGCCCAATACCCCCCAAAACAATATTTGAAGCCCTACCAATGACGAAGAAGTGGTGGCCTGCTTGGGACCAACGCACCCACCTAAATTGCCTACAGACCTGCATTGCTAGTTCCAGGCTGACAGAGAGGATCAGAAGTGCACTTGCTGCATGTGGCGATTACCCATCTCCCAGTGTCATCAAGTATGTCATGGACGAGTGCCGAAAATGGAATTTGGTGTGGGTTGGTGTCCACAAGGTTGCCCCACTTGAGCCAGATGAGATTGAGATGCTGCTGGGCTTCCCAAGGGACCACACGAGAGGGGGCGGGATTAGCCGGACAGAGAGGTATAGATCATTGGGCAATTCATTTCAGGTGGATACTGTTGCTTACCATCTCTCTGTTCTCAAGGATTTATTCCCCAATGGGATCACAGTGCTGTCTTTGTTCACTGGTATTGGTGGTGGAGAAGTAGCCTTGCATCGGCTGGGAATCCCATTGAAGACCGTTGTTTCGGTTGAGATCTCTGAAATTAACAGGAACATTTTGAGGTGCTGGTGGGAATCGACAGGTCAGAAGGGAACACTGATTGATATCCCGGACGTGCAGCAGCTGAACAGCGATCGACTCGAGCAGCTGATCAACAGGTATGGCGGCTTTGACCTTGTCATCGGTGGAAGCCCATGCAATAATTTGACTGGCAGTAACCGTGTGAGCCGGGATGGGCTTGAAGGCAAGGATTCTGCCTTGTTTTATGACTATTTCCGGATACTTGACTGCGTGAAGTGCTTAATGGGGAATTGAAGGTGGTGGATCATTTCTTTGTAATTGATTCTTAAACAGGCCGATGAACTTTTTGGTGAAGTGAAGGTGGTAGACCATTTCTTTGTAATTGACTCTTAAAATTGACAGATGAATTTACTAATTTGCACTTTGCAGTGGTAGTTTTCGCATTTTTGAAGAGTTGGGTTTGTTAATAATCTGCTTGAATCAGCAGTCAGCACAGGTGGCTATTTGATCTTGGGCCCTGGTCAGCTGCATTAGAAAGATTTTTGGCAAGAGATGGAAAGATGTACTGTGACAAAAGATTATGATTAAAATAAAGCGAATATAAAATTAATATATATTTATATGAAATATAATAATTAACATACAAATTAAGTAAAATTTTTTTGCTAGTTAAAAATTAAAATGCCACTAGGTATCTGTTTGAGATTTGGTAAAAGAAAAAATTCCGCCTCTTTGTACACTTTTTAATATGATCTTACATGTTACAATTACTATGTTTTTGCTGTTATTACTTCTATATTGTAATCTTTTTTCGACGATTTTCATGGTGCGACATTCGATGCTTATTGTAAGCATAGAAGTTCCATGTTTACCCTTGGTTTTTTAATTAAAAAAATATTTTTAAAATCTAGACCATTTGTCATGTTTAATACATCCTGTTTTTTTTATAATGTTATCAAAATAATTTATTGAAAACCATATCTTGTAAAAAATAGTAGCTTTTGAGAGTCAATGTATGACTATAAAATTTTTTGAAAAATTAAAACGTAAATGTAGTATATAAAAAGTTTGTTATATATGTAATTTTTGAAAAAAATAAAATAACACATATGGATAAACATAACAATAGTATAAATTTTAAAAAATAACTTAAAATTAACAAACAAGAAAGCAGCATGAAGATTTCATGCTTCTTGTAAGTCAATATAAATACCCTTTTATCTAATTATTTTTAATTATTTTATCTTTATTATTTTTACTTTGATCGATACTATATTCGCAGTTTGGATGAAATGAAAATGTGAGATGAAAAATATTGTTATGTGTTGAAATTTGGGAATAATCTTATATATTGAGATTAAGAAAAATAATATCGAAATGACAAAATAATGATCATTTTTTTGAAAATAAAAAAGCGTTAATAGAAAATGAAAGCTTCCATACCATGCGTGATGTGAACAAACGCTTTTCAAAAAATGTTGCTTTCTCAAAATTTCCCCGATCTTACACTTCTTTTTTTCACCGATTACAAAAAAGCAATGGAAATTTTTTCCTCCGCTTGAAGGGAAAAGTTTTATTTTGAAGACATTTATTTGACTTCTAATAGTTAGAATGATTTTATTCTTTACGTTTTTACTTATCATCGTGTATTTATTTTAACTTCTTTTTCATATTGGAATGGGAAACTAAATCGAGTGAGGACGCTCTTATTCATACGCGAGCTGGCCAATGGAATTTAATGGATACGCATACGCCTGGATCGCTGGTCGAACGAGACACACGTGCAGAGGTTCGGCGTCTCCCAACGCGGCCTGTCGGTCCCACTTGCAGAGGTACAGAGGTACATCCTTCATCCGATGCACCCAGCAAGGCGCAATCCAAGCCGTTGATCCTAACCAAAACGCTCTGCCGCTATAAACGCGCACGGACCGCTAGCCACGGGTTCTCTCTTCTTTTCTGGCATATCGGAGATTCGGAGGGGGCATCTCCGTACTCCCGCCAGAATTTCTGACCTCTCACCTTCGTCCGCGGCTCACGATCTCTCCGTTTTCCGGCTTTCAAAAGGTATGCTTCCGATCGACCGCTATCTTTTTCTGAAATTCGTAGATCTAAAGATTCGTTTGGTTTCTATAAGCCCTAGATCGGATGAGATCCAGCAAATTACTGGGGAATTCTTATCGGTTTGTAGAGTCTAAGGCTATTAAAATTGCTGCCGGTATCTGTAGAATCCGTGGCGTCGAGTTTTTTCTTATCTTAGAGCTTCGAGTTCGGAGGGCCGCGGTCGCAGTCTGTTAATTGAGAGCTTTTCAACCAGCACGAAAACGAGAAATCATTTCAAAAATCTCCAGCTGCTTTTGATATTTAAAAGTGCTTTCTTTTGATATTTAAAAATCCCGGATGAGATCTGTTAAGTTTTCGACAGTGACTTTCTGAATTTCTACTCTGCTGCTGCTGTTCTTGAACAGTGTATTAATAGGCTATGGCTTCTGCCCAACCTGGTTCCTCTGCTGGTCCACGATATGCGCCTGACGACCCCACCCTTCCCAAGCCATGGAAGGGTCTGGTTGACGGAAAAACTCAATATCTTTATTACTGGAATCCAGAGACGAACGTTACCCAGTACGAGAAGCCCACTTCCGCCCAAGTACCTGGTCCTGCATTGCCTCCTCCTCCAAAGTCCCCCCCACCATTTTTAAATTCAGCGGTGCAAATTCAGCAATCAGGGTCATCTAGTCACGGGCATAAGCATCAACATTCTGATGATGATCATCGCTATTATGGTGGTAGTAAAAGTGGGCCCAAGCTTGCTGCTATTCCTGGTGAGCGCAGCCTTCAGGTAATGTCTATCTTCTTTTACTCATTTCTATATTGTTCTCTCTTATTTCTACATTTTACTCACTGTTAATTGTGTCGCTTGAGGTGCTAAAGGCATGTATTCGTAATCTCCAACTATTGGGTTGACATGCTGGTTGATGGCTTATTTGTGTTGCTGCATTCTACTAATGCTTATATTGAAAAACAGTGTTGAGCACATCATCTGGATTATTCCATCTTGGAGATCATAAATTAGAGTTACTTGTTCTTTTCTATCATCATTCATTGTCAAGTAACTTCTATCTTGAGAAATATCATGCAATACTGTCAGCCTTTATAGCTGCAGCACATGCACACATCTTGTCACAGCATTGGATTTTGATTTGGCAGAGTTGTTTCTATGATTTATCTATATTTTCTGTTACCCCGGACTATGAACTCATATTAGTGTTTGAGTCTCATGAATGGAACTCCATTTTGGGAATAATTCTCACATGGTTGAACAATCATTAATTACTAAAACGTTTTGTTTCTGATGATTCTGTCATTTTTCAACCTTTATTAATTCCTGATTCTTTGTTAAGCCATCACATTTTATCTTTTCTTACTTGTTAACAATTTATCTTGAATCTGTGGCAGGGTTTGAGAGGTAGCAGCTTGCACACGCACAATGTTCCAAATGGTTCAGCCAGTGCTGGACATGGAAGTGTTGGTTTACATGCATCAAGATCATCAGCCAGAGCGCATATTTTCTCAGATTCCAATAAAGGTTTATCTACAGATTCCTACAGACGTCAACATGAGATAACCATTACGGTATGCATCGAATGACATCTACTTTCCTTTATGTGTTATTCTGCTTCAGCGACACGAGTGCTGCCTTAAATTACTTGAATGAAGATACTGTACTACGTTTGTCTAGATATTTATGGTCTAAACTCAGCTGTCACTGCTTCAGTTTTTGACCTAATGTACTGAATGTTGCTTGAATCTCATTGCCACCTTGAATTTTAAGGCATCATCTGCTTGAGAATTGCATTCAATGGCTACACCCTGGAGAGTTTTGGTACTTGTCTGGCATGTGTAATATTCAATTGGAAGCGTGCAATAAATCTATTCTTGATATGTTTTTGGTTTTCCTGTAATTGAGAATTTGAATGATTTGATTTTATCCACGAAATAACCATTTTGTACATGCTGTAATATTCATCCAAGACGCATTCAAACAAAAAAGAAAAAATAAAAAAGGTGGGAGGAGAAAATAATGTTCATTTTTTATCCTAACCTCATTGTAGAAGGACATAAGATGACTAGAGAAAGATTGCAAAGCATAATTGGAGGTCATTAGGAAAGGTATGAAAGTACTTGGGGTTACTGAGGGCATAACACAAGATTGATATCATCCGATGCCATGGTGCATATATAATTTAGATGATTAAATGGGCAAGGATAAGATTGGTCGTTGGATTGGATATCATCCAATGACAATTATGACATAGTGCGTTCAGGTGAAAAGGTTCATGGGATGTTTTCATTAATCATTTCGTTGAATTATCACTTATTGTATATTGCTTCTAAATGATGCTGGCTATCTTCTATTTGATGTGTTTATGCATAGTTTTAGCATTTGAGTTCATATGATTGTTGCTAACCAATTAATCCCTTTTTTTGTTTAATTTTTTCTTTGTACAAAATATCATTAGGGAAATGATGTGCCTGCACCATTTATGACATTCGATTCTACTGATTTTCCTTCAGAGATACTGAGAGAGGTATGGCTTTGCATCAGCTTTACTTGTTATTCTTTTTCCATGCACTCTGCATTCTGCATCCATCGCTAAAGTTGACTACGGCACTATGTATGAGTTAAAAGGCGACTTACTCTATTTGGTTTTTGGTTTTGTGATTGCTGGATGTGCCCAACAAAAAAAAAATTAACTTCTGCCCATGTTTCTTCCATCTTTCCTTTGTGTCAGGTGCGATATTTGCTCCAGGGAGGAGCTAATGTCGTACGCTGTGCCGCCGTTATGCAGCCTCCTTTTGGAGGGATGCATATTGTGGGCTGTGGTCCATAATTGGAAATGATTATCTTGATTCGCCAGCTCGTGGCTAGGGCTGCCGCCGATGATGGTTCATTCTGACATGCAGCTCTGCCTAGACAGAAGGTGATGCAGCTTGCGCCAGCAAGCATCTGCCTGCCAATGGGGAATCTCTCTTCCTCCTATCATTAGCGATGTTGTACTGTGTGTTTGCAGTACCTTCTGCTGAGGTCATGTGTATGATTGGAGGGCTCTCATATGGAGGGAGTTTACACGGGCCTTCTGTTCGTGTCATGGGCTGTTATTTGGACAGCCTTCTGTTGGTAAATGGGAGTCACAGCCTAAGAAGCAGAGCCCTTGCATCTACCCAACTCCAGATCGTTGGTAATGGCAAGCACTTGTTTGGAGTACCTTACAAAGTGAAGCCTTCAATGAGAAGGTGTTCACCTGGTCTTGGCCTCAGCTGTAGGACCTGCCTGCCTTTGAGGCATTGAATGTGGTGTGAGTTTGCCCAATCTGACTTGGTGACAGGCATCCCAGCATCAGTTTGTTGCCGGGATTGGAGCCATTGATGGTTCAGTCTGGCACTGGGTTGGACAGAATCTGCCACTTAATCCTGCTCCAGCTTCTATCTGTGGGCAGCCATCACAAACATTTTGGTGGTTTATTGGCATTCATGTAGTTGAAGTGCCAAGTACAGAGGACCAATGTCGAGTGTGGTTTCTGATGCAACTGCTTGTTGTGAGGGCTGCTGTTGATGGACCTTCCTTCCAGCTCAAGACTAACCTAGAGGCTTCATTCTTCAGCTCCGGCTTGCATCAGCAAGTTGCTTTGTCGACAGGAGGATGCAGCTTCTACCATTATTCGCTATATCTGGGGCTGTTCCATATGGTCTTCTTCTGTCCCAGGCTGGTGGACAGAGCTGTGTCAAAGACTCCTTGTGCAAAGTAAAGAAAGATAAATAGATACTGGCCACTGGATTTCTCCCTCCCTTTCAGCCTATTCTCAGTGGCATGTCTGTGGTTGGAATAAACTCAAATGTGACCATGGAGAAGAGTTTTGCATATGGACGAGGGTGGCTGCCACTGTGGTGCACATCTTCCTTTGGAGCCATGCATGCAGTTGTATTTTGCCCCTACGTAGTGGAATGTTCGCTGAGAGGGGCTTTCTTAGTGATTCTTAGTTTTGGTGGGGTGCGGCCAGTGTTGATTAATTCTGTCACTGGCTTGCAACAGAGAATTCTCTTTCCTCCTCCAGCTTGCGTTTGGAAGTGGGTATCTGCTTTTGGGTTCTTGCGGTTTGATAGTCCTCTTAACTGAATTGAAACAGAAAATACAATAGACACAAGAATAGCGTTCAACTTGCCCTGCTTATGAATGTATTATGATTGTTTGCTGTTCCAGGTACACCATGCTGGGTTTTCTGTTCCTACTCCAATTCAAGCTCAGACATGGCCAATTGCCTTGCAAGGCCGTGACATCGTAGCCATTGCAAAGACAGGATCTGGGAAAACCTTGGGATATCTCATTCCAGGCTTTATCCACCTCAAGCGCTGCCGCAGCAATTCAAAAATGGGTCCCACAGTGCTGGTTCTGTCTCCAACGAGGGAGCTGGCAACTCAGATACAGGATGAAGCTGTTAAGTTCGGCAGGTCATCCAGAATTTCTTGCACGGTCTGTACCATGCACTATAGTTTAGAATATCATTGTTCATTTGTAACATTATACCAAATGGATTATATGGGCTAAATGATTTGAATATTTTGCATCTTTTGAAGCTTTGCCATCTTGATTTTTTTCTTTGAAGAAACTAAACTCTTCTTTGTGTAGTAAATAAGATTTCTAGTAACTCATCAAGAATTCTTTAGAAGATCAAATTTTAGATGGTGCTATGAAAAAGTATGATCAAATATATGTTACTGCTGGATTTCAAAAATATATGTTGCTGCTTTCTTTGAAAAGAGTTATCGAATATGTTACTGTTGTTTCCTTATATTTATCAAAATGTCTTTTATGTAGTTTCTTTGTGATTATTGCCTCTTTTTTTGGGCTTGTGAGTTGTACATTCCGCATCATTATACTTATGAATTTAGGCCTTGAGAAGAACATCCATGTCTATTTAGAATGAATCAAATGAGTTCAGTTGTTATTTTGGATGGTCGTTTGCTGATATATATATATATATATATTCTTTTTTCTTTTTTCTTTTTGATTGAATTTGTTTGCTGATTAAGTTCTGAAATGTCATGTGATTCTAGTGTCTGTATGGAGGAGCCCCAAAAGGTCCTCAACTGAGAGATTTGGATCGTGGAACAGATGTAGTTGTTGCAACTCCTGGGAGGCTGAATGATATTCTAGAGATGAGAAGAATCAGCCTTCGTCAAGTTTCATACCTGGTGCTTGATGAGGCAGATCGCATGCTGGACATGGGCTTTGAGCCTCAGATACGGAAGATTGTGAAGGAAGTACCATCTCGTCGCCAGACTCTTATGTATACAGCAACGTGGCCGAAGGAAGTCCGTAAAATTGCTGCTGATTTGCTTGTTAATCCAATTCAAGTGAATATTGGAGGCATTGATGAGCTGGTTGCAAACAAAGCTATTACCCAGGTGAGGATGAAGTGGGAAAATTTTCCTTTTGTGCAAATTTCTTTTGTGGGTTATGGCTTGAGAGTTTCCACAATTTAATTTAATTCAATGGAAAATTCCTTCTCTCAAGGATTGATTTAAAGTTTCCATTATAACCTTTTTCTTCATTACCTTTATTCTTAATCATTCCATCTATTGATTTTAACTTTATTCACTTTATAACTAACACCATTCCTTTGTTGGCAATTCCTTTCTGTTTAATTCATTCCAATTAAATCCACTCTTTAAATTGAGGAAAATCATTTGCAGTCTTCTGAAGTCCTGCCTGCTAGTATTTCAATAGGAAAGTCAGCAGACAAGATCCTAGCTGACTTTTTGGGTGGTAAGCACTGTTTCCTGAAAATTTGGGTATTGTGCATGTAATGCAGATCAAGAAAGTGCAAGTTGCTTCCCTATTGACATGTCTGTGGGCATTATTGGCTGCATTTTGAAACAAAGCTAGATCTAGGCTATTAACTCTGTGGTCAACTTCCAGCAATTGTGGCTTTTACTGTGATAAATGGTATTACTTTTTGGAAATCCAGACTGCTGAACGAGCAGGTGCCTAGGTTTATAGAACAGTTTCATCTGATTTATCTGGTTTGGTGTGGCCAAAATCCATTTGTATTGCTTGTTAAGGCCAATCAACTCTTAAGCCATTTCTCTTTTCAAAGGCTCGAGTTACCTTCAGCCTAATATCTTCTATTTTTCTGACTTCTAACAGATTATAGAAGTACTGTCGCCTATGGAAAAACAAAGACGGCTTGAACATATCCTGCGGTCCCAAGAACCTGGTTCCAAAGTGATAGTCTTTTGCTCTACCAAGAGGATGTGTGATCAGCTGGCCCGCAGCATAACACGTCAGTTTGGAGCTTCTGCTATCCATGGGGATAAATCTCAGGGTGAGAGGGACTGGGTGTTGAATCAGTTCCGTACTGGGAAGTCTCCTGTACTCGTAGCTACTGATGTTGCTGCACGTGGGCTGGACATAAAAGACATCAGGTAAAAACACTCCCCTGCAATATCCACATTTTGTTCAGTGAGCACACCCTGAGAACCCAACCACTTCTTCGTTTGCAGCCATCTAGCACATGTTTTGGTACATCTGGCCTATTCCCAGTGTGTGTGTGACCTCTACAAACTGAGGAATATCAAAATGTGTTCTTGTCATTCATTTTCTTGCATCTTCCGCATGTGCATGGGTTTTCTTCTTGTGCCAGGTCATTTGCTTGGCAGTCACAACTGATGCCAAGTGGCTTTGGTAGATATGCATGTGGGTTTCGTGGAGAGCTCACATTGTGTTGTTGCCTGTCAGTATTTAGTTCACCATTGTTGTCATCATCATTAAAGCTTATCCTTAGTTGTTGGTGTTAGCTTCATGTATTCTGTTATGCACTTATGGGTCCCTAAATAAGCAATGCACTGTTTTGGTTTGAAACCTAGGCAACTGATTGTTATTCATTAACCTATACTGTTTTTTGAGTCTTGAGGTGCACCTGATTGAACTTGCTAGAAAATATATAAAACTTCCAACACTTAAAAAGAGTTTTGAGTTTTTAAATTTCAATTTTCTTTTCCATTTAAATGCTTGATTAAAGAAATTTCCTGTCATCTTTATTCATAATGGCTGTGATGTAGGAATACGTTATATATTTACATAATTTTATTATTTATGCTTATGAATAGTATATATTATGACCAACCACTTAGGCTGGCCACAAATCAAAATTTTTTATTTTTTATTTTTTCTATAAACTTGTTAATCTAGGTGTCTTTAATCTATAAACTAAGCTTTACCCTTTTTGGAAATGTGTATTTTTTTTTTTGGATTTTTAAATACATGGATATCTTAGAAAAAAATTGATTTGTGGCTGTACGTAGTTGGGCACCAACTGCAGCTGGCCGCATGTGATTTGCATCCATATAGTATTTATTTATTTAGTTTTATACAATATTCACTTTACTCTACTTGGGTGTTTGCCTTGTTTTTGTGCCTTGTGTCTTGAAATTTGGTGGGTGGTATTACTCATTTTCTTGCGTACAAATATTTTTTGGCATTCAAAATCGATGAATCTGTAAACCATGCCTTAACCTTTTGATTATTTTTATAATTTCTAATGCAGGGTGGTAATCAATTATGATTTCCCCACTGGAATTGAAGACTACGTTCACAGAATTGGGAGGACTGGAAGAGCTGGTGCTACTGGGTTGGCATACACCTTTTTCTGTGAACAGGATGCCAAGTATGCAAGGGACCTCATTAAGGTTCTTGAGGGTGCAGGCCAGCGAGTTCCTTCTGAGGTACGGGACATGGCTTTACGCAGTGGGGGTGGAAAGATTCGAAACCGGTGGGGTTCAGCTTCTGGTGCTCGAGATAAGAGTCGATCTCATGTTGCTGCCCGAGATGATTCTAGCCGTGGAGGCAGAGGCGGGCGCGGTGCACCTCTGATTTCAGGCAGACCTGAGAGAGGGCATGTTGGTCGAGGACATGATGACTATGAACCTCAAGACAGGTATGATAATTCTTTGCCAAAATTTTAGCACCATGAAGGATTTGTCCTTTAATTAGTCACCTGTGATAAATTGAGCTGAATTGAAGATAACTATGTGAACATTTGAATCAACAGGCATCATCATAATGGGTATGAGGCGGATGGTCGTGGAAGACCTGACAAGGGCTTCCCTCCCAACAATATTGACAGCCAAATCAGAGATAGGAGCCGACGAAGAAGTCGGAGCTCCAGTCCAGTTGCAAGGAAGGGGCAAGGATCAGGTGCTGTCCACAGCCATGCTAGAAGCCGCAGCCGCAGTTATGATAGGCATACTGGCACTCAGCACACACATAGGCCCTCTCCACTTTTAAACAGGTCCAACGGTCTGCCAACTTATAATAAATCGGTGGACCATTCTGCTCCACCTCATGGGAAAAAGTGGGAGTCATCATGCTATCCCGAGGAAGATGTCAGCGACTGTGTTGAGCTTGTTCGCTCTGCCAGTCCCTACAGGGAGAGGTCACGCTCGCCATATAATGGCAGGGAGAGATCAGACTCACGGTACATTGGAGGGGAGAAATTGCGGTCGCCCTACATTGACAGGGAGAGATCAAGGTCACCCTACAATGGAAGGGGGAGGTCACGATCACCATACAATGACAAGGAGAGATCTCCCTATAATTTGAGAGAGTCGAATGGTCTGTTGGGATTGTCACCTCAGAAAGGAAATGGTTTCCAAGCAGAGGATGAAGAGGAAGGATTGATCCCCGAAGAGGAGGATGCTGGTAATTCCACAGCCGCAAGTTTAGTTCCTAGAAATTAACTCATACAGCGTTTGTCTGTGGTTGTTTTGGAGTTCCTGGTTATGGATTACAGATGTACCTCTTGGTGGTGTTATCTTTTTGTTCAGTTTAAGTCCGGCTCAAGGCCTTAAAATCTCTGAACACCATTTTGCTAGACTCTGTAGTGTACCATCTGATATTGATACTTTGTTTTGGGGCTAAGAAAAAAAGTGTAGAGATTTTTCACGTCTGTCGCATGTGAATCGATTATGCAAGGAGAGTAGAAAGACTACTTGGAATGGCTTTTGCAACTTTTCTGTGGACATTGGTTTAATCTTGCGTTGAAAATCTTCTGATACCTTTAATACGCTGAGCCATATAATATACAATTGTGTTCGGTATCGCATATTATTTGTCCTCACGGAAACATGGTTGGATCTTGGAATTTTACTTTACCCACGGAAACATGGTTGGATCTTGGAATTTTACTTTACCCACGGAAACATGCCAATCTTAATTCCAAGTTATCAATCACGACGACCGCATTGATCTTTGTCTAGGGAGCTAACACAAGTTCTTTTATTTCCCGTGTATCAAGTTGGTTTCTTGTAGGGAAAATGTGATAAAGAGAGAACCCATCATGTGAAGATTGATTGCATCATAGTTACAGTGGTATTCGCTGCAAAATGGGCTTCACATATTAAAATGTAATAATACTTTATACTATCATTTATTCATATAAAAATTATACTTTAGACGGTTTAGAGGTTGAAAATATCACTTTAAACTTAATATTAACATTGAACCATTTTATTATATTGATGTTGTACTATTTTAATAAGGAAAATATACACATGTTGGATTTGAATAAAAATTAGTGTGCTCATTAAGTGAATAATTCTAAATATAATGAGTAAAATAGATTTTTTTATTTATGATCAAGTGGGCTTCATAGTATATATGGTGTAGTCCGAATGCGCTTGATTACTTTCTATTTATATATGTGAGATATATTCATGTGTATTTGTGTGCACCATAATTTACGGTGCATTTGGCCTAAAATAAGCTCTATATGTATTTAAATGTATTGATACTTTATATAATATTTATTCATATATAACTTATATGGGAAATAGTTTACTTGTTGAAAAAACGACTTCAAAGTTGTTATTTACATTAAATTATTTTATTACGTTGAATTTGTACCATTTTCAGATGAGGTCCATACACATATACAGTTGGAATAAAAATTGATATGATAATATAATATATAATTCTAAATACAATGGGTGAAGTAGATTATAATTTTATGATCATATAAGACTCATTTCGAGCAACAATACTATAACTTACGGTGCAGGTATCTACACCTAAATTCATCTTTGTGTGTGTGTTGTGTTGGGTTGGGTATAAAAATGCTGGGATTGTGGGAAATAATAAATAAAATATTTCGAAAATTGTGTGATTGATAAGAAATGATAGAAGTAGAATTTGAATAAATAGGGTTGATGGAGGTAGTTGATAAAAAAAAATGATTGAAATGTAGAAGTAAAAGTAGAAAAAATATAATTATTGATGGAAAAATTATTAGTCCGGGAACCAATTCCCACGTTTGCCCACCCCTCCCACTTATGCACGTTACCAAACGTGTGTATTTATGATGGGAAAAATGTGACACTTGAGTTGCATGCAAATGCTATTGAGCATTGAATGCGACAAAGTAATGTTCTTAAACTCATGCCCCAATTGCGTAATGTGTATGCCACCCAACATCAACCTTCCAGCCTTTTGCACGTGTACCAAAAGAAGCCATAAAATTCAAATTAATGACATGGCAATTAACTTGGAATAGCATTTAGTTAATTTTCAGTTATGGGTATGTTTGTGTTTGTTTAATGCCAACCTTTAATAATAATAGCATCCCATTTACTCTCTCTCCACTCTTCAATACAACTACTTATGCCCCATCTTTAACCTGCATTTAATTTTCTTTTTCGCATGTGGGGTTATTACCTTTCTTCAATCTGGACCGTACCTCCATATCAAGCAATCAGATGACCAACATCATCCCTCTTCTTTTCTTTTGGCAGTTATACCAGCAAATGAAACCATGCAACTGACCCATAGAGTGGGAAACGGTTTATGATGATGATACCAGCTTCTGAAAAATGGCCCACCAAACAAACGTCCCAACTTCTTCTTATCTGGGTCATGCTGTTGAAGGTCAGGATCTATCGGTTTCACTGCATGATGATCCAACTGCATTGGCCTCATCCCCAAAATCACATTTTCAATAATCTCGGACTTTTGTCCCTGGAGATCTTCATTCAATTTTGGGGCAAGATGGCTGGGACCCACAAGAGCCCTACCCCTCCCTCCACTGCCAAAATAACTGCTCTGAAGTTTCTTATCCTATTTTCGACTTGTGATGAGAAGATATCAAAGCAACTTTTGGATACACAATCTAAAAACTATAATAACATCAATTTCTTTTTTTTAAATTGTTGTTTTAACTGCTATTGTTATACTTTTAATTATTTATTTACTTATTTATTTATTACAAAACTCTCTGTTCTATAAAGAACGCTCCTCTGGTTATTTTCTTTTACATTGTCTTGATTCTATCCAACCACGCTCAAGTTAATTTAGGTGACTATGGCTATACAAACCAGCTGACTTTAAATGGTTAATAAAAATCACCCTCTCTCTCTCTCTCTCTCTCTCTCTAAAAAGAGCCGTGGAAAATGAAATCCCTCATTTCGGGCGACTAATATCAGCACGTGCTGCAGCAGCCCCTGCATTTTTGCAAGCGCCTGAGATTTAGCCCCCGACCCGCCATATCTGCCACGTGTCACTTTTTTTTGACTCAGAAGACTTCAAATGCTCTATCGAACCAAATTTCCCCATGCAACAATTTGCATATCCATCATAAGAAAATAAAACTAAAATTGGACCGTTGAAACTATTGGAATAGCTTCCAGCCTATTGCGTATAATCCAACATTCAAATTACAGTCACGCAGCCATAGTCGTAAGCATCAATCTCTGACCATCCATTAACAATCCCAACTAAGTTCCAGACAAAGATAAAGATTTCAACCCCAATGCAAACGAGTACTCCATACTTGTGTCTTGTAACGGTTTCAAACTTTTGAATTATGAGCCTGGCGTACTGGGCAGTGACAAACGACGTGCTTACGTGTATGAAGAGATTTATACCTCCAGAGTGTCAAATAGGTTTTAAATGTCCAAAAATGGGAAATCGTACGAAGACGCAATGATTGCTGCTTTGGAGTGTTTGTATGTGTGCGTGAAGGGCGAAAGCACCAGCAAAGGGAAGCTTAACAGTCACAATTACTACGCAATGTTAACCGTCGGATTAGCCCCAAAATCAACGGCCATAAATCCACAGCCTTCAATGCATGGCTTTTTGGTTCTTATAAGAAGCAGAGCATCCGACTCACGCACCTCTCTCTCTTCTCGCCATGGACTTCTACTCCAGATTCAGAGCAGAGCAGCTGGCTCCGGTGCCGTTGTTCCTGCCGGCGAACTGCCCAAAATCTGACATCCGAACTGGGATTTCTCTGGAACCTTTCCCATCCAGAGCTCCTCAAGTTTTTCTCAATTTCGACCATTTCGCAGGGGATGGCTTCTTGGGAAATTCCAATTTCCATCCCCTGGGAGGATTGGCGAGTGGGTCTTCGTCGAACGACACTGGCGGGGGCGGCAAGGCGTTCGTGGTGGATAGCGGAAACGGGGTGTTGGGGGCTGGTTTTGAGGAGAAGGGGGAGAAGGATCCGATGGAGCAGGATCGAAGCTGCTACAATGTGGTGGAGGAGATGGGGTTTGTGTTGCCGGATGAGATTTCATGCGTAACTGGAGATAATGGCTTTTATGGGGAAGTTGGTTTGGATAGTAGTAAGAAGAGCATGCAATTGAAAAAGGGCGGGAAGAATCAGAAGAAATCCAATGTGGTTAAGGGCCAATGGACGTTGGAAGAAGATAGGTATTGTTGTTGTTTCCCGTTGGTTTCATATTTCTTCTTCTTCTTGCCTTGATCTTGGAGCTGTTGGACGGCCAAAATGAGATGATTCGACAACCTTCTGCGCCATGCATGTGCCGTAGAAAATATTGGATAATCCTCTGCTGTGTGCATGGCCAAGGCCAATGTTTCAATCCTCTGATCAAATAAATTCTGGGGCTATTTTTGCAATTAGATTTTCATGGTTTTGCAATGGCTGTAAATCTGTTTTCTGTTTGGAAATACATTTGTGGGGCTTTGTAGGTTGTTGGTGCATTTAGTGGAGCAGTTTGGATTGAGGAAGTGGTCTCAAATTGCAAAGATGTTGAATGGAAGGATGGGCAAACAATGCAGAGAAAGATGGCACAACCACCTCAGACCCAACATTAAGGTCGTTTATTATTTATGTATTTATCCTCTTCTTATTCAAATTTCTTTCTTTTATTTCTCTTAATGCATTGCTGCAACAGACACCCAAATTGGAGTAAAAGGTTTTTTTAAATCCAATGAATTGATTAAAGGGAGTCTCAGTTGGGCATGCACACGCGGTACACATGCGAAGTTGGGGTCCACGTGTTGTACCTGCCACGTGCAACTGCATGCATGCAGGATTGTCTGGCCCATAGGCCATGAATCACCAGTGTAGCATGTCATGGCCATGACAATAGCATGGGGATGTGGCTTGTTTGAATTCTCTGACTGTTCTACAATACAGTTCCTAAGCTCAGATAATTGCTGGTTTGCATTTACGATGGGGTCATTTCTTAAGCAAAATAAATCCTGCATATAAACAATGCACAGAATATAGGAATGAATGAATGCGCTGAAATTTTGCTTTCCTCGATTTGTTTGCAGAAAGATACGTGGACAGAGGAAGAGGATATGATTATCATACAAGCCCATTCAGAGATAGGAAACAAGTGGGCAGAAATTGCAAAGAGGCTTCCTGGGAGGACTGAAAACTCCATCAAGAACCGTTGGAATGCAACGAAGAGGAGGCAGTTCTCACGGCGCAAGTGCCGAAGCTCCAAATACCCAAAGCCCAGCTCTCTGCTTCAGAACTACATCAAGAGCCTGATGGCGACCGGGCCCACCAGAATCGCTACAGAGAACGATAAGAATACTAATGGAAGTTCTTCTTCCACAGCTGCAACAGCAACAGCATTGCGCGGTCAGCTGGGGAGCTCGGAGT
This sequence comes from Annona cherimola, assembly GCA_030490835.1. Classification (NCBI taxonomy): domain Eukaryota; kingdom Viridiplantae; phylum Streptophyta; class Magnoliopsida; order Magnoliales; family Annonaceae; genus Annona; species Annona cherimola. The sequence continues at coordinate 88,614,629 of CM059973.1, read as the reverse complement.
GCGAGCGGCTCGTCCCTAGCTACTGCGATTTCACCGACATCTTGGACTTCCAGATCGACGACATGGATGTGGCGCCCGTTGGGTCCGTCTTTGATCATATGATGATGATGACGCCTGCTGCCGGCGACGACGGCGGCTGCGGTTCGGCGGGGGATGACAAGCGCATGGAGGTGGAGATGGCTTTGGATGTTGAGTCTCTCATGCAGTGTGAGAATGTGAAGAAGGAGATGGATTTGGTGGAGATGATTGCTCATACCAACAGCAGCAGCAGCAGCAGCAATAACAAGAAAATCTGAGGCTTTTCTTCTGCTGCTGCTGTGTATTTGGAATTGAAAGACATAAAAAGATCAGAAGAAAGAAATAGGATAAGGACTTAATAAATTTATGGTGTACAAGGACTTCTTTGGAGAAGCAATTAAATCAGGAAGAAGAATAAGAAAGTGGTAGGGTCAAGATAGCATTTATGTAATTGGTGGCCCCGGACTATATATGAATTTATGGGTGAAAACCAAAAAGGGAAAAAGAGAGAGAAAAATGAAAATAGTTAATATCTTAAACTTTGATTTTTTTTCTTCATTTAAAAAATTTTTTGATTTTTTTTTTTTCCTCACGTACGTAAGATTTCGTTGTTTAGGAAATGGATATTGCTTAATATCGGGAGACTGCCAAAATAATTACCCATGGATATATATCTTCTATTTTCAGCTTGGAAAATGTTACATGAAAGAATGTAATGCTTCAAGAAAATTTTTGTAGACTACCGTGCGTCCTTGTAAAGCTTGGATCAAACCAGACTAAATCTCGTGTAATAAAATTATTCATAATTAAAATTTTATGTATGACATATTACAATTCAAAATTCAAAAATAAGAAAAACATAGTAATTGAAATTGAAATAAAAATAGAATAAAAATAACAATAAATATCAGATGGTTGAATCTTTAAATAAATACAGAAATTCAAAAATCTCAATTTTCACAAAAGGATATTCATTAATCTCACCAATCCAGTCTTCATACAGCAAACAAAATTTTAATTTCAAATATTTCCATTACCTTTGCCCTTAATTACCAATATATCTACTAAGTTTAAAAACTTTCATATATACTCACTAAGTATAAGTAAAATTTCATCTATACTTATTCCGTCATTTACAATTAAAAATCACGATTATTTATCATAGAAAATGTTCAAAATGTCCCTTATTATTTAATAATAATAGTTATTTAGCTATGACAGAAGCTAAATGGTATAATGAAAACTCATCCTACTTGATTGAGAAATTAGGTAATAAGTTCTGACCGTCCAAATATGACACTAATAACAATGGAGGTTAGACCAATCATAAGTATTTCGGAATTCTAAAATTATTAAACATTCCTCACTGTCATATTGGTTATATTTGAAATTAACGAAATACTTAGTGGGTATATGTGAAAATTTTCAAACTGAGTGGTTATATTTGTAATTAAGAGCAAAAGTAGTAGGTATATTTGAAATTAACGAAATACTTAGTGGGTATATGTGAAAATTTTCAAACTTAGTGGTTATATTTGTAATTAAGAGCAAAAGTAGTGGGTATATTTGAAATTAACCAGTAAAAAAATTATATAAGCAGAGCAAAATATTTTTTGCTGTTAAAATGGGAAAGGAATAAGCTATTCCAAAAGGGCACAAAAGTCTTTTTGTTTTTGTTTTGTTTTTTTTCTTCTTTTAGATAAAAACCGCTAAAGTCTGTTGAATGGTCAAGAGTTGCGTTTTCTCCCTTATCCGGATAAATTGGACAATTTTATAAATTAACCGCTAAAGTTCTACCAGTTTGATCCGTTAACTAGGTCTAGCCGAAACCGGGCTGGATATGCCCAATATCGGATAGCGATTTAATGCAGCCCCTCAGTGCACCCTGGTGAATTAAACTTATTTTTTTAATTTTTTTTTGAAAACTTTTTTTATACAAGTGTTATACTAAGTGTATTTAACATGTGTATCAATTTTTACCATTTTTAGAGTATTTTAGATATCTATTTTTAATTTTTGAAAATTGGTAGCATTTTAGTAATTTAAAATTACCTAAAATGCCGCTGATTTTCAAAAATTAAAAATAAATATCTAAAATACTCGAAAAAAGGTAAAAATTGATACACATGTTAAATACACTTAGATTAACACTAGTATAAAAAAAATTTCAAAAAAAAAATAAAAAAAAATTAATGCACCCGGGTGCACAAGATTGCAGTCCCATGTCAACGGTAGTATCGGTCGAGGCGTTGGTCCGGTTTTAAGAACATTGGCTCCAAGTTTTACATTGGCTCCAAGTTTTAGACTACCTGCTCTGCTATTACGCTTTCTTTGCCATCCTTACTCGGTAATACGTTTTCGGACAAGTTATCAAAGAGGATAGTTACATTATAATGAAGCACTTTTGGTTTTCGAAATTAGTAAGATGGCTTAAATTTTTCTATTAATATCTTATATTAATTACCTTGCTTTACTATGGAGTATTATTCTGTTTCAAAATAAGAAAAAAATGAAATTGCTGCATCGTAGCAGAAAGTAATGATCAAAACAAAATAAATAAGCATAAAAAATAAGTTTTTTACGTAAAAGACATAGTTGTAGAAATATAGGTAGGGTAGGGGCGCGTGTATCTAGGATATCTAGTTGTTTAAAAACATTTCCACCTATTTTTCTCATTTCCAAGTGGGTCAGTTAATTTATTCCTCTTTGGAACAGGCGGCGGCTGCACAATAACAAATCGTCCTCAGAAGATATGATTTTTCTTCTTTTAAATCTTAATTTCATGGGCATGAAATGAATTCGTATCCTGTTTGAAGTTTTAGAAGTCTTGAATCTATATGATGATGACCATCCGAATTACACTTGAAAAAAAAAAAATTGCATACTTCTGGCTTTTCAAAATACGAAAATAAAATATTAGAAAGAATGTTCATTAGAAAAAGATTATAAAGAATTCGTCAGAAAAGAAAAGAAATTTTTACAAATACGAATATAAGTTTAATTATTATTGCGTCCATGTCTCTAAATTTGCTGAAATTACAAATATGTCCTCAAGATTTGTATAAAATTGGGCTTGTATCCTTTCAATTAGGATGACATTAGATTTTATTGTAAAATGACGAAAGTTCCCTTTAAATTGAGTAATTCACTCATAACTTTTCCAACTATTGTAAATATATTTTCTATTTCATTATTTTATATATTTTTACCTATATTATTATTTTAGATTTTTTTTTACGAAATGCTCATAATATTTAGAAAAATTGCAAATGTATTACTAGGCTCAAATAGTGTTATCATCATTTTACATAAAAATTTAACAGCATTATAATGAAAGGAACATACTTGCAATTTTATGCAAACCTTGTGATCATAATTACAATTTCGGCAAATTTAGAGACAAGGATATAATATTAATCAAATTTTATAGATATATTTACAAAAATCTCCAAAAATTAAATATGTATTCCTCATTTGTCAGCATAAATGCTGAAATTAGTGTCTTACGGAAAATTATTATTTTTTAATAAAAAATCGCAATAAAGTGTAAGAAAAAAGATCTCTTTAAAAATGCAATGCTTGGCAACAGTCTTGATGAAAAAATTTTGCCGCCATCCGCCGCTGCTCCTATTTCTGTGCAACACATTCTACTCCAGCATAGCGTTTACAAGATCCTCCAGTTTTCTTTATATGGTCTCATGACCTCGTCCATTCTACGCAGGAATAGCGTTTATAAGAACCTGTAATTTTCCTAACATGGTTTCATCCATTCTACGCAGGATTCAATAGAACCTACAGTTTTCTTAATCGTTTATAAGAGACCACAATTTTATTAACAAGATTTCATCCATTCTACGCAGGGATAGCTTTTATAAGAACATGCAACTTTCTTATAAGAACCTACAGTTTTCCTAACATGGTCTCATCCATTCTACGTAGGAATAGAATTTATAAGAACCTGCAATTTTCCTAACATGGTTTCATCCATTCTACGCAGGAATAGCGTTCATAAGAACAAACAACTTTCTCATAAGAACCTGCAGTTTTCCTGACATGGTCTCATCCATCCTACGCAGCAGTAGCATTTATAAGAACTACAATTTTCCTGACTCATCCAATGACACAACCACAGTGCTTGTAGAAACTGGTTAGTCTTTCTTATCCAGGCTTTGAGTTTTTGGCTATGCTGATGAGACTTTGCTATGTGTGTAGATTTGGTTGAGTACACCGAGATGGATTGGCTATGTCTTGGGTTGAGAGGTCAACAAGCAAACCCGACCCTCTTTAACGACTTTAAATCATTCATATTAATATTAAAATTAACCTTTGGCCTTTTACTAGCCATCCGATACTCATCGTATATATTTCACTTTTTGTTAAATTGTGAAGATGTGTTTGGCAATATAACACTATTCACTTTCTACTATTGTCATATTTTTTTAATAATTTTTGTTACATTTTTTCATATTATACTTTTTAAAAAATTTCTTCATAACTATCCATACAACTAGTCTTATATATTTTAATTTTATTATCTACTACCCTTGTATATTTTAATTTTATTATATTTACTTCTCATCATTAATCCTATCATATCCATCACTTTTCTCATTTTAACAGCTCTTACAACAAAAATTTATTCATTCAAAAGTTGCATCAAATAAGAATTAATAATAAATTTTTTAATGTAGGTAAAATTGTAATTACTAGAAACTAGCTCTAATTATTAAAAACTGAGTCTTTCACATTCCAAGCATTAATCAGACCCCGAGAACAATATTCTTGGCATCGGGATAAAAGTTTAGTGAATATGTTAAGAATAGAGTGAGGAAGCTTCCATTGACCTTGGAAGGTGGAAAGGTAGCTGTCAAAGGATCTATGAAAAATGAGTATCACGGTTGGATACGACAGACCCACTCATTGATGTTCTGTTCATCTAGAGAACAGTAATTATCATCATCATCATTATTATTATTATTTGGCAGTGAGAGATGAAACGGGTGAAAAACGAGTATATCAGTTTTTAAGGGGCAAGAATTTGCCGCTTGAAAAATTGTTGGAACGGCAAAAGAATGCAATGATCATCTCCCTCCTAGCAAGACATGATGCTCCTCTACCTACACTAGACACCGGCTTAAGCCAGCTTCTGTTCCTGACAGAAATTACACCACCACTAGCACAAAATCCATAGCAATCCAACTATTCCCTTCGCATGATTAGTCCTTCTTTGGCTTTATCCGCTTCACCCTTGAGTACAGGAATACTCCAGCAAGTGCCACGCCAGTTCCTGCGCACCATTCAGTCGCACACATAAATGACTTTTACCAAGCATTGAGAGCAGAAATAGGATTCAGATTCAGTCATGCATGTGCGCGCGCGCACAAAAAGAATGGAGAGTACTACGAGAAGCTACAGGGCGCAAGCAAACGCATTTATTCCAATGGAAGAATATATGCATGATGGCCACCTAAACACTGATACTGCTTATAACCGAAATGACCGTAAATTACCCAGAGAATTGATTGGTGAGACGGGGGTTCTGAAAAAGAGAACTGAGGTCACAATGACAACAACCCGCTTCACACAGTTGCCAACAGAGTGGGTCACGGGTGAAACCCTTGCCAATATCATATAAGAAACCTGTGTATTTGAAATAGAAGATCAGCCTTCGCGGAACAGAGAATTACTAGCTTCGGGGAAAATATATATATATATATATATGGTACCAAAGGCAACCAAATGGATCAAAATGCAGCCATCAGTGCACATGCATACATTGACAATACTCACCTGCTGATATGCATGAAAACAGAGACCAGCCACGAGAGCTCTCACAACAACTTGATTAACATCTAAGCCCTAAGACACAAGAAACCAAGTACATTACAAATTAAGCTCCTCAAATAGAGTACAACTGTAAAAGACAAATAAGATGCAGCACATCCAACCATTAGTATGATACAACCTTACTTTATTCGTCATAAACATGCATTGCAGGTGATCAATCCAAAAAATCAGCAACTTACGGATTAGTTTGTGTGAAGGATTTAACTTACAGCTGATTGCAAGTATGAGGGAGTAAACTTAACGCCTTCAACTAAAACAGTAACAGGGGCCAAGAGGAGAAATGACATGAGTGTGATTACTGAGAAGAGTGTTATGTTGTCCAGAGATTCCTGCCCAATAAAAGACTGTGTTACACATCACTTCCAAAATGAGAGTCTCTTAAGTACCAACCACACAACAAGCACAAGAAAAAGTGTTTCAAGTTATTTAACACCGAATTAGCATGAACCACTAAACGGAGGCTGGAAATCTGAAATCATCATTATCATTGTCATCAAAATCTGTTTGAATCTCAAATCTGTATACATGTTTGTGGCCCAGAGCAAGATGCTGTTCTTATCTCAATCATGAAATTGGAAGGTAGCATGCAATTTAGAGGATGTGAGATATGGTTCAATGCTGGCATATTTTGGCAACTTGACTCAGCCTGACCATGCAAAACCACCAGCTGCTTAACATGATTCAGGAACATATTTCACGCTCCAAATGCTTAGGGAAAGCTACGACTTTCACATGAGAAGCTTCCACATATTTCTCATCAAAATGATGATGACATCAACAATCAGATATTGGTTTATTTGACAGTTTGGGCAAATGAATTTGTTCCATGCTGATTCCTAGTTAGACTGACACCTTTCCAGAAAGACCACAATGCCATAAGCATTGATTATTTGCCGGAATTATGCATCAAGTTCACAGCTTTCCAGTGACGGAATAATCCTTGTCAAACCTGGAATAAATCAGAATAAAAGAATCATGATATCTTTCTTACTAATTATGCTGTTTACCTCTTTCTTAACCATGAATTTTTTGCTGAGTACATTACGAGATTGGTTGGTCAGGTTTGAAGCCATTGCACTCCAAAATCCAGCCCTAAACATCAAATGCACACAAATGATGACCATCCTCCAAGGGTTAAACCACTCACAACATATCAGTAATTATTGCAGAAGAGGGGGGGAAATAAAGAATCTGGACAAGTCATACTTTACACCAGGAAGTAGATAGCCTTCTGACTTTCCGAGGTACAAAAATTTATGATCAAGTTTATCTTACCAATTGAAAGAAGCTTCAGTAAGAGATGCCAATGCCACTCCTCCAACAATTGGTGCAAGAGAAAGCATCACCCACACACTGGGACTCTGCATGCACAAGGCAATGATACTTAGAGAACAGGAACAGAAGTAGCCAAATATAAACAATCAATTGCTTTTATGCAGCTAGGATGCAATTTTGCCATGGTCACACTACTGATATGCCAGCTCTTTCTTCAATCAGAAGGATTAACAACCAAGCACCAACAAATTGAGTTGACACTTAGGGTGCGTTTGACAATCATGAAAACTTGTAAATCCAAAACTTTTCATTCTCCACAACTACCCTATTTTTTAATCATTTCTTCACATCTTTCTATACAACTACTATACTTCTCAATCATTTCCCTACAACTACCCAAACAACTACCCTATATATTTTAACTTTATTTTCTTTATTCCTCATCATTACCCCTATCATATCACATCACTTCTCCCATTTCAAAAAGTATTACACCAAAAACTTTTTTTTAAAAAGTTTTATCAAATGTCAAACACACCCTTTAACTTTCTAGAAACAATACAAGGAATGGGTCTCATTTATATATAAATGGTCAAACTGGAGATGGCATACACCTTGGTTTGCAATGTTTTTGTTTTTGAATAGTTTGAATGATTAGTTGGCAGGGCTATGGATCTGGTTTGCTGAAACACTGGAACCCCAGATGAAAAGTAGCAGCAGCAAAAGGTCTATTATCTCAATGGCTTGATGGGGCACATGCTTGAATGTTATGGATGGATTATAGGTGCCTACTGGCACAATCTAATACTATTGCTTATTCAACACTTAGTTACTAGCATCATCATGTGTGAGAACCAAAGTAAGATTATGACTCAATAAATGAAGAGGTGATGCATTCAGAATAGCTCCAGAAATGATATGCTGCTTTCAGAAGTGAAACAATTCATCAGTATCATCATCATAAGACATTTCCCACGTAGGTGGAGTCGGCTGAGAAGTGAAACAATTCCGCTATGGCAATTATAAAAGAGGCAGGCACAATGTGAGCCTACATGGGTAAGATGCTAACCTCCCCTAAGAACATGGCAGAAAGAACTACTGAGAAGAATGGCTCCATAGCCTTGATAGTGTGAGTGAAGGAGACAGCGACTTTTCCAAGACTCATATTGGTAAAAAGGTTTCCCAATGTATGCACAACCGCCAAAGGAAGAATTGCTACAAGCTGTGAATGTTCAAAAGGAATCATTAGCTCTGTATTATCTCAAATTGAAGCAATCTTTATAAATTAATGAAGAATAAAAAAAATAAAAACCTCGACTAAAATGTATATTACGTTAATAGTACCTGTGCAGTAGTAATTTTCGGCTTCTTGTATAAATTGGTTAACCACATGAAAAGCACAAGTACTGACCCAACTGCAAATTGGAGGGTCGTAATGGTTATTGGAAACTGATAAACCTTCAGAACCTGCACATGAAAGGCACAATTGAACTTTTCTCATCACATGCGTGCACCTCTGAAGCAATCCAAGCACACAAGTAGGCTCTTCAAGCATCTAAGAAACTTCTGGATTAATACAGATGGTATCTTCCAAGCCTTCTACATAAAGCTCAACAAATCACATCATACTGATATCGCTATGGATGCAGTATTAGCACATTTGCAGCAATACGAACAGCAAAAGTAAATTAATTGACTATTATGATGTCATGTCGACAATCTAGCATAAATGAAAAGGGCTTCTCCCATTAACACAGGAAAATCCAATAGGATAAGCTTTTTTATCTGTCAGACCAGATATGAAGACTCCATGGTTATTGACAATTTGATAATTTAACTGGTTAAAAGAGTTTCTCATAATCTGTCAGAGTTTTGGCACAAAAACCACAATATAGGAATATATATAGTCTCTTTGATTTCCGAGGAAGTAAATATTCAATACTAAATATTGTTCATCTACCATTTGAAAGAAGCAGCACATTGCTTGGAGAAAAGTAAAATGGCAGCAAAACAGACATCAACAACCACATGCTGTGGAACAGCCTTCATAAACAATGATATCGGATTATGGCTAAATGAGACAAGTTAAAACATACTGCTAATTCTTCCAACCCAAGTATATTTCTCCAGTTAAATCCGCTTGGTTAGGGAACCCTGGGCAATATATCAAATTCAAATCACAGACCCCTATGTCATGGGCGGTTGACAAACTCCAAGAATGGAGTATTACAGCAAAGCACAGCCTCATTACATGTCATGGGCCAGGATATATGCGCTAGCGCTAATGCTTGGTTAACATGCCAGAACCACAACATGCTCCGGTTGAGCACACAGCTAAAATCCTGAAGAACACTTGTTGCAATCAGCAGGGATGCATCAAAGGCACATCAAAACATCGGTATAACAAAGGTCGATAGCCTGCATGTACCATCTAATCAATAGACGAAGCCAAAATAAGCATCTAGCGGCTGATGAAAACAGAGGCCAAATATTTGTATCCATCCTCACTAACAGCTGAGCTAGAATTAAAAAGGAACTTATTTCAGGATAAATTTTCTGTTTGGGCTCCTACAAGAGCTACAAAAGCCTTTAGAAACACATAAGCAATCAACAGTTTCAACTATAGTTACCCAGTCTGGTGCCAAACAACGCATTGTTTTCATTTTCCAAACACGAGACACGACAGCAAACAACATGCAGATGTCTTTCATCATCCAGCAGCAGCATAGAGTCACAGTACCCAAAACATCCTTCTCTGCCAAATCAAATCGAGAAATGGAAATCCCTGCCAGTTCTAAGGATCACCTGCTTGTTGTAGATGTTGAAGTAGATGTTGAAGAGATACCAGAGCCCGAACAAACTTCCGAGCACCACCGTGTTCCAGACGCTTTCCGATTTGGCGCTCTCGTCAGCACTTTCAGGAACAGCGGTAGCTCTGACCTTCAGATTTCTAGCTTCGCGATCGGGATCAGGAGCAGGAACGGGGATCCAAGGGCAGGAACGAACGGGAGGAGACAACCTACCCGTGGGCAGAGAAGGCGGTCCATGGATGCAGGAGATCCTGAAAGATTTGGAAGAATGAAGAGAGATGGAGGAGGATACTGGGTCGAATCCAAGGTTAGGATTTCTCCTTGGGCACGGCAGCGGCTTGACGAAGGGGTTGGTGGAAGAGAGAGCGAAAGCAGAACTCTGCATTTTCGCTGCCTGCTGCAAGCGGAAGGAGAGACGAGACAGAGAGCAGGAAGGTGAAATTGACGGACGGAGATTTTGAGTGGGTGGGGATTAACATTTATATTTTGCGAAAATTAAACCCGTACATCCGCGGCCAAGCTTTTTTTATACTTTTTTCCCTCTTTTTTTAACGGTGAATGATTAAATGCCTCCGGTTATATTTAGCTTTGATGCATTCAAGTAACTCATTTTTTATTTTTAAATTTTTTTATAAATTTATTAATCTAAATATATTTAACATATATGTCAAATTTTATTATTTTTATGTTTAAAAACAAATGCATTTTAGTCACTTTTGTTGAAACTCGAGGCAAATTAATCACAATCTATGTTTTGATGATTAACAACTCAATACGAGAATCATTTAAGTACTAATGTGCTGTTAAGTAATGCCAAAGTTTATATATTCAAAAGTTAAAAGGTTGGTAGGTCAAGTCGACTCAGGCATCGACTTAGGTGAAGTCGATACCCAAGTCGACTCTAGTATCAACTTCAAAGTCCTAAAAATCGACAACGCTGAAATTTGAATTTTAAGACAAACGAAGTTGCAACCGAAGTCGACTCCGCTTATGACTTAGGTAAAGTCGCAACACCAAGTCAACTCCAATTGAGTAAACCTCAGTTCCAGGAGTTGAAGTTGATGAAGTTAAGTCGCATATCAATTCGACCCCATCATGAGACTTGAGTTAAGTCGCACCTTAAGTCGACCTCAACATACGACATGAGTGAAGTCCCAACTCAAGTCGACTTAAACTTGCGACTTAAGTAAAGATCAACATTAAGTTGCTTCTAAACTTCTTATTAGAATGTAAAAGTCAAATTCAAGAGGCAATGACAATCTTCTGTCAAGGCCACTAAAAAGGATTGTATCAAGTGTACTAAGGAACGTTGAACAAATCAAATGTCAAGGGCTAAAACCACCAATGAAGCTCTATGCACTTGAAAAGAGAAGGACAAAGAAAGGTTAAACACACAAATAGATCACTAACAAGTCTAAAGTTCCAAGAAGACATATGACTGGTAAAGTCGTATCCGAAGTCGACTCTACCTGCAACTTGGGTCAAGTCTGAAGACCAAGTCAACCTGAGTATGGAACTTGACTTGGAGGGTAAATGCTTAACTTGCATCCGAAGTCGACTCCACTCTGCGACTTGGACGAAGTCGCATCCCAAGTCAACTCCAAGTGCGACTTGACTCGCAACGGTCGGAAAAAATTCAGACATTGGTGCATTAAATGTGCGCTACCTACTACCAAATGTTCGAATTTACTATCCTCTATTTAAGGCACTTCAAATGAACGAGGAAGAGCAGATAAGAGAGCATTGATTGAATTCAACTTTCTCATTCCATAGCATTTAAGTGATCTACAAAAGTGTTTTCAAGAAGAACACCGCTTCAAACTGCTAAGTGCTGAATTGCTCCCTCTTCAATCTCTTCTACAACTTCTGTGTGCAAGAAACTACCTACACAACTATAAAGTGTAGAATTTTTCTTTACTCATTGATCATTTGTATTCAATTTGATTTAGTATTGGAGACTAAGACTAAGTGAAGACAAAGTAATGTGTGACTAGAGTGAAACTTGTCACCTACTTGCGCTGAGTTTGTATAAGGCCCCCTAGAGCTGAAATCTAGAAGAGAGCAGAGGGTTCTGATGTACTAAAATCCTGTTTAGTAGAACCCAAGACACTAGGGAGTGTTTTTGGAGGAGAGGAGTAGGGAGGGTTGTCCCGAACCACTATAACTTCTTGAGTTTGATTGTTTACTGCTTTTATATTTCACGTTTTTCATTCAAGGGGACCAAACTTTCAAAGGGTTGAGTTTTTCAGTCACAAAAGAATTTTTTAAAGACTCAATTTACCCGTCCCCTCTTGGGCTTTGCCATAAACTCGGGACCAACAACTTCAATGTAACTAAAATGCCCATATCTTTAAAAAATTTAGACATTTTCAAAAATAGTAAAACTTGATGCATATATTAAATACACTCAAATTAACCACTGTATGCAGAATTTTTAAAAAATAAAAAATAAATTCTTGCACTCATGTGCACAAATTCAGACTCCTTTTATTAATATATATTTAAATTCGTTTTAATTCAAATTGAGCTTAGAGACATTCTTATGCTTTTTTATTTTTTTGAGAATGAGATAAACAATATACTTCCATTTATCAATTTGAGGGACACTCCCATCTAATAGACAACGTTTCTGTGGTTCGAACACACATTTGTTGCATGGTAGTTATAATGCATTACCAACCAGGTGCTGCCTAATTTGCTGCATTTTTTTTCATTTCTAGACAATCATCTGCGTGAAAAAGTACTAGATAAGATCACATTCAATCCAATTTTTTGATACAAATGTGTCTGAGAAGTGATAAAATTTGTTGACAAAATATTTTTTATGTATACAATTTTGAAATAGAAGACAACGATACGATATGATAAGTTAATGATAAGAAGTAATTGTCATAACGTTAAAATACGTAAGTTAATTTCATATTTATTTATATAAAAATAATTGAATAGTATGTTAGTTGCATGGTAATACATAAATAAGTAATTAAAAAATACAGTAACTATATAGAGTTAAAGTCTCGGATTGAAAAGTTCTTATCAAAATTCTTTTTTTATGTTACAAGACATACCAACAGCTTGCAACAAAACAAGCTTTTACAATGTGTACTGGAGTGACTTATTTATTATTTACTTATTTTAATAGAAGGGATTTTTTTAGAACCCATACTACGGAAGCCAATCTGTGGATTGCTTTCATTTAAGCTAATTTACTATAAAATCAAAATTAATCAAGTATTTAGCATCATTTTTGAATTATTATATTAAATTGTATTTTTAACCATAGTATTTTCACAAGTTGTATTATTCAAAAGATGTAAATTTATGTGTAAAATATTAAAATTACTTATGTTTGTTATGGAAATAGGATGAAATATATATATATATATATATATGAAAACTAATACTGTGCAAACGGACTACACCATTCCGCTACGGTCCGCTGTGAAATGGACTCCACGTATATTAGAATGTTAAAATATTTCATATAGTATTTATCCATATAAATAACATATTTTAGACAGTTTAAATCTTGAAAATACTACTTTAAAATTGATATTTAAGTTAAACTATTTTATTACATCGATTGTGTACTATTTTAAGATGAGGTGTATACACATGTTAGATTTAGATTAAAATTAGCATATCAAAATAAATAATTTTAAATACAATTGGTGGAGTAGATGTTAATAAATGTGGATCGCATTTTTGGGTTGTTTGCACTTAAATATTTTCATATATATGTAATGTGAAAAGATGCGTGAAAGTTAGAAAAAAATTTATGGGAAATAAAATGTTAGATTGTTATTGTTCGAAAATACTAAAATATTATTATTAATTATTTAATGATAACAGCCCATATAAATATTTGATTGAGATGAAATTCATGTTATTGACTAATATAGATTTCCAATTACAAGTTCTTAGATTTATACAATACTAAAATTAATTTTACTATATTGTCATCATCTATTTAATGATAACAGCACATATAAATATTTGATTGAATTGAAATTCATGTTATTAACTGATCAAATGAAATTAAATATAGTAATAATGCTGGATTTGTGATTCATGGTCAAGAGTAACTAAAATACTTTATTTCCCGAATATGTTTGAGGGGGTGTTTGTTTACACTAAAAATTTTCAATAAAAAACTTTTTATTATTCACAACTATCATATTTTTATTATTTATTTATTTTTCTTATATAATTATCATATTTTTCAACCATTTTTACGTACCTACTCAAATACAAAACACTTATTTTAACTTTATTCATTCTACTATTTATTATTATTCATGTCATATCAAATCATTTTCTCTTATTTGAAAATATTTTGTACAAAAATTTATTATTAAAAGTTTTATTACTTTCCAAATATACCCTTATCAAATGTATTATACCTCCCTTATGGAATGCATACATTATGTACTCGAGGTGGCATTAATCTTCCCACCAAAGCTGCGTGGGGCCCGCTCACCAGCCACCCTTGTCGTCCCCAGCGGAGCCCCCAAGGAAGAAGAGAGAACAACTAACAAGGGCGTTGAAAGTCGAAATAGCGACGCTTCAAAGCACCACCCTAAAACGCGACTCGCGGCTGCCACCCGAGGAACAGACGGACTGATCACTGGATGCGCATGCGCGATTGCGCCCGCGACGGAAAAGGGCACCCGACGCGACCAACGATTTGGCAGGTGCCGCGAGACATGGCAGCATCCAGGCAAAATCAACACGGCTGCTCTAATCGATCGAATAATACTCCAGGAACATCACGTACCCGTAGCTTTGAAGCTTCGGATGTTAGCATCAGGTGAATTGGATTTGGGAGCTGTGGTGGGCCATCATTGCATGCCTTTAGCAGCCGGACGGCCCGCACAACTTGCGTCGTGCCTCAGCTCCGATCGCGAGTACGTTGGTTGCCCCTGCGACTGGAAATTGCAAAGGTAGGAATATCTTGGAACGGAAAAAAAATCTTCGAATCTAGGCGGCTCAAGGCGATTCAGAAACCAGCCAGTGAGTAGGCGACGGTGGCCGCTTACTAGAAAAATCAAAATTGTTAATATTTACAATGTTCAAAATTAAAATTAACCGACGTCATTTCGTGTGAGTAATTTTTTTAGATAACATGTTTGTTATGGGTATTTGTAATATCTGCACGGTAAACCAAGCTTCCGCCTTATTTTCACATGAGATTAAGCTCCCGCTGTAATGTTTTCCTCACACGGAATTCGAACTGGGTATGACTCAGTTGGCTTTTAACTAAAGTACTCCAGTGTTTATTTTCCTATCATAATCAAGTTATGATCATATTACATATATTATCACTAAAACATGAACAATAGGCATATGTTATCATTAAAACATGAATGATGAGTCCTTCAGATGGAGCAGTGGGATGACCAGTGGACTGCGCTTTTTGTAAACTATATAAATAAAAAATTATCAGTATTCACAGGTTATAATCTAATAGTTTTCGGTGTTGATGAGGGTCAGGTAAACCCTTCCCAAAAGTGGATAAAAACAAATACATCAGGCTATAATCACATATTAATGTAAGAAACCTTTAATATAAACAACTACTTACAAAGTGTGAGTGCAATGTCATGATATTAGCCTAAAAGAGTTCAATGTCCGAAGCACTCTACTCAATGAGTACACTCGAGAAAGGGTGTGGTCGCCCTTGAGATGGAGTAATATTGCCCTAATTAAACATGACATTGACAATATCAGTGTTAAATCTATCCCGTTTCGTCAATGTCATGTCATGTATAAAGCAATAAGACTTTTTTCTTTTTAGTTTTTTTTTTATATTTATATATATCATAACATCCAAGTACGTTCAAACCTACCAATCGAGGCGTGCTCGGTTGGTGACCGCAGCCGTAATAAGGCTCTCACGTTGGGATTTTAGCCCGAAAAAAATGGTGTTGGAGCTGTGGTCTCTCTTTAGCTGGGTGGAAGTTGTGTCTTCCTAATTCTTTAATGGAACTGTGTCTTCAGATTTCTTTGGAGGAGTTATGTAGATCCATATTTGTAAGAATATCTCAAAACTACAATGTAATATGTGTTGAGATGTATGTTCATATAACCATAAAAAAAAGTATGTTCAAACCTTTACACCACAAAAGAAATTTTTTCTTAAACCTTATAATAACAGATAGACTAAACTGCATAATACCAAGTTACCAACTATGGCCCCTGCCGCACGCAAGATTCGAAACAACGGCCTGTCATCTGCTGAGCAGGCCAGGCATGTTACACGAAGCGTTGCGGCTTTCTTTTTTTCTTTTTCTTTTTTTTTAACCTTTTGATAACAAAGCAATGAGACTTACATGCCTTCTCTCCACATAATCCCAATACATGGCTACGAATCATCTAAGGATACATGCGCGCAACCTCCTTCAAGAAAGCATGTATAAATAGCAACATACTCAAAAGGAAAAAAAGAGAGAGAGATAATTGCACACCCAAAGAACTCGATGTGAAAACTCCTTAACCAGTGCACTAAGCCAATAAGGCGACAATTACACTCGAATATTGATAGTAGAATTCTCTCCTCTATGGTTTTTTTTTGGCTAATCCTCTTTCTAGAGATTACTCTTTTTTTTTTTACTTAACATTTTCTATTTTTTGCATTTATTTTCATTATGGATGATTTAAGTCCAAATCAAAACATCAAATAATCTACCACCAAGTTCTGACTTATCCGATGTAATAATGTACCCTGCTATAATATTTATATTCCTACAGTAACCAGGTTATGAATTATGATCATATTATATATATTATCGTAAAAACACGAAAGGCGAGCCATTAAGATTGAGCAGTAGATGGCGACGTCGTCAAAACATGAGTGACAACCCGTTCGGTGGAAATATTTCTCACATTCCAAAAGCAAGAATATTTTGTATGCGGATACAAATCTGATTTCGTGGAATTTAAACCATTCATCTTGCTTAAAATAATATTTTGTATTTTTTTTTATTGGTATATTTTTACATTCATCTCAACACATATTACACTGAAATTCTAAGACATTCTTACAAATCTGGAGACACTCAGCTCCCCTGAAGAAATCCGGAGACACAGCTCCGCCGAAGAATAAGGAAAATACAACTTCCAACAACCGAACAGGAGACGACAGCTCCTACTAACAATTTTTCACTACTGACCGAAATCTCGCATGTGGGATTCGAGTCGGACACCGAACGCCCGCATAGCTCCATTCCGCGTTCGGTGACCAACCGAGCACGGCTCGGTTGGTAATATTTTGTATTTATTGTAAATAAAAGTTGTTTCAAAAAGTACCTATCTATATTTGAAAGTTCTAACAAGTTCTAATAGGCTTATACGCTGGGAACCGAACCAGAATCTATACACGGTTCGGTTTGAATGCTTTGAACTGCGTCGAACCGATTTCGATTGGTTCAACAAAAGCAACTTTATTATATACATCACGTATTTTAGGTTAAATATAATACTAATTTATTTTTCTAATTAGTTATATTTTTGATTTTTTATTCATAAACATGTTTTTCTAAATATATATAATCTATATACAAAGTTTTCTATTCTACAATATTTTATATATTTATTTTTGTTTTTTTTAATCAACTTTTTATGAGTGAAAATTGATTTAAATGCCTTTAAAATTAGTGATTTTTAAACATAAAAAATAAATATGTATAAGTATTGTAAAATGATAAAACTTGATATATGAATTAAATATAATTAGGAAAGTATAGTTATGAAGGGAAAATTAAATAAGAATAAAAATATGATAAAATAAATAAATATTATATTTTAGCTAAAAATACATCATGGTGTATATAATCAAGCTTTGACCGAAGAAAGGGCCGTAGAAAATGAATGACTTTTTTCTCCCTCAAAAATTCAGTTCAACATCCGCTCCCACCCACCCCAGCCCTTGTTCCCTTCTCTCATAGCTTTACTCCAGCCTCAAGACTTCCAGTTGTCAACAGCGAGATCCTCTAGATTGGGCAACAACTATTCAGTCGTCCATAGCAACAACATCCTGGCGAGTCGCTTCTCTTGTCCTACCTCCTTTAGTTTTTTACACACCCTAATTTTTCAGTTGCTCGGTCTTCACCACCTTGGATGTTGGCAAGCTCGTCCCGGTGGCGGCACACAGTAGCAGCACTTCAACTTCAATATCATAAAAGGAGTTGAAAATATGCCCTGCTTGCATATCCAAATTGTCTCATATTTTCTTCTATTTATGATTTCTTTGAGGCAAAACACAACCAAAGACAAATCTAATTAGTCTGCTCAAGATTAAACATTAAATAGATCATTCGTATTTTACAAATCTAGTTAATGTTTAGTTAAATGCTGGAGGCCGCACTCAAGCAGAATGACTTCAATCTCCATCCTCAATTTTACTATTGAACACAAGTTCAAGCTCTGATAACTTATAGTTGATTCAAATTGATCTCAGAAAAATAATAAGATTAATCAAAATGTAATGTGAATTGGAGAGAAGCAAAGGATCCACCCAGCATAAATTATTTCAATCTTATCCAAATAATTAATTACATTCCCTAAATCTAATCATCATATCTAATGGCTATAACTCAAGTAACATAGTCTACTTTGAATATTTGAGTCGGTCAAAGTATCTTTCTCTAAATTTCCATGAATGAAATTGAACTTTCCATTCAAATCCATATGAGACAAAAATCAAACATTACTTCCAATTAACTCTTTCTGAAATTAACTCAGACTAAACCCAAATCCATTTGAAAAGGAGAAAAAGGAAAAAAAAGAAGAAGAAGCAAACCAAGATTGAAAAACCTACTCTAAACTGCCATCCCTCCACCAAATTATCCCCATTTGACCAATTTAGAAATCCACAAAGGTGGAAAAGGATATGACTGGAAGGAAAAAAAAAACTTTGGCCAAATCACCATTGTTTAAAAAGGCTAGTAGTGCAATTGTTCAATTAATAAATTGTCTAAGATTGTTGTTAGTTACTTAGTCAAGTTGGTCAATTTACAGAGCACCTGCCTTAGGACAGTTGATAGCTCATCCGAGCACAATTGCCCATGATTCGGGATCGGATCCTATCGACTCCACTTGCCATCAAGCGCTGGGTCTGGCTACTCAAAAAAAAAATGCCAATTTATGTTGTTGGATTATTGCGTAAAATTACATATAAATTACAATTATTGATTTATTTCATTTTTTTATTGTGTTAAATATGTTTAGAGAAGTACAATTCATAAAGATACTACCATTTACGGGGAGAATTCAAAAGTTAAGCGTTAACATTCAATTATTATGTGGTTTAGGGATTGTGATCCTATGCACCCGGGTGCACCCAGGTGCATTAACCCCTTTTTTCTATTTTTTTAAATTTTGTTTATAAAAGTGTTAATCTAAGTGTATTTATAATGTGTATCAATTGTTACCATTTTTGGAGTATTTTAGATATTTATTTTTTATTTTTGAAAATAAGTGGCATTTTAGGTAATTTTAAATTATTAAAATGTCACTGATTTTTAAAAACTCGAAATAAATATTTAAAAATCTCCAAAAATGGTAAAAATTGATACATACGTTAAATACACTTGGGTTAACAAGTTTATGAAAAAAATTTCAAAAAAAAAAAAAGATGTATGCACCCAGGAACATACAACACTGCATGCTTATGGGAGCATAGAATCAGAATCCCCTTTTATATGCCTTGCCTGCTCGGTGCACCAGTGGAAAACATCCAGCTCATAAAGTTCGCACGCGGAGTATCAAATAGGTTCGTCTTCCTCTTCGGATCCAGGCAGATACGTAGCAGAGAGGCGAAACAAAAAAACCATGCCGCGAAGCAGAGACGAACCTCCTGCCATCCGCGTCTATACTGTCTGTGACGAATCAAGGTTTTGCTCATCTCACTCTTGTCCCCATCCGCAAATTCCCTTCTCAATTTTCTATTTTTGTTCAGAACTATTAAACAAGGCCTCCCAAAAAAAAAAAAAAAAAACAAGTAGGGAAGAAAAAATATAGAAGAATTAGACAATTATTTGCCTGTGGGGCTGTTGACCTTGCATTGAAGGTTAATTCAAAAGAAAAACGAAAATAAATAAATCCATAAATAAAATGTTGCACCCATCCACTAACAAATGTAGGTTCTATTGGTCACAGGCAATTCCAATCGACTGATTAAATTTTGGGTATTAGTTGTTATTGTGGCGGAGCCATCCTATTGGAACTTGGATTGGTTGGATTGCATATTTGTCTTTCAACCATTTGGACTCGAAACCAAACCGGTTTTCTTATTTTTGAGTGGAACGAGGCCGTGAGTCTTGGAGTCATAGACCAACTGGTTTGACTCTGAGTATGTCTTGCTTATTGTTATTATTATTTTGATCAACTGAGCATGTCTTTCTTGGAGCCCGTCAAATCAATGGTTCGGTTCGGTTCATGGTCTCAACCTTGAAGTTGGAATGAACAATGAACAGTTTATAGTTAAGCTTTTCAAGTTTAATTACTCAATAATTGCAACCAATAACATGAGGACTTGTATTCTTTGTCAATGGCAGTGTGTACACCTCTCACATTTAGCCGACTCTTGTGTTCATGATGTCTGTCCTTGTAATTATGTAATGCAGCAGGCAGGTTGCCCTTTGCATGTCATAAAGCAAGTGGGGTTTCATGGTGACCCATGCGCTATTAGACCACTGTTTCAATTGGAAACATAATGCATGCACCTGTCTTTGTGGTTCTTTCAACCTTTAACATGTGGTGGCTTTCATCTTGCTTTGGTTGCACTCTCTATTATGTTGTTGGTATGGGAATCCACACTAGGACTGAAGAGGTCAAAATAATATGCAAGAACTTTAGAGCGCATGGAATGTGCAGTTTGGTTTGCTAATTAGTGGGGCAGTTGGAATCGCTAAAGGAATGTTATATTTTTTACCATTATTTGATTGTTTTCTTTTTTGTATTTCAATTTCAAATGGCAATTAAAAAAAGTGGAACTATTGGAACTGTTATAGAATGATATATATTTTACCATTATCTAATTTGTTTCATTGGACACTCAGATATCTGATTGTTAGGAATGTACCGGCATTAGGGTGCGGAGATGAGCTATTGAAATTGTTTGGGTCGTATGGAGATTTGGAAGAGTAAGTTCATCATTCCATGAAATATAGGATATTTATTGATATGTTTGGCAACATTGATGTGGGTTTTGAGGCTCTGAGTAACATTCACCGGAAACTTAATTGTTCTAGCGATTTTGATCACTCGTGGCTATTTATGATTAAGAATAAAAATACTTTGGCACATTCCACTATGGTCATATGGCCTTCAACTCTCAGCTGGAGAAGGATATTGGGCTTTAGCTTCTGAGATTTGCAAGGTTGTGAGTAATGCTGACAGCCAAACCATTGCCATCTCTGTTGGTTTGTCTAGTGGGCAAGTAGTCCCATTTTCATAGTTCCATACATTTTAAATCGTTAGGTGCTTAGAAAGAAATGATTTCATATTTTTCAATTATTAAAGAAGTGACTTCTTGATGCTTTTGTTTTCCTTGTTTTCCTTGTTTTTTTAAAATTTTGCTCCATCAGGTGTAAACCTATGGATTCAGAAGACTGTGAGCCTTATACTGATGTCTACTGGATCAAATATTTTCACGTCGGCAATGCCAGGTGATTGAAATTTAAGATGGCAGTTTTTATATGATCATGCATTTGTATGGAATTTTTAATCTTGCATCCTGGAATTTGGTGACAATTGCACTCTCTGTTCTGCCTTCCTTGAAGTTGGGTTGTGATGCAAAAAGAGTGTAAGGTTTATATAACATCTCAGTTCTTTTGTAATTCACAATTCTGAACTGAACTTTTAATGGATGATTAGATTCTAGTGTTCCTAATTCATGATGTGATTGGTGCAGGTTTGCAAAGAGGAAACTAGATGAATTTGTCTTTTTTGGGAATCCTCTGCAGGTCACGTATGCTCCTCATTTTGAGTCTCCTTCTGATACAAAGGAAAAGTTAGAAGGCAGGAGAAAAGAAATTCTGGGCCGTTTGAATTGTGAGTTCCTTCTATGAATATGTGCATTCCTTTGCATTTACATTCTATTTGCTCGAAACAGAGATCCTAAAGTGTTTTGTGTTATTTAATTTACTAATTGCAGTTGGAAAGTTCAGAGGACCAAGGCCTCAAATCTCAAATTCAGAAAGCAAAGATGCCCTTCGTGAGCCTTCAGTGGTTTCATCACAAAAAGCATTCCTGCCTCATTCAGTACATTGCTTCAAGCATGAGTAAGACAACTGTTACCTCTTCATTTGTTTGATTACAATTCCCTCGTAGAAGTGATTTTGGTTGCTGAACAATGTTCAGTGGAGTAATTCACTTGAACCAGCAAACTGTTTACATGGCGGCCGATCTTTTGAGAATCATAATGGCTGTGACAGATGATCCATCAAATTGTCCAACTTAAAGATGGGACATGTTTGCTTACCTCATGTCAAGCTACCAGTTAGATGCAAAAACTGCCTGATAAGAAAGAAGCAGTTGCATCTGTGATCAGTTTGATCTACTAATCAACGGCCTAGACTACTGATGGTGGGATGTGTACCTTCACTGGTTCCATGAAATATGAAAAGCTTCCTCAAAACAAGCATTGTGAAACACCCTCAGTGCAGTTATAATTTTTTATGACAAAATTTCTAGTTCCTTTTCTTTTCAGAGAATACGAGGAATCAGGGAAAGCTGGTCAAAGGGAAGATCCTGCATTTGGCAGGGTGAGCTCCAACAAGGTTTGTACATCAGCTTGTTATCGATAGTTAGGTACAGTGTATTATGTTCAGTTGGAGCATTATTCACTGTGTGAAATGATCTCCATCTGTGTTGCTGAGGATATACTGCTTCTTCTTAGTATGTGTGCTTTGAACTGTTTGTTTTGCAGGAATATTTTTCATCATCGTCCATGAATGATACAGTTCGATTGGTTAGGGAGAAGCTGGATAAGGTGGGAAGTAGTGTTTGATTTCACCTGCGATACATTTATTTTAGAAGCTCACGTGTCAGCTGTTTTGAAAACTTACATTATGCAGATACAATCAAATAGTGAGCACGTGGATGGTGGGCCAACACTCAAGAAAGCACGAGTTGACAACCGGAGAAGAATTTGAATGGTTATCCATCATGCCAGGGAAATAGAGAATCCATTTGCTTTCTGGAGGTTTTATAACTCTCAATCATTCACATCGCTTCTTACTAAGCTGGGTTAGTGGCTTATAAAAGTAAGCACTGCAGCAGCATTTGCCCTGGAGAAGCCTGCGTGAAAAGCTTCTGCTGATTTCTTGTTTTGCATGTGCAGTGAAGAGAGGCCCTCTTACCCAGATCGACATTTGCTCAATGATGGGTATTTTGTTGGTAGAAAAAGCTATGAAGCCTCATGGTTGTTTTGCATAGAAGCCATGAGTTCGTGGTTGGGGACTGGGGAGGTCGTATAGCAATAGCAGACATACATGTACATAGCCTGTGTAACGAATTCCACTCGTTTTTTTGTTGGTAGAATTCATACTGTTTAATCTACTTCAAATGAATTCATTATTTGAATTCTTTTGGTGGCATGGGATCATGCTGTTGATAGATGTTCATGTTCAGAGGCTTCTTCTGCAGAGGGATTAAGTTTTCTTATCCTTTTTGTTTTGCATCCGATATTCTTTTACTACTGCTCCTACACTCTTGTAGGAAGCTTTTTGGGATGTTATGTTTCGAATCTTCCAATGAGGCAGCACATCTGGTTATTTCTTCTTCAGTCTCTCTTTTGTTTTCACGAACTTAGAAGCGCTTCTCATTTAACCATGGTGTGGAATATCAATATTGGACGGGCCTTTTCTAAAAACCAATATTTTAATTGATTGAAACTTGAGAAAAGATATTAATTATAATGCTTAAATAAGCTAATCAGAAATCAATTAATCAAGTAAATTATGCTTTAAATTGTGCTTGATTATCTCATGAAAAATGTGCTTGATTAATTTTTAAACATACTTGAAAGAAATTTCTTTGGTAATTTGAAAGTTGTGGGTATTGTGGGATGCAGTGGGAAGTAGGAAATGAAATATTTAAGGAATCGTGTGATTGATATAAAATTATAGGGTTAAAAATGGAGTAAGTAGGGCAATTAGAGTGTAATAGGAAAGAAAATGATTGGAAATCATTAAAATGTAAAGGTAAAAGGATAAAAATATATTTATTAATTGAGCTTGAAAATTCATAATTACGTGAATTCCTATCTCACGTTACCGCACAGATTAACAAAGGTGCCCTTAGCATGAACATGACATGTCATATTACCCAATTTTTATATGTCTAGTTAAACATCCAGATTAATTATTTGGCAGACGATAAAGTATTAACTGTATAATTGTATTTAGGTCAGCATTTGTGCAAAAAGTGCAGACTAGTCACATGGCATCTGCCCTACTTAAATTCCGCTATATTTGGTAGCGCAAAAAAGTAGCAGTTGCAAAGTACTACTTTGTTTGCGATTTTAAGAAAAAATAAAATTTCTATATTTTAAAGGTTTCTTTTGCAGTTTAAATTTTATTTGTTTATAAAGATATTTTCATCATGTTAAATGACATGCCCCACCAATTTCAATAACACGGATGCAAATTTTACAAAGGTAGTGACGTCTCTGGACTCCGTAATTTTGTCCAAACTATGAAGTTAGTTTAAAGATGAGATGAGATATAAGTTCAATTAATGCATTTTTACTCATTCTAATAATCTAAATACATCTTTACCCATCGTCGGTAATCATCTCATCCAATCTCGAAACTGCAGCTATGGGCACGGATGAAAAGTCCGATTAGCATCGCACTTGACGCAGGAGCGAGAGGCCGCGAAATGCGAAAATTTCAGTAAGAATAAGGTTATTTTGGTAATTTCCGCTGATCTTGGAACCGACTTGCTATTTACTTGCGGAAACCTTTCCGCTCGCTGACGGAGAATCGCAGAGGAGAAACAAAAACCAGTTGAGAAGATGATAATCCCAGTTCGTTGCTTCACCTGCGGCAAGGTAATATATGTCCAGGGTTTCTATTTTTTAATTTTCTACTTCTTTTTTTTTTGTATATTTTGCGCTGTTTCGATGCTTTTGTCTTTTGTTTGTGGGGCTTCGGCTGTGAATCCAGATTTCTTTTCATGCAGGTGATAGGTAACAAGTGGGATACGTATCTCGACCTTCTCCAGGCGGATTACACTGAAGGGTTAGTGAAAATCAACGCTTTTTATTTTTCTTTTGTACTTCTAATTGCTTCGATATTAGAAAATCTTAGCATTGGTCCTATGAGACGTGGGAAGATGGAATAGGGATCTGGCAGAATCCTTGTCTCTGTGTTCGAGATTACTGAACAGTGCATAGACAGTGTTTAAGTTGGTTTGAGTTTGGTGTCGCTGAGATGCCTTGAATGTTTCGACAGATGGTTCTCCGGTGTTTATGGCCATCAGATGATTCCCATGCTGCACGCTATTAGCTGTCTAGAGATGTTGGATAGAAGGTTTCTAAGGGCTGGATACCTTAGAAAGTTGGGAGCTTGGGTGGCTGAAGTATTTTATTGTTCTCCTATATCTCTTACATCCTGATAACCAAGCAATGAAGTTCTGGCAAAACGCTCAATTGCTACAGGCTTGCTCACAGGTAAGTGCCTGGGCAATGAATTTATCATTGTTGGGGTGATCGATGAGGTTTGGGAGGGCAGCTTTCCCAGCAATGGCCAATAATGGAAATTTTTAATGGCAAGGGAGGCTTGTCATGCAAGGTTCAAAATTGATCCGGAGTAAAGATGACGGCCAATGTTGCTTGAGTTGATTTGCAGTAATGTTGGTTGCCTTAAGAGCAGACATGGTTGGCTTATAATCGGCAGTTCATGAGTCCTTCCATCTCGTGGTTAGTTTGTCTTGATGGTTTGGAATAGCATGTACGCTTACAAATCAATTTTCAATGGAAATCTTGGGGAAGCTAAGGGTACATTGATGTTCCTTTGTGTAACTCTTTTGGATTCAAATACCAACTTTAAAGTAATTTATGGCTTTTAACTCCCATGATTTGGAGTTAAGGATTATTTGTTGTTTAATTTCCCTTCGTCTGCAATTGTAAGGTGGAGATGGAGAAAAACAAAAAATTCCCATTTTAGAGATGCTCAAGTATTGGGTGGTTGTTGTCTCCAAAAAAAAAAAAAAAAGTATTGGGTGGTCGAGCTGAAAAGTGGGATGTCAAATCTTTTAGTTCTAGGAAAATGTAAAATCAGTTAGAGGGGGTGATTCCTCCCATTTTTGATCCTCAGACTTTATGAGAAAAAAGGTTCAAAAAAATTGTTTCTGAAGGATCAATGCTTATTGCAGTCATTTCTAGATGTGCCAGTTGTCCATGACTGACAAAACTTTATGAATAAGGAATGCTACTTGTTAATGTTTGAAGAATGTTGAATCAGCAATTTATCTTGTTTTTTATTACTTGCATACATGATGTGGTTTACAGTTCTTAATCTTGAATGTATTGGTTGGAGAGCCATTACTGAAGTCGACCTTGCCAGTGAAGGTCGCAAATCGGATTTTGGGTTGTGCTTGCTGGTGCTAACTGCAGCCTTATGGGCTATTTGGCTTGAAAGAATTTTAGAATTTTTAGTGGTGTTTTCTCACATTCATTTGGTCTGAAATGAATTTTTTATTGGGATTTTATATATCATGATAACTTATATTACAATAATGCACATTCACAACCTTCACACTGTGGGGGAAATTTTTCTGTAAACAGTTAAACACCCCCACACAGGGGAGAATCTGTAAACTACCCCCACATTAAGGGGAAATTATAAATTTACCCACACATGAGGTGTGATTCGCATGCTGGTCAGTGGTATGATATCCACCGGCAGTACCACCCAGGTAAAACCCGTATGGCTTCTAAAATGAATTGGTAATTGCATGTTTTAGAAGGAAGAGTGTATATCCTGCAAAGGGAATGATCAAAATACCCCTAATTCTTGCATCTTTATTATTTCTTTGGATTTCTAGTAAGTGACAAGATGATAACATGGATATGAGGGTGGGCAGACCACTTGACACTGATTTTTACATTTATACCTTTTTCTTGCACTAAACAAGTGTTAAAATCCACAGAAATTCCATTTAAAAATGGCTTTCTGGCTGTTGGTGGTTGAAGCCAGGGCTATGAATTGTTGTCGTGAATCACCTACAGATGGAGCTGTGCACTGGGCTCTTTTCTTTCTTGTTTTCTCTTCTCAGCTGACCTTGGGTTCTGTCTTTCTTTCAAATATCTTATGACAGCCCAGGAGGCTTTTCTTTTCTTTTCTTTTCTTTTCTTTTTAAAAAAATTATTTTATAATCTATCTTTTTGCTTCTTTTTCCTATTGGGGGGAGTTCTATAATGATAGAAAATGAGAGTTTGATTAAATTATTTCCTCATGAGATTTCCTTCAACTTCTGCTCGGTGGGCTTCTTTTCAACGTGCTCCCTGCATAAGTAGGCATCTTTGGTTCAATGAACCCCGTGCCAACTAAAGACATCCTTGAATTGTATTTATTTCAAAGAATCAAGTTACAAGCAAATTCTTGGTGATTTTGCCAGGGATGCTCTTGATGCCTTGGGATTGGTCCGCTATTGCTGCAGGCGTATGCTCATGACTCATGTTGACCTCATAGAGAAGCTCCTTAATTACAACAGTAAGTAATCGCTCCCCCCTTATCTCCCACTAAAGTGCTCACTGCCGTCAAGACTCAATACACAAGTTCATTGTCCTTTTTTTACTTTCTGCCGCAGTTGATTTCTATCCTAATTTATGATTTTGCGGTTGCAGCGCTGGAGAAAAGTGAGACGAACTAAAATGGAGGTTCTCATAGCAAGATTTTGGGTGCCTATGAAGGCTATCTTTAGGTTGGTTTGATTGTTCTATCTGACCCAATATACATGTGAATAATGAAGATCCAACTTTTACATCTTTCATCAAGATAGGGACCTGTTATCGATTGATAGAAGCATGCCGTTATGTGAATTGTTTTGTGTGACTATCCTATGCCTTGGTTGAAAAAGCACTGCTGTCCGTAGGTCTTCAATGAGTCCTGAGCCGCTTAACTAAAAACAAAACGGATTCTTCGTATGCATAAAATAAAAGTTTCAATGGCTTTCGCTACTATGACCTTCTCAACCATGATTTTTTATTTCTTATGGGTGTTTATTTTACCTCAAAAAGAGAAATTGTACTGATATTTTGTAGAAAATAAATAAGAAATAGTCATTAAAAGGAAATGAATAAATAAATATTGGCTTTCATCTTTTCTATGGTTACTTCTTAAACGTTGACATCATCTATATACACTTCCTTTAATCAATGTTATTTGTAACTTCTACGGTTTATACTTTGTGGCTCTATCCATGAATTATCTCATAATACGTCATTTCATAATGAGATTTATCCATACAGTGATGACATTTAATAAATGGAGCGACTGATTCTAATTTTTGATATTCTGCGGTGGCCCGTTGGTAATGTGTCTTCCTGTGAGGGCCTTGCTGAGGTTGAGGACCTGGGAAAC
Source organism: Annona cherimola (assembly GCA_030490835.1). NCBI lineage: Eukaryota > Viridiplantae > Streptophyta > Magnoliopsida > Magnoliales > Annonaceae > Annona > Annona cherimola. The sequence goes on along the minus strand of CM059973.1, from coordinate 88,586,086 downwards.
CATGGACCTTCGCAATTCGCATAAATGGATTGGGTTTTTGAACGTGGGAATTGGTGGATGATCGACGGGGTTGATTTATTAGTAAGGAATTATGTCTAGCTTATTTACCTCTTGATTTAAGAGTATAATCTGTTTACCTCTTGATTTAAGAGTATAACCTGCATATTTTGAATTAAAATTATTTTATTAATTTAATACTCAAGAAAATCTAACGTCGATTTAAAAAATCTGGTGGCTGAATTACATTAATTTAGGGATAATCCTTTTATACTTATAATAATTGCACATAATTCTTAATATATCCACGATATTTCATAAATTTTTTTTATACCATTATATTTTATTTTAAATTTCTCTCATGCTCGCACCGTTAAAATTACCGTTATTTATCTCATTGAGAAGATGATTTTGCCCTTTTAATTTTTTTAAATTAAAATAAATCAATCTTAATATGACTTTCAAGTTATTTAATATCTTGTATTAATGATTTATTATCATCAATTGAGTTATGTTAAAGTTAGATTATTTCAATTAGAAAAATATAAATAGACAAAATTGTTTTTTTAATGGGATAAATGATGGTGGTTTTAACGGCGAGAGTATGAGAGGAATTTAGGGTGAAATGTTATGGGTATAAAAGAAATTTATAAAATATTTTGGATATATCAAGAATTATGTACAATTGTACAGGATGTAAGAGTAATTATTCCTAAAATTTAAGGAAATAAAATCTGGACTTTTCTTTTATCAAAGCAGGCAAAACATGGGAAGCGACAGATGAACGAAGCCAGCATGTCCTGTCAAGATCTTGAACGTGACAATGAATGCGTGACGCGCTGTCAAAATATCTACAGACTTTTGGTCTTATGTCCAGTTTGGCATGTTTGTTGGTATACCTGACAATGTTTCGTTAGGGAAAAAACGTATACCAGTGAATGGAGTGGGATAAGATTTTATTATTATTTTTTAAATATTTTTCGAGATTACTTTTCTTATTCACCTGAACGAGTTTGTTTGACAAAGTTTCTCGTGGTTCTTTCTTTTCTATACATTTTGTTATAAATGGTTTGACATTTTAATCATCTAATATTTTCGTATTTCAATTATTTTTTCTTCTGCATGCTTTATTGATTTTAAATTTACTTTTATTATATTATTCACACAATTTTTAAAATATTTTCTTTATCATTTCCTGTGTTATCTTAAAATCCCACTAAAATTCATGTTTCCAAACGAAACCTTATTTCTCAGTGCATTAACAATTAATAATTATATGTTTCTCATTTTTCGTAAAGTATCCTATGTAAAGTATCCTATTATACCATATACAATAATCTTTTTCCATCCAATCTCTTCTATAAGTGTTCAAAAAAATCCAGAAATCCTTCAATAAAATGCATACATCTATTCCTAAAATAGTTTTAAATTTTTTAATACATTTTTTATTTTTAATGTACATTATTACATTATCATCCCATTTTTGCGCTCTATTTGAGTCCCCAGCATGTAGCGGGCCTGCGCATCCATAATTGGGTACCGCTACACCACCTAATTCTTCGGTGCGGTCCCTTCCATGGATGCGATCGGATCCAATCTATATTTGGCTATTTGCACCATTTATTACTTTGAATCTTTGATCGATTCAACTCATGTATTCATATGTGCGTATTGGATCACGTGTACCAGTGAAACATTCAAGTTTTAGGCTTTTAGGGGGTTATGACTTATGATTGATCCAATCCGTTTTTGCCCCATTTATTAATTTTCGATTGATTGAATATCTGATTAAATTTGCAGAGCTACCGTATGTCAATTCAAAAGTGAATGTTTTTGCGAAACTCCAAAGCCTACGTATGCTAAGAAAATCACATTCCGATGTGCTGCTGGAGAATCAAATGCGGTGAAAAAGCTGAGTGCGTGTTGCCTTCGCCGCCACCCACTGCCAAGATTCTTCGGCTGGGCGTGGCCTTCGACCTTCGTAGTACACATGGGATGGCGGAGGAAGTACTCGGTCGACGAACTGCTTACATGCCAAGAAAGAGACAGACCCGTGCTTGTGAGTTGTGGCTTGGGATTCCTGTCGTTGCCTCGAGGGACTGTTTAAAATACGGAGAAAAATATAAAAATCTAAAATGCAAATGATATTGAACATGTGGTTTGTCAACTCGTTGTGTACGTTGTGGTAGAAACTTAGTTAACCAGATTTCATTTTTATATCGAATAAGTATTTAATGATTTAAAATTAGTGAATGAGTTAATTATTTATCGATCTAGTCTTAGGTATTAATTGCTTTATTTAATGAGTTAATTATTTATCGATCTAGTCTTATGTGCGGTTCATTTAATTGCTATATTGTTATAATTTAAGGACATGAAAAATAATGACCCCGCAGATATATGGGGGTATTCGCGTCTTCATATCTAGATAAGATCACTAGTCTTTTCAAAATATATTATAGATAATCATCTAAAAATATATGACGACGTTATGGCTATTAAGGACGGATAAAAATCCAAAGTCGCATCAAATAGGAAATATTATAATAGATTTTACATGCCAATATGCGTTCATTTGTTAAAATTTTTTATAGCAAAATTTGTAGTATAAAATTTTTCAAAAAAAGAAAAATGATATAATATGGTAAAGGTAACCATGAAAAGTAAAAAATAAGGTTAAAATAAAGAAGATATTTATATGTATAGTTATGAAAAAATGATTGAAAAGTAAAATAATTGCATTAAAAAATTATTAAAAAAGACAACTATGAAGAATAATTTTTTTTTTTTATTACTATGTTTTATATTGGTGACTTTTAGACCCTTCGGAGTTTGGCCAGCTGGTACGTCCAAGCTTAGACGCTTGAGCCTTGAGGTCGTGTTGTGAACCCTGTGACGGAACTTTCTTTTCTATTTTTATTTTTTTTAAAAAAGGCTAGACAGCTGAAATATTTATTACAAGTCAGCTTCTAAAAATAATAATGCGGACATGTTTGTTCAATGTTGCATTTATCACGGGTACCACTGGTCAGGTTTTTAGTCCATGCACCTTTTTCATTTTTTCTTAGATTATAAATTTTGATAAAGGCTCGAATCAATAGTTCATTTATCGATATACAACAACATTGAAGAAAACTATGGATCGACTCAGAAGAAAGAAAATTATAGATGATATATGTTTGATTTTGTTTCGACCCACTCAGATCTTTAGACGTAGCATTGGGTTATTGGCTGGATAATAATGTATCGAGTCTGTGAAATAAATATTTTCTTTGGTATTTTTCTATAAGATTTTACAACTGTGTTAACAAATTTATGGTCTTGTGCTCTCTTGACTCTTGAGCCCGAGTGGAATTGATACGCTCGACGTTTTCAGCCATTAGATGAAATTCGACAGCTTATGTCAATCTTGCACTTATGTGAGCTGAGAGTTTTGAAAACAATAAAATTTATCTTAAGCTATCTTCGCCGCTGTTTCCAATTCGTGCAAGAACAGATTTGCAATTCGTGCGCGACTTGCAAGAAAAAGACAGCTTAGGATAAATTACTAAATAAATTATAAATTGTTAAACTAATAATTAAATTAATAAATAAATAGCTAAATAACTAAACTCACAAATAGATTAATAAATTATTTAATTCACGAATTCGTTAATAAATTAATACTATTAATGAATAATAAATTAATTAACTTAATAAACTAATAATAAATAAATTAATAAGTAAATTACAAATAAATAAACTGTAAGTTGATAAACTAATACATAAACTATTAAATTATTTAACTAATAAATAAATAAATAAATTAATTAATTAACTACTAAATAAATTAATAGAAAAATTAATTAATTTAAGTTCATTAATAAATTAATTAGTTCTTTTCGACCATGTAAGGAGAGACGAATATGGTTTATACGTAATTTTTTATTTCTTTAAAAACTTATAGAATTTTATTTGGTGGTTGAAAAAAGAAGTGCATATGATTTTTTTTACTCAAAAGTGCATAAGAGTATTTATCTTAATTTTTTTATCTCTTTGTATTTGACATAAATTTTTGATTAATAATTGTGCCATCTTACTCGGCCCTACATAAGAAAATACTGACAATAAGGCATATCAACTAATCAAAATTTTAATGATAATCTCTTTATTAAATGCCTAGCTTAAAATTCATAAAAACACTCTTAAAAGAACATAAGTCATACTTTAATGATATCCGTACCCACCAATATATTACTGGTGGGACCTACTATTCTTGCTCACCTATAATCATCACGTGAAATCTTCTTGGGCTATTATATTTAGAATTATTGATTTATGAGAAATCAAAATGTACAAAGTTAAATATTTGCATGACTATCATTCAATAGATGAGTAGTAAATTGCAAAGAAGGCGTTATCAGGTTGGTAATTCCCATTTTTGTCCGTGTACAGACATGAGTTTGATTCGTGGTGGCGATTTTTTTCCCACTTTATGTAGAAGCATCCACCAATGAAATTTTTTTAGAAATATTATTAAAAAAATTAAAATATTATTAGATATTGCATACTAATGTAAAAAGAAAAGTAAAAATATCTCATAGGCTTAATTCTAATACAATGTTTGAGATGATTGTAATATAAAACACTCATAAAAAAGAGATGTGTAGTAAATATAACCTAATAGAATTATTAAAATTATATATTAATTTTAAAACTGTTAATTAACATCTAAATAAAAAATCATATGGAACTTTTTTTATGTATATAAATGATTTTACAAATTATTATAATATTTTGATGCATCTAATATTTACGCATTTTTCGTAACTTAATGCATATTTATATATATTTTACCAAAATAATTTTCAATCACATAATAAAATAAATAATATTAAATAACCCATTGAATTTTTATTAATCATCAAAAGTTGGCCCCATACAGAAGGTCGGGTTCACCTAAAACATATTTATGGGGTGCACATTTTGACTTAGGGTCTGAGTCGTCTGACTTGAACCGCTCCTTAGTCTTTGAATAGAAATGCATTGTCTGCGCCTCAGAACATACTCGCCTCCCATAGCATACAAACCATAGCCAGCGTCGAATTCTGCCTATTACTTATATCAAATATTTTTTAAATATTTTATCTAATTTAGGATTAAATTATATAACAGATTGGATCATCAATTTACTTGAATAATAACAACAAGAATAATCAGCGTTACTACTAAATCTCCCTAGTACGCCAGTGTATCAGGTCTATTTTTTTTTACCCGGGAGTGGCATATGAGAAATTCTTCCGAAATGCGAGGGCATCTGTGGTTTCTTCTTCAAGCAGAAAAATGCTCTGCTTCTCAGAAACCGATCGATTGTCCGATCCGGAAAGACTCTCGGAAGACCAGAAAAAGATTTTAAGAAAAAGAAAAATCTAAGAATAGAAATTTCTCGAATTCGTACAGCATAAAAAGGAAAAAAAATTCAAGAAATTTCTCACAAAAAAAGGAAAATGCAAGCTTCCAGCGTGGGAATTTGGACTGATTTCAATTTCCGAGGCAAAAGATTGTGGTTTGGTAGAGGAAGAGGCGGAGCTGCGGCTGCTAAGGTTGTCAGAATCAGTGCATGCTCGTCTTCTACTGCTCCTTCCGGGAAGGATGGAGATGGGAATGGCAGAGAGAATCCCAGGCTGTCATCGTCGTCCGCCGGTTCTTTCCTCTCTCGAAGCCAGACATATGCTCTCCTCAAGCAGCAGATGGCTGTCGCAGCAAAGTTCGAGGTCGATTCCGCTTATTTGTTTGGAATTTGAATGTTTTTCTTGGAAAAAGTTATTCTCGTTTTGGGTAGCATTGACAAGTTATGATTTTGAGTTTTAGATATTAGGCGTTTGTTATTTTTGGTTGGAAGCTGATATGAACAGGCGAATTTTGTTTTTTGAGGGTTTTAGATATGAGAGGCTTTTTTGTTTCCTTTTTAAATATTTTATTTTTGAATGCAGTTTTCTGAAGTAATTATAGGTTTATGTTGTTTGATTCTGGGTGGTATGAATTTTTGAGCCTTTGAACAAATCTCTGGGTTTTTAGATGATTGTAGCCTATCAATCTTCGTGCATTTGGTTGAAACTGATTTGATATTTGTGCCGTCGGGGAATCCTAGTTACAGTTTTTCAACGCCTTATCTTTGTTTGCTAAGACTTCACTGAATTTGGTTTGATATGGAAATCGTGCATGAAAGGCTTTTTGACATGTTCATTTATGAATTTTTGTGGTATATTAAAATGCGTAAAGGTGCAATCTCAGGGTAAACATCTCATATGAAATCCACTGATTTTTCAAATTTTTTTTTTTTCGTGTGCTAACGTTGGAATCCTTTTTTGTCTCCCGAACTTGCGAACACTGATTTGTATTTTAGAATTGAATTTCTTTCCTTTCCTTTTAGCTTGATGATATGTCAGATTGTGTTGTGCTTTTTTGTTCTTGTTTCCAATTCTTCATTTGCATTGTTTAGGATTACAAAGAAGCTGCGAGAATCCGAGATTCATTGAAATCATTTGTGGAAGAGGAACCAATGTTACGCCTTAGGAGCTTGATGAAGAAGGCTGTTAAGGAAGAGAGGTTTGAGGTACTTGATTACCTTCTTTCATATCATAGAAATCTAATCTATTTTTTAGATCCCTTCTTTAATTAATTCAAAATTTCTTCACCAGGCTCTGCAAAGATTAATAGTTCTAAACCCCCATTGGCTGTCTGAACCCTGAATTGTATATGATTCATTGAAATTTGGTAGAATTCAGTGCAGGTTATGGGTTGGTATATCTAAAAGGCTTGCTCAAACCATTCGGTTGTTGCTGCCATAGAATTATGGTCTTCTTTTTCTTAAAGGCTTTCTCAAACCATTTGGTTATTGCTACAAGCAGGAACAAGATGTGGGCACTCTTGAATTTGATCGAGGCACTTAGCTTACAGGGTCTACAACAATGTTATGCATGTCAATAGACGGACAGTGATGCTCTAATTTATTATTGTAGAACAATTTTTTTCTTCTGGTTGTGTGAGCAAATTTTCGTATGCTTTGCCCTCAATGATGTATTTCTGACCCCTTGTCATTTATTAGTAATGGAATGTGAAATCTAGTTACTGCCATCCATATATGTCCTTAGTTTTTTGTCATCCAAATTGTATGTAAATGCTATAAGATCACATAGGACCGGCCATCCTCATTTTCCTCCTCTTCTTATTATATTTAGCAGATGTCATATCATGACTAATGTCATGGCCAGTATCAGTAATCATTTGGCATGTATTATGTGAGATCTGGGATGATCCGCAGGTCACCCTGTTTTGTGCTTGCTATAATTTGAAATTTCGTATATGCCGTAGTTGTCAGTTGGCTGGTGTTCAGTTAATCTGGATGGAGGAAGATGGTTCACTGCATACATGTGACTAACTTTATGACAAGACTGATTGAGCTCATCTGCTTGCTCAAACTCTCTGCTGACCACGTCTAATCTGTGTGGTCCTTGTTGTGTCTCTTGATCATAGAAAACTTTCCTCATAGACATTCCACGGAGGAGGTGGTGTTTTTTGTTGTGTGTGTGTGGGGGGGGGGGGCATGATACAAACATATGTTTTTTTGTTGTGGATCCCATCACATGTGAAAATCTCAGCATTATGGATGCATGTGGATGTGGACAAAATGCTTCTGGTTGTTGAGGTTCTAATATGTGCCCTGGCAAAGGGGTCTGTTATTCATAAGCAATCCTCATCAACATTGTTTCTATCATATCATTGGTTTCTTATATCTGTGAAATAGTTGTATTCTTTGGCATATACTCACACATCATGCTTTCTTTATGTGGAGGCACTCTTCAGGATGCAGCTAGGTACAGGGATGAGCTAAAGGCTGTGGCACCTCACTCACTCTTAAGATGTTCAAGTGATGCGACAACCCTGGTATGATATGAAAAGTGGCACCTCTATGACATGATTTTTCCTCATAATAATAAGTTTGTGTCCAGTTGATTTCATATGTGTATTGTAGAAGTTTGAGAATAATTTCATGACACCTATTTTTACTGCCACTAGTTTGGATTCAACAATATAGGAGTTAATAATCAGTTGATATCCTAAATGTTGACAAATATTTGAGAAATTGGTGTTTACTTCTTTAACAAGTGATTATTTTCACTTGTTGCTCAATGGACATGGTTTTTTTTGTTGTGTGGGAGGCTTCTGGCTTTAGGTCAAGCCTTCTGGCTTTCTCTGTTCTTATTGAGCATGGTCTTATTCTAGCATGTCATACTGATCATCGGAAAATGAAATATTGTCTTTTTAATCAGAATCGAGGATCCTCCGTAGCCTGCCTAGTTTCCAAGCTCATTTAGAGTTCTATATATTAAAAGGAACCTTTCTCCAAGCTCATTTAGAGTTCTATATATTAAAAGGAACCTTTCTCAAGTTGAAGTTAGACATTCTAGTCATTTCATGTTTAATATTTGGAATGGGCTTTACTGATGGAGCACATCTAGCTTAAGGTCTTAAGCTATTCTCTAACGGTGGTCCTCCAGTAGGAGCCTAAATGCTCACGCCCTTTGTGCTTCTGAGATTATGTAGTGCTGCCACATTCTGCTAGCAATACTTATGGAGTCAGTCACTATTGTCCTCTATTAATAAACTAGCCTTTTATAAATGCTTTCGGCCTTCCATGTTGCTTTGCTTTTGGCCACCCTAACTGGAACTGGCAAGATGTGGTAATGGTGTTAATACTGCATTAAAGGCCTTTTAAGTTTAAACCATTATTCCAGAAGTCCTTGGAATACACCATCCTTAAATTGCTAAAACGATGGGTCGATCAAGAACTTAGCTAAATGTATCAATTTACATTTTCATTGTCCTTGAGGTTTGTTGAGGAATTTTTGTTATTAGTTTGGAACAACGAGAATTCTATTGTGGACTGAGCTTTGTTCTTTTCATTTTCTGTCATTATCTTGCCATATTACTGCTGACTGTGATATTTTTTCCCCAGTCATACTTTGATGAAACAGATAGGTCATTGTTTTGATAAATTTCTATGATGATTGAGTAGGGGATACGGGTGCAAGTTAAGAGTGTCTTCATTGATGGGCGGAGCCAACCTTCTAAAGGGCAATATTTTTTTGCATATCGCATAAGGATTACCAACAACTCCGATCGTCCTGTTCAACTCCTAAGAAGACATTGGATAATCACTGATGCCAATGGCAAAACTGAGAATGTGTGGTTAGTTTCATTTGTCATCTGTAACTGCTTGCTTTTCCTGGGTTGCTACTTATTGGAGTTGACTCGTTTGTTCTCTGTTCTGTCATTTTCTAGGGGAATTGGTGTGATAGGTGAACAGCCAGTTATACTTCCGAGGACTGGTTTTGAATACTCATCCGCATGCCCATTGGGCACTGCAGGTGGGAGGATGGTGAGTGGTAAAATAGTTTTCAGCATCTTGAATTGCATCTGCTCTGCTAGATGCACCCATGCTTTTGCTAATGGATTTGTTTTTTCACAAAGTTCTACCATTTCATTGTCAAACTAGATGAAGAGGTATTGTGGATCTAAATTTGTTCAATAGAGAAAGATGAAATGGGCCATTTGAAGAACTCTGGTTGATATGTCTCTATAGGATGGGAGCCAACTAGCAGGGCAATATGTCTGAAATCTGCAGTGCTTGAACAGTTTATCTAAATGGTTACTGCAATGAAAATCCTATGAAAAAAAATGAAGTGAAGAAAACTGTAATAACGGAGGACATGATTCATAGTGGGTTTTGGCCTCCAGCTTGGTTCTAATGTATTGGTTGACGTGAGATATCCATCTCTATTTATTCTTGCCGAAAGATTACTCCACCATGCTACAATTGTGTACAAAATCCATCAATATGCCTCTGTATGTTTTGAATTTCTTATCGTGAAACTTGTGTTTGTGATTTAGGAGGGTGACTTTGAGATGAAGCACATTGACAAGATTGGCTCTTCCACATTCAATGTGGCCATTGCTCCTTTCTCTCTCTCTATCATAGGAGATGATGACACTGACTTACAGACTATCCTGAAGTAGAAATAGGCAAAGAAGTAGGTGCAATGAATGGATTCCGAAGCATTGATTAAGAAGAAAGTATTTGAATGCAGATGGCATTGAAATATTAGCCTAATCGTGTGTGTTGTAAAAATGTGGGTAGGGTGCGGACTCCAAAAGAAAAAAAATCGTAAGAAAGAATTCGTTGAAGGCGGGCAGCATTGGAATTATTAGCTTAATGATGCGTGTGGTGTCAATTGTGTATGTAGTTGATCATCAACATCTCTGCTGTAGTCCTTGTTATTTATTCAAGTTCGTGTCACCTGTCGGTTTTCAGATTATACTCGCAAGGCTTCTCTCTCTTTGCCTTCTCTCCTTGCCATTTGATAGCTACCTGTCAATTCTCAAGCACGTGCCTTCCAGCTTGGGTGGTTTTGTTATCACTGATATTCTAATGATCAGGAGGCGGGGGAGTGCAAGAAGATTGTTGTAAGTACTATTTTAAATTTAAATTTGAATGACTTGTTGATAATTTCTAATTGGCTTGTCTTTGGTTTGTAATCTAGTGAATAGATTTTGTTAGTTTCTGCAGCATTTCTGACTAGTCTAAATTTGTAAAATTCCGCCATGTATCCTGATTTCATTTGAGACCCTATTCCCCAAACCCTAAATAAATCCAATAATAAAAAAAGCTGGCTGATTTTATGGGATTAATCGCATACAGCCCTCCACACGACATCTATTCTATTTTTCTAATTTTTAAATTTTTTTCTCGTAAACATGTTTTATTAGGTGTATTTAAGTATTTAACTAAAATATTAAGTTTTACCATTTTATAATATTTTTACATATTTATTTTTTTATTTTTAAAAATCACCAATTTCAGTGGTATTTTAGTCAATTTTACCCCTTAAAAACTTGATTTTTAAACGTAAAAAAATTTAAAAATATCGTAAAATGTTAAAACTTAATATATGAGTTAGATATACTTATTAAAACATGTTTACAAAGAAAAAATTAAAAAAAAAAAAAAAAAAAAAAAGATGTCGTATGGGATCGGCCCTTCTAAAAGAAGTGGTTTTGTCCCCCCGAAATGAATTGGGTCCTCGTCTTGGGTTCCCAAAATTCTCTAAATACGTGTTAGCATCTGATTTGTGGCATTTTTAAAGTGTGCACGCAAAAAAAAAAAAAAAAAAAAAAAAGTAAAATTTCGAGCCTCTCACCCCAATATTTATGAATGAAGGGTGTGTTGTAAAATGATAAAATTTTTAGCGTAAAAGTATTTTGAAACTGGAGAAAATGATGTAATATAATAACAGTAATAATGAGAAATAAAGATAAAAAAGTTAAGATAGATAAATTAGTTATATAGATATAATTGAAAGGTATGACAATTATATAAGAAGATGTAAAAAAAATAATTAAAAATAAGATAATAATGGAGAGTGAAAACACTGCTGGGATTATAGTTTTCATTGTAATTTAATATAATACAAAATAAGAAAATGAAAATAAAAAGGGAAAGCTTGAACACAACCTTTATAGCATGCGGTAAATAAAGCACCTAACCTAATGTACAAAAGATGAGTTTTTAGTTTAAAAAATATATGAAAAACAGGATAATCCGGATGTAATGAAGAATTTTCCTTTTTAATGTTATATGTTACGTCAAGACAGTTGAAAAAATGTCTCCCTCACTTCATGTATTTGTCAACCACATAGATGAGTCGAGATAACTTCGGTTAATTCTCACATTTTTATATTAGTTATGAGACAAAATTTGAATGAATTTGAGATATCGGAATGACAAGTTGGGTTAAAAAATATGGATTAAATAAAATAATCTTAGAAATTTATATATGTATCAAATATAAAAACACATCTATAGTAAATTTAAATATTATATACTTGATATTTTACTAATTAAAAATTAAATATTATCAATAAAAAAACATAAGTAGATATAATCCACCTTTATTAAAATATGTTAATAAAATATACTTTATTTAGAATGAATTTTAGAATTTATAGAAATATTTTGCTAAAATAATAATATTTTTCCACAAGTGTTGTCCAAAGTGATGGAAAAACTAGAATTATGCATAAGAGTTATATGTTATATATATATATATATGCAAATGTCTCTCATTGATTGCTATTTTGCTAATGTTATTAATAATAAATAATGTGAGGATTAAAAAAACAAGGATAAAGATTTAAAAAGTACACTTATAATTTATAATAAATAAATATATGCGCGGTGGATTGAGATTCTTTGGGTTGAGACGCAAATAACTCATTTCAATTCTAATTTGGAATTCGGATCAAAAATTTTAAACGCATCCTCTACTACGGTTAAAAAATATTAATTTTACCCTACAAAAAATAAAACAGGCTAAGAATGCGTCACGGTTCAACCTACCCCAAACTCCCTCCTTATTTATTGCCAACGTAACAGTGCTCACTCCACCCCTTGCCGAAGGACGCTCTTCCTCCTCTCCCATCCTTATTTATTATAGCCCACGTTAATTTTAATCAAGATTAAGTCAGATAAAAGCAGGCACGGGACTAAGTCTATATATATATATATATATATATATATATATATATTTTTTTTTTTTTATGGATGTAAGTTTATAACTAAGATATATCCTTGAACTCATCAAAAAAAAGATATATCCTTGAAAATAAAAAATTGCATGGCACAAAGTCCATTAATCCAAGCACACATGCATTACTGTATTCCCTTTCATGAAAATATTAAATACACATGATTTAATTAAACACAATCATATCACCGTACAAAATTAGCTAATAGTGGTTAGTGGACCCGTCTCTCTCCACTTTCTGTTTTCAACATCCAGCGGTTGTACGGCAGCTGAAAAAGGACCACGCGAGAGAGAATCGTCAAGCCGCCGCGACGCCCATTATGGGGGCCTAGAGGCCCGAATCCAGACACGTGCCAGATTTTCTGGCGGGCGACGCTGGTGGACATTCTCGGAGATGTGTAGCCTGCCTGTCGCTGCAAGAGGAGAGCCTGATCATTCAAGTCAAGAACGAAATTTTCTGGAAAAGACAAGATCGGACTTCCTTCCCCCTTTGTAAGCTCTCTTTCTAATGAATGATGGGTATAGGGAGGAAGGCGAGATAGCTCGGTTGATTCTAAACTAACCATTCGAAGTGAAGAACATTCGTTTTCTTTCTGGTAAGTTCGAATGCTTCTTAGCCTATTCTTGGAGATGGATTCTTGTTAGTGATGATTTTTATGTTTTCTTAAGGATAACGAAAGAGATCCAGCATTCATTTTTGAATATTTGGCTGATTCGTTTGGATGAATCGACTGATCCCCAGTTCTATGAAAATGGATATTGTTGAGAGATGAATAGTCATCTGGGTTCTCTTATTCTCTTTCTTTTAATAAAAATCAGTATAAGCATTTGCGGAGGCTTAGCCTAAGTGGCTGGCTTGGATGTTGTTTAAATGCCACTCCCTGAATTGGCGTGTGATGTTGGATTGTGCAAGCTCCTCAACTTTTTTTTCGTATCTTCGATTTTTGTTTATGATTCACACATATTGAAGTAAGCCAAGATAAGATATTTATTTCTTCCCAAGTTTTGTTGCAGATTCCTTATATGTTTCTTGGAGCAGTCATGAGTCCAGATACAACGACATTGAGCTATTGGCTCAATTGGAGATTTTTGGTCTGTGCGATTTGGGTTTTGTCGCCAACTATTGCTGCGTCAATTCTGATTTGGAAATATGAAGGGTCAGATCAGGAAAGACAAGACAATGAAGAGAACCAGCAAAAAAGGGCTGGTACCTTGTATGCAGACGAGTCTTGGAGGCCTTGTCTGAAAGCAATCCATCCTGCTTGGCTGCTAGCTTACCGTATTTTTGCTTTTCTGATACTCTTGACATCTCTCATTGTCAACATTGTACTTGATGGAGGTGGCATATTTTTCTACTATACTCAGTAAGTGAGCTTTATGGTAGCTATCTTAGTTTAGAGTTGCATAGCGCTCATTGTTCACAAATGAATTTCTGTTCTTCTTTTTTGTGTAAGTGATTAGCCGGAAGCAATATGCAATTTAAAAAAGAAAAAGAAAAGTTTTACAGTAAGTAAGATAGGAATAAATTGGGACACGTTCCAGTGGATATTAGAACTGGATTTATTGTACTCAATTTCATTAGGAGGAAATGAGATTATGATGAGGACATTTACTGGCACCGGTCTCACTCAACCATTTGAGTACTTGAGAGTACTCTTGACTAGCTTGCATTATAATTTAATGCATGCGATGCTTTCTTTAAACGTGTGGATTTTCTTTAAAGCATCTCTCATTAATGAGGAGGCCTCGTGGAATTCATAAATTTTGTTTCCACGGATCATTTTTGACATGCTAAATATATGTTAATGAAAGCCACAAATTTATATTATCTCTATAATAAAACTCCATCATTGTCGTTCTGCATACTATTAGCTAATTTTGATGAATGGATAAAGTAGAGATGCTGGCCGGATAGTCAGAATGCTTGTACTTGTATGTAGTAGCTATTTGGAATGCTGCTTCACAGCATTTGTTGATATGTCTGCTTAGTGATAATGTCACTTTGAAAGTAATAAAGTTTCCTTCTGTGAAAGAGAAGGAACTTGGCTTTCACAATTAAGATAGTTCTTTGCGCTTTTTAACCATATAAACTATCTTTTTTCTGTGAAGGGAAAGTGCAGAGCATGTTAAGAATACATTTTTTATTTAGCTCTAAACTGTTGTCTTTATATGATCGGATTCATTTTATCATGTTTTGGGTTGGCAGGTGGACATTTGCATTGGTTACTATCTATTTTGGGGTATGCCCTTTGATTTTATTCACTCGCCTGAGATTTTCTTGACCTGAATGATTATTGCAGCTTTTCTATCCATTCCTCAGTGAAGATTTAAAATTCTAACATGATCTCCTGTCTTCTATGTTTTGGATGAGCATGCTCAAAACCTGTAGCATGCATGTTGAAGGAAAGCGCATCCTCCAGAAAGTATGACTCATGATCCAAGCTGTCAATACGAACAGGGTCATTTGTCATGAATCAGTTAGGCTGCACACTGATTGGGCAACTACCATAGAACAGCGTTTTGTTTTTCAAGCAGTGATACTTCGTCCAAGGTCGATCAATATTATGAATAAAACTGTTTTGAATAAAACATAAACTAGACCTGCCAAATAGATCAGAAAGACCATCTGTCCATGAGTTCTACCAGCTGGGATCGAATTTCTACTATTCATGCAGTTGACATCCTGGGTAATATCTGCAGTGGTGTCTGGATCTCCACGTTTCCCTCCTGCTTTCCAGAACAGGCGACTCAACTTTCTTGTTCCGGCAATATCTATACTTGTTTTCTGTTTTTTATTGATGATAATTGTTATGGAAGCTTTTTATGGGATATTGCATGTTCAACATTTGAAATTCCCTCTAGGAAACATGAATTATATGTCTGGGATTCTGGCACAATACTTGATTCCAAAACCCATGCTGAGAAGTGATTGTTAAAGCCATCAGAATCAATTTTAAATGGAAGTGGCATAACTGGAAACACCAGACTGATAATCAGGCTAAAATTATTCATAATAGGAATTCTAGGTGAACATGCTTGGTGGCACCAACAGCTACCAGCCCATTGTTTGTATCTGAACAACCCTGGTGGAAATCAATTTAGTGATCTGGCATTATTAATTCATTGTCAACAAAATAAAGTTCTAGTGAAGAACTGAAATACTGCCACTAGGAACCTGCGAGATCATTACTGAGCTTCAAGAGCAGATGGTCAATCTTCCACTTCTCTCAATGAAAAAAAGTAGAATTGGATGTCTGATGTAATTCATTAATCCAAGTCCAGCTTGATGCTGAAGGAAACCAAGGCCAGGCTTTTGAGACCTCTTATTGGTTTCGTATATTGGTTTTCTCTTGATGAGTGTTCCAATCTCATTCTAAAAGATGTGCTCCACCTAATGGTGGTCTTTTACTCTCTGTTTACACATACATTTGAGCATGAGCCCTCTTGACATTATTTATAGGGAACACATGTATGATGCTTATGATTTAGAGACGCATGTATGATGCTTATGATTTAGACTTTTTTTTGTTGTAGCTTGGTTCGTTACTCTCCATGTATGGATGCTCCCAATGTCTCTATGAATTTGGTTGCGATACGGTGGAGCAAAAGAGGTTACTAGAAGAACAAGGCACTTATGTGGCACCTGCACCTGAAGGAAACACAAATATCCATTGGTCTGTTAAAAGCCAATCTAACCATGAAGAGCGTTATGTTCACAAAATTGCTGGGTTTTGGGCCTATGCTTTCCAAATCATTTACCAGGTGATTACCTTTTGATACACAGTGACCTGATTTAAGATAAAGAGAAAGAAAAATGAAGAGAGTGATTCCCTTTTGACACACAGTGACCTGTTTTAAGATAAAGAGAAAGAAAAATGAAGAGAGATGGCTGAATTATATTC
This sequence comes from Annona cherimola, assembly GCA_030490835.1. Classification (NCBI taxonomy): domain Eukaryota; kingdom Viridiplantae; phylum Streptophyta; class Magnoliopsida; order Magnoliales; family Annonaceae; genus Annona; species Annona cherimola. The sequence continues at coordinate 88,569,561 of CM059973.1, read as the reverse complement.
TTCAGCAAGGTCTCTAACATAAAAAAGTCATTTTCTTTTCACAAACAGGCTAGTGCTGGCGCTGCAATGCTTACTGATGTTGTCTTTTGGCTCATTATTTATCCGTTTCTTACATACAAAAAGTATAGCCTGAGTTTTGTAAGTATTACAGTTTTTCTGTCATCATCTATTATCATTATTTTACCTCTTTTTTGAAGCGATGATATCTTTGATGCACATTTCAAGTCATCGGACTCATTGGATCATGTATAATCAAGGAGTGATGCAGATGACTTACAAATTTTAGGTTAAACAAGGAAAAGAACCTACCTCAAAACAACGTTTGCATGGTTTTGAACACATTAAATTGCAATTAGAAGCCTAAAGACCACCTGCAAAGAAAATCTTAGATTTTCCTTCCTTTTTGATTAGTGTTGCAAATGGATCATGGTTCATGATGTAATAATATTGTGATTTATTCATCCATCAAATTTCTACAAAATGCTGACTAGTCGCATGGAAGCCAAAGGTGCAGGAAAAATGCATATTTTCCATAAAGTTTGTGCTCAGAAATTTAGTCCGCTAACATTAGCTTACCACGGCCGAAGTCACTAACTTGAACATTAGTCAAGTTCACTCTGATGGTCTTTCAAGTGGAGCTTTTGTTCACACACATTTTCTCTTTTATACAAATCAGGAGTTCCAATCCCCATGGGAGAGTGTCATTTTCTATCTACGGCTCTTTTTTTTTTTTTTTTCCTGATATTGGTCTATGGCTCATTTTTGGTGTTGAATTGAGACAACCATGAAACAATCACGTAGTCATAATAATGGAACATTAATAGTCATGCAAGTAATGTTTTAATATTAGAAATTCTTGCCTGCAAAAATGCACAGTAAGAAAATTTTGTGTGGTCAAATGCTTTACTTTAATGTTCCAGTAGCACACATTCAGACCAGTGGATGCATTGCATCAGTCTAGGGCCTTTAGGCCAAGGAACCATAAACTGGTGATATGTGATTTCTAGATTGCTGTTTTTTTTGTGGGTCTGAGCCAGCAGCTATCTTTATTTTTGGGGTCCCTGGCCAAATAATGAACCAATGGTTAGAGCAGCTGTAAACAATGGATGATCAGAGTGTTTGGAGTGTTTGGACTTTGGACTAGATGATGCTTTTGTTTGCTAGTAGCAGCAGAAGTAATATTTCTCTTACAAAAAGCTGTAAATTCTTGCTAGAGAACTTGGATGGGCATTCTGCGTTCATGGATGATAATTTTTTTGTTTTGGGTTTATAGCCAATTGAGCGGGTGATAATTAATGAATGGTGCGGATAGTTTTGTGGGTGCCTTTTGTACATTATAAGTTGAAGGTTGAACCATGGAGATTGATTCATCCAAGATGGATTGGATTGTCAAGATTTCTCCCAATTAAATATTGATTGAATACTGCAACAGCAACTTGCTTATATGTTCTAATTTCTATCTTGTACTTTTGTGTTTCTATTTTTTTCCTTGGAAGAAGTGATTTTTCTTATTTGACTTTATTTCTATTTTATTCAATATATACATTTTCTGTTTGTGGCAGTTACTAATTGGTATGCATTCACTGAATGCTGTCTTTCTCCTTCTAGATACTGCCTTGAACAGCTTGGTAAGTCCGGCCCTGTCTTCTATTGGTGATCATTCTTGAAGCATTAATTTTGTTTCTTTTTTTGCAAGTTATGCTATTTGGATTCCTTCTTTTCAGAGGTTTCCGTGGTTCCGGATTGCCTATTTTATATTGTGGACGGCAATATATGTCATCTTCCAGTGGGTTGTACATGCTTTCATCTGGCTTCCGTAAAGGCTTTCTCCTATGGCTCTTTTTTTTCTCCCCACCTCTTCTTCCCTCTTTTTCTTTAGAGCTTTTGTTTGGAGTCTTGAGTGTTTTTTGTGCTAAATGTTGAAACTGCAGGTGGCCATACCCTTTTCTTGACTTATCACCCTCTTATTCTCCTATCTGGTAAGTGTTGATGAAACTGCATGCTAGTTAAACATATGCCTAGTTATCAAAAATCACATCTTTCTGTTGACCTTGCTAGTGATAAAATAGGTTTTTGAAATTTCCTACCTTTTCTAGGGATGAAAAGAATATCTCTTCCGTGACTAATTGGTATCCTAGCTCTTTCATGGTCACCTACACTTCAGTTATCTACTGTTTGTAAGATTGATTGTAAATATGTGCTACAATGAGACCATGGCAATGCCAGGTAAGCACTTAGAAAGCAAAAATGCGCTATCTATTAGCTGAAACGCAACCTGTATTTCCAATTGTCACTTGGAGAGTGAACTGTTTGGCATTGCCATTTAACTGGCATATCCTACTTTGAGTTCTAGTGCTACGCCCATGGAGTATAGTAGAGTACCAGACAGTCATTCTCCTGCTTTTGATTCCAGATATTGATGCCACAAGCAAAACCTTGAACCCATTTTTTGACACATCGTTTTGCCCCTCTAGTATTCTTCTCTCTTGCTTGTACTAGCCTGGTTTTCCAAATCAACTCTACTTCATGGAAGACATGCATCTTGCATGAGTAGGTTGCCTAGAAAACTCACATTCCCTTGAACAAGCTGGCCTATCATTTCTTCAAGCAATTTATCCAGGGCTTGGGACTGCAGGAAAGTTTTGAACTGTTGCTCATTGCTCTTTTCCACTGCATTCTTGCATCGTAACTCCTGTCGCTAGCTTGTAGTGAGAGTATCACCTTGGGCTCGATTGAGTAATCACATTCACAATATTTGAATGCAGGTACTTATTGGTGGCTGCGTTGCATGTCCCATGTTATGCCGTCTTTCCATTGATTATAAAGCTGAAAATTTACTTGTTGTTGAGATGGTTTCCCCATTCTCATCAGTTAAAGTGAGCATTCGCATGGCTGGTGATGCTGCCGGTTGTACTTGTGCCAGCTCCAGCTCTTTTCCGCATTGTATTTCTTACCAAGAATCTACAGAAAGAAAGCCCTCTGTCAGAGAACCTTCCATGAAAATTGCGCTGGAAAAGGATGAAGGGAGAAAGAAAAATGAATTGCAGTATTTTTGAGGTCCATGAGGATTCAATTTTGTAGAATGTCACGTCATGAGTTTCTTTCTTCCTGTTTTTGTGGGGGAATTTGATTGCTCAAATCCGCATGATAATCACGTGTATCAACTAGCAAGAAAACCAATTGATTTTTATTTAGGGTCCGTTTGGCAAAAGTTAAAACTTGGGTGACAAATTTTTGCCGAACGAAAAACTATCATTTCTAGCCAAACTGACAGACCGCCAATATACATTATTAAATGGGCCTACAAGTCAAAATTTTGACCGAACAAATTTCCCTGAACTTGGAAACTCGTTCCTCTGTCGTTCCCATTCTCGTCTGATATTTCTCCTCCGTTATTGTTTCCGATAAACATTTATGCGCACATACTTTAGATACACAGGTACGAACACGCACCCGGAATGAAGTGAAATGACAACATTTCACCGCTGCCCCTGGGTATGAAAACTTTTACGTGTTTTACATGTTTTCGCATATACCAAACAGCCCCTTATTTTTTAAAATCGAACAACCGAAAGACAATTCCAAGCCGTATATTTGAGAAGGCCAAAACTTTTAAGTGTAATACTGCCATAGATTCACATCTTTTTATGTTGTGTACCAATAAGATGATTATTCCGTCTTTTACAACCTAGTAGTTTGCATAGTAAGCATTATATTCTCTTTCTTCAAAAACATCAGATCAATTCGATGTTGAATATGCTGGATTTAATCCAAACATTTTCCGAGCCGTCGCGTGTTCTCCATCATTTCTATCAGGAGATCTCGTATGTCGATCCTTCAAAAACTTTTTTTTTTTTGGTCGGGTTTTCTTCGAGCAATAAGAAAAACTGCTGAAAAGTCGGTATCTCTCCTGCTCTTTTAACCGACTCCGACTGGTTGGTGACAAGTAAAAGCAACTTTGTAACTCCTTTCCTGTGCAACTTTTGTTACCGTGTGATATTTTAACTATTTACCTATAAGATTATTATTATTATCTCTACAATTGAATCAGATTTTTTTAATTTTTGTATGCTATCTATTTATTTTTATTCTTCTCATTCCTAGTCGCTATCCATATCATTATATGATTCTCTAGCTTCTCTTAAAAAATTTTAGCACGCCCGCCTCGCAGCCATTTTCTTTTATTTTTTTAAAATAATTATAAACATCTTAAATTTAAAAAAAAAAAAAAATTTCTGAGGGTGATCTCACAGTTTTTTTTTTTTTTCCTTCACTTGCGCATCCGACCGGAGTACCAGCCACAGGCTGCTGATCATGAACACACGTGTGGACTTTTCGCGGCAAGGAACTGACAGATTCCGGAATCAACAAAGACGTTTCTCCTTCCATGCAGCGTGCTCAACAGCCAAAAACGCGGAATTTGAGACGAAATTGAAAATCCAACTTTTTTAGAATCTTAGAGAGAGAGTAGCTCTTACCTGTTTAACAAGCAAAAGAGAAGTGCATCTCATTTTTCATTGATTGCTGATTTTCGGGTATCCTGCAGTAAGTTTTCTCACCTTCACGGTTTCTATTGAGAACAAGCTGCTTCCTTCCTTCCTTCCTTCCTTCCTTTTCGTCCTGTTTTTCGATCTCTGATGATTTTATCTCATTGAGGAAAACATCCGAAATGAAGTGTGGGATTTGTAGCTTACTTCTATGGAGCAAGTTCCCCCTTCTTAAGAAATTCTTGGTTTTTTTTTTCTGGGGCTCTAAGTGATGAAATGCCCAGTTCGTCTCTCTCATTTTGGCAAGTGGTAACTCTAGCATGTATATTTTGTGATTCTAATTTTCTTTTTGTATATTCGGTAAACATTTCTTCAATTTTTTATTTCTACTAGTATTGAGTGCTTTCCATGTCCACACTTTCTCTACGGGCTTCATTTCGTTGGTGATTTGTGTTTAACGTTTTCTTTGCTTAAAAAAAATTGAGTGTGTATCTAACATTTATGAGAGTTTTACCTAAATTAATATACAAGTACTGATTTTAGTAATTTTGAATAGGTTTCAAAGAAAAGCTCACTTATTGAGTCCTAGGATTGGATAGAATGAAATTAATTACTGCTTGACAATGAATCGTGTGGAATGTTCCTTGAAGTGCTATTAGAAGCCAGTTGAGAATTGTTCATGGCAGCTGCTACAAACACGTCACGCTATTGGCTAAATTGGAGAGTTTTAGCATGTGGAATATGGGTGTTGTCGTCCATGGTTGCAGCATTGTTTTTAATATGGAAATATGAAGGTTCAGATGGAGGGAGATGTCTCAATCAAGGGACCCAACGAAGAAGACCTGGTACTGTGTATGCAGATGAATCTTGGAGGCCTTGTCTGGAGAAGATTCATCCTGCTTGGTTGCTGGGCCTCCGCCTCTTTCTATTTGCTCTACTCTTGACACTGCTCATTGTTGATACTGTTCATTCTGGTGGCGTCATATTCTACTACTATACTGTGTAAGAAAACTTCAGTTCTTGTGTTTCGTTCTTGTATTGACCGTGCCTATTTTGAAGATTGTCTGAGTAGTTGTCTCTACTCAGGCTCATATCCCAAGATGCATCAAGGAATCCGGATGTCTCCCAGATGATAAAAATTCTACATTTGACAATCACCCAATATATAGATGTCTGAGAGTGATGAATCTCCATCTATATTTGCCGATGTCCCAGTAGATGTTTCCATCTGTCTTTAACATCTTTGAGATGTCTCTATCCAAAACTGCATGATGGCTCTAACAAAGAACAGTAGAGACATCCACTTAGTCGATTGTCAAAAAGTATTCACTTACTCAGACATCTGCATATTAAGGGAATACATTGATCATATTCTTGTAATCTTTTCTGTTTTGAATCACTACACTTCTCAAGTAAAAACCTATGAAGCTTTTTGTTGGATGTCTAGTGAGTTCATCCCACTTTTGTTAGTCATGTGTTGCTTTTTTCGTTATATGTTATGACCCTTTCACAACAGTTCTCTCGTAAATGCTCTCAACCAACCATAATGAGCAGAATTTATCATATGCATCTACCATGCAGGCCCTAATGACATACTTGATTAAAGTGAGATTAACATTTACTTTCACTTCTTGCTTGCAGTATGGCCTTTCGTTTATGAGTTTTAAATTTTAATGTTTTGGTTGATTAAAACTATCGTTTGTAGAACACTTATTTCTTCTCTCTTATGCAAGTAACATTTCACAGCATGATTTACTTTCTTGTTTCTTTACATCTCAGAAAATAAATTCCCATTCCTTTTCTCCTTTTTTTGTCATTTTAATTTTCTGGTTTTTCAATGCTTGCATTGAACCAATAGTTGCAAATGATCATTTCTGTTTTTCCTTTTTTCTGAACTATGGAGCTTCTTTTTTTCTTATTTTATTTCTTTGACTCTGTCATCAAACAGGAAAAATGCATTATTTTGTAAAAATATACTGTTCTACAATGGTGCTGTTTTACTCATCACTTTTGTGTGTTTTTCAACCTTTTCTTCCTTAATGTTTTTTTCTGCTTGGCAGGTGGACATTTTCATTGGTCACTATCTACTTTGGAGTATGTGCTTTGACTTTGAGGCCTTGCCTATACAATTGTCTGTATTATCGTATCTTTTTTGCAAATGGTTATTGTAGAGCTTCAATCCATTTCCAAGCTTTAAATGAGAACCTCAATTTTAGTCCCCTTCTTGGTTACATCAGTTTTAGTCTCCTTCTTGGTTCATACCTTCTCTTGTTTGATTAAGCTTTGGAACTGGAAGTTTTCAAGATAGTATCCATGTATAGGCAGTCAGCAAATGCAACATGCTACTTGCAGATTAGGCTGTTTTGCAAATTGTATAGCCTAGATTAGGCTGCCGAGTGCAGGCTATTGTTCTTAGCCAATATTCTGCTTCTAACATTGTCGCTTGTCGGTTGTGTTCCTGTCACATTAGACCACATGTGGTATGTGAAATTTTATAGATAACTGATATTTTCCTTATCTTCTAAACTTCCTCATGTAGCTTGGTTCTGCACTCTCTATCTGTGGATGCTACCAATTTTGCAATAAGTCCAGCAGTCATATGGTTGATGAAGTGGAGGTGGATGAGGAGGGAGGTACTGGCTTGTCTTCTAGACATGAAGAAAATGCAGATGTTTCTCATGCAGTGAAAAGCCCTTGTCATCGTGATGATATTCAAGTGCTTAAGATTTCTGGGTCTCTGGGCTATTGTTTCCAAATAATTTACCAGGTGATTTACCTTCAAGAATCAAAGGAAGTAATGTTTCCCTATATTCAAAATCTATAACTTCAAGAAGTTAGTTTTCCAATTATAGACAAAAATGGAAAGACAATATAATGAAAACAAAAAAATTGTTGTGGATTTGTGTATGTCTAATTTCGGTTAAAATTCAAATATTAGACACATAGACATTGTGTTGGAGGGTTAATGAAAGAAAATGATAGCAAATTTGCCATTGTTTTCAATTTTTTATGCTCCTATGTGAGCAATTTGGAAATTGTGGCATATGAACCAACTCAGGCCCAAATACATTTATTTCCATAGAAAATGCCACTCCAACCAGGATTTGAGGTATATCCAGATGTTTGCATTGAATTTAGACTGTAATAGATTGGTACTGACTACTGACCCAGTAACAAAAAAACAAACCCAAGCCATCTTGGCTCCAACTGCCTGAAAGGCTGGCCCATTCCAGGCGTTTGATTGTCCTAATCTTGCCTTAAACTGATTTCATTGAGGCAATGCCCATGATTGGCTGGTGCAAAATCAGGCCATTCCACTTATTGAGTGGGCCACCTGGAAATTATGCACAATATAAGGTTTTCATGTGTAGAACACCTATCAAATGGATTATCCTTAATTTTGAATGGGGAAATCCTTAGTTGGTGATGTGGGAACTGGGAAGGATACACTTTTTTGATGTTTCTTGCAAGTGATTCACAATGTTGGTACTATGAATTTGCAACTTTGTGGCACCATCGTTGGTAGGTCATTATCTGTCAAAATAATGCGGAAAAGATTTGGATTTTAATGGCACTGATAATTAAGCCATGTCATTCTAAAGGCATTGATATCTGAAACTACATATATTTTTTTGGTGTCTATAAACAGACTAGCGCTGGTGCTGTTGTGCTGACTGATGTTGTCTTTTGGTTCATCATTGTTCCATTTCTCAGAGACAATTATTTCAAGCTGAATTTTGTGAGTGTTGTATGCTAATAATAACTTCCGACTCTTTTCACCCTTTCTGTTGTTATTGCATCAAGATGTATGCATTGTGACTTATGAGCTCTGCAAAAAGTAAACAACTAGTGATCTATATTATTAGTTTACAGGGGTGTCTCTAAGACAATGGATGTAATTTTTGAATGTTGGTCTTGCTAATTGCAACACAAATCAACATAGCTATATGTGAAAACCATGAGCTTTTTTGTCCTTGGTTTTTTCTGGAAATGTATGCTAACTTAATAATAGTGCCATTTTTATGCTTATAATTTGGTCCCTTCCCTAGTTACATTGAGCCTACAGTAGTCCCATCCTTCATCTTCTCAGTCCTCGCTTTGTTCTGAAGAATATAAACTACTCATCATAATTCATTACGGGTGTGTTTGGCATTTGATAAAACTTTGAAAGAAAAGTTTTTAGTGTAAAACTTCTTGAAATGTGAGAAGTGATGTGATATGATAAGGGTAATGATGTGAGTAAAGATAACAAAGTTAAAATAGCTTGGGTAGTTGTATGAGTAGTTGTAGGGCAATGATTAAAAATTAAAATAGTTGTATAGAAAGATATGAAGAAATGATATAAAAATATGATAGTTACGAAGAATGAAAAATTTTAGGTTGACAGGTTTTCACGATTGCCAAACACACCCTATAATGAAAATAAATGAACACAATTCATTTACTCTATTATGCATTTTCCTTACCCTTTTTTTTTTATTGGATTCCTTACCCTTTTTGGTCTTCAAGCATTTTCCTTTTAGATTTTGAATTTTGGAGTAACAGAATCTCAGTCCCAGTTTGATTGTCTAAGTATATGCGTGTTTATTTTGTGTTGCAGTCCATGGTAGCAATGCATTCACTTAATGCTCTCTCTCTCCTCTGGGATGCTGCATTGAACAGTATGGTAAGTTGAGTTATACCCATCTCACTAAGCTAATGCTGTGGTGATTCATACACCCGTCACCATGAGAATTAATTTTGCCATTTGGAGTTCCCTGTTCCAGAAGTTCCCATGGTTCCGGATTTCCTACTTCATCTTGTGGACGACTGTATACATCATTTTCCAATGGGCTCTTCATGCTTCTGTCTCACTATGGTGAATTGCCTTTTTTTTTTCCGTTTATTTTTCGTTTATCAATTTATTCCTTGGCTCAAGGACTGATCCAATTTTTTGCATTGTAACAAACAACTTAAAGGTGGCCATACTCTTTTCTTGACTTGTCATCGTCTTATGCTCCACTATGGTAAGTTAAAGCCACAACGATATCTCCTTCTAAAATGTCATTCATTTGACTTATTGAAATGTATCATCGGTGGTAAGGTTGCTTGTAGTGTAAATTCATTGTAGTATTTATCATTATTATTATTTTTTAAATATGCAAGTTTGATTAGAATAAAATTCAAGGCCACTGAGGTTCGTATTCTTGACTTTATGAAACTTTTTAAAAATCTTGTAACTGTAGGTAATATAGATGCTAGTTAGTCGCCCAGGCCAAATGCCAGGCAAAAATTCATGCATCGAATGAGCCACAGTTTTGAAATTGAAGGGATAACTATAGGTTTGTTTAATAACCTTTGTTCATTAATTGTGGTTCACAAGGCCTCAGTTTTTGGTAGAAGACCATCTGCTGGTTGACCCCATGTAAAGCATAGCTTGTAGCTTGCAAAAATGTCCTGCCTTTTCATTGTGAGATGTTCTGGTTCCTTTTTCCTTTGCGTGTGTGTGATTAACAAACTTCTAGTGTAACGTAGATTATCTTCTTTTGGACGAGTTTTGGGACTTTCCACTTATCCCAAGTCCCAACCTAACAGACACTATGCAGATGTGGGCCATTCCTCGTTACGACCTTTGTGAGCAGGTCCTTTTGATGCTGCAGAGTTGGATCTGAAATCTTGTCATGCTGCAATCCTTTAAGTTAGCAGCGTTATATGATCTTATTTGTACACTCTAGTGACATCGTCTGTGAAACTTGGATCTGCAGGTATGTAGGGGTGGCATTGTTACTAGTTCCATGCTATTTCTTACTTCCTTTGGTTTTAAAGCTCAAACGCTGCTTGCTGTCGAGATGGTTTCCTTCCTCAAAATGAACACGTGTGCCTTCAAGCGGATGCTGGCTGCAGCCATACAGTCCTCAGCTTGTCCTCTATGTATAAGAATTGGTTATTGCCTTGTGATTAACCATCTACGCCTCAGGCCATGGTACGGAAAGTAAGCAGCACGAGGGTCAAATACGGGCACTCCATTCTGTTAATTTTTGTTGTAATCTTGGTGAGTTTCATTTCAATCAATATAAATACATGATGGTTTCCTTTTGCTTTACTATTTTCTTTATAACTTTCTTTTTGAACAATTGGATTAGATGAGAATGATAAGAGGATTTGAGATGAAAAAAGTATTATTGTGGTTTGTAAATGGGAAACGTCGGTATGATATTTGGCAAAAGTTGTATGGTAAATTGGAAAAGTAGGTGTAGCACCCGCCGCGAGCGCTACGATGGGCTCGGAATGGTTTCTCCCCGCCTTAAAAATCTGGGCCGTGCCGGATGGGTTTTCAATGCCTCCGAGACAGCAGCGTGGGCTCGATTTTCCTGCATTCACATGGAGTAAAACGTGTTAGGATTAACGGTTTTTAGGTAGTTTGACATATGGGCATTTTCTTGTGGATTTAGCAGCATAACGGCTAAGACGGGGCTTTCCGTACACGGATCAAGTCACAAATCCGGCAGCATAACGGCAGCGTATTATGCTGGAATTCGTGCACCCGCGTGCACCCGCCTTACCAGGGCGTTAACTCAAACACGCACGCAAAAATAAAGAAAAATGGAGTCGTCACTGATCTTTAAAGGGAGATCAGCCCCTGTTTTTAATGAAATAAGACACTAATCGTACAGAGTCTGCGTTCCGGCCTTCGGATTGAAGCAAATATGGTGAAATCTGCCAACCCAAGGCGGTTTACACGGCGTGAAAGGGGAAAACGAAAGATTTGAGAGAATAAGAGAGAATGGAAAGGGAAAAGTGGGAGAGAGGCGTGGAGCTCGACGAGTGGAAAAACCGGGATGCCAGGGCTATACTGCAGACTCTCGTCCTCCCCTCTGGGATGCCTCTCCAAGTGTGTTGAGGAGGGAGGGGGCACCTCCTTTTATCGATGAGAGCATGGGCCTTGGGCCACTTGAGGTGTTGGACTTGGTCCATGGGCTTGAGCTTGAGGTGAGAGAATGGGCCTTGGGCCACTTGAGATGTTGGACTTAGTCCATGGGCTTGAGCTTGAGGTGAGAGTATGGGCATTGGGCCACTTGAGATGTTGGACTTGGTCCATGGGCTTGAGCTTGGTGGATTTCTTCCATAGTGGGCTGGAACTTGGTGGGCTAGAGCTTGGCTAAGTCCGTTGTTTTGGGTGGGCCGTTGTAGAGGCCTGATGGGCTGTTTGGAGAAAAGCCTGTTTTTGAGGCTTGGTGGGCTGGATCTGGTGGGCTACGTTGTGGAGCCCGTTGGGTGGCCTGTAGGAGCTTTGCTCTTGTGGGCCGGATCTGGTTTGAAAAGCCTGCTTTGAGGCTTGGTGGAGCTTTGCTCCCGTGGGCTGAGTTTGGAAGGGCCCGCTTAGTGGTGGGCTTGGCTTGCTTGAATTTCCTTTTGCTTTGAATTTGCTTGGGCTTGGATGTTATTCCAATTTATCCATCTTTGGGCCCAAGGGTGGGGTGTCAACAGTAGGTTATTATTTTTTGGAAGAAGAAAAAGTATTTTTTAGAAATGAAAATTTTCATCCTATCCAAACTGTGAACAGATAAAAGTGTAGACTCATTCGGGGTGTCAGATTCGGTGATGGATGGGCAAAAATATCGTGCACCAGAGTCAAAGGTAAATTCTGTCAAATCTAGACATGGAGAAGTTACACTATACATGGAACGAATAAAATTTATTTGGGAAATTCCAAAAGATACCCACGAATTTTGAGCATAATTTCTCATATTCCTACGGATTTTCAAAAATTCCTTCTACAAATTTACAAATTTTCATTAATATTACTCTCATACCCATCTCCCATTGGGTCTGTCAGCAACAATTAAATGTTGGATTTTTTTAGTTTTAATGTAGAAGTGATCTTGTTAGTCCAGACTAAGTAAATGCATCACTTAGCCCACATCAAAAATCCTATTTACAACAACTTTTTTTTATTTTTTTCTTCATACACTTGTTTATCTAAGTGTATTTAATATATAAATAAAGTTTTATTATTTTTGGATATGAGTATATATTTTTTTTAGATTTTTAAAAATAAGAATATTTTAAATACATATATATATACATAGATATTTAAAATTTTCAAAAAAATAGATAAACATATTAAAAAATAGTAAAAATTGGTCTAGATATTAAATGCACTTAGATAAACAAGTACACGAAGAAAAGAGTAAAAAAAGTTATTATAAATAAATTTTTTAAGATAGACTAAGAGTGTGTTTGACAATTTACAAAAGTTGTCAAGTTAAAACTTTTCAATCTAAAACTTTTCACTCTCCATAACTGCCCTTTTTTAAATTATTTTTTACACATCTTTCTATACAACAATCCTACTTTTCAATCATTTCTACACAACTACCTATACAACTAACTTATTTATTTTAAATTTATTCTCTTTACTCCTCATCATTACCCCTACACTATCAAATCATTTTCTACTAATTTGACAACTTTTACTTAAAAAAATTTTCATCAAAAGTTTTAACTTCCCAAACCCACCCTAAGGGAGAACTTAGCCCGGGCTAACCGGACCACTCTTCTCTTTGAAATGGCAAGAGTCTGAGTATCCGCCCTCCAGCACTGGCCGTTTTCGATTTTCTGTGGTCGCCCCTACTCCCCCATCAAAAAATCACTGTGTCGTATTCTTCTTAATCTACAACAACCGTTCGATTGAAGCTCCATGGAAGGCCGGCCATAAAGAATCGCAGCTTCTCCTTCATCAGCAACGCAGCAAAATCGAAGCAACTTCGCCAGGCGATAGGCAAAATTCATGGCAGAAGGTTGCTGCGGGAGCGAGAAAAGGGGCATCGGCCTGGATCTACTGAGATGGGAGACGTCAATCAGTAGGTGGACTTGAAGAAGATAACTATGTCGATTGGTGGCATATTGATTTCATGGATGTCGGTTTCTGCTAGAGTAGATCAACCCGCGAGAAGGGAGATGTATGTGTTTGAGAGGTGATCGGTTTCTGAGACAGCGAGAATTCATGGAGTGCGACGATTTTTGGCGATTGTTGGCTGTGTTGGAGAGCTGATAATGTTATATTGCTTAATTTGAGAAGCAGCTGGTTGGTTGGCTACTCCCGGTCCTAGATTTTGACGGGAAAAAGGGCGGTGGAATTTTGCTACAAATCAATGTCGGAGAAGATGGGGCTGCCGAATTTTGGTTCATCGGATCTAAAATGGATGTGGCTGTAATTGCTATAATTGATTGATTATATCTAGGGACAAGAAATTAGCAATTCTGTAATTGATATAATTGGTTTGATTTGGGGACAAGCTTTTTCGTCGAAGAGAGAATGAAGGCGTGTGACTGGGATGCTTCAATCGAAAGTACACAAGGTGATCGGTGAAGATTGTTCATCAGTTGCAAACTTGCAATCAAAGGTCACTGGCAGTTAGTGAATTTTATTGGCAACAGTCGGCGTTGGGGGAATTTTTTTATCTGGGATGATTTAGGAGTAAACTATTGTAGTCAACGAAAGTTACATTGGGAGACAACCGGAGAAGAACGATGCTTACGCGAAAATTGGAGCTAGATGGGGTAAATCGGTCATTTCCGCTAGGTGGTAACTACTACACTTGCTGCTGCCAGTAATGGCATGTGTATAAGAGGGACTTTTGTGGAAAATTTATGAATATGGGAGCAATTTTTTAAAGATTATGGGTATATAAGGAATTGTTCTCAAGATTCAGGGGTATAGTTAAGAATTTCCCAATTTATTTATGGCTATAATATGTGTTCCTTGTAGTGTGATTTCTCAAAATTACATCAAAATGTATGAAATGTGCTTCCAGTTACAAATTTTTTAGGTGCTGATTTTAGGTCAGTGAAGTGTAGTTTTCAACTTAAATCTATTTTACCTGTAGTTCAGGGGGTCGCATCTCAGTACTGAATTTTCTTCCGCTACGGCCACATAACATTTTTTTTACCATAAGGGGATGAAGAAGGCTTGGAAAGAGCCCAATCTCCATCAGAAGTCTGTCTTTGGGGAACACCAACAGCTGAGCTCTTGTGTCTTCTAGTTTGGTTGGGCATGAGTGGTTGCATTGGCAGTTTGGCACTTGGCAGTACTGACCACAGCCCGGAATTTTAAAAGTAAAATCAATGATATATAATAAATATTAATATCGTAAATATATACGTGAATATTATGGCTAAGTGATTTAGATAATATAATTGTTAAGGACGAGTAAGATAGATATATAATTGTTTACATCAATTAATTATTTTTATATTTAAATACAGTTTACAAGATAAAATAAAAATGAAGATACCAATGAGACGCACAATATCTAGTTATGCACAACACAATATCCTTTACAATTTTTAGAATTTGAGACTGATATAGATTGAAAATAATTATCGGAATGTCCAACTGACTCAAAAGGGTAAAAAAAAAAAAATGTTACCGAACACACCGTTTACAAATCCAACTTGATATACATATATAATATTATTCTAATAACTTGAAATGTGTTCGGATAGCCATGTAAAAGCCGAGATGTGATCTCTTGCTCCCGGGTGCATACACCTATTTTTTTATTTTATTTTTTATTTTTTTCATAAACTTGTGAGCCCAAGTGTATTGAACATATATATAAATTTTTACTATTTTTGGAGATTTTTATATATTTATTTTTTATTTTTGAAAATCAGTGGCATTTTAGGTAATTTAAAATATCTAAAATACTCCAAAAATGGTAAAAATTTATACACATGTTAAATACAACTATATTAACACTTTAATAGAAAATTTTTAAAATAAAAAATAAAAAAAATAAGCGTGTGCACCCGAAGCAGTCTGAGATTGCATCCCCGTAAAAGCCTTGTGGACCTGGGATGGAGTTCTATACTTATTTCTGTGAAGAACTGAAGATCACATTGCCTTCAGATGACCGTTGCTCTCTTGGGTGCCCTTGCTTTTCCTTGAAATTACATCACTGCCATCTCCTTCGTAATTTTGTGTGCGGCTGGTTACTGAGTAGTCGGCTGCTATTCATCTTCGGAACTTCGGGGATATGGAGACTAGACAAAGAACGCTGATTTCGTTCCTCCTGTAGGCTAGTGCAACACCTGAGTTTTGCTGCTTCGCCTACAAATCCGATCAAGGCCCTCTAGTAAGTCTTAAGAGCAAATGTATTCTTTATTCTAACCTCGAATCTGAAAACAACCTTGCAAACCCTAGGATTCGTAGCCTTTCGGTAAGTCCGTACCTTTTCCCCCTTCATTTCTCCCTTTTTTTCTTCTTTTCTCCAGTATTTTTTGATGATCGGAGACTCATTTATGTTCGATTCTTTTTGCAATTTGCAAATGTTCTGGAAGAAAGAGAATTTCCGCTTCTCGACAAGCAGAGTAAGGTTGAAGTGGGCAAGATGCTGCCCTCGCGAATGGCGTCCGTAGTAGCCTGGTTTTCTCGGTGGTGAATGCATGTTAAGATCCCCGGATTACGATCTGGCGGCCGACGACACATCAGAATGCGGGAGCAGTAGAGGAATTGAGTTCTCACAGGGGAGGTTGCGGAAGCTCTTTTGAATTAGAAGATAAAAGAAAAGAATCCATTGAATCACGAGGTGCGTTCTTTCCTCTTGGTTTTAATTACTCAGTTTCTATTCATCCTACCAAGGGCTCCTGGAATCGAAAGATGATGATGGAAGCTGCTGAAACATGTGCGGGTGGAAAGCGAGAACAATCAGTCTATTGAATAGATTAGATCTTCAGATGTCATACTTATGGCATGCAAGGGTATGCGTGATGCATTTTAACTCGAAACAGTTTTTCATAACAGGAGCATGTGCCCTAGACTCAGTGACTTAGCGGATGTTTTATTCTATAATCCTCATTGTTATTATTATTTTTCTTCAGGGTCGTTGCCGTGGGCAGAACTACATGGAGCTTTCACTGACTTACTAGCTTATTCTTGCCTAGTCTTGCAAGATCAACAGGGAAGAGAAGACAAGAGACTATATATTCCCTCTTAAAGGGTTATTATTCCATATAGCCAAACACTATCTTATTCAAGGGTTCAAAAAGACTCTGTCTTCTTGTGTACATAATTGGACATGGTTTGCAGAACTTCACGCAGATGAGTTGTTTTATGTCCGTACTGCTCCTCGTGGAGTAGATCCTGCATCCACCTGATGAAATGAATTTGTTCGTATGCAGTAATAATAGTTGCATAGTAGAATCCAGATAGATTCTAGAATGCAGGTCAGATGTGTCTGAACTCTAGTCCAGTCTATGGTTAACTTGCAAAGTACAAATTATAAAGTAAGAAGAGTTTTGAGTCTTTCCATCTGCCTAACAATAATATAGCCAAGACATGGACATCCAGATCCATATGGCGTAAGGTGACTCTGCTTTAAACTGGGGTTCAAGTCCTGACTGAAATCTTAGTTGGTTATTTTCTGTATGTGCATGTTTTTGTCTAGTCTTGCAGTGGGCCTTTTGACTATTCAATTCTGGTCTTGGAACAATATTAAACCTACATGCTGCGGTGAATTGGATGGTTTGTGCAGTAGTGCAAATAGCATTCACTTGGGGGATAGATTTGGATCCAGATAGAAATTGCATGCAACTAAAAGTGTAAAGAAATTTACGGCCCCTTGATACAAATTAATGATTAAGTCTCTGTTGTAAATATCAAATTATATTTCCTGGATCTTTTTTATGCTTGTGGGGTGTGTTCAGGAACAGGTGAAAGTCAAAAAAAATTTACCTCTCTTTACGACACATTTTTACATCTTTTAATATGATTTGATATCTTAAGCACCCTACTTTTGCTATTATTACTTCTACACTGCAATCCTTTTTTTTCACATCATTTCATACAATTACAACTATTTGTTTTAATTTTATTCCATTTCTCCAAATTATTACTCCTATTATATCATATTGTACTTTTATTTTTTAAAATTTTTCCTATGTCCACTTTCCGGCTTTTGCATTTACATCATCCAAGATGGATCCTTATTTTGCGGTCTTACATTCCTTTCTTTAGGTGTAGAAATTTTGAATTTCAATGATGAATTAATCAACCTTAAGTTTTACTTTGCTATTATGAGAATAATCTTCGTAAAGTCGGACAATCTAATCACTTCATTAGTTGTTTCTTCCTCTATAGTTTTTCAATGTATTTGTTTCTTTCAACACAACTTTTGTAATGTTGAAATGTTGAATAGTTTCTTCAAAGATAACAATAGAATTTTTCTTATGCTTATGAATGAACTTTTCATTATGGAAATCTTCAATAATCTCAGCTTAATCATTAGAAACCCTTTCTTCTGCCATCAGATTGACTTGAATTGCTTGCTTTTCCAGCTCAAATAATGGATTATTTGATGTAGAAATTTTAATAACCAACTCTTTAGGTTCTTGAAGGGGCAATTGATTGTGTTATCATGTGCAAGAGAAGTTTTGTGACTTTGATTTCCCCGCAATGAAACATGTTTTTCATTGTATTGTTTAAAATTACTTCCTAATGTTTGTTTGGAATGTCTTTCAAATACATCAAAATTTTGATTCATAGCTGCACTCAACTCAATTATAGAAGTTACCTTGTTTGGATAGTTTAGTAGGAGAAGATGAAGTTGATCATTGCAAGCTGAAAATTGATCACTATCATTAAAGGAAGTTGTGTTATTTCAAGAGGGACCATTTGTACAACCCTAAGCTTTAGTCTTTTGTATTTGTTGCTTGTTTTTCTATACTCTGTCATTTGATGTACTGTATTCCAGTTTTTCGAATTTTGTACTCGTCAATTTTGACTTAAATTATAATTTAAACATTAGCAATAGCCTTCAACTTATTGGAAAGCAGACATCTTTATCTCACTTTTAACTTTCTACTCATGATTTTCTTAAGCTTATTCTTCTATGCTTTGGTTATTTTGTTGCAACTTATGAAATATTTTGATAACATATTTATATTCTCTTTGCGAAGAAAATCTTTATTTCAGAATTGCTTTCAATTTTTAATAATTATGAATAACATGAAATCTCAAATTGTCATTAGTGCCCGAACTTGTCTTTTAACTTGAATGTTGCAAATTTGTGTCTTTTCATTTTTACTTATGTGATATCGTGCAAGATAATAATCAGTATATTTTGCCTAGTCTTGAAATACCTTAATAGTTTCACTAGTGTAGAAATGTCATTGGTTTGAAATAGGATTTTCCCATCTCTCTTCTTGGTAAGATGATCATTATTAGAATATTTTGCATTTTAATAACTTGAGGGTTGATGAGCATAAAAATATCCAATGGAAAGCATTGGATGAATATTAAGAAGATCTTCTTATTAATTCTGCTGAAATGTTTTTGTTTTGTAAGTCAGTATTTTCTTAATTTTTTTAAAATGGATATTTTAACTTACTTTGTTGTTTGTTTTGTAAAAGAGAGAGGTTGTTTTCTTCTATGTTTAAGCAATTTTTGTAAAAAATAATTCTATTTAAAAAATTGTTTTGCAATTTATCAAAAAGATTGCTTTATTTTTTGCAAATAGATCTTTATTCTGATATTTTGATTTTTTTTTTTAAAAAACAACTCCATCTAATTTTGTTGTTAACATAAGGGTATTTTAAATACATCTATATTAACAAATTTATAGAGAAAAAAGTATATAAAAAAAAGTGTTTTAACTAAGTTTTTTTTAGGTAGACTAAGTAAAACATTTATTTAATTCAGGCTAAAAGGATCATTTCTCTTATTAAAAATTCCAGTCTCCGTATCACCTTTCACAGCTTTTGAAATGTGTGAAAATAACTGTTTGTGTACGCTTGCGCGTGCGCGTGCGTGTGTATTACACACAACCACACACAAGTTATGATTCAAAACTGCTGATTGTCGCGGGTCCTAGTCCAAAACATATAGGGGTACACTTATTTTCATAAGATTTTAAAAATTGTTTTCATATTTTTTTGAAAAAAGCTAATTTCAAACAACTATTTCTATATATATATAAAAAATCGTTCTACTCTGTCAATGTTTTTTTAACATCATATTTTCAACAGTGCCTCTACTTATAAACTTTGTTTGCAAAAAAGAGTACTAGCAGTGGTAGAAGTTTGAATTTTCAAGTCAAAATTTGACTTGTTGAAGTAGACCCACCTATGAGCAAGATAAATGGTATACCATCTGAAGATACTATTACGTGTAAGTGGGCTACGATATCTTGTCAAAATTGATGATGAAGGCAATTTTTGCAAACAAGGTTCATAAATAGTTATGGATAAAATTTTAAATTAGAAAGGAGATCTTCTTAATTTTATTCTAATTCTTTCTATAGATATTTATGGCTATTGTTTCTCAAGTTGTTTAAGTAAAAAAAAAAAAATTTTAATTTTGATTATCTGACTACCAGAGAGAGAGATGGGGATATTTAATTTCATGCTAATGATGTTCCTAGTGAGTTAAACTATGGAGCTTTTCAAAATAAGGTGAGATTTATTGAGTATTATTTTACATATTATCATATGAGTAAGAGATGAAAAGATATAGTTAGCAGCGTTTATGTTAAGAAATGAGTTGACGAATTTCTAACATTCAAATCTGAGATTTTATGGTTCAAATTGGCCCATATTTGAAAGCAATTTTAAACTAAGGTTCTCTGTCTAGAGGGTGTGAATATACTATCAAAATATTTTGTTTGTTACAATAAAGTAATTTAAGTGTTGAGGAATATACTGAAAAATATGATGCGTGGAAAGCTAAAAGTGATGTAAAGATATCTTTGTTGCAATGAAGTTAAAGTTATTGTTAATGTTTATATTATAATTAAAAGCCAAAGTTGACGAGTATATAATTGAGAGACCTGAATAAGATGTATCAAATGATAAAAAGGGTAGAGAAAAAATAAATGACAAAATATAAAAGACTTGAAGCTTATAGGTATGCTTATCATTCTTCTTCAAATAATATTTCTTCCTTTCGGTATTGTTGATCAATTTTAGGATTCTAGTGATTGACTTAAGCTTCTCTTATCTAATTATCATCCTTAGGGATTTTTTTGTAATGAGGTTTGAGTGATGAATAAATCAAAGATTTGGTATATTTGAAAAGCATTTCGATTAAAAAAAAAAGGAAGTAATTTTCCGTAGTGCAATGAGTAACGATGTTTTATTTGGGCAAAACGAAGTCTCATTCACCGAACTTTTCTTGCAGTCGGCAACAATCAATTGTGCATCCATGAACGTAAAGAGTTGGGTTTTGAAAATTCTATATCAGATAATTCCTTGCAGAAATAGAAGAGAAAGCAATAAAAGTTGATTGGATTGCTGAAGGAAAAAATGTAATGATCAAAATGAGATATTATTGATGACTTCCAAAATAAAAGGTCCATTTATAAGTATTGGTAGAATTCTGTTATCCTGGGCGAAAGATTATTCGATATTTTCAATATTATAAAAGATGAGATGTGAAAAACAAATATATTACAAAGACTATAGATCACGAAGTTGTTGATGAAGTGATTAGTTATTTGATTTTATGAAGACCATTCATGGAACATCGAGGAAGAAGTCAAGGTTGATTTGATTCATTATTTAAATTCGAGCGTCTGCATCTCTAAAAAAGAAGTGCTCGTGACCACAAAATAGAAGTACGAAAGCAGATCAAAGAAACCTTATTTGATTATTTAGCATAAAGGATTACATTATTAGTCTGTGCTAAAATGAAGGGAGACGAAATACAAAACTGGATACGATGAACGTGTGTAATGAAATGTTCAGTAGCTTATTGACTCCCGCTATTAAAAAGCGATAGTAACAAGAGAAGAAAAATAATAGGTCGACAACTCAAAATTTCTTAGTAATAAGAAAGCCAGCAATTCCAACCACCTTAGCATTGGATGGGACTTGGGAGTATGCCACGAAAATTTCAACATCGAACCAAAGTTATCACCCCAGATGATATGTATTTAGACAGAACAAAATTTTCATCTTGGTTATGGTTTGCGATTGGGACATACAAACATCCATGAATTGTGCAAATATTGCTTATAACACAGCAGTTTGAATCGGCAAATATCAAGGCTCTCATCCATATAGCTCATAGGCCAAGTACTTTGAAGACCAATTTCTTCCCTCTATCATGCCAGGAAACAGTGGATTTTTCACGGATAAAATCCACCATAAGCATGGTATCTAAAATGAGTCTCCATGGCTAATTCACTCGCGCAAAAAAGATGCCGTAATCGAGAAGATAAACTGTATATGGCCAACATGTTAACCATTCCTTCTTTAGTAACAGTTCTACAGGCATTCGTGCTTCTATAGCCTTTCTGGAAACATGTTGCTTTTCTAATGATTCGAACTCATTTCAGCCAGCAATCAGATACACGTAATTAGTTGGCAAATCAGGGAATGATAACGAGTTCCTGTTGCGACCTGTTATCCCAAAGCGAAATAGCTTTAAACAACAGAGTTTATGATTCAGTAAGCACTTGTAGTATGCTCCTGTCTTGTTATAAAGAAAGAAGTTCAATTCAACCTGCTTTCTAAGAACCAAATGCATGGTGGGAGCGACAAAATGTAAAGAACATTCAGATTAGGGAAAGAGACTCCGAGTTCTATCCAAGAAAATAAATGAACCAACACAAGATTGCATGCATGGACTTGGTTCGCAAAGATCAGCTCATGCTAGCTCTATCCAAGAACATAAATGAACCAAATAGAACAGAACACCGCAAAACAAAAATAAATTAATTAATTAAACTACGAGATGTGCTGTTGAAGTTTCATTGGGTATGAAATTTGGATTCTGATACTATGCTCCTGGGAGCATTGAGGTGCGTATACCTTTTTTTTTATTATTTTCTTTTAAAATTTTTTCATGAACTTGTTAACCTAAATGTATTTATTTTTAGATATTTATTTCGGATTTTTAAAATTTTAAAATAAATATCTAAAAATCTTCAAAAATGGTAAAAATTTATACACACGTTAAATACACATAGATTAACACTATTGTAAAATATTTTTTTAAAAAAAATAAAAAAATAGGTGTATGCTCTTGGGAGCATGCAACACTGCATGCTCCTGAGAGCATACGATGGAGGTCCATGAAATTTATCCAATGGTTTTGGTAACCCCCTCAAACAGATCCAAGAGAGGATCAACCAAATCTTCAGATGAGTGCCTTTCCAAGGATGAGTGATATGCAAGTTGGAGTTTTGATGAGATAGAAATCCTTAGATGATCACGAAGACGAGCATTCTAAATTAACCACATCCCCTAGCTCCTGTAAATCTCTTAAAAGACAATTAACACCGAGGGTCCTCTCCTTTAGGGCCTTGGAAACTGAACCTGACCCAGGATTCCAAATCCCCTCGTTGCTCAACAAAGAAAGAACTGGACCTGGGGTACAAGAAAAGATGATTCACTGCACTGATAAGTAGACCCGCAACCACAGCTTCACTTGTGTTACGCACACGTCTATCGAGCACAGTCACAGCTAGCGCTAGTGAAACAACTTCGTGGTTTTGAGATATTGAGGAAATATTTCTTCGGTTATGATTCAAAACAGCCACTAATTTAGAATCATAATTTACCCAACAACCTTTCGTTTTTTACATTATTACAAAGATTAAATCAAAATCCAATCCATCTAAGCTACCGTTATTTTAGCAGGAATGCATAATATTATATTAGTTAGAGATTTTTATAATTATTAAATAATTTTAAAGGTGATATATTTACTATAACGCGATTACCCAAACCTCCAACATAGTAATTTTCGGATTATAATTTAACATTTTAATGTAAGTATAATAAGTGATTTAGATATTAATATATTAAAATTACGAAAACATCTAGTTTGTTGGTTATGACTAATGGTTCAAAACAACACATTGATTTCAATCATAATCCATATTTCTTTATAGTTGCGACTTATTTCTGTGGGTATAATTTTCTATTTGTATTGAGTTGAAATATAAGGGTTGGTATATCTATTGAATAAATTGTCAACAAAAAGTTTGCTAGGTGAGTACAACTTTTTCTACCAATTTTTATTAATATTATTTCTAAATTAGTTGTATAATATTACATCTTATCTTATACTACAAAGAAGCCTAGTAATCCACATGGGAGATGATAATAAACTCTTTTTATTCACACCGAGTGCAACACATTTAGGGGTGCAACTCGAATTCGCCTCGACCCTAACCCTAACCCTATTTTTGAAATTTGGGCTAAGGTTGAGTTTCGGGCTAGAATTCGGGTTGAAATTATTCTACATATTTGTTATTTATATTATACATGTTCGACTTTAAATCTATTATTAAAAAAATCAAAATCGATATTTTTCTATTTTCAAGCAAAAATTCAAGAGTTTTTAAGAATGTAAAAAAGAAAATTTTCATTTAAACATTCTCTTTATATTAAGTAGACTAATAGTCATTTCTCAAAAAAAAAAAGAGCAGACTAGTAGCCTATTTTAGAAAATGAAAATATATATTATTTTCCTATTATGCAATTAATATTAATATCATAAACATATACATAAACATTAATATCTAATTATAAGAAAAATCTTATAATGTCAATCATAATAAAAATATTTAACAATCATAGTATTAAGTCAAATAAATTATAACAAATTTATTTCAAGTAGAATAAACATCTAACTACTAATATCATATTGAAACGACCAAACGATAACATCTTATATAAGTAGTTAAGTTAAAACACTAAATAAATCATCTCAAGTTCTAAAAATAGTTTTTATTTTTTTGTTTTGAAACTACCACTAAACTGAACTCTTTTTCCTAAAAGAAAATATAAAAAATATTATATTATATAATTGAACTTAAGGAGGAATAATATTTATATGCGATATAAAATAAACATAATATATATGACGGGAATGGAATTAGATTTACATAGAGTAAAAAATAAGTATAAATATATGTGTTATATATAATTCAGGTTCGGGTTTAGATCAATTTAGGTTCAAATTCTTTTCAATTCGGGTTCAGATTGAGCCTGTAAAATTGAGCTAAGGTTCTATAGTGAGCAGTTTTAACCCTATTTCAATTTGGGTTCGGCTTGAGCCTGGCCTAAATTGCACCCTTAAACACACTCCACCTAGATAGACATAAAAGAGACAATAAACTCCTGAATACTAGTCAACTCATGGGCGGTTTGTACTCATGACGACAGGCACTCTTGCCACGTCTATATATCTAGCTTATTTGGTTGTACCAAGTTTGGCATCCTGTAAATGGACACCTCTAATGACCGCTCTTTGAAACAATATATTAATAGATATAGCAAATTTCACCTGCATAAGAAGTAGGATTTGAAATATATATATATACATTGAGGGTGTGTTTGTTTGGGGCCAAAATATATCAACTAAAATTTTTCAACCCAAAACTTTTCACTCTCCATAACTACTCTATTTTTTAATTATTTTTTCACATTTTTCTATTCAAACTATCCTACTTTTCAATCATTTCTACACAACTATCCATACAACTAACCTATCTATTTTAACTTTATTCTCTTTACTCATCATCATTACCCTTATTATATCACATCATTTTCTATCAATTTGACAACTTCTACTTCCAAAACTTTTCATCAAAAGTTTTACCTCTAACCAAACACACTCTTAATCGAAACCGGTAGGTTTCGCCTGAATTCAAATTGTGTTAGTACAAATTGAAACTTGTGCTTGAAAAGTCTACTTTTTCCTATACTGTTTATATTGTACTCTAAAAATAAGCTGCTAAGGCAAAAGGATGAGAAACTCACTCCATTAATTGTTTTTGAAATTATTTATTTGGCCAGGGATCCGAATTTTATCAAAATCAAATAGGTGCATGAATCTCATTTGAAAATATATGAAACTACCCTAACAAAATTATCTGATCTATATATCAATTTCAATTAATGTTAATGAAAAATAAATGATTTTAAATAATGCAAATGGTTTAATTTTAGTTTTAACAGTGGAACCCATCTGAGAGATTCCCAAAAAATTGTGAGAAAATGGTTTTTTTTTTTTTTTTTAGGTAGAACACGGGTTCCTTTGAAGTGCGCCACATACTTAAAATCGGATTTCAATTTAATGATGTCGAAATATTTTAGCGGTTCGTTTCGTTTCTTTATCTAACCAAAAATGATCACGTTACTATTGTCTAAATAGTTCCAAAAGGAACTTGTTTCTTGGGAGTTCGTATAAGATTCAAAAGTAATTGGAAATTTGGAATTACGCTTCGTTAGCGACAACAGCCCCTGCTCTCATAGTCTCACGAAGGGATTCATCGAGGGATTGCTTTTCCAGGTCCAACAAATTAACAGATCACCCCACGTCAATGAATGGGTGTAGGAGAAAAGCTGATTGCGAGAAACGAGTGCGGCCCTGAAAAGGCTGGAAACCGTTTTGCTAGAGGCGAACAAAGTGGGGAGGGGGCCTCCCATCGTTCTGGAAATCAAATAGAAAATCAAGGGAAAAGCCTTACCTTCCCGTGTGAGCAGAAGCAAAGGGAGAGACGGCACCCATGGCCGGCCATCGATCCTCGACGCTACTACTTTCTGCATCGTCGTTAGTGTTTGTGGTGGCGGTGATGCTCCTCTCCACCGCCAACGTTGTGGCGGAGGCAGCTGGCACCGGCCAGTGGAGCCCGAGCCCCAGCCCAAACACACAGGCATTGGCCATATGCCAGCGCACCGACCACCCATCCCTCTGCGAGACCTACGCCATACCTGCCAAGTGGCGGCGCGTCACCGTCGCCGCCATGACCAGGCGATCCATTATAAGCGCGATCATAAAGACGAAGCAGGCGGATGCGACGGCGAAGAAGCTCCTGGCGAGTGCTCCTGAGGCCAAAGACGGGATGAGGAAGGCGAACCTGAATTGGTGTGGCCAAACATACAGAGACGCGGTGCACAACCTGGTGATGTCCGTCAAGTACGACCTCAAGGACAAGACGCAGTTGAACATCAACCTGTCGACGGCGGTGTCGGACTACATAGCGTGCAGTGATGCGTTTGCGGAGACGCCCGGGGGATGGGCTCCGTTGCAGGCCACCAATGCTCTGTTGAATAAGCTTGTGAGCAATAGCCTGGCATTAGCTGAAATGGATAAATAGTGAGGAGATGCTGGTGGTGCCGCAGCAAGAAAATAATAAAATACAGACAGAGAGACAAGGGGAGGAGAGGACTGGTACCTCCTCCTGCTGCTGCTGCTGCTGCCGCCGAAACTGGGGCCTGCCTTCTTTTTGCTGCTTTGTTTGCCTCTGGCTCGCTCTGCTTCTGAATATATGATACACATAAGGATCCTCTTCTTTTGTTTTCGTGATAAAATTTGTAAGATGGGTAATGAGATAAAAGAAGAACAATGATTACGAGATCAGCTTTTTTTTTTTTTGGGGGTGCCGAAACCCAAGCCCATCATCATCGACGTGCATGGGATAGTTGGGAAAACTTCCGACTCACTCACTGATATCTAAACCTAAGTTTATCCATGGAAATTTCAGCCCAATTTTCTTCAGAAGAAGGGTTGACTTCTATCATAATTTTCCATACCTCTCGAGCCAGCAAGTTAAGTGATTGGTTCAAATTTTCCAAAAAAATGGACCTGCCCATGTACGGGTGTTAGTGCACTGCCAGAGCGCGAAAACACCGCAGCCGGGCTCCCAATGTACGAGCAGTGGCCGGCGACCACCCAACCGCCGATCAGACCCGACCATGCAACGACGTTCGGACCTAATTAACATCGCGTTAAATCTCACCTGTACAGGAAGTAGAACATTTGAAAAATCTCCTTAAAATTTCTGCATTGCTTCTAGTTAAATTAACATGTTAGCATGTAATCTCTTTAAACGTCTACTTAACGTAAATGGGTTGGAAAAAGTTATTTTTTGAAATTATAAAAATATAAATTCAAATTTGATAAGTTTTAGCATATAAGGTGTGTTTGATAATGAATAAAACTTGTGATGAAAAGTTTTGGAGTATAAAAGTTGTCAAATGATGTGATATGATATGGGTACTGATGAGTAGTAAAGAAGATAAAGTTAAAAGAAATAGGTTAGTTGTGTTGATAGTTGTGTTGAAATAATTGAAAAATAGGATGATTGTATAGGAAAATGTGAAAAAATAATTAAAAATATAATATTTGTAGAGAGTGAAAAGTTTTAGATTGAAAAATTTTAATTTGACATTTTCAATCAATTGTCAAATACACCCAAACTAAATACATGAGAACTCTGGTGCCGCTGGAAACTATGTTTGCTTCATGCTTTCTTCTTAGGCTAAGTCTATCGTTAGTGTTGGTCAGTTAAAGAGTAATAGACTAGTAGATGACCAGCTGATCTAAGTTGCAAGCAGAAACTTGCTTTATTTTAAAATGGCACGTGATTATTTGCATCTGGTCACAATTTAAAATGACTAAAATGCTTCTGAGCTTAAAAGTCCAAAACTTGGTAAATTTTATTTTATAGATTAGATATACCTACATTAATATTTTTTTATTAAAAATTGCAAAAAAAATAAAATAAAATTTTGGATTGGTCTGACATGTAATCTTAAAAGTTGGGTACATGGCAGTCCAAATGTACTGCAAATGAGAATGACATTACGTGTACAGAAAATGCATGTCAACATTGGAAAGAGGTTATTGGCTTAAGTGAGGTGTTGGAATGAGAGCTTGATACTTTCTTAAATATCATGAGCCACGAACATAATGCATTCTGGGAAAATATATGGAAAGGAAAAGCAATCCTCCTGATCGTATCCAATGGTCATTAGTTGTGGTCAACGGGGAAGCCATATTGAGGTGAGGGGGGGCAATTACCCACCCTTAATTTTAAAAAATTCAAATAGCTTTCTTAAAATTTTTAAAAAACATTTAAAATTATAATTCACTTTTATATGGTTGCTCCCTCAAATAATATTTATGCACTCTTCATGTGAGATTTGTACTTCCTCATCAAAGGTCCGCTGCTGGCTGCAATCTTTAAAGAATCATCATCTCTTATTAATGATTCTAGTTGTTTGTCATTTATTTCACAGGTGAATCTGCTGCAATAAAATTTTGCTAAAGACTTGGAAATGAGTGTCGGCTTTAAATTTTGGGTACCAACGGAGTCAAAGAGTATTCCAAGGAATGCAAGATAAAGATTTATCATTAAGATGCCATTTTTTCAATTGTCAATACGATCTTTTACCTTTTTAATACAATTTTTTCCATTCGCAGTACACCTTATTATAGTCTCCTCTGATTTCTCCATCCCATTCAAGCTCCTTAATCCTTCCCAACTGTTTTTTTTTTTTTTTTTTTTTTTTTTTTTAAATACATTGATCCGAATCTTGTGGTGTCTCACCACCTTTTTTTAAATACACAGGTCTTGAAGGTAGATTCCATTCCGTTCGCTTGCTTTTCTCTACTGTCAAGGTAAGTATCAGAAAATTTTCCAGTCGTAGTTGTTTGTGCGTAGTCACGACTCACGACCGGGTGTATAGACGTCTTTGAGTACGTGTTCCATGTAATTATTGAAACTTCAGGTCTTCACACGGGGTTCAATCGTATGCACCGGATGTACTATACTTATTTTTTTTAATTTTTTTTGAAATTTTTTTCATGAAGCTGTTAATCTATGTGTATTTAACATATGTATCAATTTTTACCATTTTTGGAGATTTTTAGATTTTTTTTTTAGATCTTTTAAAATCTACCGATTTTAAAAATCTAAAAAAAAATATCTAAAAAATTCCAAAATTGATAAAAATTTATACATATGTTAAATATACTTATATTAACCATTGTGTAAAAAAAATTTCAAAAAAGAATAAAAAAAATGGTTATATGACTCAATGCACCCAGGTGCATACAACTGCAGCCCCTTCATACGTGTTGTCTCGGTTACACGTCCGCTGCATGTATCCTTTTGCGCAGTTTTTCTTGTCTGTCTCAAATGCTTTTGAAGAGAGAGAGAGAGAGAGAGAGAGAGAGAATCCTCTCACTTTCAGCGTTCTGTTTTGCTTAAAGCAAAGAACCGATCCATACAGAGAAAGAGATTCTTCTCTCGCTTTCAAAGCATTCTGGTTTTTACAGGCCAAACAACCAGGTATGACATCTTCATTCTGGCAACAGTTGTTACCATTTGTAAGTGTAATTTGTTTCACCCCTTGCCTTGTTTAAAACTCCATCGTGGAATTTTCAACGAGGGGATGTTGGTGTATTGTCCTTAGATTAAACAGTTGGTTTTTCAGTTGGCTTGTTGAAGTTTTGTTCTCCTAATCTTTTGAATTTTGTTTGTTATCCTTTTCATATTTTTGGGAAGGCCTGGGTGAGTTAATTTGTTAGCCGATGATGATTTTATGCTTTCAATTCACTTTCTTCATTTCTAGGGGGTGTTTAATTTAATTCAATGTTCATGACTTGGTCCTCTCGCATAGTTTCTTGGATTGAGCAGTGTTCTGTTTCTGTTTCTGTTTTAAACTTGTTGGGGATTAAATAGTCATTTTTCCCCAGTATTAACCAAGTTCTTTAGTGGGGGCAAAATAATGATTCTTCATGACTTGAATTTCAGGTTCTTCAGAGCATTTCTTTTAACCAGTTGAGAGTGAATCATGGCTGATGATACAAACACCTTGCAGTATTGGTTGAATTGGAGAGCTTTTACGTGTGAAATACTTGTGTTGTTGGTAATGTTGGCTTCATTGCTATTGATATGGAGATATGAAAAACCAGCTTCCGCAAGGCACAATCAAGAGATACAACGGGAAAAAGCTTGTACTGTCTACGCTGATGCATCATGGAGGCCTTGTCTGAAACAGATACATCCCGTTTGGCTACTAGCTTTCCGCATTTTTGCGTTTTCTATATTCTGGGCAATGTTCATTATCAGCCTTTGTCTAGGTGCCACAGTATTCTACTTCTATACTGAGTAAGTTGTACTTCTTCACTCTTCATGTGCTGGGTCTTAGCTTCCTAAAGGTTCCATATTGTTAGCTTTCTTGACTATTGTTCTCTGTAGCGTTCAACAACAACAAAAAAAAAAAAAAAAAACTACTGTTCTGTGTAAGTAGCAAGATACTCTAGAGGTTGAGTCTTGAAAAAGGAATTGAAAGGGTGAGTTCCTATCCAAGGATAACATGACTAATGTAGGGAATGTTGGCAGGTGGACGTTGATCATTGTCACTATCTACTTTGGGGTATGTTCTGTGACTTTAAGGAGTTTCTTTCAAATGTCTTTGTGCGTTTATAGCTTCATTGGATTGACTAATAACCTTTCCAGCCTTCTCATATGAGTAGATTGTAAACTCCCACGTTGTTTTGTATGTATCACAATGAGTATCATGTGGTTAGCCGTAGAGGCTTTGTACTTGATTTGCATGTGTTGAATGAAACTGCCTATTCATGTATCTCGAGGCCTAAGATTGATGTGAGCATATTTCTTTTGTGTGTGATTGGACTAGTAGATGGTGTGAGTTTGCATTGATTGCACATATATGTAACTTTGGCCTTAATTGTGAAATTTGAGGACACAGTTTAAGTAGTGATTTTGAGCAAATGTATACATATTACCTATATGGATGACTCAACATTATTATTGAATGTATAAGAATGTGTGTGATGTTAGTTTAGGCGTTGGATATAGTTGGAATAGAACTAGCAAATAGAATTATCTTAGAAATGCTTTAAGTGAAAAATTGAACTGAGTAGGTGACTTTTGGCGTTTGGCTTGAAGTGAAGTGGTGAATGATATGGATATGTCACATTCCATATGAATGATTCGTGGCGATTGATTTAGAAGGATTGTAAAGTGTTGGATGTAGTTCAGACTATTGAGACCAAGTACAGA
The DNA here is from genome assembly GCA_030490835.1 of Annona cherimola. Taxonomy (NCBI): domain Eukaryota; kingdom Viridiplantae; phylum Streptophyta; class Magnoliopsida; order Magnoliales; family Annonaceae; genus Annona; species Annona cherimola. The sequence continues at coordinate 88,538,261 of CM059973.1, read as the reverse complement.
AGTTCAGTAAAGGAGTTGAACAGTCATATTTTTATAAGTCATGATTTATCTAATTGGATGGCTTGTGAGATGTTGGGTAGATAGATGATGCGCGTGAATGGATATTATTATTACGCGATTATCGTTGTCTCTTTGGCCACAACTTTGACGTAAATGGACCCTTGTTCCCCAACATACGCAGTTCTAGGGTGGTTGTGATTAAGTAGCTTGGCCACCATGGAGGGACTGGTGTGGGGCGCCACTGGGTGCGCTCGAGCTACAACTCATGCATAAGGCAACCCTCTATTATGCAACAGTCCATGCGCAGATATGAAATCAATTAAAATCCACAAAGTAGCATCCGTGTATGTGATGCCATGTACTTTTCACTTGCAACCGGTGGAAGATTAGATGCTTCTTTTTTCTTTTTTTATTGGTGAAGATTAGATGCTTCTAGTTATATGGAGATATGAATTTTAGTTGTTTCTGACAAATTTGATCATAGTATGAACTCCCATTTGCAGCTTGGTTCTATGCTCTCCGTTAATGATATGAACTTTAGTTGTTTCTGATAAATTTGATCACAGTATGAACTCCCTTTGCAGCTTGGTTCTATGCTCTCCATTAACGGATGCTACCAATTTATGAATACACACAACAGTGTTATGGTTGATTCTATGAAGGCAGAGGAAGAGGGAGGCTCTATTGTGACCCCTTCACAAGAAGAAAACAGAGATGGCTCAAGTGCGGCTGAAAGTAATGCCAGAGTGCACAATGTCCGTAAACTGGCCGATATTTGGGGCTATACCTTCCAGATCATTTACCAGGTAATTCATTCTCCGTGATGAGTGACAGCTGACAACAATGTTTTATAGAGATTTCATCTAGTGGTGTCTTTGTTCTCTGAGAAAAATAGTGAAATATTGGGTGGTTGGCATATGAGGCAACATAGACCATGGTAAATGTAAGTCCAACTCATAGGATAAATGGCTCCCATGTTCTATCAAAACTCTAAACAAACCCAAACTGCTGGGGACAAGTCCCACCAGGTAATGTAGTCCAAGGTGGTTGCTAGTGCAGACAACCGCTCATGACTTATGGGCTATTCATGGCTTTATGGTCTGTGTCAACCATCATTGACATTAGCATGAGTCTTAATCTGGAATGAGGAAAAGTGTAAACTTTCAGTCTAGCAGAATAACAGTGACTTCCATGGTGAGGCAATGTGGATGGACTTGTAGAACCAAATCCTGTTGAGATGCCCAGCCACCTAGTAAATGAAAGTGAACAAGTTGGATACTATACTAATCGTAGGCAGCAATATCCTTTCCCTCAGAGTTAAAGGGCGTCATGCCATGCCAATGGAATCAATGTTACAGACTACAATATGAATTTCAAGCTTGCCTTGCACATATAACAAGTGGCGTGCCAAAAAATTTCAGCTGTTTATTCTTAATTACGGAAATTGGAAAATATAATTCTATGGCATTAACGCATGACACGAATACTTTATTCACAGCATTTCATAATTTTTTTTTTAATGACACTTTCTTTTTGATACTATTGTCTGCCAAGAGGTCTTGGCCATCTCATTTCCATGTCACTAATTTTATGCTCTTGAACTGTTTGTTTCTTGTAAGACAGACTAGTGCAGGTGCTGCAATGTTCACTGATATCATCTACTGGCTGTTCATTTATCCAACCCAACTTGACATCGGCTTTTGGGAAACTCTTGTAAGCATTCTACGTTCTGTGGATAGTGTGACACTGCATCGCATTATTAGTGTATAAGCAGATTTCAACACTCGCAAACTTGTAGGCAGCCTCAATACAACCTACTATAGTACTATCAAGTTGCAATTCACTTTTATTCCTGCGTGTTTTTGAGTAGCATGCATAACTCTGTTATAGATTTTTTGCCATTTTATTGGGGCAGTTACATGTGTTCTTCAATGCATGAGCACAGCCATATGGGAGGGTTTGCATGTCATCTTCTTGATGACTTGATGTTTCTCTTCACTTTGACTTTGATCCCAAGTAACCAGTTATTACATCAAAACCATCGCTTTGACGCCTGTTTAAGCTAGCCAATTTTTCAGCTATGCATGAATTCACATCGCTGTAAAACAGCTTATAATAATGATGAATTAAACGATGTACTATTCTTGTCACAAGGGTGTGTGGATATAATTTTCGTTCACGTTATTTTGCGTTCTTTCTTTAAAAAAAAGAAAAAGAAAAAGAAAAAGAAGAAAAATCGGAGTAGCAAGATCTGAGTTACATTTTCTTTTCCTGTTCTTACTTCATGTGGTGGCAGGGAGAGTCAGTTCCACATTCACTGAATGTAATATTTCTCCTGATCGATGCTGCAATGAACAGCGTGGTAAGTTGTGTTCTTTCCTTTGGCAAGGTTATTGCAGTGCTGATCAATCTCGTCCTCATGGGATTTCAATTGACGATTTTCAATCCATCGTCTCAGTGGTTCCCATTTTTCCGCATCTCCTACTTTGTACTTTTGACAGCAGTATACATCATCCTCCAATGGATTATCCATGCATGTTTCTCATTACGGTAAACAGATTTGACTTGATCCCCCTCCTCTTGTCTATATTTTTGAAAATGTTCCCGTTTCTGTTTAAGAATTTCATTCCTAAAGGAAGATGGTCATCAATCTCTTTTTAATGTCAGCTAACAATATTGTAGGTGGCCGTACTATTTTCTGGACTTGTCACCTTCGGTTGCCCCAGTAAGGTAAGTTACACATGGTGAATTATCTTCAAAATGCATTTCAGTCGATATACAATAGGCGAATGTTGCAGGGTTTTGCATAAGATTCGTTAATCAGGTGTGTTTGGTTACACACAAAACATATCAATGAAAATTTTTCAATAAAAAACTTTTCACTCTCCATAACTACATTATTTTTTAATTATTTTTTCACATTTTCCTATATAAACAACCCTACTTTTCAATCATTTCCACACAAATACTCATACAACTACCCTATCTATTTTAACTTTATTCTCTTTACACCTCATTATTATCCCTATCATATCACATCATTTTCTATCAACTTGACAACTTCTATCTGAAAAGTTTTCATCAAAAATTTTTACCTCCAACCAAACACACCCTCAGTAAGCTCTTTAACACACAGGGATCGGTAAGAACCACTATTTTTTAACCAATGTCTCTATTTGCCAACTCCATAGCAGTTGTCACTCCTGCATAGATAGCCATTCACATGGGTCAGTTATTGCTGTTTTAGATTGATAACATGTTAAGTAAGCATCGAACACCAGAAAAAACAAATCGTTTAACTTGTCAGAGTGATTCAGCTTTCACCCAAAGTAGCAGATTTAAAACCTATCTGAGCACCCATACATGTCCTCCCTTAGCAGACATTAATCTTGAATCATACTGAAAATTCACTAATGTTTTACCACTCATACGGTTCTTGGATGCAAAATTTAACAATAGCATCTTTGTGGCCCCATTATATGAGTAACAATATGTAATAATATTTGTGCAGTTTAAGATAACAGACATGACTTTGAATGTTCAGGTACTTAATACTGGGAATGTTGCTCGTTCCAAGCTATACCCTTTTCTTTCTGATTATAAAGCTCAAGCATTATTTATTGTTGAGATGGTTTCCTCAGTCATATCAATTTCATAGCGGCCAAGTGCTCAGTCAATCATGAGAAAGATTCTTTTCCTGGAGATAACACCAGCAAGGACATGAAAGGAGGAATAAAGTGAGACACGTCTTACAGATAAGGAGGGGCTTTTGTAATGGAAGGGCAAAATTACTTCTATTTTTTTTATTTTTAATTATTTGTTTTGAAATCAGGATTACAAAATTCTCTTTCATATTTCCTGTCTGTATGGGGATTTTAAATCCCAGACAATATACTACAGGTGAGTAATGTGAAAATTAGTGGTATTGAAAAGATGTCTCTTTGTGTTAGTTTGATAATCCCGATAAGGATGAACTTGAATTTTTTTTTTTTTTTTTTTAGAAGTTGTGTACAGTTAAAATTAAAAAAAAAAAATTAACCTTTTTTTTTTTAAAAAAAAAAAGTCCAAAACGTTGGAGAAAGAAATGAAAAGAACATAATCATTCCCTTGAACCAAGGTTTATAACAAGAGAGATGAAATACTGGTATAGGAAAGTTGATCTAAATGGGTCTGCTGGATGGAGAGAGTATTTCTTTTCACGAGCTTTCGTGGATTAGGCATGGATGGACTTCGCAATGTTGCTCAGGACATCATCGTAATGTCCAGACAGTTGTACTTGAAACTATATACTTCATCAGAAACCCAAGAAAGCTCATTTACCATAAGCACAAAACATATTTTGAATATCATACAATTAATCAAATATTGTTAGAAAGAATAACCACGAATCAGCTAGATCCACAGTTCTGTTATACAACAATGACTTTTCAAATAGTAGACTACTCTAAAATATTCTATAAAAGATGGAGCAAATCAAGCACATTCCAAGAGTTTTTCAATCAGTGATAGTACAATACCATTCTTTCCATTACAGAGCTGTACTTGGAAATGAACCCATCAAGACGACAGGGTTAGTCTTTCTAGGCTTCCACAGATCAGAGAAAAATCCAGATGATGACTTTGAACTGGGCTTCTCACCTGATGTTTCTGAAAAACCGTGAAGCTTGTGGTCTTCTGTAGTTTTCTCTTGTTCTTTGGAACCTTGCTTATCATCCCCCTTAGCAGGATCGCCACAGGGGCAACATCCAAGCTTGCCAAAACAAGGTTGATGGAAGACAGCATCACATGAAATGCATCTTATGATCTCTGATTCCTGATGGACAAAAAAACCTGAATCATCAATATTCGACACTTAAATCTGACAGTCTTCTTAGTTTTATGGGAGGTTTATTTCATTATTTTTCTATTGTAAAAGATTCATGGAAGAGCTTATCATGAAGAAATTGACCTCGGCACTCAAAAAACTTTTCCCAAGCACTTTTGTCATAAAAAATAAATGAATGTTTATATTTGGTAAATCAGAAGTACATTCCCATAAAAGAATGCTTACCTGAAAAGGAAAAATGAGGGAAGATGGATCTTCACAGGCTTGACGAGCTCCACAAGGAATGCCAACATCACAACATACAAGGCACTGCTGTGTTATGTGTTCTAGGATTTTACTGGATACAGTTTCTATCATCACAGGGAGAGCTGACAGGAAGAAAACAGCACAGTGAGAATGTTAAAGAAAGAAATTGTAGACACGTGTTCATCAACATGAAATTTTTTAAAAAAAGTAGAGAAAAATGAAAAACAAAAAACAAATACTTTGGGAAGTCTTACAAGACAGTGAGGAATATTCATGGTTGAACTGGAAAAACTTGAATAGTGATGGCTGAGGAATTTTCTCACTTGCGCATAGTTGGGATGACTATAAACTCATGACTTTACCCACTGGTACCGGCTATGATTAAGGTTAGTGAACATTCTGAACCAAGTTTCATCATGTAAATTTTAAAGTTTACACTAGCTAATTGGCATCAGTCATATTCTTATCTGCAATGAGCCATACCCTCAGTCAAACATAAGCTTTCACATCTTTTGTTACAGAACTCCATTCGAATCATCTGCAGAACCTCTAAGCTGTACGAATGACCAACTCACTACTGAATGGTGCAGTTTTGGGTCTTTATCATATATGGACAAAACATCCAGGTAGACCTCCCACATCCCATCTTATTGCCTATCTGTTCAATTTCTAAGCTTCAAAATTCATTTCTAATTTTAACCACCCTTGCCTTTCCATGTCCTTGATTGATAATTCTAACCACCCCTGCATTTCTAATTGGTCCATGCATGCATTCTTAACCTTGATTTACAAGAAGCCTTAAATGGGCCAAAGATTCATAATTTTGGTGTTCTTTGCACGAACAAAGAAATAATAGACAAATCTAAGCATTTTTTAAATTTCAGTCGTGAGATAAAACCAAAAAACAAAAGGCTGAATTTCATGAAAGGTATTGTTTGTGAGGTCCAGCAGGGTGTTTGTGCAGAAAAAAAGAAACAAATAGAAACATATCCCAGAACCTGATGCTGGTTACTGCGGATCCAAATTTTCATTTAATTTCACTCAACCCAGAAGTTAAGGTAGATGAAAAGACTAACTCTACTGGAAGCTAGGATCACGTAAAAGGTCAACTGTATCTGACACTTCATGATTGATGCGAATGACCACCAAAAGTCAGGCCAACAACTACATATTGCTAGATCAATTAAAGGCCCTATCAAACTTGAACATTTTTACTTTATTCATTTGGCACCAGCAAACCTGTCCATTTAACCAACCCCGCCCCCTAAAAAAAAAACTCATCAATGAAATCAGGAGACAGATGGCATTAGGCACCATACAAAAGAAAACCCCACTACCCCGCAATCCAAGAGTTCGCATGCATTCCAAACGAGGGGGGAAAAAAAAAAGAGTTCACATGCATGGGTGCCTGAGAGTCATTGAAATTCTCACCTGCGAATGCCCCTTTTGAGAGATCAACAAGGTCGCGCAGTGCAAAAAATTCATTGCTTTCAAGAAGATATCTGCGAATTCCAAGAGCCCTCTGGATGGACCTTCGGAATGGACAACGAAGATATGGAAGCATGGAACCTATCTTCTTGCGGATGCCCATCACGTGAAGCAAGGCTGGGACTTTTGAAAACAGAAACGGATTGACAGCACTCACACATAGCATGGGCTGCAGTGGGAAAAAAATTCGAGTTGAGAAACAGTATGGTGATGATGACAGCAACCATTTTCAGTATTAAGATTGACCATTCTTGACTGTACTGCTTAGGACATAAAGGTCAAATTTTGAACAGAATAAGAAGAGGTGACTCTTCACAGAAGCCACTCATAGCTTGCGTATCAAGGTTGATGTTCTCTGGGAAGGACATAACTTTTCATAGGTAGTTGCTGAAAGTTCATGCATCCAGGTCAATGTTTTGACCAGAAGAGGTGAACTTTACATATTTGTCCCTCACTGTGGAATTGTCCAACTCACATAGTTACCAAGTCCAACTACCGAGCCATTCAACCAGAAGTCTAAAAATGAAGAATTCTTCTAATTTCTTGCTCTTTACTATTTTTAACATATTTGCTTTTGACACTACGATGATGCCCAAGTTCTAAGGTTAATCAACAGACAAACCAGATTGACTGTATGCTCATGTTTCAAAATATCTGATATGCAGATTCATAAACATGCATGCACATTTATCCTAAATCTAAGCTGCCTATTAGATGATAGTAATAGTTGCCTGATCCACGATTACAGCTGATCCAATCACCAAGCTGGCCTGAAAACTATAATGAACCTAAGTCATTGCTGAGTTTTAACTTTACAGTAGTCTAAGATGCTTGACACCAGACGAGTCACAGACTACAAATATAAAAAGGCTGTTCATCTACAATTAATTATCCATTTGGATTTGGTCACAGGCTATCCCTTACTGTGACTGCCTAATAAATATTAAACACTTGGCAAAGAGCTTCTTAATTTGCATTTGCTCATGTGAAACAAACATTAAGAATATATGCCGAATATGCTAATTTAGGGAAAAAGACATGATCTACAAACTCATTGCCTGTGTGGCTGAGATACATCATGTGTACCAATTTTGACCATCCAAGTTCTGATGACTCAATGTCTCCACAAGCAGAACAATAGCTTAAACAGAACTATCACTCATCTTAAAATGGTAAGGATGAATATGGAATTTAATATAAACCCAGTGGAGAAGTCCATAACAGTATTTTCAGTATTGCAATACAAACCATATATGAACCTTACAGTCATGCATGAATTTGTAACCAAAACAACTCACCTTAAGTAACATACAAAAACTAAGCAGGATAAGAAGAAACCTACCTGATCAAAAATAGATTCCAAATAAGCTTTAGCCAGCTGTGATACTGGATACTGAGAAAAATCCCAATGATGCAAGACCCTAGCTGGCAGAACAGCAGTGTCATTCACATGGCAGGAGGCACAAAGCAATTGACCAGTATATTCACAAAATCGAGGCTTCCCCCAACCAAATGTCTGTACAAGTTCCCGCATCAATGTCCTTCCAATATCCAAGTGCTTGTGGCACCCTGCACATGTATAATACTGCACTTCCAGAAGTTGTTTGATAGATTTACGAGGTGGTATGTCAACAAGCAATGAAATTGTCTTCCCTAATGTCAAAGAACTGCTTTCCACAGAAGCATCTCCTTGAAAATATGCCAGTTTCCGATCATCCATGAGTATATGTGTAGATTCCCGCAACCTTGGTTTGATTACAGAGGAATTGAAAGGGTCTTTACGAGGGGATAAAAACCAGACCAAACAAGCTGGTGGGCCCAAAGGAGATTCAAAATGCAAAACAGATTGAATACACTCTTGAATAAGAGCACTTCTCTCAGAGATAACATTGGGAGAAACATTTCCAAATATCTTTAAAGATTCTCTGTCAACAATGGACCATGGACAAGGAAGGCTCCATCCATGATCAGCAAATAACGATTTCAACTGACGATAAAGGGTAAAAAAATCACGGTATCGACATTCGACTTCCCACTGATTTTCACCACTCCAAACTCTTATGACATATACAGTATATTCCTTGACACCAACCAACCGTTCCCCAAGGGAGACATCACCCCTTTTCTGCTTGGCTCCAATAACTTCAACCCAGTCTATTTTTTGAGAATATGGAAATCGAAAGTGTTCATCATCTGTGCCAGATGTAGAAGCAGTTGAAGTACCATCCCTAAAGGATGGAGACTGCTGTGATAAAGATCCCTGATGACCATGTGGAAGCCTCACAACATGAGAAGCCTCATTGTCAAGTAAAATCTCCTCCATCTCATGAACCATGTCATCATAGCATTCATTTGTGTCGAATTTCCCAACCTGCAAAAATATAGTGGTAGGTTACATGTTGTCAATGCTGTAAAACAACATGCTCATTTCACAAAATCATGTCAAATAGAAAAAAGAGAGAAAATTCCAAAGCTTCTAGTGGTAAGTTACATGTTTTCGATACTGTAAAGCCACATGTTCATTTCACAATATCATTTCAAATAGAAAAAAGAAAGAAAAAGAAAAAAGAGCATTGTTCCACAAGAATGCTAGAGATGCATTACATATACTGGAAATTTTGGAGGCTTGAAAAGCATCCATGCTTAGAAAACTGAATCAGGGAGCATGTTGGTAAAGATAACAAGCACCAGGGTTACACATACACCCAAATCTATGAGGACCCTATACCTTCCCAGAAAAAAGTATGTAACACACCTTGTCCAGCGCATGACATGCTTTGTTCAGATCTGCAGTAGCAGCAGACTCCTCAATCGACAATGGGAAACTATTTGCTTTCTGTTCTTCAATGAACTCCACATTTTCCACTGTATGTTCTTCATTGAACTTCATGTTCTCCGTGCCTTCGCACATTTTGGAAAAGTTGCCAATAATATCGGAGGGACAGTCCAGAAGAGAAAGCACCGATCTACCAAACATCTGTCCTTTTAGATCCTTATCTTTCGTAGGATGAGCAACTTCCTCACTACATACACATTGAAGTTCCTTTTCAGTGGATTCATCTTCTACATTCGAATCAAATTTCACTATATTATGTGTTTCCATAGGATACAGCTCTAGTTGAGGCTTTTTTGAATGTGAATTGTTCCCATCTGCTAAAGACTTTGTAGCAGAACAGCCTTCCAACTCCCCATAAGATTCATCTTGGACTTGACAGCTAGCAATGGGTATATCACGAATATCATCTTCTTGCTCAGTTCCTTTGAGAACTGTCATTTTTGAAAGAACCGATGGAGCAAGATCCAGTGTTCTGTCACAGGTATGTTCGGATTCCTGATGAACTTGCTGCTGCTCAAAAGATTTATCTGAAAATTCATGTGTTAAGTCATTTTCTTCCGATTGCTGCAGGAATTCATTCCAATCATCTACACCAAAGGCTAATGAAGAGTTAATAAGCAGCGGATTCTCTTTATTACTTGTCATTCCTTTTGAATATTGCAAGTTTCTTTTTTCATATAAATGAGGCCTATCTTCATCATCTATACCATAGTCAACCATTGAATCTTCACCATCAGAATTTTCATATCTAGATGAGGTCTCCTCGGCTATTTCTGGAACTTGCTCATTGTCCTCTACAGTGCTGCCAACATTACACATGGAGGTTAACGCATCCAAGTGACATTCCATATGTCCAGACACTTTTCCTGTGAGCATTTTGATGCTTTTAGCACCACAGCCATCTTCAGAAGATTGCCAATTTCCATTAACACTAAGCAATGCATCTGGACTTTCCATTAAAACAGACCCATCTGGTTGATGATTTTCAGAGAAACGTATCAGTAACCCATGATTTTCATCCGAACAAGAGAGCATTTCTGGTCCATTTCTGATCTCTGACGGTAAATTTGCCTCTCTAGACAAAGTGCAATTGCTGGAAACTTCTTTATCATATCTATATGGATCAGTTTCTTCATCAGAACCATAAAATAACTTCAACCGATGTCCAACACTTGTCAAAGTAGTGCTACCACCACCATACTCTCCAGCAAAAGGTGTAACCAATGAAGAAATTCCACCGGAATCTGGCAGTAACTCCATTTCATAATTGCTCTCTCGATTTAAAAATCCATTTCCTGAATCGTCATCTTCCCGATGAAAACCAACTTTAGTCTCTGATATGCAATCAAAAACACCTGAAACTGCAATCCTGCTTCTATTTCCGTCACTCTTCCCAGACTGCCCTCGACCAAAACTTTCAGAAATGCAGTCTTCCATCCCGAAACCCAACTTCCTAAAAGACCCAAAATCCGATCCCAGAAGGTCCCGGCAATTCCCCACCGAACTACAAACGCTCGGCGTCCCAATCACTGAGTTAGCGCTACAATACCGCTCGAATTCCGACTCTTCGCAAGAGGAGTAATCCGAAGGGGCTGGAGAATCGCCGTCCGACTTCTGATCGACCCAGGGCGAATAATCATCAAATGGATCATTCGCTGCCTCAGCTGAGTCCAAATTCTTCGGTTCCTCGCCATTGATCATCTGACATTCAAAAATATTTGATCGTGTCTCTCAAATCGAAGAAATTTCAATCAAAATCTGAAAAACCGCTTCCTAACAAATCAAAAGCAACGAAATTTTGGGAAACTTGAGGTTCGCTAAGAAGAATTGTTTCCGATTTGAAATGCAAAACAACACCAAAAATTCAGAACCGCTTTGAAGTATCAGGAGAAGGGAGGCAAAAACTGGAAAATCGAGGACGACAGGACAATTATAAAAGAAAGACTACAGAAGCCAAAAATCGGAAATCCTGACCTGCGTAGATTAGCGCCCCGGAAATGGAGAAGGAGAAAGAGAGAGACTGCTGCTGGGAATCTTTCGGAAAACTGAAAAAGTTTCGGTCATTTTCTGAGCTCCGATGAGAATAAAATCGAGTTTCTGTCCATCTGCGTATGGACAGAAAGGTTACCATCCTTTGCCTTCGGTTTATATAGTTGCCCATCTAAACACGATCCTCACCGTCCTTTTTTCCCCCCCCCCCCTATCACGACTGTAGAACTTAGTTCAACACTCGTTAGTGAGAAATTTATCTTCAATTATCCAGTCTATTGCGAGATCATGAGATCCAGTATTGAGATTTTCCTTCGATAACCAACGGGGTATAGCTTTCAAACGATTTTTTTTTTAATCTACGGTTTAGATCTTTTCTACGGAGCCATGAATTGCTGATGAAAAGGAAGGCACGGTTTGCCTTCCTTGCTTGCTCGATGGATAGAAAGGAGTTTTACTGGCTGGTAGACGCCAATATGGCTTCGCGTGCTTTCTTCTGTTACGTTGCCGCTCATCGCATTGTTGATTTTCATATATACATCATCATTTCTTGTATTATCGTCAAACCCAACTGACATTATAATTAAAGCCTGAGACATTTTCAAAATTTTCTAATAATATTCCACAAACATCTTAGCAATATTTAATTTTTTCCTGACAATCCCACTGATTTTTTTTTATTTGATCACATTCTTGTTTTTAATTAAAAAGGAAAGGATCCGAAATCGATCATTTGAATTTGCGCTGTGATTCAAAACACAGCAGGGTTTTTAATCGTAACCCAACAACCTTTTGTTTTATAATAATGTTAATGTCTTAATAATATCACACGATTCATTATACTTTTCTTAATAATTAAATTGTAATATAAAAATTACTTTGATTGGATGTTTATATGGGCCACAAATTCATATCATGATAGGATATCACGACAAAAATTATTTAATAATTATACTGGATATTTGATTAATGTGTGCTGATTTCGTGCTATTAATCACATGGGGCGGCGTCAGTCACAGCCAGAATTAGTGCCTTGTATATTGTTTAATACATGAAAATTTTTCATGTATCATGAAAATGATAACGAAAATTCCTACCACTACGAATGAATTGTTACATTTTTTATACCAAAATTTCATCACAAACGTAGTCCCGGTCAATGTTTTAAAAGTAGAACCAGGCAATGAACCGGTTTTGTGACCAGTTCTCGGTTTTTCCTGTTCAACCGGTGCAAATCGACGGTCGAACCGCAGTTGAACCGAAAAAAAAAAAAAACAATGGACCAGAACATGATCAGTTTACGGTCTGACCGGTCCAACCGCCCAGTTCGATCCGGTTTTTAAAACATTGGTCTTGATAGGGAGATTCTAAGGTAAATACTTCTATACAAAAAAAAAAGTAAATTTTATGGAACGGCGGGCTCCATAGGATGAATGGGTAATTTTTTTTCAAACTTTTTGGAGTAAATAGATTTTTTATTTTTAAAAATAAAAAAATGCAAATCTCATTCGACAAATTTTTTTAAAAAAATCTATTTAAATAATTTCCACAAATTCTGAAAAATTTAAGGATAGTCATCCGGGTGAGGTGCACGATCACTTAAACATTTTTTAAAATATATATGGGGCACTCAAGGTCAACCACAAAAAATCAGTTCTCTTGATTAATATGTTGTCAAGCATTCATACTAGATAAATAAATAAGAAAGTTGAATCAAATGCGACGAGGATAGGATGAGTTATTTAAGAACGAGAGGGGATGGTGTGTATTAAGGGTGTGTTTGGGAATGAGTAAAACTTTTGATGAAAAGTTGTAGAGAGTAAAAGTTGTCAAATGATGTGATATAATATGGGTAATGATGAGGAATAAATAGGATAAAGTTGAAATATATAGGTTAGTTGTATTGGTTTTTGTGTAGAAATGATTGAAAAGTAGGGTAGTTGTATAGAAAAATGTGAAAAAATAATTAAAAAATAAGATAGTTATGGAGAGATAAAAGTTTTAGATTGAAAAGTTTTAACTTGACAACTTTTATTTAAAAACAAACACACCCTAAGAGTCGGAAAATGTAAATTGAAATGAAAAAAATTTGATGATGAACAATATATATTTATTTTGTTCAAAATAAAAAAATATTTAGTACAACATAATATTTCATTTCATGATCATCCTCATCTTTATCCACTTTGAGATCAAGCATAAGAAAATACTCTTGTCATTTTAAAAATAATAATATATTTTTCATTTTTCATTCAAGTTTTCTCAATTTTTTTAATAGTTAAGGTTTACTTTTAAATTAACTTAAATTTTTTACCAACAAATATCTAATCAAAAAAAGGTTTTAGACTCTTAGTTCATTGTTACATATTTAAGGCATGTTTTGATATGTATAATTTTTTAAATCAAAATTTTTTAATATAAAATTTCTTTCTTCTTAATCATTTATACACAACAAAATGCACCCTTGGTGCATACTAATGAAACTAAAAAATAAATTAAATTATTATCACTTAGATGCTCTAGTGGTTTATATGAATTTGGATTTGTTTACGACTTAGATAGGAAAAAAAATGGGATGAGAGTGTGAGAATGAAAAGTGTTATTTTATATTGAGAATGAAAAAATATATTTGGATTAAGAAAAATTATATTATAAATAAAAAATAGATCAAGAAATGAGAATTTGAACATTTGGAAATGTCCGGTAAAGGATATGAGTGAGATGAAATGAGATTCCATAAGAAAGGTACCTCCTTCATATTTTTCAACGAACTATTTAACAACGTCATTTTTCTAAATTATATTTTTTTCAAAGTACTTTATTCATTTCAACTTTAGATGTGTTTAGGAAGTAATAAAACTCTTAATAAAAAATTTCAGTGGGATAATAATAAGAAGTAACGATAATAAATTTAAAATAGATAATTTAGATATATGAATAGTTATGTAAAAATGATGAAAAAATACAGTAATTGTATAGAAAGAAATGAATAAATAATTAAAAATAGGATAATTATGTTGAAAAGTTTTACCACGCAAAGTTTTATGTTGAAAATTTTAAAAAAAAATCAGAAACCCCATTTATTTATATTATTTCATATAAATCAAACAATTCTCAGAATATTTTCTTTTATACTCATCTCATCCTGAAATCACAGTGACATAACCAAAAATCCTTTCATCCTGCCCCAAATGTCAACGAACCGATACGCAGAATGGGGAGGCCTGCGGTTCCCAATTTTCAAACGTGGGAAAAGATCCACCATATTGTACGGTGAAATGGAACTTTTTTTGATGGGTACTGATTGCTGCGTCCGACCGTGCGCAGCCTACGTGTGGCAGATGTAAAAATCAAAATAGATTAAAAAAAATAATTTGGATCAAACACAATAACCAATTTATTATCGAAATCATCAATATTTACATGAAGATTTAGGTAAAGCCAGTATATTTATAAAAAAGTAAAAATAAAAATATATTTTTCTAGGAGGACCAGAAGCAAGTCAAGCGACCCAACCAACTCCCCCTGTATTTCTCAGAGGGTAATCAGGTGCACCCGGGAGCACTGAGCCTCAATGCTCCCAGACGCATATACTTTTTTTTTATTTTTTTATTTTTAAAATTTTTTCAAGAACTTATTAATTTAAGTGTATTTAATATATATATATATATATATTTACGATTTCTTGTAGATTTTTATATATTTATTTTGAATATTTAAAAATCAGCGAAATGTCATTGATTTTTAAAAATATGAAATAAATATTTAAAAATATTCAAAAATGGTAAAAATTGGTATACATGTTAAATATAATTAGATTAATATTTATGTAAAAAAATTTAAAAAAAATAAAAAAATTAAGTGTATGCGCCGGAGCATTGAGGCTGTACACTGATGACCATCATATTTCTCTGCAACATCGATTTGTAGCTCGAAAGTCGTAACACACCCGCTCGATCATTCTCCGATTTTCTGACGCCGACGGAGACAGAAGTAGGATCCGCTTCCAGAGCTCAACTTTAAGGCAAGGCATTAAAATCTCTGCAATCGCTGCGTTAGATCTCTGTATTCATGATTGCCAGGTCGAGATTTGTCTTCTTGTCCGAGATTTCTGCGACAGCGTGGAACGTTGAAGTACCGCTGCGGGAGTAGATTTGTTCCAATTTTGTTATTCACTTGAAACGGTAGAGCGTGTGATTCTCCGCTCTCGAATGCACGACGAACTGCTGCAAAATCAACAAAGCGGTCAGGTTCTTCATTCTGTCTGCTGTGACTGAAGTTCGGATTCTTTTTTAACTTAATTCTCCGAAAATCTTCTTCCTGAGAGACTGAAATTCTAATACTGTGCTAAAAGTGGGTTCCTCGGGCCGGAGGAATCCTGAAATTGAAGGATTTTATCGTCTTTTAAGGCATTTTTATGATGGATTCTGATGCGACGCTTATCGAGGATAGTTTACAAGGATTCATGGCCCTGGAATGGGCAGCTAGAGCTTTTGATAGCAAGGCCCAGGAATCCTTTTTAACCTGCCGTCCATCTGTATAAGAATCGTTTTCCTGTTTTTATATTATCGTTTCCTATTTGTGTTTGTAAAATGTAACTTTGTGCTTATGGAATATTTCTGAAAAATAGACCCGTGTATTGTTGTTCCGGTTTGCGTGTTGCTCTAATTTCTAAAAATAGACTCTTTTTTTTTTTTAGATTTCGTTTCCTCTATTAGATTTCAAAGTAAATGAGATAACTGTTTTAAGGTCGTGTATTGGCACTTTATGCAGATCTTAAAAAGCAAAGCAGAATATGGACTCGTAGAGGCAGGAAAAAAAAAGATGGAGCAAGAAGATAGTTGGGCTGCAGGTAGGTAGAAATTCCAGTCAGTTATTTTTGTTATTGTTGTTATTATTATTATTATTATTATTTGGTTGTTCCAAATGTTCCATTTTTTAAAGAAGCTTTGGACGAAAGATACGCTTATTTCTGTTTAAGGACCGAAAACCTTATGTTTTTGTTGTTTAAAAGCTCTCCATTTTTACTTAAAAAAAAAAACAAAAAGCTATCCATTTCTTCAGTAGAAGGATTAGGACATTTCTGCTGTTCTTAGTGGACATGAAGTTGTTGTGGTGATTTGCTACTAAATTCTTAATCATTAGAGGATTAATAGGTTTTTCAGCTCAAAATCCATTGCAGATAACAAATTTTCTATCTGCAGGGCTTTAAGTAATCTCGTTCTTGGGTAGGCAGATTTCTGGACTGGGTACATGTATGATGGCAGCCTTTGGTTGTCATGCTCCTAGTTGCTCATCGGTCACGTCCAGGCCTTTAGGGAGGCAATTGGAGTTTCGAAAGTATATGTTTGCTGCACCTGTTCGTCACATGAAACAGAAGAGGTTCACGACACTGAGACGGGATTTGTCAACTTCGCATTCCAGTTTGGGTCCTGGATCCGCAAATTTCAAGGGGGTATGGAATTTGTTTATTGTTTGCTTTAATTATGTTATTTTTATGTTCATATTTGCTTTTTTAGTAACCAATGAAGATTTGTAGATAATTGAATCTCTAATTAATCGGGTTGACTTGACGGAAGAAGAGACCGAAGCCAGTCTGGATTTTCTGCTAACCGAAGCTAATGAAGCTATGATCAGTGCTTTTGTTGTTCTTTTGAGGGCAAAAGGAGAGACAATTGAAGAAGTATGTTCTTTTCTGTTCTGAATAGCTACTTCCATCACCTCTTATCTCTCTTTGTTTCTTTTCTTTTCTTTTTCTTTCTTTTTTTTTTTTTTTTTTAATGATGGGGCTGTCTTCATTCCCTTATTACACTCTTTAATTTTGATGCCTTGGTTGAGCGACAAGAGCTCTTTTCATATATTTCCATTTTGTAATGTCTAGTCACTCACCTCTTTTTTCGCAGATTGTAGGATTGGCAAGGGCAATGATCAAGTGCTGTAGGAAGGTTGAGGGACTGGCTGATGCCGTTGACATTGTTGGAACAGGCGGTGATGGGGCAAATACAGTCAATATCTCCACAGGGGCATCAATATTAGCCGCAGCATCTGGTGCAAAAATTGCAAAGGTATTGCCATGGTTTGACTTAGAAACTCTATTAATCTTATTTTAATTGATTAAAGATGACTGTAATGAAGCACTCCACTTTATTCCTTGCAGCAAGGAAACCGTTCAAGTTCTTCAGCCTGTGGTAGTGCTGATGTATTAGAGGCACTTGGGGTGGCAATTGACTTGGACCCTGAGGTTAGTATGGTAATATCACTAGTAATCAAGGAAAAGTGAACGCAATTTTGTCAGGCTGAATGTTGACATGCTTATATTTGTACCTCCATGTGCATCTCTTGCAACGCCTGGTGGACAAAAAGTGTCAATAGAATGCAATGAAATTATTAAACTTATATGAAAACAATAAAGATTACCGAAAACTTAATTATTGATTGTCAAGAATGGCGTAGCTGAATGCATGCAACTGACTTCACTTAGGTGGGAAATTAGTTATGATAGTGATGCTGATTTTCTACTTGCATGTAGTCTGACCTTACTTCGCTGGGAAAAAGCTTATGATGATGATGATTTTTGGAATACTGATTGGCCATCCTAGACCTAATGGTTGACCAAAGTTTGATGTGGTCAGCATTTATATGAATAATCTGAACCTTGAATGAAACTGCTTGCTGCAGTTTTTTTATTGCTGTTTCTTCAGTCACAACTCTCATAATTTAACCATTATTGGCTTCCATTAGATTGAAGAGTGACATAGGAATCAATTTGGTTCTTAATCATCCGGAAATCTGAGGACAAACCAATCGTCTTTGAAACACGGCTATCTTTCAGTGAGCAACTGCATGTTCGCGAAAACTGGTAGAATTTATTATCTTTCCAATAGCGTACAAAACATTTTAAAAGACATTCAGTGTGGCTCCTTACAGGTTAATTCAAGTGGTGAAAAAAAGAGATCCAATCATAAATCGGAGCTTAATTTTAAAATGGCTACCTGGATCTGGATATTTCTTGAATTCTTGAGAGGAATAGGAGTCTGCTCTGAATGACTGTGGTGGTTTATTTACAAACAAGCAAGCAACGGAAAAAGAGATCTGGAGGAGTCTGTCCTCGATTGATTTCTGTTTCGAAATTCCTCAATAATGAGAAATTGAGATTTCTTTGTCCTGAATTGTTGATAGAGGCAGAGGTCAATACATTATTACTATCCTTCAGAGAAATCACCTTCATCTTTCCATCATTTATAGAAAATTAGGAACCCCAACAACAGACCTTTTCTTCCTTTTTTCTTTCCAGTTCTGTAATTGGTACTCGGCATAATTGCATGTTGATCACTTGTTTTGCTACCATCTTGGAATTAGGGAGTAAAGAAATGTGTTGAGGAAGCAGGCATTGGTTTCATGATGTCTCCCAAGTATCATCCAGCAATGAAAATTGTTGGTCCTGTGAGAAAAAAGCTTAAAGTGAAGACAGTATTCAATATCTTGGGTCCAATGTTGAACCCTGCACGAGTGCCTTTTGCCGTTGTTGGTGTCTACAATGTGGATTTGGTGAGTTCTTCTGATTATTTTGTAGGATTGAAGTTACGTTGTTTTGTGGCTTTTTTTATGGAAATTTTGTGGCTTATTATGAATAATGTGAATTTTGAGATTCCTTTGAAGAAACATATGGATGCAGAGAGAGTATTTTTATGATGATTGATTCCTAGAATAGCTTTGTTTTTGTATATTTTATAATTTATATGCTGGGATCTACCCTTTATCCTAATATATGGATTCCTTTCGATGTGGCAGTAAGCGGCATGAAGTTTGTAAATTGTTTGCTTAAGGATCAACCATGTAAAATTCTATGAGTGGAGATCAAGAAGTGCAAAAGTTGGAAATTTAAGAGGTCACAATTATGGATTCTCATGATGTAAAGGGAAATTTAATATCTAATTCGTGAATATTTTATTCCTTTATTGAAATGAAAGAACATATTTTTAGTCTTTAAACAAGGAGATGCAGGGTTACAAAATATGGCATGGAAGAGTTTGACTTTGTAATGATAGCTCATTCAATTTAGAGGCATTTCCACACGACAGAGGGATAATTAATTCAACTTCCTTTCTGCACCTTTAGACTACAAGCATTGCCTTAAGGTCATGAAAAACTCTGTTTCATTGAAGTCCTCTACAAGTTCAAGGAAGAATGTTTTTCTTTATTCTTTTTTTTTTCACTAGCTTTTGCAGCTCAACCTTTCCTGCTTCTTCAGCTTCCGTGAAACCAATAATAAATAAATATTTTTATACAGTGCAACTCTCAAAGATTTTCTTTCCTTGTACTCTCCAGGAAAAGGTCAGCTGCTTGATAATAAAGAACAGTTGTTATGGTTTAAGACAATTAGAGTCATGCAGTTCCACATTCAGTTACATTTTGATATTGTTTTCATTTTCAGATTGTTTTAGTTGGTATTTCATATTCTTCGGGATCCATTTTAGGTGGTGGTGGTGCTTTATCAACTATGAACTAATGCTGTTTTCCAGTACTTGTGTAGTCAGTAGTCAGATCTAGGGTTACAACTTTTTCTACGTGGTTGTGTTATACCAGACTGGAACCTGCCTGAAGCTAGAACTATTGTCATGTCGTGGTTCCATGCATTGACATATGACAACATGTAACCTTAATGTTGTGCAGATTAATCCTTCCAAAGAATTTTAGTGATTGAATTTGGACTAAACTTCAGTATGTTTTCATGCAAGAAGTTTTTCAATATGCTAAGGATGTATAGCAATAACTTTAGGTGATCAACAACTAATCAACTGTCATCATTTAGTCAATTTCTTCCTATGTTTTATGCCAGTTTACATTGTGCATTGTAATTTATTGGATAGGTAAGCAAGATGGCTAAAGCTCTGCAGAGGTTTGGTATGAAGAGAGCATTGGTAGTTCATTCAGAGGGCTTGGATGAAATGAGTCCACTGGGTAAGTTCTGTATTCATCTTGAGGTTCCCATGGCCGTACAGCAGAACTATTTCATTCCATTTTCATTTCAGTGTTGCATTTGTTAAATCCTGTCTGATTCATCACATTTACTGGTTTTGCTAGGGCCTGGATTTGTCCTTGATGTGACCCCAGAAGGCATTAAGGAGTTCTCCTTTGATCCATGTACTCATCATTTATCATTATCTTTGTGTTAAATCTTAGATTTTTCATGAAAGATTTTAGTGTGAAGATGGTCAATAATGACAATTGTTCCAAAGACTAACCATTGGCTTGTGGAGATCAATTGATCTTACACGCAATGACAAATTGTTTAAAAATTCAGGACCCCTTCACTTTTGAAGACGTGTGGTAGGGGTTTCTCCAGTCCTCATGAAAATACCAAAAGTTGCAGTCCCATGTTTTTCAACGTTTTAAGTGGCTGGATTTTGAAGAATTCGGAAGGTGCTTCTTGTTGGATAGATCACTTGCCAGCTTGGCCTTTTCTACTCAGTTAAATTACTGATTGTCAATTTAGATTATCCAAACATGACCTTGTATGGTTATACCAATCAGCTAATCTTATTTATACTAGACTTCCTATTTAAAAGTTATTCATCCAGTATACCTTGCAGTGGACTTTGGCATACAACGCTGCACAGTGGAAGATCTGAGAGGGGGTGGCCCAGATTTTAACGCAGGAGTTCTTATGGAGGTGCTGTCTGGGGAGAGAGGCTCAATCGCAGATGCATTAGTAAGTGCCTTTGTCCACATTGTAGGTGATGCTAGTTGAACTGCTATTTTTATTCATCAGGCTCTTTTTTCCAGAAGTTAGCATTCAATCGCAAGTTGGAAAAGGTAAGTCAGACTAAATGTTTCTGTTGATGGGACTTTGAAAACCAATGAGATTAAACGAATGTAATGCACAGCTGGATCTTATTAGCGGTGACGATAACACTAAAAATAATGACAGTGATGACGTGGTCTGAAACAGATTCTGCACTTTTTTCTCCCACTAATCTTTTGGCAGATTGGGTTTTGATATTTCCTAGTATTTTTGGGCTGTGGATCAAGGGTGAATTTTCCAAGGGAGGCACCAACCAGATCTTGTGTTTGTTGTAGTGCTTGCAGATCATGCCAGTGCGGGAAAGGGAAAACTCATAAAGTTAATTCATATTTGTTTGCCTCAAAAACTTGTTTTCCCCTAGGTAGGATTCCAAAGACATGGTCTCGTTGTGCTATTTGAAACTGTGGCAGAATCAATAGTAGAAACCATGTCAGAGAAGATTTCATTGTTTCCCTCTTTTGCTGGCTCTGTCATCTTTGCTGCTTCGAAAGGAATTTGTAGACTATGGCTATTTTATTCATCCATTGATTTCTATTTCACTGTCCAGTCTA
Organism: Annona cherimola; assembly: GCA_030490835.1. NCBI lineage: Eukaryota > Viridiplantae > Streptophyta > Magnoliopsida > Magnoliales > Annonaceae > Annona > Annona cherimola. The sequence goes on along the minus strand of CM059973.1, from coordinate 88,516,521 downwards.
CACCTCTGAAATCTGAATGCTCTTGTTGCTAAAACAACCAGATCCTAAATGCGGCAGCTGCTCTTTTAGTTAGCGGGCAAGTGAGTAGCCTTGCAGAAGGAGTTGACCTCGCCCGTGAAACACATCAGTCAGGGAAGGCTCTAAAGACACTTAGGTTGTGGTCAGACCTCTCCACTGTAAGTGAAACGTCCACCTTCCATCTGCAACCTCAGATGAATTGAGCTCATTAATGACTTATAATTATTTTTCTCACGTCCATTTCCATGATCGCAGAAACTAAATGATGAAGTGGCTGCGGCAGCTTCTTGACTTGCGAATGAGGAAATTATGAGATGCCTATTATATGAGTTTTGGCTTTCATTGTTTGTATTTGCACCAAAGACCAATGCCCTGCATGATAATTTTTGCTTTCAATATAACTTTGTTCCTTTAACTAACTTGAAATTTTAGATAATAAAAATGCATAATGCATGCATGATACCCTTCTGGAAACATGTTATGCTCTCTTTCCTCACATTTTAAAGATTTTAACTTCCTTCACTTTTTTCCCCCTATTTCCACAATGTCTCAGTTTAAAAGATAATGTAATCTTCTGCTTGTAATGAATATGTTTAATTACAAATACGATCATTATTTTAAGAAAATAATTAATAGTCTGCTAACATTTAACCAATTTTATTGCGTATATGAATCCATTAAAATTCTTGTTTCTCTATACTTCACGGTGATTATTTAATATTTACTAAAATGGTTTAAAGTTTAAAGCGCTATTATTACTATTATTAAATGAATTATCACAAATAAAATGAATGGATCAGATTCCACCAAATCATCTGGTCTTATCCAACGTTCTGTTTCCGAAAGCTCCAAATATCAATGTGCTTATATAACATGCAAAGAGGAGGAAATATATATACTTTTCCCAAAGTAGTAGACAACGGTTCGAATGGTGCAGGGGTAATTTGTCATCCAGTTCTTTGGTAGAGCTGTCTTCAAGTTTTTATGTAGAGTTTATTTCTAGATATCTAGATGGGAGCGGATGATCTCTTTAAATTTGTAGGAATATCCTAAAAGCTTGATTATAATAGATATTTGAGATGAATGTGGATATATCAATAAAAAAAGAGAAGGAAATAAGTGGCAAAGCCACATGAAGCTAAGTGGGGGCAACACATTTTTTCAAAATAAAAAAAGTTCTTAAAACTATAAAAAGTATTTAAAAATATAAGTCATTTTTATACGATTGCCCTGTTTAGATAATATATTATATATACCTTCCCTACATGTGGCATGGAACAACTAAAAGCTTATGGCATGGAACAACTGAAAGCTTACTTTTAATCCCAAGGATGTCTTCCATTTCACCTGAGGTGATTCCACATGATTACTGAGGCTAACGAGAAAACGCTGTACGGCAAACATTCCACATGATAACTCCTGTATTTCCACCCGACAAAATCCAAATCATTGCCCTTCCCCCATTTTAAAAAGCCTCCCATCTGTATTCCGCGTGAATCCGAAAAAGGTACAGTCACTCATCTTCCACAGCAACCGCTCCTCGTACAAATCCGATTCCAATTCCATGGTATGCTTCCTAACAGTCAAAAGCCGTAGATCAGCCAAATAAGTTGTCGGTGGACTCTCGGTTGGTGGAAAAGGGAAGGAAGTGAAAAAGTGAAAAAGACACTACGCGCGCGTCTGGCGGTGGAGGTGTACTGCCACATTGGTCCACCGCAGCAACTTCGCGTACGTGGGTACGTGCGCCGTAGAGGCGCCCTACCACGATTACTATTTTGCTAAAAGATAGCTGTGCCCACGCAACCGTTCCGCCACCGTAGAAGTTAGAACCCTTCCAATCTTTGGATCGGATTGTCTTTTGATGCCAACGCATCCCCCAATGTCGGATTCACCATTTTAACGGCATTGATATGCTGTGTCTATGGGCACGTTGGCGAGATTGGAGCAATGACTGCATTCGCTGTCACAGACGTACAGTTGGTTGTACGTTACGTTCTCTTAATGAGGGGAAGCGGCGGCAAGTAAAAGTTAATGAGCAATTACGCTGGGAATGTAATACGCCTGCCGCCACTTTCCCCACCATCAAACGAATTTCAACCTGTTCGTATTCATGCTCTGACGTCTACAGCGCTTCATACTCGGCACTTTCAATTTGATAAACGCTTGGATGAAATACCGGATGATAACAGCGGATCTATTTCGCTAGTTGTCAAGAGTCTCCCACAAAGGCACGACTCGATTAGGCTTTGGAATCCCATTACGGACGCCACGTCAATAAAAACCTTCAAATAATAGGGTGTGTTTGTTTGGGGCCAAAACTTGTCCATTAAAACTTTTCAACCCAAAACTTTTCACTCTTCATAACTACTCTATTTTTTAATTATTTTTCACATTTTTCTATACAAACTACCCTACTTTTCAATCATTTCTACACAACTACTCATACAACTAACCTATCTATTTTAACTTTATTCTTTTTACTCCTCATCATTACCCCTATTATATCACATCATTTTCTATCAATTTGACAATTTCTACCTCTAAAATTTTTCATCAAAAGTTTTACCTCCAACCAAACGCACCCATAATGTGGAGAGCAGTTAAGTAATTTCAATATTCCATTCGTATTCATTTCTATCACTCAGCAAATAAACTTCTTTTGGATTCTTCACTAAATTCGGCACACGTAGAGTCTAGTGACGTTTGGTAAGGTAAAAAAGTGTCCGAGTGTAGGAAATGAAAAATAAAATATTTTAAAAATAATGTAATTAATCAAAGAAAAGTTGTAATAAATAAGATTGTTACAAGAAAAAATGATCGAAAAATAAAGATAATATTGAAAAAATAAAAATTTTAATGGAAAAATCATACCTTGAAAAATGTTTGCTAGTACGCTTTTCATGAAAAACCACAGTTTTCCACGTATGGATGTTACTCAACAATAACTACAATACATCAACAAGCTATAACAACGTTGAATTATTATTATTAGTGAATAATTGAAAATAGTGTTATGACCTCAAGATATTATAAAGCTCAATATATTTATTTTTATTTTTTGTTTTTCTTTTCATTACAGGTATATTTAATTTATGTAACAAAATTTACCACTTTTAAAAATGTGTATATATTTTTTTAATTTGAAATACAATAATATTCTAATAAATTATAAATAACTAAAATATCCTTGCATTTAAAATTATAAATAATATATATATATAGAAAATGCTAAAAACTTGTTATATAAATTATATATATTCTAGTTATGAAAAGAAAATTTAAAATTTAAAAATAAAAACTTTTTTGGGCAGAATGCATAGTTGCTCCCATGCATACGCCTTTGGAGTGTTTTTTAAAATTTTACATGTAATAATATGTATTTAATTCATACAGCTAATTTTATCATTTTAAATATATATTTTATAATTTCAAAAATCAATAATTTTCACCTCATTTAACATTAAATAGGTGAAAATTGTAACATTTTTTAACTTATAAAAAATTTATTAAAAATTTGGCATATATAAAAATAACGTGTGGCCCACTAAAAAATGAAAAAATAAAAAAGTTCAAAAATACCCCTGTGTATCCTTTGTATTAGGTTAATACAGATGTATACATTGAATCACTGCCTGTACTTTTTTTTTTGAAAAAAATCACTGCCTGTACTTAAATATATAGTCATGAAACATCTTTTTAGATGATGGACGGTGTAGATCTGTTGAAAACAGGTGCTGCATTTGCTTAGGTCGTATGATCATTCGCAGTCGCGAGAGCACCACTATCTTATTCGCCTCTGCTTTCACCGCAATCCCGCTGTTTTTTTTGCCCGCGCTATCGACATACAACTGCTTCCTTTCTCGATCTCCCATACTTTCTGGTGGCATTGGGAACTCCGGAAAACTGCACTTTCCTCTTCAAAAAATCCATGCATCGTCTTCTTGGCTCGGAAATCATTTCTGGGTAATTTTTTGCGGGGGATTTTTAGCCATGGATTTGAGGAAGACTGCAATCTCTGAGCAGTTTTCACCAAACAGTAAGGTCGTTTCTGGTTTTGGCATTGGTCTGGTAGTATCTCTGCTTCTTTTTTCACTTGTGTTGATCAATAATCCATTCCAAAACTCCTCCTTGAACGATGGCGGTGGTAGCTATGCTTCCTTCTCCTGGTTTTTTCCACAGTCCGATGCTGCAGTTTCTGCAAGTTCTCCTCCAGAGTCGGTATCGGTAAGAGAAGAGAGGGTGATAGAAAGAAACCACACCGGAAACTTGGCTACTGAGGATAGAAATGCAGGAGTTTTGAGTTCTAGTGTCGGAGATGGAACGCAAGAAGGGAGTTCCTCGAGGAATCTTGACAGAGGAAGCTTTCTTGATGGAAAAGAACAGGAAATGGAGAAAACCGGACTTGGGAATATTTCGGAAACGGTTAAAGATGCGAACTTTTCAATTAGTTGGGATCTGCTAAGAGATAATATTCCTGAGGGGAATGTCTCCCGGAATTCTGGGAAAGGAAGTTCTGTGGACAAGGAAGAAAGGCCGATGGAAGCTTCTAAAGGTGGAAGCTCTTTGGCCGCTGGAGAAGGAGAGGTGACTCGTGAAGGAAATTTCTCTAGCAACTTGATGAAAGGAAATCCATTGACTGGAGTACAAATGATGAACGATACGACTCATGAAGGAAAATCACCTCCTGAAACCAAGAAAAATCCAAGCATTTCTAAGGATAATGTGTTTCAATCTGATAAAAGGAATAAAACGCTTGAAGAAAATCTATCCAAGGAAGCTAAGGAAAATGGATCTGAGTTTGCTAATGTGTTCCCTCCTCCACAAGTAGGCAGAGGTATTCCAAGGAAGTGTGACATTTTCAATGGAAGATGGGTGCGGGACGAAGGAAAACCTCTGTATCCCGCTGGTTCATGCCCTCACATTGACCGGGATTTTGATTGCCGTACAAATGGGCGGCCAGATGATGATTTTCTGAAATGGAGGTGGCAGCCCAATGACTGCAGCATCCCAAGGTGAGAGGTCTTTTGTCTCAAAGATTTTGATTGCGGGTCATAAGCATCAAGGTTCTTGATAAACACTTGTGCCGGTGCTTGAATTTTTTTAGATTGAGGAAATTAATTCATTATTATTGGAATTTGTGCCTTTGGAAGAGCGAGGGACGCATGAATTTAGTTATGAAATAATGGGAATGTTTTTGCCACTTTCGGTTTAGTTATTTTGCGAAGACTGACAGATTTGCTGGAGAACACTTAACAAAATGAGTAGAAATATTTTGAATGTAAGATGCATTGGAAATGTTTTTGCGAGAAAGAAAATGCCATTGAATACACAATGCATGTGCATGTTGTCAGGATGATTGAAATGGTGGAAAAGCTATACCTGAGTTTCTTCAAAAAAAAAATAGTAATTTTAAATATTTGGACTCTTTGAAAAGCAGTGGAACCCTGGGATGATAGTGAGGAAGAGTAGATTTTAATTGGATTCATCCAGTCCCAAGACTCCCAAGTGGTGCTGCTTATGATGTATTTGATGCTCAATGGAACTAAACTAATATAGTCTATTTAGATGTAGAATAATAGTCAAAGTTGGCGTGAGTCCATTGTGATTTATAATGCTGATCAAATTTTGAGCAGTCCATATCAAGTCGGATACACACTCTCAAGTCTTGACTGCAAATGAGCCATGTCTCACTGATAATGTGGCGGGTATATTCTTTTGATTCTGCATGTTCTGGAATTTACGTGGGTATGATGATCCAACCACTGGATGTGTTTGCAACTAATTATTATAGGCCTTGCGAAGAATTACTGGGTGAGACACACGTTTGGAGTTGATTAGATGTGTCTCTGAACATCTTTTAAAAGTTAATTATTGTATGAACACAGATTTATCCTTTATCCTTTGATGTGTTGCTCTCATGAGTAGTTGACCTAGTCCATTTAAATCCTACTGATTTTATCATCTCTTTGCAGCATGAATGCAACAGATTTTCTGGAGAGGCTGAGAGGCAAAAGGCTTCTTTTTGTTGGTGATTCATTGAATAGAAATATGTGGGAGTCATTGGTCTGTATTCTTCGCCATAGTGTTTTAAACAAGAAAAGAGTTCATGAGGCCTCTGGTAGGCACGAATTCAAAACAAAAGGCTATTTCAGTTTCAGATATGAGGCAAGTTAGTTCGTTCTTCTGATAATAATATGTAAAATAAATTAAAGTACATTTAGGATGAACTGTTTTCTACGTGTATTCTTCTGTCATCCCTACTGCTTGCTAATGTAGTGCTTCTTTCATACCTATGGTGTCAATGGAAACCCAAGCAGGATCTTAGAAGCAATGTGCATCATATTTTAGTCCAGTTTGGCACTTTGGGCTACCATCAAATCATTCTCTTGCTGAATCGCTCTCATCATCTTCCTTCTAGCAATCCATTTTCAGATAATTGGAATGACTGGACAACCCCAATGTGCAATTTTTCGGCAACAATGTCCCACATGAATGGCCTAATGACATTGCGATTCTAGACTCCTGATGATGACTTTTCACAAGTCATAGACATTGGTAGTCCAGCTCTTCGGTGGTTTTCTTCTTCTTAGTTCATCATTTTGATATTTCGGGATGTGTTGCAGGATTATGATTGTTCCATTGACTTTGTTCAATCTCCCTTTCTCGTAATGCCATCTTCCACTAAACGTAAAGAGGGAGAGCATGAGACTCTAAGACTAGATTTGATGGATAATGTGGCTCCAGCATGCAAAGGAGCTGATATTTTGGTTTTTAATACTGGTCATTGGTGGACTCATGAGAAAACCTCCAAGGGGTCAGTAAAATTCTCCTCCAACTGAAAACGATACTTTTCTCTTCAAAAACCTTGAAAAAAAATGCATTGGGAATCTGCATTAGGCTGGCTCCACAAGACTTGGTGTAAATATCAATGGTGGGTGACCTAGATCTGTTTAATCTACTAGTTGTCTAGCTGAATGTACAGATAATTGGGAAGTAGGAATTTCTTTTGAACTTCCCACTGTTTTGACTGCTGTATATGGTCTCATCAGTTGGGCATACCCACTGTATGACATACCATTGAAGCAGTACATTAGCAGGCTCCACTGGGTATATGACAAAACCTGGCTTAGTTGTCACTGGTTGGTGAACTAGCTCTGTTACGTCCACATTTTTGCTGGCCAGATGTGTAGGTTGCATGGAATTTCTTTCGAACTTCCTGCTGCTTTGCCTAAATCATCCTTCCTTGTCTAGAGCCTGACATCATTGATACAACTGTTGGTGCATACTATGCATGATGTGACTACCATGTATGGGAGGCTTCTCTGACTCCATATCTGCGTGATTCACTTGGAAGTCCAAATGAAGTCCTTTTGAATCATTTAGTTTTAGGGTATGTGGCCTGGTGTTTAACTACTAGTAGGCTGACAGGTTTGAAAACCATAGACAGTCTAACAAGGAGCGGAGGGGTTCATGAGTTCTTGCAGGGTTTTTCATTGTAGAAGGGTCTTTATATATATATATATATATATATATATATATATATATATATATCTGCTATCTCCTATTTTTCTTCCTTATTCCAGATTATGTCATGCCTGATAAATGGTCTCATGTCTTGCCCATATACATGTGTAGAGTTGCTAGTCAGTTGACAAATATCTCATCTCTTTTCATGTGCCTAAATGTCTCCTTTATATCTTGTTTTTGTTTGTGGAAATAACAGAATAGATTATTACCAAGAAGGTAACTATGTCCACCCAACATTGAATGTACTTGAAGCTTATGAGAAGGCCCTCAAGACATGGGCCAAATGGATTGATAAGAACATTGATGCTCACAAGACAAGGGTCTTTTTCAGAGGATATTCCCTCACCCATTTCAGGTGAAATTCCATCCATCAGTTCAACCCTTCCTTTCTTCAAGAATTTGAAATTTCAGTATGGAAAGAATAAAAATGTAATGCCCTTGAAAATCATTCCTTGGTCAGCTCATTCTAATTGGCCAATTTGAGATCCATTCACTGTCACATGGGAGTTAGCTTCAATAAGACTGAATCCAGCAACAAAAGAATTGTCAGCAATTTCTCTCAAAAAATTGGAAAAAGGACTTATGAATTTTACTTTTTATTGGTCTTTGGGGTGCCATAGACTTTTACAAGCTCTATTAGGTATTTGTGACATTTTATTTCATGATAGAACAGGCATAAGCTGGCTCAACTTGCATTTGTATAGTTTTGATTCTTTTTTGAATAAAGCTCTGGGGCGTTAACCACTTTTCCAAACAAAAGAAAATAGTTTTCATTCTCATCTTAGTTGGACTGGAAATGAATAAATTTTCTACTCGAGGGGCACATAATACAGGAAATGTCAGGTTTCCTTTCTGCATTGTTAAGAGGCATTTGGTCTGTGCTGATGATTTATGTCCATCTGCAACATTCTGTTTCCTAGTTTAAAATTTCAGTCTTAAAGGTTTTTGTCCAATTCTTTGGTTGACTTGTCACATTGGTCTAGTCCAATTTCATGTAATTGTTGCCTATCTGTGATGCTCATTGGTTCATGTGAAAACCATGGCCTTTTCTAGTATTCTAACTTTTCTGAAATCTGAGTTCCAAGAAACCATTGGTGGACTGATCTTTGTATACACAACCTAAATGTGCCTCAATTGTCTATTTTACTCAGTTGGCCACTTAATTATTATTTCCTTTTAAATACCTGGAATTATTTGAAGTGTAGTGGTGAGGAGTCAATTAAGATTGTTGTTCACGTAATACTCAAAGCAACTGTTTTCATTACTGCTGATGAGTAACTCATGATGAGAGATGCAGATAAAAAGATGCTGCACACAGAATTCAGGATGGGTTGAAGAAAAGAGTATGTAGTTCAGTAGCTTGCAATCTTGGGTATTAATGGCACTGGTAACTTTTATGAGGTAGTTGTATCTTGCTAAGTTTTACAGAGCAGAATGGTGGATGGTTAAATACTGCATGTCCAGAGGATATATAATCCAGTTGATGGATAAATTGTTAACCTTGTCGACAACAAAACTCTTCACTGATTATTTTCCTTTATTTATTGTGTACACTCGCGCTACTATGGATGTTTCAACAACTACTAGATTAATAATATTATCTGCCAGGTTAGGATCATTAAACTGGGCCATAATTGTTTAATGCTTCATGGGTATGACAGTTGAATGCAGTTAATCACTCGTTTATGTAAGGCATGCATGCATACCAAACTCATTTCTCAATGATGGGAAAATTTTTTCCTTGAACCTAATTGTTTAAATGGTTTGATCTGAGTGCAGTGGAGGCCAATGGAATTCTGGTGGGCAATGTCACAATGAGACGGAGCCAATCTTTAATGAGTCCTACTTGGTAAGTTACCCTTCAAAGATGAGAATGCTTGAACATGTGTTGGACCGCATGAAAACTCCAGTAGCATATCTCAACATCAGCAGGCTTACTGATTATAGAAAGGATGGGCATCCCTCAATCTTCCGCAAGGCATACAAAACAGATCATCATACACAAGACTGTAGCCACTGGTGCTTGCCAGGAGTGCCTGACGCATGGAACGAATTGCTATATGCTTCTTTGGTTATGAGTAGCTGAGAATTATGGATAGAGAGAGAAGAGTTTCCAGAATCTTGTTTTCAGTCACAAAAGTGACATGCCTAATGGATCATCTTCTAAAATTTCCACTTGAATGCAGGAAGTACAACCTGACCAGTCTTGTTTAGGAAATTTCGGCTATGTAAAAATGGTGAGTTCGCTATTGAAACATCTTTTTCCTTGTAAGAAGCCGAGAAATGTGAGTTTCTTCAAATTCATGGAAGAATTTCCACATTAATTCTTAGATGTGTGCACATGGGAACTTCAATTGTGCAAAATTTCTGATGTCGCATAATGCAGGCCTATGCTTCAGTGACAGTACATGCCCAGCTCTCATCCAACAATGCTATGTAATCAAATTGGTTTTTCATATATTCTAATCATTCAGTTACAAATACTTCAAAGCGCATGATCCTCCATGATGGATCTTATCTTTGTTTTGACTTCTAATTTTCTATAACAAAGTTGGTGTTGTGATCTTGATATAAGATTTGTTCATTGTTATAATATCCAGGTTAAGGTTATTAATTTGCAAGGCAGGAACCATTGGAAAGCATTATTTATTATAACGTTTAACTTATTACATCTCTGAGTTGCATCCATGTTTGGACTTGGGGTTTATAGAGAGGCTGAGAAAAACCTTTCCTCATATATGTGAAGGCAAAGCCACCAAACAGTAGTAATAGCTGCATTAAGGGCTGCTGGCAAGAGATACTCAGAGCGTTTTTTTTTTTTTTTTTCCAGAAAATAAGTGGAGGCGAGAGGCACAAACAATGATAAGAACTCCAATGATTTAAGAGCTTAAAACTATAAAATTCCATGGTTTAAGAGCTTACACTGAGCAAATTCTATTTAGGAAATAACCCATTATCTATGAAAGAAACGTTTCGATTTTCAACTATGAATTGAAGCTCTAATTTTCGTACCAGCATATGATAAAGGATACTGTAAGTGGCTACAGTTGTTGATGTGCCTCGTGTCTGTACTGGAATATGAAAGTATCTGAAACAGTTCTTTGTACTGGAGTAGATTGATCTGCCCACAGCACATCTGCTTTCTGGTGTCTGTTTGATCCATGGTGCCATGTGCAGTGAGGAGAAATCCGAAAAAGTGGCACTCTCTCTCTCTCTCTCGTTAACAAACTCTCTGTCATTCACGAAGGAAAATACTCCATCTGAATGTACTGCATCTATGTTTCTTTGAAATGTTTACGCTCTAACCAAATGGCTACAGACTATGAAAAACAAACAAGAGAGACTCTCGACTATCAGTAATTGGGCTTTTATTACATTAATCTGTCTGATGCAAAAAGAGCTGATGACCGAGTTATTAAGGTGGAAACAAGGAGTAAAACTAACCGAACTAAAATTGCATACTAGAAAGACCCGAAAAGAGGTCCCCCATTGCCATGTCGTGACTTGCCGGTTCGCTATGCATTCGCCAAAAGCTCCTCAAAAGCACGAGCAGAGAATCGTGGCTCTTGCGAAGCAGCCCTCAGCAAAATGCATAGAGAAACAGATGAACCTGGAGCTGTGCCATCCCACCCTCCAAGCTCAATGCTTTTCTTCTCAAGACCCCATGAATCTAGGCTCTTGCCAAACCTTCCCCATCTCTTGGGGACGGCAAGAGAATTTAGAAATAGATTGGCATCCAATGGGATCTGATGAATTCAAGGGAAGAATTTGGTGTTTGCTTGTTGGGTATAAATAATGGGTGCCCACGAAAAAGCTAAGGATCAAAATTATCAAAATATCCTTGGGGTTTCTCACTAATTACAGCTTTTTTTTTCCACAGTAATTCTGAAAATCTTCACGTGTATGAAAGAATTTTCAGATCAAATTATAGAAAAGATTTGCAGCTGCACTTCTTTGTTCATATCAACTCAATAATATGAGGGATCCAATTCAAAGTAAAGCTACCAGTTCTTAACAAAGGATGACATTAAAAGACGAACAGAAAATTAAAAGATTGTTCAACTGCAAGGTTGCAAAGTAAAGACCTTAAACTTTATTATTAACATTGGTAATGGGCCAACATATGTAATTCCTTTCTTTTGCAGGGGAGAGTAATATGCCTTTCGATCTCGTATTCAGCTAGAAATGGGTATTTCAATTCAAAAAGGCAAAAAAAAAAACTAGAAATGGGTATTTGAGAGCAATAATTTATTGTTGAAAAAGGGGTATTTTGGTCAATTCATGAAAGAATTGATAGCTTGGAGTAGAATGAGGCACGACAGTGCATTTCATAGCACATGACGACAACTTTTGATGAATGGGAGACTTCTTTTCGTTGCATCATTCGACCCACTAAGTTATGCTTATCTCCAACTTTTCCAAGCTTAATTCCAGGCCTCCTAATTCTCCACTAATTAATTGGCGTCACTAACTCATCCGGCTCAGCCCACACTATCAATTAGCTTGCGTGATGCTTTTAAACTTCTAGTGGATTAACCACAACTCCTGCCAAAAGCTTCCCAACTCCAGCGTAGCCCGTGCTTTAACTCACTTAATTGTCCACCTCTTCCTCCTTTTTAATTAGTAAGTTTGAAGAACGGATTCATCGAACTTACTGCACGAAATTTTATTTTTTGTAACTGTTAAAACTTGTTATGACTATCTTGTTGCAAATACTTTCTGACATATGCTCGCTTGCTAGGAAATTATTTACTTGGTTATAAATAGTGTGCGGCTTATGTGCTTTAATAATAAAGTTTACCTGACGACTGACTAGTAGATGCGAAAAATGAAGTTTGTGACTTGTAATTATTATATGCAACAGGACAACGTATTGTTGCATATATCGAAGGTTTGTCACCAATGGTAATGATTTGTTGCAAATAGTTTATATATATATATTGATAGGAAATAGTTGATAGTTAAAATTAAGCTTTCTTGTAGTGTCTTATGGTGTTAGAAAGAAAGAAAAAGGTCTTGATGTTGAATCATTTTTGTAAGAAATTTTAGGATAAAAGATATCAAGAAGGCAAAATGATTATTTCCCACCAATTTCCCATTGGTCTAAAATGTTTTGAGCTCGTCATTTTAGACCATTTTAGACCGGTTCAAAAAATTTTTTTTGCAAGATGGTTAATCTAGTTATGTTTAATTTATAAATCAATTTTTTTACTAATTTTGAAGATGTATATATATTTATTTTAGATTATTAAACATAGGGGTATTTTTGTCATGTTTCAACGATTTAAAATGACTAAAATACCCCTACATTTAAAATTCAAAATAAATATATATACATCTCCAAATTTTGTAAAAATTAGTTTACAAATTAAACATAATTAAAATAAAAATTTTGAAAAAATATATAGAGGAAGTAAACGATCTAACTAGTAATGTCATGGCCTCATAAGTTTGATCCTTATTAGATCTTACAGCTCTTCTCTATGTGAAATATAAAAGAAACCTAATGAATGCCATGTTTATCGAGCTTTAATTTAGAAAACAAGGTTGTGTATTTTGGCACTTACTTTGAGGATATCTTATTGGTAACATGTAAAGGAAAAAATTTTAACTTAATCTTAAATACGCCTTTTAATATGATTTAACATCTTAACTACTTAAATATTTTATTTTTCTATTACTGCTATATTTTAATCATTATTTCACATCTTTTTGTACAATTATACTATGTTAATTTTATTCTCTTTACTCATATTCATTACTTCTATCATATCACATTACTCTCTTACTTTTAAAAATTTTATTATTCTCACTTTCTTATCTTTTACTTTTACTTTTACATCTTTCCAAACTGACCTTAAGTAACAATATTTACCACATTTATATGAAATTAAGGTTCAATCTCTAAATTCAATACTGTGACAAAATTTTAGAAATAATATTATTATGTATATGGTTCAAAAGCAAAAGAAAAAGTACTAAAATATATTATAAATATAGCTGAATGAGTATCTTTACCAATAATTTCTTAAAATATCAATATATTTGTATTGTATATAGAGTTCCACTTCTATAAAACTTAATTTTCCATAACCTCAACCGTTTTTACTTGATAATTGATGATTAATTTATTTCATTTATTATATTTAGTGTCATATATATTGTCAAAAAAATTCCATCATTTGTACAGCATCTTTGTACATTGTCTTCATTTAAAAATGTGTAAATCAATATAATAAAATGGTTTTATGTTAAATATCAAATTTGAAGTTGTTTTTAAGCATTTGAATGTATAAAATACAATTACTATGTAAATAAATGATTCTCTAAAATATTGTTATATTCTAATTATATGTGAATAGATATAAACATTTTTTTATAATTTATACATAAATATAAATATTTTAAAGCAAATGTAGGTCATACACATCTCTTATTTAGATGAAACTTGATCATAAATGAAGTTAAATATAATGGATGAAGTAGATAATATAGTAAGTTATGATACATGTTAAGGAAGGTCATTGTTCAAACTTTAACATGGGCTTAAACCTGTGGGCAACTTGCTCCAAAAGAGAGGATGGGGCTAGCATCCTGAGCTGTGTTGATATGCTTTGTTGTTTTTGTTGTCCCTTGCTTTGTTTATGGAGGATGCATTCAATTCCTAAGTTGATTTAACCTCTTGCAGAAAATGAATGTCCATAAGTCGAGAGATAAATATCAAGTAACTCTAGCAAGTGCCAAGCCTCTCCAACTACATTCTGGAATGTCTATATATTGCAGGCATTGTTTTTTTTAATGGTATACTATAGATGTAACAACTGATGTTACAATCAAGTACCTTTATTATCCTAACATAATAGAGAGAATTTTCTATAAATATCCTCATCATAGGGGAAAATTTGTAAAACCTCCACCACCGAGGGGGAATAGACAACTTGTACAAGGTAAGACTTGAATGCCGACCTTTGGCTTTTGCGTTATAAATGTTACCACCATACCACATGCCTGATGACTATTGTAGGCACTGTTGATAAAAATGCAATGCACGCTTTGCAATGTTCAGATGTGAAATCAGAAAGCAACATGTATCTTGGCCTTCACTACACTTAGGTGTCATAATTTTGTTCACATTTGTTATACTTGCTCTTCTGAACCATAGAGGATGACATTGGCTCTTAATCATCCAAAGGGTTCACTAAAATATCCCTAAAGAATATGGATAGGATTGCTAATAGTTACTTTCCACTTTTCATGCATCGGTAGTTTGAGAAGGTAAAAAAGTTCACCTAACTAAGACCCTTAACGTGCGCTAGGAATATGCTTGGCATGGTTTGAGAAGGACGCAATTATCCTTGGAAAATGTGCTTCACTCATATATTCATGATAATTTTGTAATATATAGAAAATTGTACTCAACTATGGAAGTTTTTATCCTCTTTATCTTTGTTTCAGTGGATTGGTTGATTCTTCGAATTCTTGGTGGAAATGGAATTCAATTTTGATAACTTGAAATATATCATTTATTAGTTGACTCCTTTGACTTTTGGTTCATCAAATAGATATCCAAAAATGCATTGCAATTGTTCCATGGTGGGCTTTCTAGCTGATTGCAAGGAGTGATTCACATGCTCATTTCACTAATTGACCCATTGGTTACTTTGTAAAACTACTAGAACTCAACAGTCTGCAGGGTGCAAACACTTATTTTTATTTTTTTAAAAAAAATTTATACGACCGTTAATCTAAATGTATTTAACATGTGTATCAATCTTTACCATTTTTGGAGATTTTTAAATTTTTTTGAATTTTTAAAAATCAGTAGCATTTTAATAATTTTAAATTACTAAAAATGTCATCGTTTTTAAAAAATTCAAAAAAATTATCTAAAAATCTTCAAAAATGATAAAAATTGATATACATGTTAAATACACTTATATTAACAGTTTCATGAAAAAATAAAAAAAAATAAAAAAATGGGTGAAATACACTCAAGTGTATTAACACTCGATGCACCCAGGTGCATATAACTTGGAACTGAACTCAACACGTGATATTACTGCTTGATACGTCCAATTCTTCAGAAATTTCATATTCCTTAGAGCGTTCTTCCAAAATGCAATATGTGCCTTAGCAATATGTACACTTATATTTCCTTGTGCTTTTAGTTTCTTATTTGTATTTCATTATAGCCATTTTGTGGCGACATGATAGCCAATTCCTTGCATTGGCTGTTTTGGGATTTAAGTTAAGAAAACTTGAAATTCCAAGTAACGTGAATTCACAAGTGGCTGATTTATATAATTGCGTCCTAATTTCAAATCTATCGTCTTCTGTTTAACCCATTTTCAGACCTGATTTTTTGGTATAGTGGAGATTGATTAGATTGCAACATCACTTGCAAAATCAATGTATGGAATCACATGTGCTAAGCTCATCCAACACATTTGTTTCTTGACATTCGAGTGAGTAGCACATGAAGAGTCAGCTGGCTTGATGAGCCAATAATTTCTACGTGCATCAATGCCATCTACAACACCATCTTACAAATCTTCTATTCAAGTTTCTATCGATTGATGCAAGATAATCAACGAACCCATCAGAAGATTGCAACATTAATTACAAGGATTCTTATAGCCATGACCACTAACTAGGAGCTAGCACCAATTATTCTAGTTTCAGTTACACTGTTATGTCTACAAGAATTTGCCGAAAAAAGGAATACGAAGGGTTTTGCCACAGATGCCAAGGCAATTTCTTCTAAAATTCGTAAAGATTTTAGTCATTCTGTTTACATTTGTAATGCTAATTCATTTATAATAGAGGCAATTACAAAGGACGAATTGATTGTGAAAACGTGAACGCATATGTACTTTCAAGTGAAGTATGAGGAACTTAGCCAAGTAGTGGTGAAGCATTAAGTAGCATACAAAGTAGTAGTGAAGCATTAAGTAGTATACAGGCAATTATATCCTTCCGTGAAGAATAAAAGGGAGTAGAACTCCTAGGATAGTATGCAGTCTTAAAGCATTAAATGCTTAAATTTATGAATGTTAGGACAAAGTGAATTTTTTAGGAGCTTTATGTTAGGAGGAAGCTCAGCTTTTCTAACTTTGTTTTTAGCATTTTTTTTTTCTCGCTTTCTTTAAGACAGAAGCAAAGAAATAGGACAAGATTGCGAAAATAGAGGTGACAAAGATGAGAGTTAAAAAGGAAAATGAAGTTGAAACTGCAAGTAAAGGCAACAGTAGCAATGGTGATACTGTTACTCGATGACATTTACTCCGTCCTCTGTGGAATGATTCGTATCCTATGGAAGACGCTATTTGGTTGTATATGATTTTAACTGATTTTTTGTTATTTCTAATTGTTCATTAGGACCATTTGTATTTAACTATTAATGGCGTTGTACGAATGGCAAATTTCATGCTAATCGTATAAAACAGTAGTCGATTCTAATTTTTTGAAATCTTTACAATTCATGTAGCCATTTTTTTATATATAAACATGTAGCCGATTTTTTGGTAAGATTATAGTATAATAGCCAAAATTTTTAGAACTTATAAACAAACAAAACTAATTTTTTGGCTTTTATGAGCAAATTCAGCCAATTCTTAGCTGTTTATGAACAAATTTAGTTTATTTGTTAGGTATTTTTCAACCTACAAGCAAATGCAACCAATTATTTGAGAACATATGAGCCGATGCAGTCAATTGTTTGGCAGCAACGCGCTGTTTGGCAACCTATGAGCAGATGCAGCCAATTATTTAGCTGCGTGTGAACAAACGCAACTAATTATTTAGCTGCATATCAGCATATGCAGTCAGGCTTTAGCAGCCTATGAGCAGATGCGGCCAATTTTTTAGCTACATGATCAAATGCAGCCAATTAGTTAGCTGCATAGAAGCATATGCAACCAATTTTTTGGCTACGTATATCGTCAGCATCAGCAACCAATTTTAGAAAAAATGACACACGAAGGGGCCATTTTTCTGGCTATATATTTTGACTTCTCTTGTTCTAAATTATAGAAATGGGAAAAGACAAGAAAAATTAATATATACAACAAAAAAGAAAGTTGTTAAGAACGTTTTATAAAGTTTGTAATATATTTTCAAACACGTAGAAAGGGTACGTAGCTATCGCACATCCAGCAAAATGTAGCTATTATACACCTTTTTTGAAAATTAACTCAATCGAAAATGGATCACGCATGATACAATACAAATTTGCAAGCTATGTTAGATTGTATTTTCAATGTTCATATCTCATGAGAATTTAAGTTTGAAATTATAAGTTTAATACATAAAATAATTAATTAATCATGTCAAGCAGTACTACATGCATTATAGTTGGCTCAATTAAATTAATCTCTAGGTATCATAGCGTATTTATAAAAATAAAAAGGCACATAGTGCTGCCCACACCCGCACACTATATAACTAGGGATGCGGATTAAGTCAGTTCACAGACTGTCCTGGTGCGATAGTCACAAGATAACATGCTACCTTTTAGTCACAAACTGTTTGTGAACTGTTGCAAACCGTGTCCATATAACTACTACGCTAATAAAAATGTGGGATAATGCATAAGAGAGGAGAAATCATAGCCTGCATGATTGTTATTCTAAAGAATATTGCAATGAGAATATGGGATTGAGCTAGCCGAGGGCTTAGGAGTAGCTAGCTAGAGCCGAGCCAATCCCATGAGGAACAAACAAGTGCGCCACCAACTAACTAGGTGGCTGCATGCATGCCTAAAGTGCGGGCGTATGATATATATTACTTTATAAGATAAAGCCAGATCTTCCCTGTTTTACTTTTCGCCGTCAAAAAGCCTTGTGGATTTTCTGCTCATTTGCTACACTGCCCAAATATTAGAATCTATACTCATGCATGTATCAAATTTCGTTTTATGTAGTCACTTTTTAGTCGCATTGATATATTTGGCTGCATTATATGTATTTTCACGGTAATTAATTTGGTTAAATGTAACATTTTTTAGTCAAATGCAGCCAAAATTAGTGCTTAGTGTAGTTATCAAAATTTGATTGCAACGCAAAAAGGAGCAATATGTTATCAACTTTGTTGCGGTGAAACTACAGAAAGTATGCTTATGCTTTAATCAGAACTATACCCGAATTGGTAGGCTACTCATTCCATGCCAATGGATGCATCTAATTAATTAGGGCCTGTTCGTTCGAATGCGACATTGGGTAGAAAAATCAAAGAAATGACAATATTTGCAAATTTAATTTTTAATTGAAATTAGAAAAAAATGGATATATGGTTAATGCTAAAAAGAATAAAATTGTTAAATCATCTAAAACGTGAATTCACTCTAAAAGGTCTTTGCAAATGGGCACGTGCATGAGCACCGCCGGTGGTGCACAAGATGTGCATGGAAGCATTTACCCCTGTGGCTTTCTTGCATGCATGGAGGGGGCATGGGGGATGGAGGGAGTGACCTCCTGATCAGAAATGCACCTATCTACAACAGTTAGACGATCCACTCATGACCTATGGATCTTCTTCTTTTTTTTTCCGTATGGATTGTTTTTCTTTAACAGATACAAACAACCAGCCATCACTTCCATGTTTTATCAATGGGATCCGTTCTCTCCCACCACTTACCACGTTTGGAGAGGAAAGATTCAATGCTCCGGCAAGGTGGGACGGCTGATGTTATACACGCCCACGTGTCGTGCAATATGTAGCAAAATATTGGGGGCTTGACTGTTTAATTAATTGGCCTGTAATTGGATAGTTTGGTAGCTTAAATGGGAAATTGAATGCGAATGATATCATTACTATATATGTGAATACATTACTGTTATGTGGATACAAAATTATGCGAATAAATGTAAGCATTTTTCATTATGTGCCTTACCCTACAACTTTGAGAAAGATAACTTTATGATTAAACAAAAAAATACTGAACAATATCGAGTTAATATATATCAAAAAGAATTTTTCCTCCCGGCCATTTAATTAGTTTTGGGCTCCAAATTGTATCAAAAGTATCTATTGGGATTATCCAAATAAAAGCATATCTCACTTATTATCACTATTATTTTAGGGATTTTGTTTTAAAGAATATATTAATTCACTATGCTGACATGGTACCGGCTAATTTCATCACGGTTGCTATCCAACATCACTTTCCTTCCGATTTGTCGATAGCATTTTCCTCTTGGTTTTTTTTTTTCCCTTGAACTAGCCTGTAAACAAAAGAATGCAAATCGAAGTGCAATCAACATGAAAATAATAAAAAATATTAAATTTTAACTTTTTGATTGCTTTTTACCAATTATCCATTTCCAATTAACTTTGTAAAGAGTATTCTGGTTAACGGTTTCGATCGGCTTTCAGAGGCTGCGCAGCAAAAATTATGTAATTGTACGGTCATGTTAGATTTTGATGTGTATTCCATGCATAAAAGTCGGCACCGTCTCTGACCCCAGTGTCTCTCCACTAGGCTGGCAGCATCTGAAAAGTTGGATACAATACGTTCGTAAGTAGGGTGCAACTTGGTCGAACCCGAAAAAATACTGTGTTGGAACTCTGAGATTTTTAACCCGAATCCGAATTCAAATAGGTCTCAGTTTCGGGTTCATGCAAGTCCGAACCCGAATTTGCATTTATATAAAATATATAATTTATATTATAATAATAACATATTACTCATTGATGGATGATGGACAACAGGAGTACGCCATGGCAGGCATGGACAGCTCATCGCCGAGATAATCTAACGTTTTAAGTGATTTCAACAAAATACCTATTCCCAATTTACATTACGATACAGGTCCAACAGTTTTTTTTATAAAAATTACTCTTCACGCCTTTTCTACTAAAGCCTTTTGACCAACGAAATCCTGTGATACTAAATATTAAATTTTTCTGAAATCTTTTTTTCCAACGGGAAAATTTATGAGAACTTTAAAATTATAGTTGTAAAATAATCTTAAAATAATAGAGGAGTAAAAAAATACAATTAATGATTAATAATACAATTTATTGACAACGTTGACACATAATCCATATTCTACTTGATACAAAGAGAATACTCAAAACAGGTTTCTTTCTTTCTACTCTTAAGCGGTATTTGAATTTTTCTTAATTTCATACAATAAATTATTTTTTAAACTTTTTTATATAATAGATTTGTGATAAAAAATTATATATAAGATGAGTAACAAAGATATATTAATAGAAGATGTCAACCCGAAATTCAACCCGAGCCCGAATTTCAAAAATAGGGTTAGGGTTGAGGTTTACAAATAGGGTTAAGGTTAGGGTTGAAGTTTTACAAATAGGGTTAGGGTTAGGGTTGAGGTGAACTCGAGTTTCATGAGCCCGAGTTGCACCCCTATTCGTAAGCTTCATCCTCTAATTCCCAAGAAATAATGATTTCATTATCATTTATTCTCCTTTTCTCTTTTTTTCATTCATTATATATGTCCGGACTTGGAGATTTATTTATACTTCAATACAATCGTTTGTATTGTTTATCCATATATATTTATTTATGATTCCAAAATATATATGATAAAAAAAATTTACAAACTATATACACATTATACATTTGTAAAAAAAAATAATTAACGAAAAATTATTTCTGATAGCATAATAAAAAATTAGGGTTAAATAAAAAAAAAGCATTTTTAAGTAAGTATGGCTTACCTAAGATTATGCTTGGAATGATTTTTCAAACAAACGATAAAAACGAATAATCTTAAATAATATGACCAGTCGGATTTAGATTTTATCATCAATATAGAGCCCATTTAGGATGTTGCACCCTAACATATTTTTTATTTATTTAGATAATTTACAAATATATCCATATAGTTGGACCATAATTATAATATACTCATATAGTTTTGAAAATTACAAATGACCCATATAATTTGACTATAATTGTAAATGTACTTGCATCGTCATAATTCCATCATACCTCTATTACAGCAATAATGTGAATATATTTGCAAATACATACAAACTATGTGAGTATATTTGAAAATATGGTATAAAAATAATTTGCAATATACCTATGTAGTTTGTATATAGTTTCAAATATACTCATACCAAGGCCATGTTGTGATGACATTATAATGGTGCAAATATATCTGCAATTATAGCGAAACTATGAAAGAGTTATTTATAATTTTTAAAACTATTTAACTATATTTATAATTATTGTCAAATTCTATAAGTATGTTTGTAAATTACCCATTTATTTTATAAAACCGAAATTAAATTCACATCATGATACCACACTATTTTAATTTATTTACATTAGTTTCTTTCCTTTTTCAGCTAACCAAAAATACAGTTTTAGCTTTGAATCCATTGGCCTTGTGGCCGCATGGTAACCAGGGGTGGCTGAAATTCAGTCCAGCTCAGTTTGAATCCCCTCCCATGCATGAGAGTTTTTCATAATTTAGTCCCCTTTTGTGGAGGTTTTCATAATTGTCCCCTAGAGTTGGGGGTGTTATAATGAATTTCCTTCTATTATGTGGAAGTAGTGTATGTGCCACGGTGTAATACCAGGATGTTACCATGTATAAATATAAAAAAAGAAAATACAGCTTCAAAGCTTATATCCTCTCAGAATCTATTCAACAAGATGTCAAAGTTGAGTGAGATGATTCAATTAAAAAAATTAAGTGATATAAAATGACCAGAAAGACATCAACTGGTACATGTAAGTACATGCTGACATGGCTATTAATATGATGCGACTATTAATTATAGTCAAGCTTATATTCTTCGCCATTATATTTATTTTTCCTGTGTAAAAGTTTATCTGCATTATATTTATTAGTTTCTTTGTTGGCATCTTTTTTACTCATTTTTCTACCATTTTTCAAATTTATTCATATAAATTGCAAATAAAGTTCATAAGTGAATATCATTTTACACTATCAGTAGTCGCTGTATAAAAAATGTCAAACTTTTCATAAAATTGAAGAGATATATCAAGCATGCAACTTGCTGTAAATATGTAATTTTTTTTATCAGATGTCAATACGTAAATTTAAGTGCTCAGATTAAGCTGAATGAAGATGAGATGAAGAGGTCAGAGGAAAAAGCGATATTGTATATTAAGGGTAGAAAGTTATATTGAAAATGAAAAAAATAATATTGAAAATTTAAAAAGTAATATTGATAATTTATTGAAAATGACAATTTTTTGAGAATGATTTTTTTTTTGGAACAAGACATATCATCTCATTCTTATTTCAATGCTTTCTTGTTGTCCACTCATCTTAAAAAGGATTGGATGAGATTTTTATTTTAAAGATGTGTTTCAGAAGTAATAAAACTTTTGATGAAAAGTTTTTGAAGTAAAAGTTTTTGAAATGAGAGAAAATGATGTGATATGATAAGGATAATGAAGAGAAGTAATGAAAATAAAATTAAAATAGATATGTTGCATTAATGGATAGTTGTGTAAAAATGATTGATAAGTAAGGTAATTGTACAAGAAAAAGTGAAAAAATAATTAAAAAATAGGATAATTCCCTTGGTACCCATAACATTTGCCTATAATTCCTTTCATACCTATAAGATTTCAATAATTCCTTCAATGCCCACAACATTTAACTTCTAATTCCTTCCGTACCCAGACTGAACCATAAGTTTAGTTTCACTGACTAGGGAAAACGACTGTGTTAATTTTTGCAAATTCCCAAATTGCCCAACAAGCTATGGTATATACCTTTCGTCCCCCTTCTTTCCATTTTCCATTTTCTTTCTTGTCGCTAAACCTAAGGTGCAATTAGGGGTGAAAGGAAATCACCGAGCAACTGTTTCTTTCCAAATACACTCCCCTCCAAAGGCCCTTCTTTAGTTCTTAAACGGGAGAAATATGAGATATGTTGTATGCATCGTTGAAGTGCATTTGAAACGAATGAGGAGGGAAATCGTAGAATCCAAGGAAGAAACTGATTAACAAGTTTGCTCAGCCAAACAACAATTTCACATGCGAATGAACAGTCTCCATCAAGAGAATGAATGCATCATGGGTGTCGTTGGGTTAGAGGAATCTATCTATCCTTGGGATTAGATTAATGTTGTTGGTGTTCCAATTTCGCACAACAACAGCAGCAGCTAGGCGAGGCAAGGTTTGTCTGCAATTGAAGCACATATAAAAGTGAAATTTCTTCTTTTTAGACTTTCTAATGATGACCTTGATGAAAAGAATGCACTGTCAGCGATGAATATAATTTTTCTCAATTGAAGAACTTGTGATTGGAAGATGGAGATTTCATATCTAGGTTTTGAAAATCCAAGCGCACATTGAGAAGGAATGTAGGATCATTCAACAATAATGAGAATGTTATGAGTGAATTCATAAACAAGAATTTAGACTCCATTGCCAAGAAATAGAATAGAACAATAGTATACATGGAGAAAGATAGAGAATGAGGCCATGATTGCTCTCTTACTGAAGTCTTCAATAGATGTATTTATTGAAACTGAAATCCAAGCTGGTGTTGTAAATGAATTGGGTGGAATTGTGCGGATTTGTTGTTTTAAGTTCCTACCCTATGATACAGGTGAAGATGAGCTGGAGGGGACGTGCATCAAACAAGGACCGAGGCAGAACAGCAGCAAAAGCAAGCCAAGGAGATAGTCCAGTATTGGAAAAATCCAACAACGTGTACTTAGGCCATGTGGGCAGCTTAGGCCACGAGAGAGACTTGATCTGTGATAGTGGGATGACTAACAACTTTTGCTAGGCTGTACTATGTTACTTAGTTAGAGGGAGGGTGAACTCGCATATGCTAGTGGGTATAATAGGACTGTCTGTTATTTTCTTTTTGTCTATTTTTTACACATTTCTTGTATTACTAGAATCCGAAAATGTGCCCTTCGAGAAGAGGAACCCTGCTTTGATCGACTTAGTAATCAGTGGGAATTGACTTTGGATGTGAATTTGTTCAGCAGAAACAAATTCATATCAGTTTGGTATCAGAGCTATGACTAGTAGGCTGGCACAACATGGGCAACAAGCACGCAGGGGAGCACCATTTGCATTCATGGCAGAAGGGCAGTCGGCGAGCGACAAGCAGCATCACGTGACGATGGAAAGCGGTTCTGGATTTTCAAGTGAGCATCGAGGGGGTGGTCGTGATCATCATGTTTCATCTTTGGAGAAGGAAATGACAGGTGTTATTCAACAACTCAAAGACCTCCAAACATGTATGAATGTACTCTTTGATTTTGGAAAGGATAAGAAGAAATTGTCTAGTTGGCCATCAAATAGTGTGGAATCCTTATCAGAAGAGGATTCATCGTCTGCTGAGGAATTGGAAAGCATTCAGAAAGATGGTCGATGATAGAATTGCCAGATCGCAGCATAGGCGACAAGATCTGGAAAATCGAAAGCGGGCAGATTGAGAAAAGGAGAAACGCATGGATATGGCACCAAATTCTTCAGGCAATTTTCAACAGGGGAGGTTGGATTTTTTTATATTTTGATCCGATGATCCCAATTCTTGGTTACTCATAGCCCAATTTTATTTTGAACTGACAAATACTTCGAAAGAAGAGAAGGTGTGGGTTGCTTCCCATCACCTTGAAGGGGTAGCAATTTAATGGTATTAATTTAATGGTATTATTGGGCTAGACAATGTCGGGATGTGGACTCATGGCGGCGGTTTTGCCAAAGCATTTGAATGCATTACAATTAGGTGGATGTGCATGATGCCCTTAACTCAGTTTATCAGCAGGGTAAATTGAAAAAGTATTTGGAGGAGTTTCAGAGATTGACAAATGAAGTTCGAGGATGGAAGGAGAAGGCGATAGTTGGAACTTTCATTGCAGGTCTTAAAGAGGATTTGGGCTCAGAGGTGAGAATGATGCGGCTAGTAACTTTGGCAAAAGCAATTGGGTGGGCTAAAAGGTTTAATAATAAAATGACAAGGAACAAATCCAGTAAACCCAGTAGATGGTGGCGAGCTGATCTTACTAGATGAGCAAGTGAGAAGCTAACTTCAAAGGTAGAGGAGGTTGCCAAGCCGGAAATGGCTAGACCAAGATTACCTATAAAGAAGATGGCATGGGATTAGTTGCAAGACCGTCGCAAGAAGAGCTTGTGTTATATTTGCAATGAAAAGTTCACAAAGGGTCATATTTGCCTAAATAAGTATCAGTGTACTCCCATAAGAATAGTAGAACAGTCCATCTGAAGAACCAGAGGATATGGATCGGAAAGGGAGTATGAAAAAATGCTCGGGCCCGAATTGTGTTGCATCTCTTTACAAGCACTAGCGAGGATAGATGCATATCAACTCTTAAAGGTAAAAGGGGTCATCTGGGGGGTGGAGGTTGTCATCATGATTGATTGTGGAAGTACTTACAATTTTATCCACCAAAAGCTTGGGGGACAACTGGGGTTGATTACTCAACACACTAGCAAATTTAAAGTAATGAAAGGAGATGACACGCACTTGGCAGGACAAGGCATTTGTAGGGATGTGGAAGTGATGATTGAAGGTAGCAACCACATAGTGGATTTATTTCCATTGACACATCGAGGTGCCGATGTGGTTCTCAGGATGGCGTTATTGACAAGTTTGGGAGTGATCATGTCTGATTGGGTAAAAAGAGTCATGAGTTTCATTTTGAAGGGAGTTACATACCAACTAAAAGGGTTGAAACCTATAGAAATTCAATTAGCTTCATGTCAACAGTTAAGAAAAATATAAGCATTATCTTGTCAAATGTTTATGTTGCAGGGGGTGAAGGATACCTTGAGACGAATGGGAAATAAGCCAAGTGGTAGAGTAGAGGAGCTCGATCATCTTCTGAGCCATTTAGAGGCAATGTTTGCGGATCCTTAAGGGTTGCCACCATTGCGTAAAATTAATTACTGCATAGAGTTTCTTCCAAATGCTGCTCCTACATCAATCCAGCCTTACAGCTATCCTTATCATCATAAAAAAGAAATTGAATTTCAAGTTAATGAATTGTTGCAAAAAGGGTGGATACAACCAAGTATTAGTCCATTCTCAGCCCTGGTATTATTGGTTAAGAAAAAAGATAATTCGTGGAGGATGTGTGTGGATTATCGGACTTTGAATGAGATTACAGTTAAAGATAAGTTTCCTATTCCTGTTACTGATAAGCTTCTTGATGAGATTACAGGAGCCTCTGTTTTCTCTAAATTTGACTTACGTTCGGGTTATCACCGGATTCGAATACATAAGATTGCATTTCGAACACATCAAGGCCAGTCTGAATAGCTTGTCATGCCATTCGGATTATCTAATGCACCGGCTGCCTTCCAAAGTCTTATGAACAACACCTTTGGGCCATTACTTAGGAAGTTTATTTTAGTTTTTTTTATGACATACTTGTTTATAGTTCATCATGGAAAACTCATCCTGAACATATTCAGGCCGCGTTATCCTGTCTCCAACAACATCAACTTCAGGCAAATCACAAGAAGTGTGAATTTGGTCGTTCACAGATAAGATATTTAGGCCATTTAATTTCTGCTCGTGGAATAGAGGTAGACCCCCGACAAGCTTCATTGCATTGCAAATTGGCCTAGACCTAAGATAGTGAGACAGTTGAGAGGTTTCCTTGGGTCGTTGTGATACTATTGTCGTTTTATTCAACATTATGGATTAATTGCTGCCCCCCTAACCAAATTGCTCAAGAAGAATGAATTTCAGTGGTCTCCAGCTGCGGAGGAAGCTTTTACCCAACTTAAAGAAGCACTTTTTCAACCGCCAATTTTGCGAGCTCCAGATTTTTCCATGCCTTTTGCCATTGATTGTGATGCTTCCGGATAGGGGGTAAGGGCAGTGTTAAGCTAGCGAAACCATCCCATTGATTTTTTTAGCAAAGCACTATCCTTAAAATGTCATGGAAAATCTGTGTATGAACAAGAGCTCAAAGCTATTGTGTTAGCTATCAAGAAATGATGCCCATATTTACTTTGCCACTAGTTCACAGTTCGTATTGATCACAATAGTATTGAGCATCTTTTGAAATAGAAAATCTTGACTCCTAAGCAACAAAGGTGGATGTGCAAATTGATGGGTTATAATTTTATTTTGGAGTATAATAAAGGGGCAACTAATGGCGCTGCTGATGCTTTACCCCGACAGATGATGATGATGGCGGCGATGAGGATGTCTATAGTTGCATGTCCTTTATGGTAGGAAGCTTTACAACAAAACAGGGAGGTGCCTTCATTGGCTACGATCAGACAAAAATTGGAGAATTCACAGTTGTGACCTCTTCATTATAGCCTACAAAATGGCTTGCTTTACTGCAAAGTACGTATTGTTTTAGCCTCAGATAGCAGTCTCATTCCACAAGTGCTTGAATACTTCCATGCTTCGGTACTGGGGGGTCATTTTGAGGTTTTTAGGATATTTAAACCTGTCAGCGAACACTTTTGCTGGCCAGGCATGCGTAATCAAATTAAGAAAATGGTCGCATCTTGTGACACATGTAACCATGTCAAGTATTCTACTATGCGACCAGCTAGTCTGTTACAACCGATTCTATTGCCAAATTATTTATTTATGGGAAGAAGTCACAATAGACCTCATTGAGGGACTTACGAATTCTAAGGGAAAATCAGTCATCTTAGTTACAATAGATAGACTTTCTAAATATGCTCATTTCTAGGCTTTAGGTCATCCCTACTCTGCCCCTGTTGTTGCAAAAGTCTTCATTGCTGATATGGTCAAATTACATGGTTTGCCAAAATCGATTATTTCTTACCGTGATTTCATTTTTCTCAGTCATTTCTGGGAGACCCTTTTTAAGGAGTGGGAAGTGAAGCTCAAACATTCCACAGCTTACCATCCACAATCTGATGGACAAACCGAGGTCGCTAACAGCATGCTTGAGATGTATCTTCGCTGTTTCCCTTTGCAGCATCCTCGGCGTTAGCTTGAGCTTCTTCCATAGTAAGAGTATCAGTACAATTCTTCATACCACACAACCACTGGTATGTCTCCTTTTAAAGCCTTATACGACTATAACCCTCATATAATTCCTATGTATGAAGCTGAGTCAACTACATAGTCGATGTGGATGAGTGGCTATCTACTTATGATCATACCTTACGTTTGTTGTGAGACAATTTGCTCCATGCTCAAAATGGGATGAAGAGCATGGCTGATAAACATCGTCGGGAGTTAGAATATCAGCCTGAGGAGTGGGTATATCTCAAGTTGCAGCTTTTCGGTAAGTATCAACTAGACCGCAACATACTCACAAGCTCTCTCCTCGATTTTATAGTTCGTTCAAGGTATTGGAGAGGATTGGAGCAGTGGCATATAAACTGGATATGCCAGGGGGATGTCGAATTCATCACACTTTTCATGTTTCTTTTATTGAAAAAGTGTTTGGGTGCTTCTACTTTAGTGCTAACACTTCGACCCACTGACCATTTTGATGAACTCACTATGGAATTGGAGAAGGTGCTCGCTACACGCCAGGTGCTTTGGGGTTTTGATACTATTACAGAACTGTGAATTCATTGGAAGGGCTTAGCTCTGTCTGATGATACATGGGAGGATCAGAATCAATTCTGTTGTCTGTTTCCTCATTTCAACCTGGAGGACCAGGTTGACTCTCACCCTGGTGGGAATTATACGGTTGAAGAACAAGTTAGAGGGGGCATGCATCAAACAATGACCAAGGCAAAGCAACAACAAAAGCAAGTGAGGAGCTAGTCCAGCATGGGAAAATCCAACGACGTGTACTTAGGCCACGTGGGTAGCTTAGGTCACGAGAGAGACTTAATCTGTGATAGTGGGACAACTAATAATTTTTGCCAAGCTGTACTATGTTAGTTAGTTAAAGGGAGGGTGAACTCGCATATGCTAGTGGGTATAATAGGATTGTCTGTTATTTTCTTTTTGTTTTTTGTTTTACACATTTCTTGTATTCCAAGAATCCGAAAATGTTCCCTCTGAGAAAAGGAACCCTACTTTGATTGACTTAAGCAATCGGTGGGAATTGACTTTAGGGGTGTGTTTGGCAACTAATATAAAATATCAAGTTAAAACCTTTCAATCTAAAACTTTTCACTCTTCACAACTATCATATTTTTTAATCATTTTTTCACATTTTTCTATATTTTACTACTCATCATTACTCCTATCATATCACATCATTTGACAACTTTTACACTCCAAAATTTTTTATTAAAAGTTTTATTCATTATCAAACACACCCTAAATGTGAATTTGTTCTGCTGAACAAATTTATATCACCCTGCAAATCCAGCAATCCCGACTAGTGGTTACTACAAACCATCACACATGATGCCTTATTTTCTTCTTTAGCATCATTGCCAATTAGCGCCCTTTGCTCCATTCAAGTTTGCCATCGATTTGCCACTGCGTCTTCAATCCATCCTCTACAACCAAATCTGACAAATAGCGACCTTCATGAAAATTTGGTCATCTCAAAACTAGAGTACCATCATAGATGTTAATAGTTCCAGTCATTGGAGGTGATGATCACACGCCATAGAAAATAGCAACCGAAAACCAACTGACAATGGCATCAAAGGCTAACAACATGACTATCCATGCCGATTACAACAACCTATTACAGAAGCCATGGTAGGCAACGTCACCCTCGTGAATGGAATTTGAGCAGTAGATCTAGTATTATGTTTGCATTGTTTGTTGTAGGGGCAAAATTGTCAATGACGATTGATTATCGGAGAAGAGCGAGTGGAGAAGGGATGGGTGTGGCGGCGATGGACTCAAGAACTTTTGCCTAAGGAATAAGGGGAAAAAGGAATCATCATTTCGACTACGCTAGAAAAATCATTCAGGGGCGAAAATGACAACACTACTCACATATGATGGTCGTTTAACATGTGACTAACGGTATGGATACGGTACAAATTATGGGTAAAATGTGATGGATACGAAAGGAATTATAGACAAATGTTATGAGTATTAGGAAAATTTATCCTAAAAAATAAAATAGTTGTGAAAAATGAAAAGTTTTAAGTTGAAAAGCTTTAGTAAAAAACAAATTCCCTCGAAAATATTTTTCTAATTCTTTTCATTTTGCAACACAAACAACTTTATTTTTCAATTTTAATATTATTTTCTATTGCCTTTTATAATTTCTCAAGTATTCAACCATAATAGTATTTTTCACCAAATCTTTTTATCTCATCCCCATATCGATCCATCTAGGGCGCAATTTGATATAGAATGGAATACTCTAAATTAGTAAAAAGCGAAGACTTCGAAAGAAAAAGAGAAGATCATCTCAATAATGTAGGAAAGAAGAAACGACCTAAATCACAAATGAATTAGGAGAGAGAAACAAGACTACAAAAAAGACTTAAAAGAGAAGAGAAAATGTAAGAAGAGTATGAAAAATGATAAGAGGAAGGAACCTCTTAAAGTTATGAGAAGGGAAGAAAAAGGAAGGAATTAGAAGGATTAGAGATAAAAGGAAGAATAAAAAAAAGGGAGGAGAAAGAAGAAGTAGAGGAGGAAGAAGAATAAGAGAAGTAAAGGATTTTAAAGAAACAAAGTTCTCATTTTATTAACAAAATAAATTGTCTTATATAAAATTTAAATAATCTTATTTATAAGAAAAAATAACTTAAGCAATAAAGAAACGAAATGATACATAACATGCAATCTTGCTCAATGAGCAAACTTATGAACTAAGCAACTTGTATGATAAACAAATTTGAAGGTTAAAAAATAACTAAAAATAGAAACAAATAACCTGAAACAATTTTAACTATTATGTCAAACTAACAGTACTAAATCCCTAAAATAATTAAAACTTCTAAAATAAAAAGTCTAAACAAAATAAATCTTAATTTATGAAAATTTCTTCGTGGCCCTGCATCACAATAGTTTTACACAATCCAAACCAAACCAAACCCTAAACTAACCCTATATCCAATACTCGAACCATGAATAGAAGACTAATGCCATTAAATACGTTCTTAAAGTTTTTTTCTTCCTTCAGCTACTTTTTTTTTCCCAACTTTTCGGATTTAAGGACCGTTGGAGAGTAACACTCAAGTTTGCATGTTTTGATTGCATGCTCAAGGATTTCACAGAATAGGAACCGTGACATTATTCTAAATTCTAACCTCGTCTTCAATTGGGATATATTCATTTATCTCGATTTTTTGTAAAGGGTGTCCTTGGACGCTGGACATGATGGATACCTGTGCATTAGGCAGATACCTGACTAATCCGACCAGTGTATACTCCTTTATTCAAAGCTTCATTAGAAGTTGGATGATCCAAGATGGAGAAGCGGAGTGAACAGTAGTAATGCAATCCTTTTCTCCAATTTTTAATTTTAAATTTTCTAAATTTCCAAATACTGTTTTAGCCCATCGTTCTTTAATTTACTTTTAATGGATAATAATTTTTAAAAAAATTATATATAAGTTCCGCAAAAGGTGATATACTTAAGTAGCGCAGGTATCACTACACTATAAATTTTAGTGAGTTATCATATTTTGGGTCCACCGATGTTATTGATTAAATCAAAATCTTATTCAGTTGTTTTAACCTATTTTATTTTAACACGTCAATCAAATTTTTAGATGAATCACACCTACTAAAAATGCATATAAGCATATACAAATTATGAAAAAATATTTAAATTCATTCACAAATGCATTATAATATAATAATAATTTATGAAGTCATTTATTCATATGCAAATTATAAAAAATGCTTAGATTTATTCACAACATAATATATTTTATACTTTTTAGGATTTGAGTCTAATATAAATTAAAAATCATTATGGGATAGTTCAACTGACTCAAAAGAAGAATATTACTTTGATCATCTTAAAATAATAAACCCAACTTACATGTATTAGGATCGCCATGTCAGCCTTATGGAGATCTCATGCCTTCAGATGACCGTTGCTTTCGTGGGTGCTCGTGCTTTCTCTGAAATTATATCACTGCCATCTCCTTGGAGTTTTCGTGGGAGCTTGGTCCTTTTTTACGTCACTTATTTTTTAAATTTTTTTTACATAATTATTAATTTAAGTATATTTCATATATGTATAACTTTTTATCTGTAGATTTTAAAATATTTTTTCGAAAATTTTAAAATCAAAATAGTAAAAATTTATATACAAATTAAATATATTTAGATTAATGTGTTTGACAATGACTATAAAATGTCATCTTAAAACTTTTTAATTAAAAACTTTTCACTCTCCATAACTACTATATTTTTAAATCATTTTTTCACATCTTCCTATACAACTACCCTACTTTTCAATAATTTCTACACAATTATCTATACAACTAATCTATCTATTTTAACTTTATTTTTTTTACTCTTCATCATTACTCCTATTATATCACATCATTTGACAACTTTTACTCTATAAAATTTTTCGCCAAAAGTTTTATCAATTCCCAAACACACCGTACAAATTTTATGAAAAAAATTAAAAAAAATAAATAAAAACAAGTAAAGTGCACCAGAACCGCGATCCGTTTGGTTGCGTGCGGTTGGCTATTCGAGTAGTCGGCTGCTATTCATTTGCAGAACTGCGGAGATAGAGACTAGAGAGAAGCTGCGTTCGTTCCCTCCTCCAGGTTACGGCAACACCTGAGGTCCGCTGCTTCGCCTTCCAATCCGATCAAAACCCAACAACAACGTCGTAAGAGCACGTCTATTTCTTCTTTCAGTCTCAAATCCGAACACAACCTTGCAAACCCTAGGGTTCGTAGTCTTTCGGTAAGTCCGGATCTTTTATTCCCATTTCTTCAGATTTCCCTCCTTTTCGCCAGTATTTATTGAGGATCGGAGCTTCTTATTGATTTTAACTCTTTCGTGTTCGATTTTTGAAAATTTTGTTTTAAATTTGCCAATATTAGAGAAGAAAGAGAATCTTGATGAGATTTCACTTCTCGACAAGCAGAGTAAGGTTCAAGTGCGCAAGATGCTGCCCACGCGAATGGCGCCCGTAGTATCCAGGTTTTCTTGCTGGTGAATGCATATCAAAACCCGAGGTTTACGATCTGGCGACCAACGGCACATCGGAGTGCGGGAGCAGTAGAGGAATTGAGTTCTTACGAGGAAGGGTGCGGAAGCATTTCTGAATTAAAAGATAAAAAAGAGAAGATCCGTTGGATCACGAGGTGCGTTCTTTCTTCTTGTTTCTAATTACTCATTTGCTGCTCATCCTCACGGGCTCCAAGAATCGAAAGATGATGATGGAAGCTGCTGAAACGTATGTGGCCGGAAAGCGAGAACAATCAACCTATTGAATAGATTAGATTTTCAGATCTTACACTCATGGCATGCAATGGTATGCAAGATGCATTTTGACTTGAAACAGCTTTTCGTAATAGGAGCATGTGCCCTAGACCCAGTTACCAGCAGATTTTTTTTTTTTTTAAATTCCTCATCGTTGTTATTATTTTTTCTTCAGGGTCGTTGCCATGGCGGAACTGATGGAGCTTTTTCACTAACTTACTGGATTATTCTTGGCTATTTTTGCAAGAACGGGAAAGAGAAAAGACAAGACTGTATTAATCCATTTTGAAGTGTTATTTTTCCATATAGCTCAATGTTATCTTATTCAAGGATTCACAAAGACTCGTCTTGTTGTGCATAGAATTGGACATGATTGGAGAATTTCGCCGAGATGGATTGTTTTACATCCCTACCACTCCTGGAGTAGATCGCCGCCTGATGATATGAATTTCTTGATATACAGTAGTAATAATTGCATATTAGAATCCAGAGAGATTCTAGAATGCTGGTCAGATGTGTCTGGATTCTAGTGTAGTCTATGGTTTACTTGCAAGTACAAATAATAAATTAAGAAGAGTTTGGGTCTTTTCATCTGCTTGACGATGATATAGCCAAGACATGCACATCCAGACCCATATGGCTTAAGGTGACTCTACTTTAAACTAGGTTCAAACCTTAACTCAAATCTTGGTAGATTATTTGTTGTATATGCATGTTTTTGTTTGGTCTTGCAGTTGGTCTTTTGACTGTTCAGTTCTGGTGTTGGAAAAATATTAAACCTACTTGCTGCGGTGACTTGGATGGTTTATGCAGTTGTGCTAATAGCACATATTTAGGGGACTAGATTAGGACCTTAGAAAATGGAAAGCGAATATAAGTATAAAAAACAAAATTTATGACTTCTTGACACAAATTAGTGTCTGCTGTAAATATCAAAGTATGTTTCATGGATCTTTTTTGTGATCTTAGTGTGTTTGGGAGCAGGTAAAAGTATAAAAAAGTCTACCACTCCTTGCTACACATTTTTGCATGTTTTAATATTATTCGACATTTTAACTACTTAACCACTATATTTTTTCTATTATTACCTCTACATTGCAATTATTTTTTCACATTTTTTCATATAACTATGACTATTTGGTTTAACTTTATTCTATTTACTCATTATTATTACTCTTATCATATCACAGCAATCTCTTTCTTTTTAAAATTTTTCCCATGCCTATTTTCCCACTTTTACTTCCACATCATCCAAAACAAATCCTTATTTTGTGATCATACGTTCTTTTTTTGCTTTAGATGTAGAAATTTTGAATTTCGATGATGAATGAATCGACCTTAAGTTTTACTTTGATGCTATAAGAATAATCTTCATAAAGTAGACAATCTAATCACTTCATAGTCGTTTCTTCCTCTATGGTTTTGCAATGTATTTGTTTTTTTTAATATAACTTTTGTAATATTGAAATGTTGAATTGTTTCTTCATTCGTAACAAATAGAATTTTTCTTATGCTTATGAATGAACTTTTCATTATGGAAATCTTTAATAATCTCAGCTTAATCATTAGATACTTTTTCTTCTGCTATCAGATTGACTTGCATTACTTGCTTTTCCAGCTCAAACAATGGATTATTTGATATAGAAATTTCAATAACTAACTCTTTAGGTTCTTAAATGGGCAATTGATTATTATCATGTGTAAGAAGAGTTGCGCGACTTTGATTTTTCCCTCAATGAAACATGTTTTTCATTGTATTGTTTAAAATTACTTCCTAATGTTTGTTTGAAATATCTTTCAAATACATCAAAGTTTTGATTTATTGCTAAGCTTAACTCAATTATAGAAGTTACCTTGGTTGATAGTTTAGTAGGAGAAGATGAAGTTGATCATTATAATCTGAAAATTGATCGATATCATTCAAGGAAGTTGTGTTATTTCAAGAGGGATGATTTGTATAACCCTTAGCTTTAAATCTTTTGTATTTTGGTGCTTATTTTTCTAAACTCACTTTGCCATTTGATGTACTCTATTCCAGTCTTTTTGAATTTATATTCATGAATTTTGACTTAAATAATAATTTAAACATTCACCATAGTCTTCAACTTATTGAAAAGGAGATGCCTTTACCTCATTTTTAACTTTCAACTCATGATATTCTTTAGCTTATTCCTCTATGCTTTGGTTATCTTGTTGTAACTCATGAAATATTTTGGTAATATATTTACATGCTCTTTGTGAAGAAAATTTTTATTTCAGAATTGCTTTCAATTTTAGATAATTCTGAATAACATGAAATCTCAGATTTTTTTTTTATAAGTTCCTGAACTTGTCTTTTTAACTGGACCGTTGCAAATTATCACTTTTCATTTTTACTTATGTGATATCATGCAAAACAATAATCAATATATTCTACCTAGTTTTGAAATGCCTCCATAGTTTCATTGGTGTAGAGCGTCATTGGTATGAAACAGGATTTGTCCATCTCTCTTCTTGGTAAGATGATCATAATTAGAATATTTTGTATTTGAATAACTGGAGAGTTGATAAACATAAAAATATCCAGGGAAAGCATTAGCTGAATATTAAGAAGATTTTCTTATTAATTTGGCTGAAAAGTTTTTGTTTTTTAAGTTGGTATTTCGTTAATATTTTTAAAATGATATTTTAACATACTTTGTTGTTTGTTTTGGAAAAGTAAGAGGTGGTTTTCTTCTTTGTTTAAGTAGTTCTTTAAAATTAATTTTTATGATTTGAAGGTGTTATGCTATTTTAAAAATTATTTTGCAATTATTATTATTATTTTTTTTTGCAAACAGATCTTTATTTCGAATTTTTTCAAACAACTCCTTTTAATTCAGTTGTTTCAAACAATTCCTGGATTTTACAAAAAATCCCAGTCTTTGGATTTTTCAGAATTAAAATGTGTCAAAATAATTGTTTACACAGAGAGACAGAGAGAGAGAAGTTATGATTTAAAACAGCTGATTATTTTGAATCCTTATCCGATGCACATATATGGTCCGCTTATTTTCATAAGATTTTAGAAAAAAAATTTCAATTTTTTTTAAAAAAGCTAATTTCAGAAAAACTATTTCTAGAAATAAATTTTCATTTAACTCTATTAGTGTTTTTTCAATTGGATATTTTCAACAATGCTTCGACTTATAAACTCTGTTTGCAACGATAATCGTATTAGTGATAGAAGTTGAATTTTCAACAAAGTCAAACTTTTATTTCTTGAATTAGACCTACCTATGATCAAGATCAAGTGGTGTAGCATCTGAGGATGCTATTACATTTAAGTGGGCCACAAATTTTCATCGAAGTTGATGAGAAGGCATTTTTGCAAACAAAGTTTACAAATCTTTTTGCAAAGGAAGCTCATAAATAGTTACTGAAAAAGATTTTTGATTAGCAACAAGGTTACTCTTATTCTAATGCTTTCTATAGATATTTTTATGGTTATTGTTTCTGAAGTTGTTTAAGTAAAAAATATTTTAATTTTGATTATCTAAGCTACGAAGAAGAGAGTTATGGGCATAGTTAATTTCATACTAGTGATGTTCCCGGTGAATTAAACTATGGAGTTTTTCAAAATTAGGTAGGATTTAATGAGTATTATTTTGCATATTATCATATGAGTTAGAAAATGAAAAGATACAGTTAACAACGTCCATATTAAGAAATGAGTTGAGGAATTTATGACATCTAATTTTTGAGATTTTATATGGTTCAAATTGGCCATACTTGGAAGCAATTTTAAATTAAAGATTCTCTTTGTATAGAGGGTATGAATATATCGTCAAAATATTTTTTTTTTTGGTTACAATAAAGTAATTAAAGTGTTAAGGAATAGAAAAACAATATTATGCATGGAAAGTTAGAAGTGATATAAAGATATTTTCTTTGCAATGAAGTGAAGGTTATGGTTAAAGTTTATATTATAATTTAAACGTCAAAACTGATGAGTATATAATTGGGTCACTTGAATGTGATGTATCAAATGATAAAGGGGTTGAGGAAAGATAAATAACAAAATATGAAATACTTGAAGCTAATAGGTATGCATATCATTCTTCTTCAAATAGTGATGTTGATCAATTTTCGGATTCTGGTGATCAACTTAAAAGCTTCTCTTATCTAATTATCATCCTTAGCAACTTTTTTATAATGAGGTTGAGTGATGAAATAAATCAAAGATTTGGTATATTTGAAAAACATTTCAAATAAAAAAAAGGAAGTAAGTTTTCTGCAATGAGTAACAAAGTTTCATTTCTTGGGCAAAACAAAGCGTCGTTCGCCTGACTTTTCTTGCGTTAGGCAACAATCAATTTTGCTTTCTTGAACGTAAGGAGTTGGGTATTTGAAAGTTCTGTTTTGGATTATTCATTGTAGAATTAGAAAAGGGAGCAACAGAAGTCGATTAGATTGCTGAAGGTTAAAAAAATCTGATGATCAAAATGAGACGTTATTGACGATTTCCAAAATAGAAGGTTCATTACTAAGTAGTAGTAGAATTCTGTTGTTGTGGGTGAAGGGTCTATTCAATATTTCCGATATTATAAAAGTGGATATTGAAAAAACAAATATATTACGAAGGCTATAGATAAAGACGTTGATGTAAGTGATTAGTTATTTTATTTTATGAGGACCATTCGGGTAACGTCAACAGAGAAGTCAAGGTTGATTTTATTTATTATCCAAATTCAAGAGGTCTGCATTCTCATGACCACAAAATAGAATTTTGAAGAGGATCAAAGAAACGATATTTGATTATTTAACGTAAAGGATTAAATTATTAGTCTGTGACAAAACGAAGGGAGACGAAATACAAAACTGGATATGATTAACGTGTGTAGTCTAGTTGTCCATTTATTCACAATAAAATGTTCGATAGCTTATTTATACTCCCGCTATCAAAAATAATAAAAATCATAAAAAGGTAGGCAACTCAAAAAATAATGATATGAAAGCGAACAATTCTGAGCACCTCGATATTGGATTGGACTTGATAGTCTGCCACCAAAGTTTCCGCACTGAACCAAGCTATCACTCCAGATGACGTATTTAGATTGAATAAAATTTATAGTATGCTCCTGTCTTGTTATAAAAAGAAAAGCATATGTGGTGAAGTTCAACTCAACCTGATTTCTGAGAATGTCTTGAACAGAAAGCCGGATTAGAGAA
Organism: Annona cherimola; assembly: GCA_030490835.1. Classification (NCBI taxonomy): domain Eukaryota; kingdom Viridiplantae; phylum Streptophyta; class Magnoliopsida; order Magnoliales; family Annonaceae; genus Annona; species Annona cherimola. Next base: position 88,477,510 of record CM059973.1, on the reverse strand, counting down.
AACGACTCTTTTTGAGTTCCATCCAAGAACATAAATGGAACAACGAAAGATTGCATACGTGACTTGATTAGCAAAGGTGACCTCGCTCAGGTTTGATATGGAACATGTGACGCAGTTAAGTGTTACACATCTTCCTTGTGGGCACCCACCTTTTGACTAGCCCATGGACTGAGGCTTGGTCTATGGGCCTATGGTCCCGATTCAGTGCAGCCCATAATACCTGACGGGAAGCCTACCTTCTTCCCAAGCGGATGACACTGACGCAGGCTGTTCTCGTTCTCTCCAAATGCCTTTTCCTTCCCTATCACCACCGGCGTATTTCAGCAGACGCCCAATCATCGCGAGCTCTCACGAACGCCAAGCGCTCTTTAGTCGGATCGCTCCCGCCTACGATAATGTGCGCCTCCTGACCGTCATTCTTCTTCTACAGAGCCTTTTCCCTCTGTCTCGACGTATGGGATCCACCCTGCATTCCCCCCATTCTAGGGCCCGCATTCCGGCATTTATATCCATCTGGACCGTCCAGATCGCTTCTTCGCCATGTGTCGCCTGTCCACTCCCGAAAATTAGCTTCGTCGGCTATAACAGCCTTGTTTTTTTTTTTTTTTTTTTTTTCCAAATCGCACGCGGTCATCCTTTGAACGGCTTTTGGCTTTTATGCCAATTTTCCTGAGTGATTCGGTGACTGCGATTATCGCTTCTGATTGGATTGCTAGATGTGTGGGCCCCTGGTTGGCTGCTAGACATTTTAGATTCTCGTTCGCCCCACTGGCAGAGGTGGGTGAGAATCTCAATAAACCGTTTTCAAGTGGAGTTCTAGAAATTCGAATTCATGGGTGGTAGCAGTGTTCATTTCGTAGTTATCAACTCATAAGACTAGTATCCGTTTGCTTATTGTATCAGTCTAGCTTCATTTTCCGCAGCTGTTTTTGCAGCTGAATGATTTGCTGAGTTTAGGACAGCATCGAATATGGAAGAGAATGGCAGTTTCGTGGAGCGGGTACTCTCTAAATGCTGCCTCTTTATGGCATTGTTATGTGTATGATGATATGACCTAAGTAAATTTTCGTTGCTGTTTCTATGGTAATGCATTTGGGATCCCTTAACTAGTTCATTGTCATAATTCTTTCGCGGGGCCAATCATGGACGGAACATTTACAATCAGTAATATATCCAGTGAGTTTAGTAAAATGGCTAGTCTATTTTAAACCATTTCTTGGATTGTCAGATTTGCCTGTTGGTGTGTTGTGTGTGTGAGCCCAGAGTGTGATTGGCATGATCATTTGTCACGGAAATATAGCCAACTGTAGAAATGACATACCGGTGTATTTTTATTTGTCGAACAGTGCAAGAAGGGGAGATTTGGTTCTAGACTTGTGCTGTGGGAGTGGCGATTTGGCATTCCTCCTGTCAGAGAAAGTTGGATTTGAAGGGAAGGTCTGAAAGAATTTATTTCTAACAATCAATTTCTTTTTTGATGTGTAACTTTCTGTAGTGTTTTGTTTTGGGTAATGTGGACCGGCTTTAAAGATGTTTCCTATATGAGGAAATGTTTTACATGCTAATATGCAATTAAATTGCCGGGAAGAATGGAGATGAAACAACTCACTGAAAGGTTAGGACCTCATTGAAGTAGACCATTCTGAGGCAGCCTTCACATAACCGGACTGTCTTCTCAGAAAATCAATTTTATTCACCAGAAAACCACCTTAATATTATCTAAATGGTGTTGAATGTGGAAAATGCTACTAATACATCACGCTCCAGCATTCAAGCAAATTTTTACTACTTCTCTACCATAATCCTTCTTGTGTAGTAGCTTTGCACAATCTTTCATGATACGAGGCACTAAAGATCCTAGTCTAATGGCGGAACTATATTGCTTTTGCAGTGAGCTGAGAAGTCTGTGTGTGGTGGAGTTCAAAGCCTATGCTCAGCGATCTTATGTTTTATATTGTAATTTGCAGGTGACTGGCCTTGATTTCTCAGGGGAACAATTGTCTATTGCTTCTGCCCGACAAGCCTCATCATTCTGGAAGGCTTGCTACAAGAACATTATGTGAGCCTTAATGATGCACGACCTTTCATCATCATCATCATCATCATCATAAGTCATTTCCCAAATAAGCGGGATGTGCACAAACCTTTCATCAATAAATAAGAACTAGATGATCAAGTTAGTCTGGCCTGTTCACGATGACATGCACTAAAATGACCACTTTCTGATAACTTTGGGCTTAGGAGCTAAGGAACTAGAGATTGAGTCATGTTGATCCCATAGGTGGAATTACTGTGCAAAGATTTGAGGAAGCGTTTTTTTAAAGGTTGCGATCCATTGTGGGACCCTCATTTGTTGTAATGAGGATTAGATAATGATAGTCATTTATGGTAATGATTGACGACTGCCAAATGCTTCCTAACTATTATCTTGTTTCATTAATGCATTTTCACAGTAGAAAAAATAAATCTAACCATATAACTGTAATTAAGGTGGATCGAAGGGGATGCGCTTGATCTACCCTTTCCAGAATGCTCCTTTGATGCCATCACAATTGGTTATGGCTTACGCAATGTTGTGGATAAGCCTGTTGCTATGAAGGAGGTTTTGCGGGTTTTAAAGCCAGGTTCCTTTCTTCTCTTATGTCCTTAATACACTGAATTATAAATAATAAAGAGTTTCATTCTCGATACATTTCCAGGTTCAAGAGTCTCCATTTTGGATTTCAATAAGAGCTCCAATTCTTTCACCTCTTTTATTCAGGTACTTACCAACATTGGATAGGTTGATGGGAATTTGCTCTTATAGATGTGAATTGGTGCAGTATCCTTGCATTTTTGCAATCTGCACTACTTTCAATGTATAATGTCTGTTTATTGATTGACATATTAATTCTATTTTGTTTCCTTTTGTTTTTTTGTTTTTCACTAGGAGTGGATAATTGATAATGTGGTTGTTCCCGTGACTAGCAACTATGGCCTTGAGAAGGAGTATGCGTACCTGAAAAGCTCCATCAAGAACTTCTTAACGGGTACATTTTTTTCTTGTTTTGTTGTGATTATTATTCGTAGTATTTGGGTGCTGGACTGGAATGATCTTGCTGAAGTGATTGGCGAACTGGAAATTGCTGAACTGATGCTACGAATTGGCTTAAGCTCAAATTGTGGCATGTTTCATTGTGAATTTCAGTCTGGAAAAGCAAGGATCAGATGTCTTGGCAATATAAAATTTGTTTGGCCCGATGTTGTAAAAGCCAAACTAGACCAATCAGTTCTAATGGGTTCGACCAAAACTAATGTCTGCCTGATCTGTTGCCTGATCTGTTGCAGTGCTCATTCTCAGTCAAGATGGATATTGGGTAAGAAGGTTGGGTTAAATACACATGACCACAGTTGAATCACCTGGGCAACTGTTTCAATTAGTTCGGACCCACTATTGAACTGGTTGAACCTCAAGAGACTTATTTGATGATCTATCTGGTATTAAAATCATTGATCATATTTTGAACTATCTGTCTTTAATACCTTACAACTCGATTAAATATCTATGCTGCATGAACTGTAGATACCCCTCCTTTACCCTTCCTAAAAAAGAAAGAAAAAGAAGCTGAAGCAACCCCAAAATTAAATTCAGACAAGAACTCAGAAAGATTTTGGAATTTTTCTGAAAATCAATTGCCTGTTAGTCTTTGTGGGCATTGTCTGTCTATAAATTTGAGTGGCTTTCACGTTGGTACTAGACTATGACCAGTTCCAGCTTCCAAGTATGTAATAATTGGGCAGTTTCTTCAATGTTCTTTTTTAAAACATGCAGGAGAGGAGCTAGAGAAGCTTGCTATGGATGTAGGATTTTCCATGGCCAGGCACTATGAGATTGGTGGAGGCCTTATGGGAACCTTAGTTGCAACAAGATGAGTGAAAAAATTGCATAAATATTGCTTACATTTCTCCATGCTTTCATGGTGTCCTTTAAAAAATCTTAACCGTGGTTTTTCCTCATATCTTCTTTTGTATCATTACATTACAATGTTTAAAGGCAAATCAAAGAACTCATCTCATCATAATTATGAGGCTTTTCAAGACAAATAATTAGGACATTTCATTTCAAGGTCAGGGGCAATATTTTGTTTCTGATTTCATGCTATTGCAAATTTCATGCAACGAAACACCTTGGCCTTTCCCAGTTGACACTTCTTGTGAAATGAAGATGGGGCTGCGAAGATATATGGTGGGTGTACTGGTTGTATGCAAACAGTAAACACAATACATAGGCAGCGTCTAAAAACTCAAAATTCCTGCATATTTTACAGCCTGTGTACAACTCTCTTACATTCTTAACTATTCAGCTGTGAGAGAAATGCTTCTTCAGTGACCCCATTCGAGGTCTTTAAACTTCAACTATGTCATAACTACCATCAATAATCCACTCTCCCAGCGATACATGTGAGATACAAAGGAAAGCTCATCAATGGTGAATCTGTGCTACCCAATTGAAAGCAAGCAGTTGTCCATCAACAATGCAGGGCAGTGACCGGGTTGGAATCGAACCTTCCGTTCTCAGATTTCACCTTGGATAGAAAGAGCTGTGGGACATATGGGCAATGGAGTAAGTTGAATTGAGAGGGTACTGGGGATCCTCGCATGTGTAGTTCAGTTCCATGGTCCTCTCATCCACAAATGGTGGACTGGTGGGGGTGGGGGGTTGTTCATTCTCGTCCAGGAGCACTCGCAAGACCCTCGACATTGAGAGTCGCAGTGATGGGATCTCTTGGGTGCACAAGAGCCCCACATGTACAACCCTCAGAATTTGGCTCTTCAATTCTTCCTTATTTTCGTAGTTGTCCAGCATTAGATTCGGGTCAATTAGAGCCTCCGTTGTTCCTGCTTGAAAATACTTCCATGCCTGTCACCCAATTTTGAAAGCAAAGGTGTTACATGATGCATGTGATGGAAAAAGATTTTAGGTTTTTCCCTCGTATGTTTGTTACTGCATAACCCTACCCGCATCCACTGAAAATTGGCAATTTGGAACTAATAATTGAGATTTACACCCTAGAAAACAATTCATGAAAAAAAAAAAAAAAAAAGAATTTGGAAATCGAAGAGGGAAATTACCGATATAACAAGGCTGTCTGCGCAATCAGTTATTTTGGCGTTGCTGTTGTTTTGCTTTCCACATACAATCTCCAACAAGAGCACACCAAAAGCATAGACATCAGCCTTCTCTGTTAACTGCCCGTGTGCTATGTATTCTGGAGCCATGTATCCCCTGCACATACATGTATACATGCTTGATAAATCATGAAAAAAGCAGCTAGAATAGCGTGCCACGTTTTCCTGGTGATTCTACTTCAAAGGGGACAAATAGAAAGGCTTACAATGTCCCAGCAATTGCAGTGCTGATATGGCTTTTGTCGTCTTGGAATGACCTTGCCAATCCAAAATCTGCTATCTTTGCCTTGAGCTTCGAATCTAAAAGAATGTTGCTGGCCTTTATATCTCTGTGAATGATCCTTTCCTTGGGATTCTCATGCAGATAAACCAATCCTTCGACAGTTCCAATTATAATGTCGAACCTTTTCTCCCAAGTTAGAGCCATGCCTTTGTTTGGATCTGTTACATAGCAATAAGAGTCCTTCACTTGCGTAGAGTATACATTAGAAACAGGAAATTCTAGTCCAACAACTTCATTTGTTGAACACTTTAAACTAATTCCGATATTCTAGCGATAAAATGATGAAAAACAGCACTAGTTGAACTGAAAACATGTAGTGACGGTCTAGCTTTTTAGTGGGCCTGCTTGCGGGTTATGACTACTGTCAGTGTTTCAGAATCATGTAGCAATCCTCTTTATACCCGACCAACAAGGTAGATTGCCATGTCCAATAGGAAAAATGCAAAAGTAATCAAATTCGTTGGACAGTCTACCAAACTGTCCCAACAGTATATTTTGCATCTTTGTACACTTCAATAGTAGTTCTTGTTCAGTATGAAGCAATAGCATACCAAAGATGAAGTTATTAAGGCTCTTGTTTGGAAGAAATTCATAGATGAGAAGACTTTCAGGACCATCGCAGCTACAGCTCAACAATCTGACCAGATTCTTGTGCTCGACACTGCTGATTATGTTCACCTCATTGTAAAAATCAGCAACTCTACGTATATTGTTGAAGAACAGCCTCTTCACAGCAACTTCTCTTCCATCAGCCAAGACCCCCTGTCAATAGACAAACCTTGAGCATCAGAAAAAAGGAAAATGCAGAAGATGCAGCTTTAATAGTTATCACAGTGAACTTTAAGCGGTATATCCGGGCCATCCATCTGGTAAGCTGCATCCGCTTGCCCTATGTTGTAAACTAATCTAGTCTGAAGGTCTGAATTCATTCTACCTATTTAGCGAACATGTGACACTCAAACATTGGATGGATTTCTAACTCTTTGCATTGACCATACAAGGAAAAACGCACTTAAACAGCACCTACATTAGTGGAGAAAATGGTATTCTTAAAGGGAAGTTACTTTACATCCAAAAAAAAAAAAAAAAAGGAAGTTACCTTGTAAACGCTCCCAAATCCTCCTTGACCAAGCTTGTTGGCTAGGTCAAAAGATCCAGTGGCCTTCTCAAGTGTGGAGTACTTGAAATTCAAGCTACTGTTTCTGAGGATTGATGCCATTTTCATAGCATCATAGGTACCTGTATTTTGAAATAAACGATGTATTAAGATGCAGCGATATTATAACACCAACCTAGACAACACTTCTTTTTTTTTCTTTTTTTGATGAAAACAAGCTAGACAAGACTTGCTATTACTATCATGCTGGCTGATCTTCTCAGACCCGTCTGAAATCTGGAAAATGACGTAAATATTAATACTCATGTATTTAAAAATCTAAAATGAATATATATACATATCCAAAAATGGTAAAACTTGGTTTACAGATTAAATATAACTAAATCAACATATTTATAAAAAAAAATTCAAAAAAACAAAAAAAATACATTTTTGGGCTGGTCAAAACACCGGATTTCAGACAGGTGATTTCAGACTGGTCTGAGAAGATAGGAGCTCTACTATCATTTGCAAAACCAACTTAAAACATAACTAGAGTTCATTAGCTCTAGGTCATTGGTTGTCATCCGTCTGTGATATTGTGAACTGATGCATACATACTGTAATATGTGAGAGGGGCTTCAGTAGGAACTCGCCCCAACTCCAAAAAATGTAATTTCTTGTTGTTTTTCGAAAATCAAACCATACACTAGATTTAAAATATAATTTTTATAGTTATTAGTTAATAATCCAAATCATAAAAATCAGATTATATTAATTAATAAAATGTAATTGAAGAATTTCAACTGTGGATATAGTTTTAGATATAAATAACACGTGATATAATTTATGTAGTCTGAAAAACGTATATATGTATTTTAACTGGATAAGTGTAACAAAGTCTTTCTATGTTACTAAAATTATGTTATCTTATTTTTACATAATAAGTATATATTTTTTTATAATTTTTACTTAATTATTTGATATTGTAATAACATCTCATCTGTATGAATTTTACTATTAGCGGTCAAAACAATACTTTAAATATAATGTATGATTTGAATTTTGAAAATCAACTAAAAATATAATTTTTAGAAGAGTTACTACTAAGTTCTCATGGAGGAAGACCCTACTGAAGCCTCTGTCGGGCAAGATTAGAACTTTCTGCTAGGCCGGAAATAATAACTTGATCTCCTGACATTAAATCAAAGAATTTCACTCCTTAGGTGGGTAAAAGGCATAGCAGTGAAAAGAAATTTCCACACATATTTGTTTTGTGTTCAGTGGCCAACTTCATGACAGTGCATCCAAAACACCGTCATAATTCCGATATATTAAAAAAAAACGTCATAATAAATTATGGAAGCTCATGTTAGCAAACAAGCAAAAAGGTTTCCCTTGTTCAGCCAAGTTCCTTTGGTCGCCCTTACTCCTTACCTTTCCTTTTCCGTTGTATTCTTCTGCGCTTCCATATATATAAACCAATGCCTATGACCACTAGAACAACAGCCATGCAGCTCGATATAGCAACCACCATCACTGTAATGTTGCCTGTAATTCAGAGAGCAGGTTTTCAGCATGATCGGGGTCTGTGATTTAGTATCCAAGGCTCAGAAAAACTATGATAACAAGGCTTTCAACAAATGATTTTTACAGATGTCAAGATGCATGTCAATAGCAATACTAACAACTGTCATAGTGTGATTGCAACCAACTTCATCGAATTACACAAATTCTAAATGAAATTTGGGCCCCACGCCTCATTCTAGAGGAATGCTCAATGGCAGCACCAGCCCCAACAACATGGAAACAAGTTATCATTGCGGTTGCCTATAAGAGCAACAGAGCAAAGGCAGCCCAGGTAGACGTGATTGAGTGACACATTCAAGTACTGTTCTTGAATCCTTTGCCACATTCTCAAGAAGCCATAATGGCTAAAACAAAGAGACGTTGTCATATAAAGCACCTGCAATAGGTAGTAATAATCGACAATACCAATATCTACAGCAGTGACAGAAACAGCAATAGCATCTCAATTCACATAGAGAGGGAAAAACCTCTATCGGGCTTAGAGATGAGAAAGAAAAATGCCCATTTTATGAACTTAACTGACTGAATTACATAAATAGGTACTAATGAGATCGAATAATGAAGGCAAGGCCCCAACAGCCCCGATCCTTCAGATGAATGAGCAAAAACAGGAGAAAATCTCAATGATTTAGTGGAATTGCAAAAGCTAATTACCTCCGGAGCCCCCACTATTGCTGCTTGGTTGGGGATTCAAAAAATCGGTATCCGAGTAGCGCAGGAAGCAGCCCGTGTTGAGAGCTCGCCCCTCTGCGCCGGGCAAGCAGCTCATGATTGCCGCGGACGCATTCTCCAAACAGGTCTTGCACGAGGCCGGCGGCAGAGTCTTCCAGCAATTCGCCAGCACGTGCGCCGACTGATTCACGGTCCCAGAAACGGGCACCGCAGCCGTCGCATAGCCGCTGCTGCCCGGCGCAGCACCTGCCGCCTGCAGCACAGCCCGCCTCGCAGACTCCATAAACTGCTGCCCCTTTCGCGTTGCATTCCCACAGACGACGGTGTCAGCGGGCCCCAGATATTCATCGAAGAAACTGTAGTTCTCGGCCCGCATGAAGCAGCCGTCGAGGTAAATGTGGCCACCGTTGAAAGGGTAGCACTTGGGGAGTATAGTACGCGCCTGCGCGTAGCACAAGGTGCAGTCGAGAAAGGAAAGATCGCCGTAGCACTGGGCCAAGCCGTAGCTGGTGTCGAGGCCGGAGCCGACTGTGGAGACACCGTAGTCGGCGGTGAGAAGCTGGGTGCTGATGTTGTCCATGGTGGCCACGAAGTTGCGGACGTAGATGGTAGTGTTGTGCTCCAGCTGGTTATTGCAGGTGATCGAAACCGTTTGCGTTCTTGCATTTCCGTGGACTGTTTTCGCCGAGAGAGAAAGTGAGAAGAGGAAGAGGAAGATGAGGAGGAAAAATCTCTGCATATTGATGGATTTTGGGAGGTGCTTTGCAACTCGGGTCTTTGATTCTAAGCCTCACCTGCTGGAGAGAGTTTCTGCAGTGAGAAATGGAAAACGCAAAGAGTCGGGCAATGGCAGGCTCATGGTTTCATGCACAGAGAGGCGACGTAAAACAGAATCATCTTAACCGTCCATCCACTGGGCGTAGATGGGGCGGATGGCTGAGATCTGGCCGCTCAGTATTTGAACTGAAACGGGCGTTCAAACGCCTCTCACCAGCCGCTGGTTTTTGAAGCCCGGAAGTGCGGCCCCGGATAGCTCGCCACCTGAAAAGCCGCTTACACTTGGTATTTTCGAAATTACGGTTTTGGCTGCTAAACTAAAAAGCTTTATCAATTTGATACTTGCATTAATAATTAAACATATTTCTCAACATAAAAAAATTATTTAGACCTAATAAATTAACCAATTAAGCCATTATATTAATCATAGTAGACGTGTTTTATACTTTTTTACAAGGGTATTTTGTATTTGTTTTGAATTTTCCAAGTCAATCGCTTCAACTACTAGTTATTCGTTGGATTCATTCTTTATGTCTAAAGAACATTCCTATCTATTATACATCGACAGGCAAGATATAATTAATACTTCTATGTTGCCCAGACGATTATATAAAATTTGAGATTCCAATTGTATGCAGCCTCGTTTATTTGATTAAGAAATAAAAAATTAATTCGATCAGTAAACGGTTGAGATCAGGCCGCTCAAATGTGAAAGGAAACGGGCATTCAAACGCCTTTCACCGCTCATCTGACAGTCATTTGCACTGTAATTTTCCGCAATTCGGATTGCTTGGTGGGGCCCCATTTCACACTGTTACGGACTCTTTTTTTTTTCATACAATACTGTTGCGGACTTAGGCTGAGATATTCGTTCCGCAGAAGCGGGTTGACTGCGTGGTGCGTACCCAAGCATTCGTAAGCCAATGCCAGTACGCCACCGCCATAATGCCATGATGTCATACGATACGATCACGTCCGTCGTGGGACCTGGTTGCCAGTTGCGCACCTGGCTTTGCAAGTGCTTGTGGATGGGATGGCTGGAGCACCGAGCACATACCTTGTGAATCATAGAAACTTAACCACTATTATCCTAAAGGCAAAAGGCAAAAGGCAGTCTTTTGATAATTTCCTAATATTTTCTATAATACTAATGTATATTTATACCCTCTTGAAACCGAATTTTATTTTAAATTTTCTAGAAAGAAATTTATGGCTTTAAACTATCTATTTTGTGAGTTCATTTTTTTGTTTTAAAGAAACACTTTTGCATTAAAAAACAATAACAATAAAAATCTACCGCACGCAAGATAATAACTAATGCGCAATTCACATGCCACCATCAGCAAGGGTGCAAAAATTGGTCTCTTTTTCAGTTTTTGCAAGGGGGCCTAAGGGTGCACCTACCTGATGGATACGGAAATTTCGCAGAAATTTCACCGTATAAATGCAAAGTGACAAGATATGTCAACTGCAGTTGGATATGCATTTAAAAAATAGATTGATGATCAGAAAAGAAAAGAACATATAGAGAGAATCCATCATCTACAAACGGATCATAACTACATGGCCTTATACATATTAGAATATAATAATAGTTTATTAGATTATTTATTCACATAAAAATCATACTTTAAATGATTTAGATGTTGAAAGTATCACTTTTAAACTTTATATTTATGTTAAATAATTGTATTACGTTGATTTTATATCATTTTAAGATGAAGCCTATGCATATGTTGAATTTAGATGAAAATTAATATACTAATAAAATGAATAATTTTAAATACAATGGGCGGGATAGATTTTCTATTTATGATCACGTGGGGTCCACAATTACGGTGCAGTCCAAGTACACTTGATTATTTTTCATATTTCTCATCTAGCATTCCGGTGCAACGCAAATGTACCAAAATAGCAGTATCGTTGCCCAAAAAACGAGCCTCAAATATATTTAAATGTAATGAACTTTTATACAATCATTTATTCATATATAAATCATACTTTAAAAAGTATAAATGTTAAAAAAACTACTTTAAAATTGTTATCTGTATCAGATTATTTTATTACGTTGAATTTCTATAATTTTCAAATGGAGTTTATACATATATTCGATTTGCATAAAAATTGATATGATAAATACATACATTATTCTAAATATAGTAGATAGAATAGATTATAATTTCATGATGAGTGAGACGCATTTTGGAGCATCGCTTAATATTTCTCACATATGACAATGATAGTTGAAAAGTAGATATAATGATTGAAAAGAAAGAAACGTAAGATATTGTGGAATTCTTCCGCTAAAGAAAAAGTGTACCATCTATATTCTGTTGGGACTTTAAATAGGCGGGCGGGGTAGGTGGTAGGACTGTACAACACGGCCAACAAACCTTATGGACCGTAGCCGCCTAGTTATCAGAAAATTGGCTCGACATGCGTTTTAAGGTCTATGAAAACGAAATTCTAAACCGTGGAAAATTCGATCTATGGACGAATAATAAAAAAAATTTGGAAAAAAAAAAAAATCCTCTTGGAAGAAGAAGATGGAAGACGAATTGAAAAGGTTCTGGTATGGTATGAACCTTCATTCCAGAACATTGGATTGTGTTCAAAAGGACGGGATTTTCAGTTAGAAGATGATTCAAGACTTGCACAGAACCTCGGAAATGAGTACCTTTTTACAGTTTTTCAGCTCAATTCCGATCATCACAGATGTCGAACCCTCCCCAGCTCTTCCGCATCGTCATCAGCTGGAACTCCGCTCCTGGGGTGAAAGCAAGAAGAATTGTTAAAGAGCTTTTTTTGGATTGAACAGCCGATCGATCGGCAGGCTAGCTTCCATATCCAGTATCCAGCTGATCTTGCATTGCAAGAGAAGGGAAAAAACAAAAAAGGCCAGAGAAAACCTCCAAAACGGATTCAACATCGTATATGCAGGAAACCAAGCCGAATCGGTAAGGACTCTCCGCCTTAAGGAATTGCAGAAGACCGTCGGAGAGAGAAGCGGGGGATGAACGAGATTTTCATTTATCTGTTTTTTTATTATTATTTTACAGCGGCTTTTAGCGTGTTTTCAACCGCAGCAGGTGACGACGGGACTGAGTGTGAAGACGACTTTGCCCTTTTGCCGATGGGAAGACCACAAATTCTTTTGGAGCCCACAACGCCGCGGCGCCACCTCGTATCAGGATTTAGGAAGATTAGCTGCCTCCACATATCACGCTTTATCTGCAAGAACTAGATTAACGGACCTGAATAGTGTTTTTGGCCGGACGAAAAATATGTGGGAGTGGGACATATGATTCGGACGGTTTAGATTGTATGGACTTCTGGAAGTAGGTGCGAGGCAGTATCAGGTCAAGGCACGTCGGTGAGTGCGTGCCGAAGATTTTTTTTTTCTTTTTTTTTCTTTGATTTTCATCATTGGAACCTTCCCTCATTCGTTCCCCGCAAAGTTCACGGAAATTGACTTTTCGAAACAAGGAAAATAATATAGTCTTTTTTCCGTGTTAACAGGGAAATAATAATCCCATTTGAAAGATACATCTGTTTTACTTATGGTTCTCATGACAAAGTGTACGTAATAGAAGTACACCTTTTAAACACGTCTTTCCTTTATTATTATTATTATTATTAAAAAACCGGTTGATAACAAGTGTGGGTGGAAAATATATTTTTCACCTCTTCTTACATATTTTTCAAAAATATAATTTGACCTTTTATCTATTTAACTATCCTATTTTAATCATTTTATAACATAATTATCCTATTTATTTTTATTTTGCTTCTATTATATAATATTATTCTTATACTTTTCAAAAATATTTACTTTCTTATTTTTCCGTTCTCCCCCAACCAACATTATTTAATAATATTCGACTATTTTATATTTATTATTCTTTGGATCTCTCATTATAAGTACATTTCATCCATGTTATCTCACAGCAGCAAATATCCTTAGATGAAGTTACTATTTTGGCCGCATGTACAACATGTGGCCGGATAATAGTCCTTCACAAATAAAATTAAAATGGAATGTTTGGTCATGTGTAAAATTATAATAATATAGAAAATTGTGAGAAATGGAAAAGAAAATATTTTGAAAAATATGTGATTGATAGAAAATGATAAGGATATAATTAAAATAAATAGATTTAATATATGTAGTTGGTAGATAAAATAATTGGAATATAAGGGTACAAGCGAGGAAAATAATGTGATTGATAGAACAATGATTGACTTTGGAAAATCAAATCCCATGGAAAAATCATAATTCTCACGCCTACATGTTACTAAACATGGCATTGGTCCCATAAGTAAACTTTAATGTAGTTGTTCTTATTATATTTTTTCTTAAAAAAAAATACTTTCACAGTGCCGACATAACTAAAAATCTAGTCTATCCCTTGCATTTAGAATTGCTTGTCTAAGTAGAATAACAAGCTCAATCTATGTCAAAAATATTTGTGTATCTTATTTAATAATAATAAAAGAGTGCAATGTTTGATTCATATATTTATTTCAAAACTGGTTGTCAACATTTATACCATCTAAAATGTTATTCCCATATAAATAAATATTTCTCTAAATTATTGTACCATTTCAATTCTATCCAAATTATTGAACCATTTCAATTCTGTGAATAAGCGACTTCATATATGATTATACTATTTTTAAGTAAGCGAGGCCCATGCAAAACTTCTATCGAAAAAATTGTTAATATTGTAATAAATAAATGATTTTAAGCAAATTGAGTATATTGAATTTTTAATTTAACTATCAAATAAACTAAAATAAAGAGCAATACTGAAATAATTCATCGGTATTGGTTAATCAGTTGCTCAACTGGTCTATCTATGTTATTTAACCGGACAATCATTCCAGATAAGCAGTTGCAGCAGCAAAGTTCTCATCGAATCGGTCCAATCACAAACTGGATTAATTTTAATGAGTTTTGCTTCTATAAAACCTTATTTTTATGCAATCTCATATATTTTCTTCAATGATTAATAAAAATATGTAAAATTAATATAATAAATAATTATTACTATGTGAATAAATGATTCTATAAAGTATTATTATATTATAATATATATTAATAAATTTTCAAATATTTTTTATAATTTATACATGAATATATATTTCAAGTAAAATATAGTTCATACACATTTCTAATTTAGATGATACTTAATTTTATAATTAAAAAAATAATGTCGAATAAAATAAATTAAATGAATTTCACATCAATCATCCAAAAAGGAAAAACGTTCCGGGTTACATGAATTTGCTTCTAAATAGCCTGTTACATAAAAGCGGAATTCAAGTTTAAGAACATCGAACCGGCGATTTCCTGAAAAAATTAGTAGCCACCGGAACTCACCGGCCAGAAGGGTATAATCCTGATCTAGCGGCACTAAATCTGTTAAATAATGATCCCGTAAGTCACGCTCATTAATATTTAGGTGATCCACCCCGCTTTATTTAACGATAATATATTTGTTGATTTGACATCCATCTACAATATCATTTTTTTAAACCATTCCAATTAAATTTTAGGCCAGATCATAGAAACTGCCCACTTCGTGGACCTGTCATGCATGATGTTTCTATATCATTTTTCTGCCCTGCTTCTCATGCACCTAATCAGGAATAATATATCGTTAATGTTGTCTGCATTGTTTCAAAGGTTTGGCCGTACGGCCCATACCAGCTAATTACATGCACAATCTTCTAATGTATCCTATGGTCGGCCCATTTGAATGTCAAATAATCTAATTTCTGCAAATCAACGGTACTAAATGCATGATATCATACATCAGCAAATCATATCGCTACTTAGGCCTCTTGATGTTAATTATTTTAGGTCTATTTTCTTTTGCCTCCCATCTTTTTTGGGATTTTACATTTTTTTATATAATAATACTATTAATTAATGTTGCAAAAAATAATTTATTTATGAACTTTGTGGGAAAAATACTTTGTCATTATGAGGTTTTGATAAAACAAATCAAGGTTTGATTGATGAAATTATGCCCCGAGGACTGTGGAGCCATGCATGATTCAAGGAACAGTTACATGAGTATTTCTCTTATGTATCATACTGGATGCAATTTAAACCGTTGAACTTTTCTAATTATTAATTTTTTATATTCTAACTTCTAAGTTGTTCATTATATTAAAAATTATTTTTAACTTATGGTGTATTCGGCATTCCCATAAACTTGTTAATTTAAAACCTTTCGCTCTTCAGAACTAGGTTATTTTTTTTTTATCATTTCTTTACGTCTTCTGTGTTATTCTATTTTTTAATCATTTTTTTGTAATTACTCATAGTTATTCATCCACTTTAACTTTATTTTCTTCACTCATCATTACTACCTCATTCCTATCATGTCAATTCTCACATTTTAAAAAAGTTTTGCATCAAAAATTTTCGAGTGATTTGCAAATACACCTACTTAATTTAATCTTAATTACAAACATACATGCATAATTTTAAAAATTATAAATAACCACAATTAGTTGACCATAATTATAAATATACCCACATCATTATTTATAGTTATAGAATTATTAAAGATTAATTCTAATATGAATTTTTAGCTATAAATAATATTTATCGATGGACATATTTGTTATTTCACAGGGGGGCTAACATTTCTTTAACAAATCCTAAATGGCATAAGTATATATGAAATTATGAATAAAAATTCATAAGTGTAAAAGGCATTTTTGAAAGTTCATAAGGTATAAGTAGAATTATGTGTAAAATTCGTAAGTATATGAAGAATTTTCCCTAATTATAAATATATCAACGTTGTTATTGTACAATCACGACGTAGGTATATTTGCAAAGATATGAGTAGTGTAGTGATGGTGTCATAATGATATGAAATATTTACAATTATAGTCCAACTATGTAGGATTAGTTGTGATTCATAAAACTACGTAGGTATATTTATAATTATAATCAAACTGAGGGGATATACTCATTTAATTTTTGAAACTGCAAATATATTCATATAGTTGTGTATCTTTGCAAATATACTCATGTTGTGATAATGCAATGAGCGTCATAATAGAGTAGGTATATTTGCGATTATGGTTAAATTATGTGGGGTTATTTATAATTCCTAAAATTATTTGGGGCTGTTTACAGTTATAATCAAATTAAGTGGGTATATTTTAAAATTTCTATTAAATATTAAAGACATCCTGAATATAAAAAAGATAACTTACGGAAAACTTTTTAGAACTTGTAATGTTAAAAATGTAATTATGAAGAACTTTATGCATTCGCATTTGTTGCGGATTATATAAATCTCATTAAAATGCCTTTTTACACGTAAATATCTATGATTGAGAATATAATGAATGACTTGAATCTTAAAAAACTCAAAAAAATGAGAAGCCTGGGGCTGTCGCATATTGCACTTGATTTCATTGAAGAAAACCCTAGTTATATTACTTTTTTTTTAATGGATTAGTTACCTAACCTTACTAGTATCTAAGTGGGACAACATGTGACGTTTGACGGTAAAGGTGCTTTTGGAATGGGGGAATATATATTACAAATTAACAATTTTTGGGTAAATTCTATAAAATCTAAAAAAAAATAAGAAAACAAATAAAAGACCATTGTTTATATTAAGGGTGTGTTTGAGAAGTGATAAAATTTTCGGATGAAAAAATTTTTGAAATAGGAAAAAATAATGTGATATGATAGAAATGATGATAATTATTAAAAAGAATAATATTTTTGATAAAATTAAAAAGAATAATATTAAAATAGATTGTTTAGTTGTATAAATAGTTGTGTAGAAATGATTAAAAAGTAAGATAGTTATATAGGAAAATATAAATAAAGAATTTAAAAATAGGATAGCTGATAATCCTTTTTTACGTAATGTGAATTTGTAATCCTTAATATACTTTAAAACAAAGAGGTAGAAATTTCTACCAGGCAATCGGCCTGACGATAGCTTACGCGACTATCGTGCTGCATGCATGGGTTCAAATCCCCCTTGTGGTAGGGGTTTAGTTATGTAGGGAGAGTTTTATCTCCTATAGTATATATTGGAGCTTATATCTCTTGTGAATTTATATGAAAGCTTATAATATTTAAATAAATATATTTGATTGTAATATTAGATATCTATTTATACAATACGAATTAGAAATTTTCTTATAAAAAAAAATGTCTCGCGTCTTTGACATAAGGACAGCGTCTCCTTTTGTCAAACAACGCCCACAAAAAGGCAAGCCACACGCCAACCACGCTAATGTTTTCTTTTTCAATTTTTTTCTTATTTAAACCACTACCGTCTAATTCTTCGCTTTTCCTTACTTGACTATCTTGGCATGTTGAGCTGACTTGCACTTGGCATGTCTGAGTTTTAGTCCACACCCAATGTTCTCTAGGAGAAATATGGGAGTTTCACATGCAGTTAGCTGGACTTACTGACATTCTGTCCCAGCTATTACCTAACAACCCACATCCCAAAGTCTATGGTTCTGCTTCTGGGATTATGGCTTGGCATAATCTAATTGGAGCCGCCCAAATATAAAAAATCCATCGAAATTTTCAATGAACCAAGTCGGAAATATGGTAACGATTCAATACTTACTATAGAGGCACCATGCTTATTATCGGTTTTTAATTTTAAAATATATACTTTAAATCTAAATTTTTTACTTTGCTTGTTCCCTCTTGTTTATCATAATATAAAAATAATTTTTACCAAAAACTTATCATCATCATCATCATCATAACTTATTTCACACCTAAGTGAGGTCGGTTGCGTCATTTTTGGCAATTTAAGACTAAATTTTCAGTAATTTGTAATATTTTTAAATCTTATTTAATTACTTCCATCCATATTTGTTTGGATCTTCATCTCATTCTCCTATCATCTTGTATTTGGACAGATTCTATCTTCCTAACCAATACCCTTTTAGGCCTTCTTTTAATATAATTAAACCATCTTAATCTATTTTCTCTCATTTTATCACAAATTGGTTTCACTTTTAGATTTTCTTGAATGATTTCATTTCTAATTTTATCTTTTCTTATTTTATTACTTATCCACTTTAACATTCTCATTTCCGCTACGTTCATTTTTCGTATACATTGTTCTTTAACTGCCCAACATTCTGTCCCACAAAATACAGCAGGTCTAATCGCAATCTTATAAAAATTTTCTTTTAATTTGATTGTAACTCGACGGTCATATAAAATTCTTGACGCGCTTCGTCATTTCTTCTATTCTACTTGAATTTTATGTATTATATCTTTCTTAATTTTTCCATTTTCTTAATTGGTTCACAATCCGAATTTTCACTATTATTAAAACTGCATTTCATATATTCAGTGCGAATAATTTTAAAACTATTAGATTCTAAAGCATCTATTCACCTATTTAATTTTAAATTTAATCCTTCTCTAGTTTTATCTATTAGAATAATGTCATCACTTTAATGAAAACTTATATTTTGTAAAAAGCTACTAAAATTTTCAAAAAATATATAATATAATATGGTATAAAAATGTTTGCTATATATTTCATTTTCTTATTATTATATTTACAACTAATGCAAAAGTATATTTTGAAAAATATATAATATAATATGGTATAAAAATGTTTGCTATATATATTTCATTTTCTTATTTTTACATTTACAACTAATGCAACGCAAAAGTATATTTCCTAATACAAATAGAAACATGGGGGAAATGTGCCTACGTCTCGGTAATTCGAAACTAAGTGAACTGGCATAAGGCTCAGAGCTCTATCCAACTAAACGACGCCTCTAGTGGCCCATATGTATGTCATTTTTAATCATAAATAAATATGTATGAATAAATATCATAAAAAGTTTGGATTTTAAAAAGTTATTTAAAAATAAAAATATGGAGCTGATTGGCCCTGGAACATCTGGTCGTAGTCAGAAAGGCTCCAAAAGGTCGATGACAAATACACGTGGGCTAGGAGTATTGACCGTGATGATGGACGACATAGCAGGGTGATGGGAAGGAATTCCAAGGCACATTAACAATATATATCACGTGATCTGTATTTTATTATTTTTTTTCCTTTGTAAGTTTTGGGTGACGGTGGACGGAAACTAATGTGGTTTTTCGTGTATATAATAAGGTGTGGGTCGTCCAATCATGAAGGCAGCGTAGGAAGTGAAAAGTCAATCACTGACAAGATAGACAGCTGATGGGCGAATGGGATTGAAATTAAAGGCATCGAAATATCATAGTAGCTAGTATTGTATCATCTTTGGGTGCTGGGTGTTGCGACGTCGCTTTTTCTTGTGCCTGCCACCGTAAATCTATATTGCGACGGCCCAACCTCTTCGTATAAATAAACGAACAGCAGCAATGCAGGCAGACCAATTTTCGGGGCATTAAGAAGCCGTATGGCCGGTTGGTTTTACACCCGGCCACGTACGCTCAGCATCCAAGGTTCCATCTTTGGCATCAACAGGAGCTTTGTTTCTTGAAAAATTGTGTAATCAAAAAATAAAAAAAAGAGGCCGTATGTGCAATTGTGCATGATGCATTTAGAGGCTGATATAACTTGTTTGACAATCTGAATGCGGTTATAACGATGGAGTTGGAAAAGTGGACTAGAAATGCTATCTATTCAGTTCTTCTCTATTGCGAGTCTTAATCATCTTTAAAGTTTCAACTCATGTTACAGTGATGATGGTGGTGGTGGAAGAAAAGAAGCGGCGAAGGCACGGAATTTAACAAGATTTTTTATCTTATACAAAGTGAAAATATTTTTTATATCTGAATTATGTAAAATATAAATTAATATGTAATATTTATTCATAGTTTTAAAAATCACCAGTTTTTAAAGCACATATAGAAGTTTTCCAAATTTTAACAGCTATTCATTAACTCCCAAAACATATTAAATATTTAGAATATATAAGTTTCCAATAAAATTAATTTTTGCAAGTTAATTACACTTTATTTTCTAAATGGTTTTGATTTTAGGAAAAAAAAATTGAAATATAAAAGCGGCTTGTATAGTAGTAGAACCCTTTTAATAAATTGTGCCAATTGTATAAACAAATTCCACATGTACTCGCAAAATTTACCATAATTCTACTTACATCTTTAGATTTCAAAATTCTAATATATTAATATATTATGCCTAAAATTTCACTTATGTCTACGCTATTAGGAATTCATTAAAGTGACCATTCGATCTCTATAAAATAACACATATGATCATGTTATATTATAATTATATAGCTAAACATTTACATTCTAATGAATTTTTAGCACTTTAAAATCGCAAATCATATATTATTTGAATGCGAACTTTTTTACCTTTGAGTAAACTAGCCTCAAATTATAATATTCGTTGTCTTATAGAAAGCTAATGACAACTTTAAAGAATCTCTAATAGTATAGATATAAGAAAAATCTTGGATAAAATACATATTTGAAAATTTAAAAAATTATAAATCTAATAAAATTAAGATAAAATTCGTTAGTATAAATGAAATTTACCCTAAAATTTAACCACAAATGATAAAAAATATATAAAAAAAAAACACAGCAAAGTAGTCGCATTAACTACTTACAATGAATTTTTTTCAATTGCCTATAGGATGCATGTTTTGAAATTTCATTTAAAGTAATGCCTATATATTCTTGAGTTTATCGATGTAATTTCACTCTGATATAAAATAAGTCAATAGCTAAGATTTCTTAAACTATTTATCTTTCATGATGTATACCATCCTGAATTTAATTTCAATGTTCTTCATTTATCGAAAAATCATATGTACTATTTTATGAATTTTAATTGTGAAAACACATCATTATCCATATACATGTAAGCTGCACACCTGTAGCTTGATATTTGAAATTTTGATTTAATTTTTAAATGATACAATCATCTCAAAGATTAAAACCTCGATTAAGTTTAGCTTTCAGTACAATAACTTTACTGCCTATTAGATCTCTTCCTGTAACGCCCCAAGCCTAACAGTAAGGTATTGTCCGCTTTGGGCCTCGGCCCGCACGGTTTTGCCTTTCTGGGTTCACGCGCATCCCGTCCTTCCCCAAAAGGCGCCTCATTGAGATACCTGACAGCCTCCACTTATAACCCGGCTTCCCCCCTCATCCTAACCGATGTGGGATATCACATTCACCTCCCCTTGGGGCTCCAGCGTCCCCGCTGGATACCATCGGCCGGAGGTCGGGAGTCGGCTTTGATACCATTTGTAACGCCCCAGGCCTAATAGTAAGGTATTGTCCGCTTTGGGCCTCGGCCCGCACGGTTTTGCCCTTCTGGGTTCACGCGCATCCCGTCCTTCCCCAAAATGCACCTCACTAAGGTACCTGACGACTTTCACTTATAACCCAGGCTCCCCCCCCTCATCCTAACCGATGTGGGATATCACACTTCCCATGTCAACCTTTTAAGATCCTTACATACATTCGACTATGTGATTATCCTCCAATACATATAATTCTCACTAGCCAGTTTTCTCAAATCAGGTTTGAACCTAAATTCTGCAGCACATTTTCCAAAATATTCATCTCGAGTTTGTACCCCCATTTGATGGGTAAGGGTTCAACAAATATAACGTCGGGGTCAATGGTTCCACGTAATCCCTCATTTTTAATATGTTATTAATGCAAAATTTAATCAAAATTCCTTATTTAATATTATTTGTTTTACTGAGGAACCAAGTTTCATCCAAATTAAATATGTTCAGAGCACATTTGCTTAAAAATAGATATATTTATGCTCAAATTAGAAAAAATACTTACATTCATTCGTATATACATTAAAATATAATAATATTTTGTACGTTCATTTATCCACATAATAAATAATTTTTAGATAGCTTAGATGTTGATAACACTGCTTTGAAATTAATATTTAATATTTTATTACATTAAATTTACACATTTGTATATATAGATTATACACATTGATATGAGACAAATAAAATGGTTTTGCTAAATATAATAAAAAGAATAGATTGTTTATAAATTATCAAGATATTAAAAATAAAAAGAATTATATTGATGAAAGATTTCATATACGCATTTAAGTATGACCATAACCTAACAGATGATGATATTCTAGGAGTACACGCTCGGTCGAGGAAGGAACTTTAGTACCGTGTAGTTAATTTCCGACCAAGAAAATATGTTCTATTTACACCCTAACTGATGATATTCTAGAAGCACATGCTCGGTCTAGGAAGGAAATTTAATACCATGGAATTAATTTCCAACGGAATATATGCTGATATGGTCAGAAATGTTCAACGCCGGGCTATTTGGTCCGGTGACTACTGTTGTCAATCAATTAATACATGGGCATTAAAGCTTAGATAAAAAGTCAGCACACCACTGAATACGGATCAAGTTACATGATTAATTATCCGAAGATGTGGATAACACTGATTTAAAATTGACTAGCTGGTTGGTGGAATTGATTTTAAATGTATGGAAATTGAATTTTTAAAGGACTGATCTGATATGCGAATTTCATAACAACAACTTTTTCTACAATAATGCATATAATGCAACAAATTTCACTAGTGAAATGATACTAGCCACTAATTTTTGCCCGACCAACGTTGGTGATGGCCAATTTTGTTGCTTATTTGGTACCAAATGCAGTTAAAAGTTATATTACTTAAATTGAAATTTTACCACTCTTCATGACATACCATGGGTGTGTTTAGCAATCTTAAAACACATTATTTTAAAAATTTTAAATCTAAAACTTTTCACTTTCTATAATTATTTTAATTTTTAATACTTTCTTTATATTTTCTTATATAACTATCTTACTTTTTTAATTAATTCTTCGTAACTATCCATATAACTATCATATTCACTTTAACTTTATTATCAATATTATCGTTATTACTCTTATCATATCAAATTACTTCTGGCAAGTAAAGGTTGTCATCTATCTTATTTTAACTTCAATTGTTGTTATCTGAAATTTGTTGACAATAGTGTTTTTTCATCTTTATGCAAAAAAAGATATTAATTTATGTCATTGTCTCGATATTAATATTGTTAATATAACTATCTTTTTTCACATCTATGTTGATTCTTTATTTCCCCTTCATCATTTCTTTTTCGCCTAGGAATAAAAAAATCCAAGTGAAAAATAATGGCAGCAAATTAATGAAAATGATTAGTGGTGATCCTTTATGACCAGTCGGAAATGCAGTCCTAAGATCCATTTTAAAAACTGTTTTTAGTTTTTTGAATTAAACTGCAAATCTAAAGTGTTTATTAACTATAAACTAAGTTTTAACTTTTTAGATATAGGTAAATATTCTTTTAATTTTAAACACAAGAGTATTGCAATCATTTTAACACCTTTATGTTTAAAATTTAAAAAATATAGTTATCTATATCTAAAAATAATAATAATTGATTTATAAATAATATATACTTAGATTTACAATTTCAGAAAACTAAAAAAATTAAGAAGTGGGATTTTCGACCAGCGGAAAATGGAAAAATACTTCAATTTTCAACCTATCCGAAATGATTATTAATTATTTGACCCACGGGTTAAATTACCTTTGTATGTTTTGAATTGGATAAGTTGCAATGATCGCTAAAGTGCTTGCTGTCAGCTAAAAACAAAACAGTGGTCATGGAAAACCAAAGGGACGGGGATATTTGGTAATGTAAATGTTGGTGGAATAGTTATAGTGGAGTGGAAAATAGAATATTTTAAGAATTGTGTGATTGATATAAAATAATATGAGAATATTAGAATAAATAGTGTAACCAGAAGGAAAAAAATTAAAAAATATAAGAGTAAAGTTAAAAAATAATATTTTTAAGTTCATAAATCATTTGTTGGAAAAGTACACCCGATGGTATCGCATCCCGTCCCACATAGCTATGTTACCAAATGTCCCTAAATTTTCTCATGCTCTTCATAGTTGATGTGAAACTTTTGATTGTAAAAATAGAGAAGTATTTAATAATGATTAATGTGCATGATATTTTAATTATTTTTCTAAGGTGTTGTTTGGTAACGTAGGAGTGAAGGAAATCATGAGTTTCCATGGGGATTGTACTGATGCATGTTTTTCAATGCATGATTTTACTATCTAAATTTTCTATTTTTCACTTTTGCATCTACTTTTCAATCATTTTTCCTTCCAACGACCATATTTATTCTAACTTTATCCTTATTATTTTCCGTTAATTACATAATTTTAAAAATATTCTATATTCTGTTTTCCATAATTTCTCACAATCTCACACTCTTTTACCTTACCAAATGTCACTTAAATATATTTTATTATCCTTCTCAGGTAAGGATATGACCTATTGAGAAAATTATGTTGGCACCGAGCTACACTATTTGAAAACCACACATACCAATGACCACCACGTAATATATACTCGTCCCTTCTAAGTCAATTATACGTTTAACCATTAAATTCTAGGTGTTGTTTGGTAACATCCATGTGTGTGAAACTATGGTTTTACATAGAAATTGTACTAGCGAATGTTTTTTCAAGGTATGATTTTTGTCATCTAAATTTTCTATTTTTCCACTTTTATCTTTACTTTGCAATTATTTTTTTCTTCTAACAACCCTATTTATTCCAACTCTACTTCTAACATTTCTTCTCGACCATGCAAATTTTAAAATATTTCATATTCTATATATCATCCTTTTTCTCAATCCCACACTTTTCCCCATACCAAAAGTCTACTTCTCCAACCCCAACGCATGTGTCCAACCTAGTGGTAGCTTGCTCCAACCATCCATCCTAACAAATTCTCGTGCATGTTGTCGAAGTTAATTTTATTTTAGGACCAGTTGTAAGGAAAGTTGATTGGCTAAAAAAGAAAAGGGAAAATAAAAAATTATTACTCCAACCATTTTTAATATTATATCCAACTAACCTTATTTTCTAGACCATGAATATATCTTTCATAATTAACTTATATATTTACTACTCGTGTTCTGCTTTTATGAAACTTTGTTGCCGTATAATATCTTTTATTTTTTTCGTTTTGACGATTGATATGAAATCTACTTTATATAATATAATATTGTATTTAACATAATTTATATTATTGTAAAAATGGTATCATTGGTCATGGCTCTCACTTACAAATATATAAAATCAATATAATAAAATAGTTTGATATTAAATATCAATTTTAAAATTATATTTTAAAATTTAAATCCTTTAAAATACCATTACTATGAATATAAATGATATTATGAAGTATTATTGCATTAGAACATTCTAATGCATATATAATATATTTAAGTACTTTCATAATTAATACACTAATAATTTTTTAAAGTAAATGTCATATGAACATCCTTAATTTGGATAATTTGAACAAACTTGGTTTAGTTAAATCAATGCTGATAAATAAAAGGGATTTTCCCAAATATACCCATTATGTTTAACCATATTTACAAATATGCCCACTACGTATCAGAAATCCCAAATATACCTACTACGTTTTGCCAAAATTCCAAATAAGCCCACGCCGTCAGTGACCGTTATGTTAAGTGACGGAACCGTTACACAGTGGCTAATAATTTTTCAGAAATGCCCAGATTACCCCTGGCGTAAATAATAAAAACTGAGCTCGGGTTTCACTTGAAGAGAGCAGTAACGGGAGAGTGCCCAAGTAGGAAGGAGCGGTGCATCATACGACTAGCCATTTGAGGTATTTATTTCATTTTTTTGATGCTTTTAGGCATATCTAAAATTGAAATCATTTATGTTATTGTTAAATATCAACTCCGGACGTTGGATCTTACAGCGTGCGAGATGGTATTTCCTTTCATATCATTCCACTAAACCCGAAAGTAGTCTGTCATAAATGGTATGGATTATGCCAGCCGTTGCACAATAGTTCCATCAATTAAATCCCACAATGATATTTTTCATTCCGTCTATACTATTGTATTTTTAGTATTTTTTTCCGTTGGTTTGAAAATGATAATTTTTTCCTTCCGTCTATGCTATTGTATGTTTGGTATTTTTTTCCAGTTAATTTCAAAAATGATAATTGCAGAAAGGATGCATTTCGTTCTTATTATAACCCATATGTTCTTCTGTCATTCGTCCGTACATAGGTGATGGAAGGGGACAAAATGGGAACCCAATCGTATGCACCCGGGTGCATTCAGCCTCAGTGCACCCGGGTGCACTGCACCTATTTTTTTTATTTTTTTTTGAAAATTTTTTCATACAATGGTTAATCTAGGTTTATTTAACATATGTATCAATTTTTACTATTTTTGGAGACTTTTAGATATTTTTTTAGATTTTTAAAAATCAGTAGCATTTTCGGTAATTTTACATATGTATCAATTTTTACTATTTTTGGAGACTTTTAGATTTTTTTTAGATTTTTTAAAATCAGTGACATTTTCGGTAATTTTAAATTACGGAAAATGCCACTGATTTTTAAAAATCTAAAAAAAATATCTAAAAATCTCCAAAAATAGTAAAAATTGATACATATGTTAAATAAACTTATATTAACATCTTCATGAAAAAAATTTCAAAAAAAAATAAAAAAAAATAGGTGCAGTGCACCCGGGTGCACTGAGGCTGAATGCACCCGGGTGCATACGATCGGGCTCCAACAAAATGCATATGGGTTATAACAAGAACGAAATGCATCCTTTCTATAATTATCATTTTTGAAACAAACTAGAAAAAATACCAAAAATACAATAGCATAGACAGAAGGAAAAAATTATCATTTTTGAAACTAACGGAAAAAAATATAAAAAATACAACAGCACAGACACCAGGGGTAATCTGGGTATTTCTGAAAAATTATTAGCCACTGTGTAACGGTTCCGTCACTGACGGCGTGGGCTTATTTGGGATTTTGGCAAAACATAGTAGGTATATTTGGGTTTTCTAATACGTAGTGGGCATATTTGTAAATATGGTCAAACGTAATGGGTATATTTAGGAAAAACCCTAAATAAAATAGAAAGGGTTTATTCTCCGTCATTCCTCAAGTTAGGAAAAAATGGATGGATGATATGTTCAAGAAACGGCTTATAATTCTGGAATAAATTCGATGGAAGAAATGCAGGATAAATTAAAAAATCTGCGGGTCCCTGCTGCTGCTTGCGGGTTTATACATCGCCATCAACAACATTAAGGGTGTGTTTGGTTACACACAAAATATGTCAATGAAAACTTTTCAATCAAAAACCTTTCACTTCCCATAACTACCTTATTTTTTAATTATTTTTTCACATTTTTCTATATAAACAACCCTACTTTTCAATCATTTTCACACAAATACTCATACAACTACCCTATCTATTTTAACTTTATTTTCTTTACACCTCATTATTACCCCTATCATATCACATCATTTTCTATCAACTTGACAACTTCTACTCTGAAAAGTTTTCATCAAAAAGTTTTACCAAAAACCAAACACACCCTAAGGATACGGCACGTGACGAGACTTTCACGTTCAACGCAGTGGGTCCCACGCAATAGAGAGTCGTGGTCATGGAAAATTTTAAAATAATTTTTAATATATTTTTCTATATAATTATCATAATTATCATTCCTTAATATCTTGACATAAAAACTACTTCACCAATTTTTTTCTTAGTTCACCTTATTTATATCACGCTATTACGCTATTTATTGTCATAATTTTTTATCACATTCTTGCTAATTTATCAAACTCACACTTATAAGTTATTTTTAAGTGTTTCGCATATAAAAGAATAAATAAAAAATTTTAAAGAAAAGAATCTGGGGCAATGTGCCTCCTTAAAAAGAAAATGGGAGCAGTGTATCTCTTCAAAAAAATATTTGAGAGTAATATATCTCCCCTACAAATTTGTAAGAATATCTTAGAGCTTTAATATAATAAAAATTAAGATGATTATAAATATACACATCAAAAAATTAGAGTATAATACAATATGATATGATAAAGTGCTTGCTTAGCTTCATAAAGTGAAAAAAGTTTAGTAGAAAGATATGTAATTATGTTTGGATAAAATTATAAAAAGCCCATTTTTCTTATTTTTGTGCACGAAAGTTGAAACCTAGCTTTTCTCAAAAGCTAGAATTGATGGCTTGTTTAAAATTTTTATGCAAATTAAGTCTCATCAAATAGAGCCAAAGATTAGCAATAAAGATAATAAATTTAAAATAAATAAGATAATTGTTTGAAAAAATAAAATGAAATGATTACAAAATACGATAGCTATATAGAAAAACAAATGGAAAAGTTTTTAAAAAACTTTTGTTTTCTTTTTTTCTCAAACTCACAACAAGTTTGCGAGTGGGAAAAAAAATTTTATCCAATACCTTTTCTCATATTTTTCTCTATAATTATATTTTCAATATACTTGTCTACTATATAATTATTTCTTAGGATATGTTTGAGAAGTAATAAAAGATTTTTAGTATAAAAGTTGTTGAAATAGAAGAAAATGATATGATATGGTGGAAGTAATGATGATGAGTAAAGATAATAAAATTAAAATAGATATATTAGATGTATAAGTAGTTGTGTAGAAATGATTAAAATGTAGGATAATCGTATAGGAAGAACTAACGAAATAATTAAAAAATAAGGTAGTTGTGAAAAGTGAAAAGTTTTTTTATATAAGTGAAAAGTTTTAAATTATGGTGTATTTAGGAAATGATAAAACTTTTGGATGAAAAATTTTTAATGTAAGAATTTTTGAAATAGAAGAAAACGATGAATAAGAATAATAATAGGGAGTAGAAAGAATAATGTTAAAATAGATAGATTAGCTGTATATGTAGTCGTGTAGAAATAATCGAAAAATAAAATAATTATATGGGAAGATGAAATGATTAAAAAATATGATAGTTATGAAGAATGAAAAGTTTTAAATTAAAAAGATTTAATTTAAAAAGTTTTTGCTTTTGCCAAACACACCATACAATTTTTAATTGAAAATTTTTCAGGTAAAGAAACACCCCCTTAATATATTTTTATAAAATTATCCTATTTATTCTAACTTTATTCACTTTATTTCTAATTATTACTTATATTATTGTGAAACCTGGATTACTTTGAATCTTAATAAATGCAATTTGACGTTTGTATGAAGGTCTATGGTGTTAAATCACTTACCCTTTGCTTTAAATGAATGAAATTATGAAGATTAATTATGGAAAGTGATTAAGTTAATCATTTTGATTAACTTAGAAAAGTGTGCACTAAAAGACAAACTAAATGTAGAGATGGTGAGGTGGCATGATAATTAATGCCATATTTTCATTTTAATTGTGATTAAGTGATTTATGAATTCATATCTTATGATATACAAGGTGAAATTACATGAAATTTTAGGAGAAAGCCTAAGTTGGTATGTTCTACGTAATGAACGGTTTGGATCATAAAAATATTAATTAGAAGGTTGTTAAATGACTAGGAATCTTATGAAATTTCATGAATTATTTTTATTTTGCTAATAACTTAGTATATATTTATCATTTTGACGTGAGATTTTGTATGTATGACTAAGTTAAGGTGCCCTAAATGATGAATGGATTAGAATATGTTAAACTTTGTTAGAAAACCCTAAACCACATTACAATTAGGGATGGGTAATGTCATAATTAATCCCTTTAATTACCATTGATTTATAAGTTCTAAAAAGTAGCTTGTCATGATGAGAATGGAAAAGTCAAAGTTGACTTTAGGTACCCCCAAATGAGGTGTCAAGCTAGAGTGAGTTGTGGAGCAAAAAGGTCGACTAAAATAAAAAGTGAAAAATTAATTTGGGCAGCTCACTTTGGACATGTCTTAGTAAGGGATTTTAAGAGATTTTTTGATAATTAAAATAAAATAAAAAATTAAATGAAAGGATAGCACATAGAGGACGTGGACAACATGTTAATGGGGTAGAAACTAAGTTAACAAAAAGACGAAAATTGCAGCAATAAAGCAAGATGAAGGTCTATGATTTAAGCAGCAATTAAACACTAAAATTGTGAATATATAATGTGATTTATGAGGTGACATTAAGAGATAAAATTCAGCAGCAATATAAATAGAAAGGCAGCAAGGGGGTGGACGGCTTCAGCTTGCTAGGGGAAGAAAAAAAAAAGAACAACAACAAGGGCAGCTTGGATGGTTTCAAGAAAGGGAAATTTATCTTCAAAATTTCAGGTAAGTAGTTACCCTTAATGACATATAGATGTGGGAATTTAAAAATTTTAATTTTTAGTATATATGATAATATTGACGACCAAAATAGTAAGCTCATTTATAAATTTCTAGCCCATGCTATGTTTAAATGATACCCAACTACGTATGAATGTTATGGTCTAATTAAATTACAACAAGTTAAGGAATTTTATATATAGCATTTATTGATATGTTTTTATGCATTTAATGGGGTGGGACACCCCTTGATATGAGTTGGTTATAAATTTCTGAAATTTGCATTTGATTGCCCAAGCTATTTTTGGTTTAAGTTTAATATTATGATGGTTTATAAATATTTAAAGTATGATTAAATAGCTCCTTGAATGCTTGATAAATGTCTAAGCAAGATAAGCTATTATATAGGTTATGTATTGATGATTACAAGTGTGAAATAAATCATGTATATATACATAGGTATGGACGTCCAAAGCTAGATATAATGGAAGCAAAATTCTGTATATATATATATATATTAATCCCATGATTAAATAGATGGAGTGTGTTAAATTTTGGATTTAAAGAGTTCGTGATCAAGGATTTTTACGTGTATCTTGAGTTGAGCTATAAGTAGGGGAACAAAACTTAGTAGAATTAAGGCTAGATAGGGCTGTATTAATGAGGGATGAGAATTCCAGAAATTTATAAGAAATTATGTTAACCCTTGAAATGGTTATAAGTATTGACAATTAATAATGTGGCAAATGGGTATGCAAAAAGTGCAACTTGAGAAAGATTTAAGACCAATGTAGGGTGTAAAGGGCTGTTTTGGAAAATGGGTATAAATTTCAGAAATGTTAATTGCAAATGACTTGAAATGAATTAAGGATGAAAGATTTAAGTAAATACAAAAGTTTAACACCCGAGATTTAGATTTTGATAGAAGAAGTAATTAACCGTTGAGATTATAAACATGAAAAAAACTATTAAAATTAACTTGCAAGAATCAAATGCGAGTTGCAATTAGGTGATGTAAACATTGAGACTAAAGAGTTAGGAAAAGTTTATCTCAAATAAAAGAATTTACTAAAGTTGGTTTGATATAGACCATAAGAGGGTTGAGATTAAGTGATAAATATGAATTAATAAAAAGGATAAAGCATTGAAAGCATATGTTATTATATAAATGTGCAAGTGATTATTTTAGCTTGTTTAGGAAAAGGCAAGGAAAAAGCTGAGGGAACCAGTTAAACTTCCCACAGGTAAGCAAGCCCTTCGAAAATCTATTTCGAAAGAATTTTTTATAGAAAGCTTGATACTTTTATAAAATAATATTTGAAATCAAGCAAAACTTTTAAAAATGTCATTTGTCTCAAATACTAATATATTTGAAAATTGTTTACTTTCGAATGATTAAATGATTTATTAGATGCAAATGCCTTGAAATCGCTTAGCTTTTCAAATGATTGAATGACTTATTGCTCATTTTATTCAAATAATGTTTAAGGATGACCATCCTAAAAATGTATTATGAATACTATTTCTCAATTGTGATAAAATAATTATGTCAAGCCCTCAAATTGAAAGAATAAAGAGAATGATCATTGTGTTAATCTATAAAATCATGCTAGCATGAGATTATGAATATGAATGTGAATGATGCATGGTGCACGCAAAGATCCGGTATTAGGTCCATGTAGGGGTGAATGCATAATTGGCCCTCCTTTATATGTGACCAAGTCGTTAAGGCTCCAGGGATGGCGGCGCTCTCCCTGAAATGGGAGAAGAATGAATTGATGATCGCCTAGCTAGCGTGCCAACATATGAGTGGTTATGTTTGAATAAAAGTTTTCTTTTCTATGGGTAGATGATCATTTGGTAAGTGTTACTACCGAATGGAAATGAAAGCATTTGCATACATTTTGTTTATGAAAATCCCAAGATTTGGACGTGTAAAGGTTTCATAAAAATGTTTATATGCAATTGCTTCCATGAATTGTCCATAGGAAAGTGTTACAAAAAAAATATTTGCTTATTGAGTTAATCACTTAGGTTTCGTTTTTCCAACCCTAGACAGATGCAGTACAAGAAAGGAGAAGAAAGAAAGGTTCCATTGAGATAATTTTAATGTTATATCTTATCTGTATTTATAGTATGGATAGAAACTGTGTGTGGGATGAATGGTAATCAAATTGAGGATAGTTTTGATAAATAGGTTGGCATGTTCTAAACTCCATACGAATTTAAAGGTTAAATGTATGATTTCGTGTAAACTGAAAGTAAGGTGATCTCTAAATGTTGATACTAGATTTAGATAATTTTTGTTGAATTGAGCAGGTGATCTCGTGAGCAAGTGCTCTCGTGTTAATAATATGGGTATAATCAATTACTATAAAAGAATGAAATGAAAAAAAAAATCCGCTAAACGAAATTGATATAAAAAAATCAAATTTTAAAAAATTCCCGCCACGTGATTAGGGCAACAATCCTGTGTCACATTTACCAATCGAAAACGATCCCATAGTAAGGCTCCAGAGCCTCAGGTCGGGGGTGCCACAATTATAGTGCACATTATCATATTTATATGGAAGACTTACCATAATTTTTCCTTCTTCCAAATGCATATTTATGAGTGTTTGGTATTGTGTGTGAGCAAAAAGAAAAAGAAAAAATTAATTTTTCATGTATTTTAATTATTTTATTCACTTTAAGTACCTTGCTTTTTTTTTTAATTTATACTCCTATTTCAATTATTTGCATATACTCGTTTTATTTCTTTTTACTTTACTTCTATTGTATCGTATCTTTGTACAATTTTCAAAACTTTCCTCACTTTTTTTTTGGCCCTTTAACGTTTCCTACTAAACTCATCAAACACACCTTTAATCTTCCCCAAGTGGACCCTCATCATCTGGAAGCGTCTTTTCAACGTGGAAAACCCAACCGATGAAACACACAAATCTGACCCTTTTGAAATGCAGATAAGCTATGATGCATATACGAAAGATCGCATGCTCTAGCAGAGCAAAATTTCGCATCCGTCAACATTTTCGGCGTATCGAAAGATCCGAGCCATACATCAAGCATATTACACCATCAATGGTGACCCACGTAGCTCTTGAACCTTTGCAAATGGACTATCAGTCTCACCTTTTTATTGTTTTCTTGTTGGACTATGCGATATCTGAGTCATCTGACAAATAAATTTACGCTACAATGACATCTTCCAAACCTGTGACAATGAGACAAATTTTAAAATCCTAATTGCACGGGTTTTCGACGGCTAAAGGCGTTGTTTCCATGGTAATTGTACCGGAGCATGTTTTTCAATACATGATTTTACCATCAATTTTTTTTATTTTTTCACTTTTGCTCTTTTTTTTTTTTCTTATAACAATTTTATTTGTTTCAACTCTATTTCTATCATTTGCTATCAATTACACCATTTTCAAAATATTTTATTTTATATTTCCCACATTCCTATATTTTTTCATCTTACTTGACAACAACAAAAACAAAAGAAAGATATAGAAACGGAGTAAACCACGGAGACATAGAGGTTAAATCCTAGCTACATGTGTTTTTAATGATTAAAGACAAACTGTTATAAATAGGGGTTGCTCAATCGGTAATCTATTATTTTTATATATTTTTATTTTAACTTAAAATAAAAATAATGTAAATAAATATATTTATATCGATGATGTTGATTTACTTTGGATCTTGATTGTATGCACTTGAGTGCACTTAGCTTTTGTACCCCCGTATAAATGCCTTTATTTGAAAATTTTCTATATAGATGTTAATTTAAATATATTTAAATTTACTAAAACCGCCACTAATTTTAAAAATTCAAAAAAATATTTAAAAATCTCCAAAATTAATAAATTTATACTCAAGTTTAATACACTTAGATTAACAATCTTATAAAAAAAATTTCGAAAAAATTTAAAAAATGAGTTAAATACACCTTGGTGCAACAAATCAAACCCCATTTACTTTTGGACTGTTTGGAAATCAAGAAAACTTTGCCGATTATGTAAAACTTTTCAAAAATGTCATGGAGCGGGAGCAAACTCAGCAAAACAGTTATTTCAAGTTTTGAGTCTTCAGCCATTCCATAACGATTCATGGCAGATTGTCTTTGATGTCCATTATGCAACCCTATTTTCGCAAGCTATGCATGCCTTCCAAAAAATCGTGGTATTGCTCTGTCATATAATACACAATTAATGCAATAGTGTATATTTTTCAATGTGACTTTTTTATTTCTAATGCACATTATTACATTTTCATTTCATTTCTTAGTAGCCTAAATTTTAGAGTTTTTTTTTTAATCTTATAACCGTACTTACAAGATTTTTTATGATACAATCAAGCATCTCGATTAATTTATTTAGATTTTTATTAAATAGATCAACAATACCCATGCCAATAGCAATAAGAGACAATGATATTCAATGAAAAACACGAACTAAAACCATCAACACTAAGAGCTTTTTTTTTAAAAAAAGTTATATGTATATAAAGCACTTATATAATTTTTTTTTTAAATCACTTATATAATATACTAAGCTTATATTAAAGCTTGTGAATATAGAAAACACAACATACAAATAATATAAAGATATGCTACCCTACTTATAAATATGAAGAGCAAGTTCCACTTACATAGAGTATTATGATCTAGGGGACGTTTGGTAATGTGTAAAACGGTGGGATTGTGGGAAATGAAAAAGAGAATATTTTGAGAAATGTGTGATTGATAAGAAATAATAGATGTGTAGTTGGAATAAATAAGTTTGTTATATGTAGTTGGTAGGGAAAATGATTAGAATGTAAGGATAAAAAATGAAAAAAATTGTGTAATTGACAGAGTAATGATTGGTATTAGAAAATCAAATACCATGGAAAACTCATATTTCCCACACTTAAACGGTACCAAAGGTCACCCTAAACTGAGATCAATTATTTAGGGTCAACAATTTGAATTGGATGATGATAGGACAACTTTATTCGTTTCCAATCCACTTTTATTCATTTTTCGTTTAATTTTAATGCACGTTTGTTAACTGGGAATATGAAAAAAAATGATTAATCATTCCTTCTTCAATTATTATTTTTACACTTTTATCCTTTCATTAGAATCATTTTTACCGATAGCTACATACAATAAATTTATTTATTTCAACTGCGCCTTCTCAGTACATTTTACGCCTTCTCAGTACATTTTTATCTCGACTTGACAGAACATCCTCATCTAATCTGAACTGCCGCTTACAGTCGCTGCCACGTTCCACTCGCGCTAAGGGAGAGCAGAGCTTCTAGATCCTAGAGTTGCACGGTTGAAATTGAAAATAGTACGGAACCTTCTTTTCGAGTGGGTCCACAGCATTTTCGTAGTAGAAATGTCTGCATCTTGAATTTATTACCCACATGGCTGCTTCTATGACTAGCTGCCCTCTAGATTGGAAAATGGAGACACCCTAGCATGGAATCATCCTGTACGGACAATGATTAATTTTATTTTTATTATTTTAAATTTCTAAAGTATTTTTGTTTATTTTTATGAGAAATTTCTAAACTATTTTAAAGTACATGTACTTTTCTTGTGCATTTAGGCGCACCTAGGTTAGAGTGCAAAACTCTAATTTTTTATTTTTTTGAAAAAAAATTTATATAACCGTTCTAAATGTCTTTAACATGTGTGTTAAGTTTTAACATTTTTGTATATTTGTATATATTTTTTAAATTTTTTAAAATCAATGATATTTTAGTAATTTTAAATTATAAAAAATGTCACCAATTTTATATAAATCTAAAAAAATATTTACAAATTTTCAAATATGGTAAAACTTAATACACATGTTAAATATACTTAATTTAATAGTTATATAAAAAAATTTCAAACAATAAAAAAGTTAAATACACTTAGGTGTACCAAGGCTAAGCGCACCTAATGCATTCAGTCGTCTTCCTTAGAGTATTCATCTATGTGTCTTTAGATATGGTGCAAATTTTAAATCAAAAAATAAATATGGTGCAAATTTTAATGCATTTTGAAAATTTTATATACCATATATTATTTTCAAAATTTTGAAAAACAATTGATATTACACATTTATACATGCAAGTTTTTTTTATGTTTAAGTATATATACAAGTCATTTGATATTACAAATTAATACATATAAATCCTTATAACATGGAGAAACCGAAAATAATACCCCTACCAATTGAGGGGGGTAAATAAATCCTCATAGCATGGAGAAATATTACTATCAATACACCTCTTTGCCCAAAGGCTATTGCCATGTGCGCTGGGCACGAGTCGAACACAGCTCAACGTTGTGTATGGGTGAAGTCGTGACTACTTAGGCAAAGCCATGATAGCATTTATACATGTTTAAGATCAAGAAAACTTAGTGACATTTTTTGCGGTAATAAAAAATCTCGCATTAATTGCACTTTAGACGAATTATAAGGGTGTGTTTGGAAAATGGTAAAATTTTTAGATAAAAAATTTTTAATGCATAAGTTGATAAATTGATAGAATATGGTGTGATCAAATATATGTAATGATGAAGTATAAGGAAAATAAAATTAAAATAGACAGGTTAATTATATGAGTAGTTCTGTATAAACGATTAAAAAATAAGATAGTTGTACAGGAAGATATAATGAAATAATTTTAAAATATGATAATTATAAAAAGTAAAAAAATTTAGATTGAAATTTTTTTTTAAAACAAACATGCCTTGTATTGAAACTTTAAAAAATTACCTTGAGAATTGAAAAGGCTAGGTGCATGTTATATTAAAAAATGTTATTGTTGGGGTTATTGTTGATAAGATCAAGGCTATTCTCTCTCTTTCTCCCCATGTTTCTGCTCATCATGTACTTCGGCAAGGCAATGCTGTGGCTCATGCTTTGGCCGATTCTCTTTCTCAGTTATCTATGGATCATCATGTTTGGTGGGGCATCCCCCCCAAGCTATTCATGTGAAAATTTGTATAGACAATTTTTTGGAAATGAATCTTGGTTCTTCCTATCCATTCGCCCTAGATGAGCTATAGGGTGGTGGGATAGGTTGTTTCCTTTTTCAAAAAAAAAAAATGTTAGATGCCCCCTTTTATGGTAATGCTGGTGACTTGCTTGCAACACACTGGAGTTCGATTTTCATCATTATGGAAGTAGTTTTATAATTTTTTTCCTGATATGATTACTGATTCCCTTGTACGACGGTCTTTATAGGAAAAACTTTATCCATATTGTAAGGCTCATGAATGGAATTTATTATAATTTCAGTTGTCATAAAATATAAATATTAATTAAAAATTTGTTAAAACATCTCCTCCCAAATTCAAGATTTTACGGAGGAGAAGGGAGGCATGCCGCGTGCGTGGAAGTTTATATGTATGGTGTGTTTGGTAATGAATAAAATTTTTGATGAAAAATTTTAGAAAGTAAAATTTATCAAATGATGTGAGATGATAGAGATAATAATGAATAGTAAAGAGGATAAAGTTAAAATAGATAGGTTAGTTGCGTGGATAGTTGTGTAGAAATGATTGAAAAGTAGAGTAGTTGTATAAGAAAATGCGAAAAAATAATTAAAAAATATGATAGTTGTGAATAGTAAAAAGTTTTAGATTGAAAAGTTTTAACTTAACATTTTCTATCAATTGACAAACACACCCTTAATGGAATAGTATAACCTTTCAAATACACTTATATATAATCTACTCCATTAAATTACCTAATCTTGAACAATTTTTTGGAAGTAATTTGTAAGGAGTCCATCGAGCGCCCCGATCTCATATAGCTGTCCAAAAAAAATCGCGATTTATCATGAAATTTTTTTTTCTGTAAAGGTGTATACTCCACTTAGATATTTTCCAAGTAAAATTTAGCCATTTTACGAATTTATTTGATTTTTTATGGATACCGTGAAAAAAAGAAAAGAAAAACCCGACTATTTATAGTATAAAAATATTTCAAGAATATTATTACGATTAATGTGGTCGGAGGAATTTCCCAAACACGGAAAGTCGATCACGGGGGTTCGTGGAAAATTTATAACACACCTCACATATCAGTGACGATCGGGACAGAGGCACAGAGCATGCACTGTACCCATACAACAGTGCACGGCTTGTATTATTACATGTCAGCCGCTGCTGCTGCCATTTCACTGTGTCGACCCAATCCTATGCACCAGGGCTTACTACACTTATTTATTTTTATTTTTTTTTTAAATTTTTTTTACACAATAGTTAATATAAATTTATTTAACATATGTATTAATTTTTACTATTTTTGAAAATTTTTAGATATTTTTTAATTTTTTTAAAAATTAATAACATTTTTAATAAATTTAAAAAAAATTATAGTACCCGTAGACTGAGGCTGAATGCACCCGGGTGCACTGCGTTCCGTCGATCCTCGCCCAGATGCTATCGTGCGAGCATGGAACTGCACACGATCTCCTTCCTCAGACGTGTATGCCATCGAATTGTTACGACTGTGAGGAATTTTAGACGCGTATCCTGTCTCTCTGGCGCATTTAGAAAGAAGGCAATGTGAAAATGTCGACACGGAATTTAAAGAGAGGCACCCAGCAACCAGCTTCCTTCCCTGTTCTGGGGAGCTGTCGGTTTTGTCAGCTTCCCCGCTCCATATATATATATATATAAACGAAGTTGAAAATTCTTCCTCATTGTCGCCGAAATCATTTTTCTAAATCCAACCTATCAATGTCAAAAACCATCTTCTCCCACCCAATAATCCTGTTTTAAATGCTGCAAAAGGAGACGGATACAAATCCAATCACAGTCAAAATCCTCGAAAGAACAACAGAGACATCACCGAAACGAAACAGTATCTGTCGTGGCTTTTCTCTCATGTCATTCCTCCCACCATAAATCAAAACCACCAAAAGATCATGCAAGAACAGGGCTTCCGATTCAACCGCAGATAACCTGCTGGATTTCTTCGTCGACATCCGTGGAAATTAGGAATTTTGAACGACGCCCAATCCGTTCCTTCTTCTCTCCATAACACGCAATACCTGTTTCTCTCGATATCGAAAAAAAAAAGGAAGGAGAAGAAAGAAAAGATTAACTCCCACCAACCTTTTAATCCGGTTTTCTCCCTCACCAGAGAGGGCGAAGACGATTGCCGAATATAAATGCATTATCTTATGTATACGATTCCCTTCGTGCTCTTCCTCTCCTTCTCCTGTAAATTCTCTCTCGCCATCGTCTCTGATCCCCGAATCTCCCAGGTTGGCCTATACTGCGGCTCCGCCCGTTCCTCTATCGACCAGATCAGCTACTTCGTTGCCACCATGGAATCCCTCTCCGAGCAACTTGCCCGCTCCGGTTGGGGCACCCGTGCCAACGGCACCGTACACGGCCTCGCGCAGTGCCACTCCGACCTCTCCTCCAACGACTGCCTCCTATGCTTCGCCCAGGCCCGCACCAAGCTCCCCCGCTGCCTTCCGTCCAACGCCGGGCGCATCTTCCTCGACGGCTGCTTTCTCCGCTACGACAACTACACCTTCTATTCTGAGGCAGTTGACCCCGATTTCGACAAGGCAGTCTGCAGCTCCAATGACACCTCACCGAAGGCTGATCGATCACGGCTGGAGCAGGGCGTTGGTAGAGTGTTGAAGACTGTTATAGAGAAGGCCGTCCAAGGCGGCGGATTCGGTGTGGGAACGTCCTTGAACGTTTATGGGCTGGCGCAGTGCTGGAAGAGCCTTGGGAATGAAGACTGCAGGAAATGCTTGCAGAAGGCAGAGCGGGAGGCGTCAGGGTGTTTGCCGGCCAAGGATGGGAGGGCTTTGAATGCTGGATGCTATTTGAGATATTCTACTGAGCAGTTTTACAACAATCCTGAGACGAAGGTAGGCATGGACGACGCCGGCGACAATTCGAACGGAGGTGCGGGTTTGTATTTTTCATTTTTTAGGTGATTAGGTGACTTGGATTTAGTTGGATTACTGACTTTCGGCTTGCAAGATTATTTTTTTCATTAAAGCTGCACAATCGGTTAATGGGGCTGTAGATTTGGATTTTTTGGTTCCCATTTTCTTCTTTATTTTTGTTTTTTTTTTTTTGTTTCTGTTTCGTGGTTTTGTTCCTTAAGCTTCTGGGATTCATACTCTTTCACGACCATCTTTCTTGATGAGATGGTTACGATTCTCTTTTGTCCTTTCGGTGGTAGAAGTTCTGTTTTTGTTTTTCGTTTTGTTCAGTCTGTTTTTTTTTTCCCCCTAAAACCTTCATAGCTTTTTCGAAGATTGATGCACTCTCATGATGCTTGATTTTTTTCCTTTTTTTTTTTTTTTGTTTATTCATGTTTTGTCCAGGAATCAGTGACGGTGTTTTTGTGTTCTCCATAGCTGCTTCAGCCGTTATTGTTGCCATGCTTTCTATCTTAGGTGTCTTTATCGGCTACGGAAGATTGGAAAAGAAGAGGAAAGGTAAAACACAACAGAACAGAGACTTGGAGCAAAGAAAGAAGAAATCTTAGGTGTCTTTATTGTTGCCTTGCTAATTCTTTCACTATTTCTGATAAATTTTCTCTTCATTTAATAGAACAGCAGCGCCTTTCGCAGCTTTCAATTGTTGTGAGAAACGCAAATTTGCATTTCAAATATGAATTGCTAGAAAAAGCAACAAACTTCTTTGATGACTCAAGAAAATTAGGTCAAGGGGGAGCTGGTTCCGTGTACAAGGTAATCTTCAACACTATATTGCTTCAAGTTAGCATAACTTAGCATTCAGCGCTCCTGCCTGTTGAACTGAAATTATATATGAGTGATATGATTATTCCCCGTTGCATGGAATGTTTTCCTATGTAGAAGCACAAAGAACTCGGTCCAAAATATACGCTTCTTCCTTTGGTCTTCCTTTTGTGATTTCATGTTTCTGCTCTGCTAATCATTTTTTTTCTGATCTACTGAAGTTTTCATATATATTCATTTTTTCATTTGAGTAGGGGGTTCTTGCTGATGGGAGGACTGTAGCTGTTAAGAGATTGTTCTTCAATACCAGGCAGTGGGTGGATGAGTTCTTCAACGAAGTCAACTTAATCAGTGGCATCCGTCATCCAAACCTGGTACAGCTGTTGGGTTGCAGCATAGAAGGCCCTGAAAGCCTTCTTGTTTATGAATATGTGCCGAATAAGAGTCTCGATCAAATGCTCTTCAGTAAGTCATCTGTTAATTCTCATAAAATCTCTGAAACATGTCTTGACTTGATCCATCTCTGAAACATGTCTTTACAAGGTTTTCTTGAATGAACTTGAATAAAAACTTGTCTCCCAACCAAGTTTGTCACGTTTCCATCTCTTCACCTCACTGTTGTGTTTGTTTTTGGTTTTGTGAATTTTGATGTTTATTGGATTGGACTAGTTGCTAACTGAACTTTGGAATGGAAACTTGAACCTTCGAACTAGTTCCAACCTTGAAGACGTCAGAACTGAAAAGGTGGCTATTCTGTTCCTTTTGTGTGCTGACCCGTTGTCCTGGGCTCTGGGCTTTGTCATATTTTGCTTCTGTTTGTCCAGTTTTCTTCTACACCTGCAAGGAACTTACTGAATCGCAGGAAGGCATGACCACATGAACAAGCAAACTTTCATGAATCCTATTCTTCATCTCGTTTAGGATGAAGGCAGTGGGGCTTCAGAGACCTTATTATATATCTAACTGCTGGCTATTATTAAGACAAACTGGGAGGCATAAATTCAATATTGATTAAAAGGAGAGCGGGTCAATTTTTAGCCTCCTGACTCTTGAAACTGGAAGGTTTTGATAAGTTTTGTTATGTTGATATTTCAGTTGTCAGTCTCAAGCCGGACTGCTAATTTAGTTATGTTTAATTTTCAGTGCTTTATTAAGATTTAAGTAGCAATAATCCCAAACCATGTAAGAGCTAAAATTATGAGTGTGTTTGGGAAGTGATAAAATTTTTGAATGGTAAAGTTTTTGAATGGTAAAGTTTTTGAATTCGAAGAAAATAATGTGATATGATAGGGGTAACGATGAGAAGTAAAGAGAATAAAGTTAGAATATGTAGGTTAGTTGTATGGGCAGGTGATTAAAAAGTAAAATAGTTGTATAGGAAAATATGAATATATAACTAAAAAATAGAGTAATTATAAAAAGTGAAAAGTTTTAATTTGAAAAGTTTTTGTTATAAAAAAAATGCCCTATACATTTTGCAAATTTGGATTACTTTTGAGATGTAATGACCAATTATTTACTTGATCTTTGATTATTGTGGACCCAGACAAACAGAGGACACAGACATTGAGTTGGAAGGAGCGGTTTGGCGCTATTGTTGGAACAGCTAAGGGATTGGCCTATCTTCATGAGGGTTCTGGAAATAGAATAATTCACAGAGACATCAAAAGCAGCAATATTCTTCTTGACGAGAAACTGCAAGCAAAGATAGCTGATTTTGGACTCGTCCGCTGCTTTTCAGGCGATAGGACTCATATTAGCACTGGAATTGCCGGAACACTGTAAGAAGGCCATGCTTCGTGCAACCTAGTTTTGTCTTTTAGCTTATGTTCTCACTTCGTGTTCAATAGTTAGCCATGCTTTTGGCTCAAGGAAAATAGTTGTAGCTCTTCAGAGGCAGATTCCATGAATGCCATTATAAATTAATGCTTCACTACTCGATAAACATGAGACGAATTCCTGAGGGCATCCAACTTAGAAATTGATGTGCTGCAAAATTTTCAGATGATGAGCATCTCAGTATCAAATTCAGGACATGATAATAGGCTTCTCATCACATTTGCTAACAATTCATATCAGCTTAAAAAAGATTCCAAACATTAATTTTGCTAATAATATCATTCACAATCACTTCCAATGTGAAACTGTTTTCTTGACAAAATCATGACATGCTGAAGTCCATCTGGAGCATAGTACTTTTGAGATTATTGAGCAGAAATCAAAAGCAGGCAGTGAAATCTCTATTTTAAATGTTCACATTTTTTCAATCTAAATCTTTCATATATGGGAGTGTTGGTTTGTGCAGATATTCGTATTACTAGGACCATGTAATTTTCTGTATTCCAGAACAGACAAAAAAAAAAAAAAAATCCTTTTCTTTCAATTCAATATCAAATTTTATATAGATTTCAGAAGGCAGTCCCTTGATTAATGGCTATGATCATCTTTGTAAATTACATTCCAGGGGATACATGGCTCCTGAATATCTTGTTCGAGGACAACTAACAGAGAAAGCTGATGTTTATAGTTTTGGGGTTTTAGTCCTTGAGATAGTATGCGGCAGAAAGAACAGCGTTTATGTGGAGGAATCAAGTTCCATTCTGCAAATGGTAAGCTATTACCACCTACTTTAAGTTATTTCTCAATGTTGATGAAATCATTCCTAATTAAATTTTTTTCATCAAAAAGTCTTATGTTTACAGCTTCTATTAGTTTCAATAAACAATATGGAATTCTTAGCCTGCAAAATTATAATTCGTATCTAGACTTTAGCTATGTCTTAT
The DNA here is from genome assembly GCA_030490835.1 of Annona cherimola. NCBI lineage: Eukaryota > Viridiplantae > Streptophyta > Magnoliopsida > Magnoliales > Annonaceae > Annona > Annona cherimola. The sequence goes on along the minus strand of CM059973.1, from coordinate 88,433,201 downwards.
TTGAAATTATGAAATTTTTTTGCCTCCATACATACATGTGAACCTTGTCACACTTACATATGAAAAACTATTGCCTCCACACATACACGTAGAAACTTTTGGTGTATGTGATTACTTAGGAGTCTCGAGCATTGTTTGTAAAGAAGTTCTCATTCATCATCATCCAGAACCCTGCCATGATATTATTCCACTCTGAAGTCTAAAGTGGAAAAAGTGGGCTATTTCCACTTTTGGACAATAAGCTCTTAAGTCCTTCACTCCTTTTCACCCAAGTTTCTCCTTAACTTCTACAATTCGTTCCTTGTATTGGACATTCCCAGTTCATATTATCATTCTAGGCAATTTTTTTTTTTTTTTTTAAAAAAAGAAAAAGAAAAGAAAGAAAATTTGGATTCTAGTTCTTCCCCCTTTTTGTAATGCTATTTTTGTCACATTTTCTCCTAGAGATCCCATATGAACTGTTTCAAACATCGCATTCTTTTCGTTGGTAGCATCTTGTGCTGATCTAGCATATTACTGCTCTTCTCAGGATTGGAAGCATTTTTAGATCAAATACATCAGTGGAATCCTAGTTTCTCATTTTACTTCTTTGTCAGGTTTGGAAGCATTTTAAATCAAATTCATTAACAGAATCAGTTGATGAATTTCTAAAAGGACGATTCCCAGTTGAAGAAGCATCAAACACACTACAAATTGGGCTACTATGTACACAAGCATCTATTTGTTTGAGACCATCAATGACTGAAGTGGTTCAGATGCTAACAGAAGAGGACTACCCAATTCCATTGCCAAACCAACCTCCATTTTTGAACAATTCTGTTTTGGAACCAAAATCCTGTTCTAAGTCCGTTAGCTTTGCCAGTTCAGAATCACCTGCTACATCTGATGGGCTTACAACACCTGCATCTGAGAAAAGATAGTGGCTCAAACTCGTTGTACCTCATGGATCAACTGCAAAACGCTTCCCAACTACTGATGGATCTTATTCACCTACTTTTCTGAGATGGATCTGGAAGAATGAAGCAAAGGCATCAGAACTTGAAGTCAGTCATTCCCACTGTGAGTTCGTATCAGCTCTGAATTGGCATAGAAATTTATTGAATGGAAACAGGTATAGTGTGGTTGGATTCTTAACCAAAGTTAATTGCATTAAGCAGCCAATGCCTGTGGCATCATGATATGCACTCTGGGCTTATATGCCCAAAGTCCCAAGTTCAAACCTGGGGCAGCTGTGTCCAGGGTTGTCGAACCATGGACCCCATCAAAAAAAAAAAAAGGAAAGTTAATTGCACGTGATGGAAATGTTGAAGCTTTATGCCTGGGATCATTGGCACTAATAGCAAATACGGATTCATGGATTGTAACTCCTTTCATCTTGGCCAAGCTGAATTGCAGTAATTTTCAGTTCATTGGTCAGTCCAAAAAACACCTTGCTCGATAAAGTAGTAAAACGCCAGTATCCATTCAGTATTGAGAGACTAAAATTTAAATATTTGTTTGATTTGATCGATGCGAGATGGATCTTGTTCACCAATACAGTTTACAGTTTGAATGACATGTCATTTCCATTAGCCGTCCATCAGCAACAACCAGAAGTCCCTTCTTTGTACATCAGCTATTGGGTTTTATCCATTAGCAGAACTTTTTTGACAGTTTGAGTGTTCCATATTCATTTATTTTATCATTCCTGAAAGAAATTGCATTGGCTGGGTACGTTTTTTTTTTTGAACATTGTGAAATGTTATTATATTCTTCTCATTTTTGTCAAAAGCGATTTAGTTGGTCGTTTGGACCCACTTCATATAAAATTTCATTGAGCTCCATTCATAGATTTGGGGTGTGTTTGGTAATGAATAAAACTTTTAATCGAAACTTTTGAAGAATAAAAGTTGTCAAATGATGTGATATTGTAGGGGTAATGATGAGGAATAAAGAAAATAAATTTAAAATAATTAGGTTAGTTGTATTGGTAGTTGTGTAGAAATGATTGAAAAGTATGGTTGTTGTATAGAAAGATGTGTAAAAAATAATTAAAAAAAGAGTAGTTATGGAGAGTGAAAAGTTTTAACTTGACAACTTTTTCCATTTGCCAAACACACCCTTGAATTCTTTTACTCTTTCACTCTTATTTCAATTGCTTCCGCTTTTTGTTCGAATAACTTTTCTCCTTGTCATCTGCACAAACTAATAGTTTTTGAAAGAAATTGCTAATACGATTGCCTCACAAGGTAGATGTGGTTTGGCTGCAGGAAAATGATGAAGATTATGGCGATCATGATGGAGATTCTTTGGTTCAAAAGGAGCATTTGGATGGTTTTGATTGTTGTCAATATGGAAGTTTCATGTGAGATCTTTTATTCTTTGCAGACAATATGGTGGCAGATTAATGCATATTTATGTGTAAATGATGGCGTAGCATGGATGATAATCCCAACTCAAATGGATTCAGACGCTTGTTGTACAGTAGATTTGAATTCGTTAATTTGACAGGTAGTGAGGTTTTAATCAACCTGGCCATTCAAAATTTTGGTTGGTTGGCATAGTCATAGACCTGTTTGGTTCAGACTCTAGCTACTGCCTACTGGTGGTGGATGATTTATTTGGGACTTGAAAGAGGAAGGATGATGTCTTTTTTTTTTATTTTTGATAGAAAAATGCCCACAAGTCCATACCCTGAGCTCCAAAGAGGAACTCAACACATGGGCCGTGAGCATACTTCATGGAATAATAGAACGTTCCATGTCCTTACAAAGTTAGTCCCAAATGAAAAAGGAAGGATGATGAGGTTTGAGTCACCTGTTACTTGTGACTTGTGAGTACCACAGCATATTTGCTATGGCTGAAAATGTTCTTGTCCAGGGCATCAGGTGGATGCTAAACCTGAAATATCCACACGCTGTGTGTACGTATCTGGTGCGTATTCAATGTGTTACTGATGCAGCACTATAGAGATTTATAGTGAGATTGGGTGGGACAGGGATGCTGCTGACTATTTTACAGTGTTTTTGGGTTGTTAACCTCTCTTTGGTTCTTACGTCGTATGCTGATGGAAACTTTTTTTTTTTTTTTTTTTTTGCGCTTTTCTTAAATATACCCACTACTTTCGACTATAATCCTAAAAATTTCAAATTTACCTACTATGTTTACGATTAATCTTAAAAATGCTTATTCTATTAAAGACCAGTAGTTAAGTTTTTGTAAATGTCCAAAATACCTATGTTATAAAATAATCAAAGATGAAATAAAATAGAAAAAAATGAAATCATGACTCCAAGTTTAGAGTTCATGTGAAATTAAGGCATTGGTGATTTATGACATTCAAAATTTTAATTGTCCAAAATTCGATAGATATATTAGTAATTTTATATATTAACTCATAACATGAACTCATGGATTGAATATTTTTGGAATTAACTGCACATGCACATGTAGTGGATATATATGAGATTTTAAAAATATAGTGGATATATTTAGAATTAGGGTCAAATTAGTAGATTTAGGAAAAAAAAAAAATTTCAATTAAGAAACGTATACTGACAGAAACTTGAACTGGGCGAATCCGTATGCATTTTTTCAATTTTCAAAAAGCAAGTGTATAAACAATTAATAATACTATGTGCATAATTACCATCCGTGCCTGCCAGTTTTCTTTCTTCGCCCAATTAACCACACTTACCAGTAGTGGCCGAGCTATCTTGGGGGGAGAACCATTCAAGCGTATTCGTATCCCAAACCATTCAATAAGTTTCCATATTTTGAATACCTTGGTTGATAAGTTCATTATCAATTCAGCACCATCAAACATTGATTAACAAACTAACGAAAAAAGATATGATTGATAGGATGCCCAACAGAATTTGAGTGGACCACAAACGTTAAGGAATATTGATGTATAACATGGTATGCAATAGATTATTTCTTGAATTTTGATCTTTTCCGACCGGTCGGTAAAACCCGGTGTTTCCGACCAATGCTCTTAGGGGTGTTAATGGTCATGGTCAACTCGTTAACCCGCTCGTTTAACCCGTTAATAAATGGGTTTGGGTTGGGATTTTTGAATAAATGAGTTATGATCCGCCAACCCATTCAACCATTTAATTAAATAAACAGATTAGGATTGAGGCTTCGCAACCCGGCAACCCGTCCGACCCGTTTATTTAACCCGTTCAAACCGTATAACTCATTTAATATATATATGTAATATTTATAACAGAAATTGGCATTAAAGAGATGACTTGATATTGGAGCTGATGTTTTCAAGCCAAAATAAATTAAATTCAGGTATGTTAGCTTCGAATTATTTAATTTATTTAAATTTACAGACTTTATTAAAGATTTTTAGCGTGAAAATTAGTAACAAACACAACCCGTTAACCCGTTTATTAAATGGGTTGTAAATGGGTTAGGGTTGAAATTTTTTAAATGGGTTAATAAACGGATTAGAGTTGAGATATATTAAATGGGTTAGGTTTAGGATTAGGCTCCAACCCGTTCAACCCGATCCGTTAACACCCCTAAATGCTCTCAACCGTTGGATCATGCGGGCTCGCTTTGGGCCGTTAGATGAAATACCAAAAATGCGGTGCGGGGGAGACGAATTAATGCTTTAGAATTTACCGCACAGAACCCTGTTAGGCCGGAATTTTCCGCACAGCCCCCTCCCTATCTCTCTCTTCCCCTCCCTCTCCCGCACCCGCTGCGCTGCTGCCGCTGCTCCCTTGGCAACCTCCCACCATTCCAACAGCGGCGCCCTCCTCTCTCTCTCTCTCTCTCTCTCTCTCCCTCCAGGCCGGAATTTTCCGCACAGCCCCCTCCTCTCTCTCTCTCTCCCCCTCCCTCTCCCGCACCCGCTGCGCTGCTGCTAAAACTCTGCAGTTGTAAGATCTTGCGTGGGCCAAAGTTCCCACTCGTGGCATCATCAAAAATCCAAAAAACCATCCGGTACAGATGGTTGTATGATGTGCCCAGTCATTTGGACTAGAAGAAGACAACAAATCACGACTTGATATAAAAAAAAATTGCACAATCTCGTCAGTCTAGAAGAAAATCCACGACAAATCTGCCATAACCAACAGAAATCAATTGCAGATAGCAAATGTTTCAAGTGCAGATGCTGACAAATTTTTTTGAAATGGAAGAAAATCTGGAACAGCAAATCTTGGAGCTGAAATGGACAAGCTGCTGAAATCTAAAATGACAAAAATAATGCAGCTGGATTGTAGTTTCCATCATCAAATAATCTACGATGATCATGGAAAGAAGATGCAAAAGGAATGGTCAAATGTCTTTAATGTTGCCAAGATCAAAGTGGTAGTACTTGCAACAAGAACAAAGAAATGAAGTGACAGATCCAACGTGTAGAGTGATCGGCTGGTGATGAGGAGCGGGAGAGAGGAGGAGCTAGAGGGAGGAGGAGAGAAGAGGAGACAGAGAAAGAGAGGGACGTGAGTGAGGAATGGGACTGAAGCAGGCATGGCACCCGTCTGACGAGGACCTGCCTGCAAAAATCCAGTAGCATTAATTACACTTCCAGGCATTGCATTTTTTTAATCTAATCGGACGGCTAAAAACACACCCGCGCAATCGAACGGTGAAGAGGCGTGGTCGAAAACAACACGCATCTACGACCGGTCGGAAAAGATCACACTTCTTTTTTTTTTTCTTTTTTTTTGATGAAAGATCACACTTCTTATTTCTTACACAATTAGTATGAGTTTATTTATATGCCACACAGCCACAGTTTATGTGCACATGTAAAATTTGCATAATGCTTTCTTTTACAATATTAATAATATAAAAGTAACTAATTCATCTACTATGATTTTTAAAATGTAATAATTATAAACAATTTTGCTACAGATTACAAAATTTTTATCTAAAAGGTAAGATGTCATGTGCCTTATGAATGAAAATTTCGTAGTTGCTCTTGATTTAAAAACTGAATAAAAAAATAATACAAAAATAAACGTGTAAATAAAAATTAAAAATATTAAAACATAACATGGTTAGTCGATTCTAGCAGCGAATAATTCGAGGATATGAAAATGACCGATCTTCTAAATTTTTGTACGCCGTAGAAGAGATGAAAGTGGAATCCCTAAGATATTTTTCTCAAAATATCATAATACTTGTAAAATAATACAGTACATCTGTACATATAAATTTTCTTGTATATATATTTAGCTAGCAAGAGCCTAAAAGGTACATTATATGAAGAATAAATTAAGTAGATTTCAACTTAATTAATTAAGTTTTAATTTTTGCAATGTTTAAAATAAAATACAATGGCCTTGAAGTATAATACTTTTTATAATTCTTTAAAAAAAATTTAGGGGTGCAAATTTTTTGCATGGGGCAACTTTAGATATAATTGTAGATATAATTGAAGTTATATATATATATATATATATTGATTGGGTATACCAGTTACATTTCTTCTAATATTACAATCAAGTTGATGAGAGACAGGCCAATTGGGCTTATCCTAGTTGGTGGTGGAATGAGGGTTCAAAGCTCACCCCCGCCGTGTAGGATTTTATATTATTTTGTGTGTGTCTCCTAGTAATAATGGTATTTATATAATTTGTCTTTACTGACCATGGGAATATTTATAACATATCCCTTCATAAAGAGGATAATGAATAAGGCTAATTTAGAATATCAAAATATCACAATATATGCAATACTAATAAAAAAAAAAAGAAGAAGTTGATGAGAGACAAAAAGCTGAAAGTAGACTAAAACTCCGACAAACCGAAACCTTAGCTCATGGAGCTGAGGGATTCGAACTCAAAACCTTACGGCATTGGCCAGAGTCTTGATCAACCCGGTTAAATTTGCCTCGTCTCACATACGGGCAGCTTCGCCTATGATTACCAGCTCTGTATAAAAAGAAGAATAAATGAAAAGGATAGTTATATAGAAATCTAAAAGTGGTAAATTTTAATACATGCAGTAAATCCATTTAGGCTAACATAAAAACGAAAAAACGAAAAATAAAAAACGTTCAAACCAGTCGGCTGTTACTTCCTTAAATAACATCCAAAATTAGAAATAACCATTAAACAAGTATAATTATAATTTCTAAATTCGATGGAGGAATTTGAAAAGAAACAACATAAACACAAAGACCCACATATGACAATTTGCTTCACTTCAATTTAGATGTTGAATAAAAGTAGCTTATCATCCAAACAGAAGGTGAAACTAATTATGGATGGATGCCACACAAGAGCAAGGGACAAATGCATAAAAAGAAAAAAAAAAGTGTATATATATATATATTGATTTTTCAGTCATAAAACCTAAGAGAGTGTTCCAAAGGATCCCAACTGTTTAAATAATATGAGTTCATGCTTATCATTTTTAAGACAGTTTTTTTTTAAATTTTTAATATAACTTTTCTCATTATCAATGCACATCATTATATTCTCATTTTATTTTTCTATCCCACTTAAGCTCCTTGAATCCTTCTTCTCATTTTTTTCTATAGCATTCGGGCTCCTTAGATCCTTCTTGAACAAGTAAACAAAAATATAACCAAAATAAAAGGATAAAAATAAGTTTGTGCCTATTCAATATCATAATATTTGAATGAGGTGAGATTATTTTACATTGGGAAAAATTATATTTGGAATGGAAAAGTAGTATTAAAAATGAGAAAAACAAAGTTGTTATTTATTGAAAAATATGATATATATGGGGCTAATTGAACTAGATTTTATGCAGGGTATAAAAATAAAAATAAAATATTTGTGTTATATTTATAATGAGGGGCGATCCCCTGTGACCGGCTGCATGGGACCCCCATATGTCTGGCCGTGTAACCCCACAAATTTTTTTTTGACTTTTTTATAAACATGTAGAGCTAGGTATTTAACTTATAAACTAAATTTTACCATTTTTGGATATCTTTAAGTATTTTTTATTTTTAAACACAGTGACATTTTTGTAATTTTTTGAGTCGGAAATTATAAAAAATGTCACTATGTTTAAAAATAAAATATACCTAAAAGTATGTAAAAATGATAAAATTTAGTTTATATGTTCAATATAACTAGCTTTACATATTTATAAAAAAACTAAATTTTTTTAAAAAATGAGTCCCACAGCCGGACGCATGGGATCACATCTGATATATAATTTGGGTACGGTTTATCTCAAATCGAGACCGAACTAGTTTTAATTCGTGTTGAAACTTGATAAATAGGGCCCAGGTTCAACACCGAATGGTTTCTATACTACTCCAATTTGGGTTTGCGGCTCCAATTTGGGTTTAGGGGGTCAAGTTCAGGTTAAACATGGACCAAGTAGCACTTCTAATAAAAAATGATATCATAATAAATGTACGAGTGATAAAATAAGAAAATATACAATGAGTAAAAAAATAATCTAAGATAATCTAAAGGTGAAATCAATAAATAATAAAATAAAATAAAAACAAACTAAGGTAGTTTACGGCTCATTCGGCCAGGCGATAAGATTATTGTATTGCGCGTGTTATACAAAAAACTTCGATTTGGAGCTCAAGATTTCCACGCTGTTTTAGAATGTTAACATAAATCTTTGTATTAAATGAATAAGCTTGGCCAAACAAAACAAGTATAATAAAAAGAAGACTTCTACACTCAAGTTGTGTTTGGTTTTAATAAAACTTTTTATGTATGTTTAGAAAATGATAGAACTTTTGATAAAAAAAAAAATTGTACAAAAATTTTTAAAATGGAAAAAAAATGTAATAGGATAGGGGTAATAATGAAAAATAAAAAAAATAAAGTTAAAAATAGATATATTAGTTGCATAGATAGTTGTGTAAAAATGATTAAAAAGTAGGACACTGACATAAAAAGATATGAAAAATTATTAAAAAATAAAGTAATTATGAAAGGTGAAAAGTTTTATATTGAAAAGTTGTGTGTCGCCGAATATACTTTTTATCTAAAACTTTTTACTTTCTACAATTATCTAATTTTTAATTATTTATTTATAATTATTTCTACATAACTATCTATACAATTAGCTAATTTATTTAAACTTTATTTTATTTATTTTTTATTATTACATATATCGTATTACATCATTTTCTTTCATTTCAACAACTTTTACACAAAAAAATTTTATTCAAAAGTTTTATCACTTTACAAATATACCTTTTTTACAAAGAATAAGTGGGGTCAAATAAGCTCCTGATGACGCTTAAAATAACACCCATGAGGAGAGCCAAGTTTATTCACATAAAAAGTCATAAGAAAATAAGAGAAATCACGGACAAAACATGGGAGCATGCAGTGCTGCATGCTCTCGGGCACATACACCTATTTTTTTTGAAAATTTTTGAAAATTTTTCCATAAACTTGTTAGCCCAAGTGTATTTAATATGTGTATAAATTTTTACTATTTTTGAAGTATTTTAGATATTTATTTTTTATTTTTGAAAATTAGTGGCATATTACTAAAATGCCATTGATTTTCAAAAATAAAAAATAAATATCTAAACATCTCCAAAAAAAATAATATAAAATTTATAGATACGTTAAATACACTTGAGCTAATAAGTTTATGAAAAAATTTTCAAAAAAAAATAAAAAAATAGACGTACGCGCTCGGAAGCATGCAGCACTGCATGCTACTAAGGTTCCAAAATATAAACAAATGATCAAATAAGATCAGCCCACAAAAGCAGGAAAAAAATTTCAAAGATATAAGAAATGTAATTCTAAAAAAATTTGTAAACCACAAAAGTATTTAAAAAAATTCGAAAAAAAATGTAAGGGCTGATCCGGGGTTACCGCATGACTGCCCCATGCGGCAGACGGCACAGAATCAGCCCCATAGAAGGGTGAACGCAGATCGCCTTTATCCGGGAACTTTGGAACATGGAAGCTTTCACAGGTGTGGCTTTTCATAGCAAGAAACGCGCGCACGGCCCTGCAACGCACCGTACGTGAACCGCTTCAGCAGGATGTTCCTTGCTCATGAAGTTTGGTGTGTTAATGCATGGTCAGAGATACAGATAACTCACGTGACCTTCATGAGCCACGTGACTTTGAAGGTGCATTTCTAGTTTTCTACTGTGCAGCTACAATGTGCAAGTTCTCCTGCTTTGAGCACCTCAGGGAAATCAATTGTCTCTTTCCATCAAGGTTTTTATTTTATTTTTTCTTAGTAATGATTATGTTCTCTTGTCTTTATTATCTTTAGTTCGCACTTCCCGCCGAATTTGTAGCCAATGCAAGTTCATTGAAATCTGTGTGAGCTGAAATATTGTTATCATTTTTTTAATTGGTTGGTTTGGGGAAGTAGTTTTCTTTTCTTTTCTTTTTTGGATGAAAAGTTGCATCACTTTTTTGTTTTTAACGTACGAACTCTTTTTTATTTTTATTTTTTTCAAATTTGTTTGTCGGATGTCCTTTGGGAGTATTTTGGTTTTGTGGTTCGAGTTGTTAGTTTAACGAGGGTTCTTTAATCTTTCTTTCCCATTTGTGTGGTTGGTTTTGTTTATTTGCTGTATTGCTTTGAAAGAAGTGCCCTCTCTCTCTTTCTCTCTCTCTCTATATATATATGCCCATCTATTGCTCATTTGTGTTTTCACTTCTGTGTTCGTCTTATTTCGTGGTTAGAAATGCTCTCTTTGTCTCTCATGTCAATTTCTCAGTTTATTTTATGAGTTTGTTTAATTTTCATGGAGAAGAATTATATGGGAATGATTGCTCTGTCTCCTGTTAGTTTTTTTGTGAATGCCCATCGATGGGTTTGCTTTAATTTTATTGTAACTGGTACCAGATATCCCTCAATTAATCATTCGCTATCGTTCCAAAAATTACATGTAGGCAAACTTTTATAAAATATTAAACATGTTCACTATCATTCCAAAAAGTGCATGCATTGTAAAATTTCATATGCTATATTTATACTATAAAATTTTCAAAAATTTTAGTAGTTATATATTTACTTCCGGAAGATACTTTTTTTTTTTTCTTTTTACAAGATCTAAATTTTCAGTGAAAATTATTTTTGGTAGCATCTGAAAACAAGATGAGTTGAACATGATAAATTGTTTAGATTTTAAAAAAAAATTTAAATTAAAAAACCAAGGGTAAGCATGTATTATGCTTACAATATCGAATTCCATAAAATTCAAACATAACTCGGAGATGCTCGAGTCATGGAATGAATCTGTTTTGCTTGTTTTCCTTCTGTATGTAGTGCTTGCAAACTGATTAGTTATTTTGTTCATGGTGTGTTACGAGTCCACGCAGTTACTTATTTTAGATTTGGGTGACGAGAATTAGTGACTCTTGGCATGTAGTTTTTCTTGGTAAATGCTGAGAAGTCCTTGACAAAAGATTATAATATGAGAAAGCAACAACTCCTCTTCGTAAAGTGATTCAGGTCATCTTGGAAGGTACGAGGAGGCTGTTTCAAAGTCTTATATGAATCTAAATGCATGAAAAGATTGAATTTATTGACATCATCATTTTTCTGGATCCACATGACTGTTGGTATTTAGGATTTCTAAACCTTTGCAAAATTGCACAAAGATTCATTGGTAACAAATACATTATCCGCAAGCCGCAAAGAATGCATGAATAGCGTGTAATTTATGAATGCAAAAATCTTTTTCAATTCAAAGCCTTCTGGTTAAAACAACGGTTTTAACCTCTTTTAGTGTTGATCCAACAGATGCAGTTCCAAGACCTTGTCAATGCATGCAGCAACCAAGAAAATGAAGAAAGTCCTATTGAAGAAAGAGATCATCCATTTAAGTGTCAGAACAAACACAATGAAGTCAGAAATGGCCAGTCAGTGGAATCTGCAGTGCGAGGCTACGCGAGTTCTAATTCTTTAGAAAATGCTGGGTGCTCTGATTTTACAGCAGATAATGAAAATTCATCAAGCTTTTTGTCTAGGATATCTTATCCATCAGAATTTTCTGGTCAAGTATGTAGGCAGTTCTGGAAAGCTGGGGAATCTGATGCCAGACATACCTATAAAACATCGCTTTCGAGTAATTGTCATGAATTCTATGAGAATTGTTTGTGTTTAAGTTTGGCTTCCATATATGTTTGTTTTGATGCATCTACCATTATGTTGATTAAATATGTACACATTGCTTGTGTGGGCAGATAGATTAGATCCAGCCATTCATCAGATGGATTCCTTGTGCATATGAATTTATCTCAGAATGCAAAAAGTCCAGTCCTTGTTGGAACAAGCTAAGATAAGCTGTTGAATCCTGTGTGTTCCTCAGTTGATGTCCATGGCCATACTCTCTTTGCTATGGCTCATTCTGCTGCTGTCCAGGTAGCCTTTTACTCTTTCTGGTGAGTCTGGCATCAGTTGGGGGTTGTTGGTGGCTCCCTTGGGTCTTTTTCTCTGGGACTTAATATAGGAATCAGGGTAGCTGCTACCCTAAAATTATTCCTGTCAGTTTATTAGTTTTGCCACTATTATGGTGTTTGTTGGCCTTGTTTAGTTGTTGTTGTTGTTATTATCACAGTCTGTTGCAAAAATGCTTATTAAGCTATCATACTGCATGATGTTTGCACCAAGTGCCCACCCTGTGAAGTACTGTGATGAATGGTTGGAGTACGTGGGCCTATGTGACCCTGCATCTCATGTTTTGGTAATTTTTCATATTGGGGGTTCTCAATTTCTTTGTCGAGGGAATAATTGGAACTTTTTCCATTGATTTTTCAGATGATTCTGCTTGTCACATTTCAGGTTCTTAATTTCTCTCTGCTAATTGTTTTTGTTTCAGATGGTAAATTTCGTATGTATGTTCATCCAAAGTTTCTCCACTCAAATGCTACCTCACATAAATGGGTTTTTGGTGGTATGGAAAGATACTTTATGGATTTATACCCTGCAGTGCTTCACCAATCCATGTTGATTCCTTTTGTTATTGGCTTTATTGAGTCTTTACTTGTGGTTCTTTGCAGCCTTTGCGGAGTTGCTTGACAATGCAGTAGATGAGGTGCTTTCGCATATCTTTTATTCTGGGCTATCATGTTCTTGCCTAAATCTCTGCTAATACTTGATGAAGGCTTAAATGAAAACATGCCAGCCAGTTAAGCTTCAGGTTGCTCACTGTTGGTCAACTGTACATCTTCCATGGCCCATATCACGTGCCCAATCATCTGGTGGGCCAAGAAATGAAATTGTATATGGATTGTCTATCAACATATTTACGTACTTGTTTCTTGCTTCAGATGAGACAATCCTAAATCTAGGCCTTGACACACATATGGTTGTTCCTGCCCACAAACAGCTTCAGTGTCATTCACCATAAGTCAGATGGAAGAAAAGGATGTTTGAAGCTTTTCTCTCTAGGAGCTGTTGAGGGTGGTGGAATGGGATGAGGAGATTGGATCAAAAAGTTAGGGCAACCTCCTTTTTCCTGGCTTGGTCAGTAGTCAGCATGCCATGACGTTGTTAGGATCTCATAGAGTCCTTATATGAAGTATCCTGTAAATGGTCCTTTATGTTATTGTGTATTGGGATGTAATAAATTATATGAAGAATGAGAAATAGTATTAGAAATTGAAAAAGGTTATTATGTATTGAAAATGTGAGATTATTATGTACTGAAAATTACTTAAGTTTTTTTGGGAATGGAAAAAGTTTATTGGAAATGGGATGTCTCATCCCAATTCCCATCCCTTCCCATTCAGTCATCTTGATCAGTGGAAATTGCAATTTTGTTATTTTTCCATTCTACTTTTTTGTCTTAGAAGGAAGCATTAAACGTCAACAATTTTTTTGCTCATCTTGCGTTGTCTGTATCTGCTGGTGCTGTGTTCCTTTTTGAAACAATGAGCTCATGTTCAGTCACACTCATGTCTGTCATGTGGATAGATACAAAATGAGGCTAGCTTTGTTATTGTGGATAAAATCTTCAATCCACGAGATGGAACTCCAGCTCTGCTGATTCAAGGTACTTGAATTTCATCTTGTTAGTGGACAAATAATTTGGTTATATTTACTCTTTGTTATCAAACTCAAATCCATGCAAATTAAAATTTGGGAGCTTTCTAATCAGATGATGGTGGTGGAATGGATCCTCAAAGCTTGCGGCACTGCATGAGCTTTGGATTTTCTGAAAAATCTAAGTCTGCAATTGGGAAATGTATGAAAAATGTTATCATTTGTACTCTCTCTATGAGCATGTGTGTATTTAATCATGCACGAGCTGCTTATCTCCAAATTTAAATTGATTCATGTATTTGTCGCCTTTCAGATGGAAATGGTTTCAAGACAAGCACTATGCGACTTGGTGCAGATGTTATTGTTTTCACTCGCTGCAAGGGAAGGTTAATATCCATGCAAGTCCAGTTGCAACTAGCTGCTATCCTCTTGAGTTCTTCATCAAGTTATCTGTTTGCAGGATTTCCGAATGCTACTGTAGTATGCTATTGACTTTGTGTTTCCAACTGTGGCCATATTTATGCCTGTGTGTGGCCTCTGGTGCTGGAGGGAAAATGAGAGCTTTTAAACACTTCTTTTCATTACATAGGATTTTACAGTGTTTTCTGGGGCAAATCAAAGGTAGCTTAGTAAATGATCGAGCTGCTCTCTGGTTTATTTCTTTTTTCAACTACATAGAAGACCCATTAAGCTTTGGTGAGAGGCAAAAACAGGTGGGGAAAATTTTGTGGGAAATTTTTTGAAAATGTGAGTGTGATGTGATAGAATAGGGGTAATGATTAAGAATGAAGAGGATAAAGATAAAATAAACACAATAGTTATATGAAAAGATGTGAAAAATAATTAAAATGTAGAGGTAATAATTGAAAAAGTAGGGTAATTAGGTAGTTAAGATGTCAAATCATATCAAAAGATTTGTAGAATGAAGTGGGAATTTTTGTTTTCTGTTTTACCAAATGGCAAATTGACCCTAAAGCTGCGCTTTCTCTTTCACTTCAACTAGTTTGTTAACACATTTTGATCCATTAAGGTGGTGAGGGTTTGATGGGCTTTAGTTGGTCTAATGAGAAGGAATATTGAAGAAGGGTGCTGGCTTTGCATTGAAGAAGAAGAAAGGAAGACAAGAAAAGAAGAGATGCATAGATTTGTTCCCATAGAAAAAAGACAAAAAAAATAGCGCAAGTGTCAAAACAAACATGAGGTTGTGTTTATGGCAGGGGTTACTTGATAAATTCTATAAATAGCTCATTGGCAATACACTTTAGAACCGATTGATGGTTGTCAGAGAATAGAGGAATGTGCAAGTTTTCTTGAAAAAAAAACGAAAAAAAAAATAAAGAGAAAAAGTGGAAGTTCTGTAATCAGGTTTAAATGAGCATAACTAACTCGTGGATGTTGATGCTGCCCATCTTTTCCAGATGAGTTTACAACGGTTATGGGTTATGCAATGACAAACAGCAATACACATCAGGTGTCTACATATAGGAGGATGGTTAAGGAAACTTTGGGGTGAGAGGTTATGATGTGAGCATGATTCTTGGTGTGAATTTAATAGTGACAAAGTACATAGGCTTTTTGGTGGTAAAGAGAAGTTTGATGATATTAAAATATAGGTTCTGGTTGGAAACTGGGGCTGTTAGATAGGCGACCGATTGAATGCACCCGGGTGCTTTTCGCTTATTTTTTGAATTTTTTTGAATTTTTTTTTATAAAACTGTTAATATAGGTGTATTTAATATGTGTATCAATTTTTACCATTTTTGGATACTTTTAGATATTTTTTTTGACTTTTTAAAAATAAGTGGCATTTTCGTAAAAAAAAATCTAGAAGTATCTAAAAATGGTAAAAATTGATACACATGTTAAATACACCTAGATTAACAGTTGTATAAAAAAATTTCAAAACTTTTTTTTAAAAATGAATTTTTGCACTTGAGTGCACTAAATCGAGGCTCTAAATTTCAGGTGTCTATATATAGGAGGATGGTTATGGAAAATTTGGGGTGGGAGGTTATAATGTGAACGCGATTCTTGTTATGTATTTAATAGTGACAAAGTACATAGGCTTTTTGGTGGTAAAGAGATGTTTGATGATATTAAAATATAGGTTATGGTTGGAAATTGGGGTTGTTAGGTAGATGATTCTAGTCAAACAAAAGGAAGTTTTGGAAAACCCCCCAAAGAGACCTAAACAATCACACTGGTCCGCAATGGAGAAGATACAGTTCTAGCAAAAGTTTTAGGCCACATCCAAGTGAGAAGTTGTTTGGGGAGGAATGGTTTTTTTCAGTGTTCCATCACATATGTAGGATAAGCTGGCCCTTTTTTGTGGATTATAATATTTTTCTGTTGTTGTTCTTTTTCTGGAGTTGGGACCACTGAATCTAGCCTTTCATTTACTGGTGTCTGTTTATGCTAGTAGGAGACCTGTTTGATGCATTTTATTCAAAATGATCCACAAGGATGTTGGTCTGTAACTCTCGATTTGTGGATAGAGGCCTCTCTGAAATGTGAAGTTGCCATGTATTTTGTTTCGTGGAGCCCATCAGGTTCGGTCCTTTGATGGTTATACCCACTATCCATGGAAATGAATTCATCGGCTATACTTATGATCAAACTTGGGGTGTGGAAATTCTATAATACCTGCCATCTAGTAACTTTTTCCCTTCTCAGTACTTTCGATGCGTGTTTCAGAGCTCCTTTGATATCAGCAATTGAATATTTTCATTGATCTGTTTATTCTTATTTTCTATGTAAAATTTATGGTTGTTTTGGTCCTTCATGCATGGAAAACTTCCCTTACATTTTCATTCTCCTTCTCATCAATCTTTTATTTGATGCCAGGACTTTGACTCAAAGTGTTGGTCTCCTTTCGTATACTTTTCTGAGGTTAACAAGACATGATGAAATAGTAGTCCCTATGGTGAGCTTGGAAACCAGATAATTCCGATGGTTTATATTGTATTAATATTGACTTCAGAAATACTAATTTAGATGCTCACTACATGAAAGTTACTGGATTCTTGTGAAGTCCTTAGAGCATTTATTTATGCTTCCTACAATCCTAGTGTGGATGTAGCTGGAGGGAACCCTGTTTGGATCCCCCCTAGAAAACTATTCTGCATAATATCTAGATTGTTCAGAATGAGTTTTTCTCAACATTTTTTTTCCTTGCCAAGTTTTGCTCAAAAATTTTCGGGTGAAAAAAATTTGAGGTACCTTTTATTTTTCTGAGTTTCTGACATCTGTTGGTGGAGTATGCTGTGTGAAGCATAGCCCTTCTCTCTCTTCATATGCTTCTTTATGTATAGTTGGCCATGCATTGTGGATCCACCATGATAGTTGTGACAAATGCATGTTGTCCACATGGTTTTACTTGTTTTTGGGGATCACATGGCAAATTAAACAAATCAAAAGATCAAATATTGTTGGACAACTATAGTAAAAAATGTTTTCTGTCATCCTATGCATTGTGATGGCTCTGACAAATGCATGTTGTCCACAGGGTTCTGATTGTTTTAGAGCATCAGATGGCATAATAAACAAATCAAAAGATCGGATATTCTTGGACAACTGTTGTCAAGTAATGTTTTCTGTCACAGGTTGATTATGAGTTTGATCCATCATCTGGGATATTTAAAGTCCCGGGAGGTCCTGATCAAGAACGCTTCTATTACAATTTGTTGACACTCTTGCAGTGGTCTCCTTATGCAACAGAATCTGAATTGCTGAAGCAGGTAATCTATAGTATATCTTTTGAAGGTCAGCTCGTAATGATTAATCTACGAATGAAATTTTATGGAGACTGTTGAATGCCTGATCAGAGGTGATGTGATTCAATATTTTCAAGTAAAGGGGAGATTATAGTGGTTTTGGAATTCATTGGTTGAATTATGTATGCTAGATTAGAGTCATAATTCTGCATCCCATTGATGAACCATGTTGTTTTGTAACTTTGTTTGGAAGGCTCTTAACTGAAGTTTGAGATGAATTAGTAAGTTGATGTCTTCTTGTATCTGATGCTTCTGAAGTGTCAAAGGAACGAGACTGTCATGTTAACCTGAATCATAATCTAGAGTATATTGAAGTGTTTTAATGTTTGAAGGTGTTTTTAGTGTGTACAATTCACTATGCACATTTGTACATGTCTATGTTATTTTATCAAATTCTCTGATGATACTAGTGTACATTTGCCTTGGCATAAAAAATGCTGTAGCCGTTTATAGACCCAAATGCTTCACTTTTTCTGATGATTAATTTTTTTTTTTCCAAAGTTTTATTCAATTTCATGTGTTTTCTTTATGTATAGAAGATGAATTCTGGCTGCCTCAAAATTAAGAACTCTTCCACGTTTTTTGCACTCTATTTTCTACATGGAGATTCATTAATGCATGTCTCACATGAAAATGAAACAATATTGTATTTACAGGTCGGGAAGTTTCCTTTTGAATCAATTATGAGTTATCTATTAATTTTCTTGCATTCTTTCGTGTATTACTATATTTCCAAAACATCAAATTTCACACATCTCTTGGTTTATTGGCCAGTTTGTTGACATGGGTGATCATGGCACAAAAGTTATTGTCTTCAACCTATGGCTAAATGATGATGGCAGTATGGAACTTGATTTTGAATCAGACAAAGAGGTTAGTGATCTCATTTTTCCAGTTACAATTGAGGCTATCATTTGTGTTAGAGATCTTTTCAGTGGTACTCATGAGAATCACCATTACAGGATATTTTGATCAATGGAGCTTCTTCCAAAGTTGAAACACGTTTCCACAAGAAGGCATTACTGGCTGCAAACCACATCGGAAATTGTTTTCGTCATTCTTTGAGAGTGAGTTCCTGGCGTTTGTCTTTCATTTGACTTGATTTGCAGTGTCCATTTCTTTTGAAGTGAATTCTGGTTCAAACTCTGCAGGCTTACTTATCAATCTTATATCTACGGAAGCTGAAGGATTTCCAGATAATTTTGCGTGGGAGAGTTGTGGGGCATCATAACCTTGCTGATGATCTCAAACATTTAGAATATATCTTGTATCAACCTCGGATTGAAGGAAATATAGAGGTGCTTGAAATCATTATCATTTTCATCAGTTAGCATTTTCTTTTTTCTTATTATTATTATTGGGTTAATGACCGCTGCTGCTGCTGCTGTTGCTCTTGGGTTATCATTAGAACATCATCGTTATAGCTGGTACAATTATAATGTAAGATGCTGCTTTCATTTGAGACCCATAATCTGCATATTTTGATTAATTTGCGTTCACCACATTTGGGTTCTGACCAACTTTCTGACCATTTAGAGAAATTTTGAAGTTGTGCATCACTTTAACCATTTGTTAACCATTTGTTGTTCAGTTTCTATTTTCAACCACATTTATTTGAGTGGTCCTCTGAGTAAATGTGCTGGCTAAACTTCTCTCATTAGACCATTAAAGTATGTCAAAATGTTTGTGGCAATTTAGCTATTGAAATCCCCAAAATATGTTTTACTGAGCAGATCACCTTAGAGCAGCAGTTCATTCATTTTGTGTTGGGTGCTTTTCTGAGAATGTCTTTTGTAATGCAATTCTAACAAAATAGTAATATGTTGTTTGCTGATTTCAAAATTTTCTAGCCATTTTTCGTCACCACAATAGGGTTTCTGAAGGAGGCTCCAAAAATCAATATTCATGGTTTTAATGTCTACCACAAGAACCGCCTTGTATTGGTAAGCATCATGCAGACGACCAAATTCTGTTAATACTTGGTGCAACCTCTGTTTGGCTACCATGAACAAGTTCGTATAAAAATCGATATTCATGGTTTTAATGTCTACCACAAGAACCACCTTGGTAAGCATTATGCAACCACTAAATTCTGTTAATGCTTGGTGCAACCTCTGCCTGGCCCTCGCTAAATTGAACAAGTGCATATTGATTCCAACAAAGGAGTGGGATGTCAAGCAAGCTGTCAGTTACTGAACTGCCACAAGAAATCATGAGAAGCCAACTCTAAATAGCAACAAGACCATGCTGATAAATGGCTAAACCATTTGAAAACCTTTGTGATTAAATTTTGGTTGGCTCTTTGCTTTTGTGTTGCACACCTTATATATTTTGTGTGTGTGTGTGTTATTTTTTTCCCCTTTTTCTTTCTCTCTTGCAGCCATTTTGGCAGGTTCTTCAATCGAGCAACGGTACTGGGAAGGGAGTTGTTGGTAAGAAGTCTTTGGATGCATATTATATTGATCTTAATCCCAAACCATGTTCTTATTAGGGCTTGGTTATTTGGTTTTGAGGTGATCTTTGGCTCAAAACAGATTCACCTTGTTTTAATGATCTTTTTGTGAGAAAAGCTTGATCTTTTAATTTCCACATCATTAATCTAAGGCGAACAACATTACATGGAAAAGACCATCAATTTGTTCCTAGATCTTCCAAGTGGGTGTGTTTGAGAAGTAATAAAACTTTCGGATAAAAAGCTTTTCATATAAAAGTTTTTAAAATAAAAGAAAATGATGTGATATGATAGGGGTAATGATGAGAATTAATGAGAACAAGGTTAAAATAGATCAATTAGTTTTATGATTAATTGTATAGAAATGATTGAGAAGTAGGGTAATTATATAGGAAGATGTGAATAAATGATTAAAAAATGAGATAGTTATGGAAAGAGAAAAATTTTATATGCAACCGAACATGCCCGTAGTGTAAAATTCATAGTTAGGTGCCCCTACTTCTGGGATCCTCATCTTATGCTTCCGGGAGCATGCAGCACGGCGCATACACCTATTTTTTTTTGAATTTTTTTTCATAAACTTGTTAGCCCAAGTGTATTTAACGTATGTATCGATTTTTACTATTTTTGGAGATTTTTAGATATTTATTTTTGATTTTTGAAAATCAGTGATATCTAAAAATCTCCAAAAATGGTAAAAATTGATACGTACATTAAATACACTTTGGCTAACAAGTTTATGAAAAAATTAAAAAAAAAAAATTAAAAAAAATAGGTGTATGCGCCCGGGAGCATGCAACTGAAGTCCCTACTTCTGAGCCATGTGGCTGCCTGTTATTTAAATGAAACCCAATTTCCATTTGAACTCAGGATCATCACTTTTCTTGTTTTTTTTTTGCACGTAACAGCTAGTTTTTCATCCCCTATTTGATTTTTTTGTGATCTTATTATTATTATTATTTAATATAAATTGTGATCTTATTGTTGCTTAGGCATATTGGAGGCAAATTTCATTGAGCCTACACACGATAAGCAAGATTTTGAGATGACTTCTCTTTTTCATAAGCTCAAAACTCGTTTGAAGGAGATGATGGTTGAATATTGGTAAGCTTACTGAGCGCTACTGCTTATGAAATGCAATTTCAATGGCTTTGTTTACAGTCCTTGTCATAGCAGCTTAGTGCAAGGCTGGATTGTGGATGCATGATGGCTGCTTTGCTTAATTCAAGTTCAATTTGAGGGGGTGTTTGTTTAATCCTAAAACATTTCACTCTACACAGTTATTCTATTTTTTAATCATTTTTTCACATATTCTTATACAACTACCTTATTTTTCAATCATTTATACACAACTATTTATACAACTAACCTATTTATTATATCTTTAGTCCTCATTATTACCCCTATCATATCACATCATTTTCTTTTATTTTGAAAAACTTCTACAACAAAAACTTTTTATCCAAGAGTTTTATTACTTCCCAAATACTCTCTGAACAATTTGATTGTAATTTTGTTGATTAGGAAACTAATACTATGTTGTTCCACTTTGTAATAGTTGCAGTCGTATCTAATTTTACATCTAAATTTTCTATAGCTGACGCCATTATTTGTTTTTCCATTGTGCTAGGAAGCTTCATGCTTACCTTATTGGATATCAATGTAAAAAACCTTTTAAAGTTCCATCTGCTGCCACAATGCAATCTAATATCAAGGACCCCAGCTCTGCTACTGATGCTGAAAGAGAATACCCCGGCTCTGCTGTTGATGTTGAAAGAGAACGTATATCCTCTATTCCGCTGGAAGTGAATTCAGTGCACTTGTTATTGCAGAAATTCTTTACACCTTCCTTTCCCCCCCACTCTGTTAATCAAGTGAGCTCTGAAATAACAGCAGACACTGCATGATACAGTGTGTAAAGCTCTATAGGTTATTTCCCTTGACATATGTTCGTAGTATCAATGTAGCATCTGCATTTTCTGATGTTGCAGGTTTCTAACTCAAACTTTGCAGGAACAAACATTAGTTTGAAATCGTTTTTGATATTTTTTCAACATTGCTCCTATAACAACTGTATCTGGGTGAAAAAAACTGTTCTTTTAAAACTAATAATGCAATAAAAATTCAAAACCTGTAGATCACAGACAGAAATTTGCATTATTTAAAAGTGGACGATTTTTTCCCCTGTTGTGGGAAGCATGGTTCATCTGCAGAGACATTGGGTGTACTATATTGACAATGAAAAATATTCGGCTGCTTACTTTCACTTCTTTCTATTCCCTTTTCTTGGAAATTTTCCATTGCTCGAAATTACATTTCCTTGTGGCTGTTGTCTCTCTTTTTTTCTCGATATCCAAGCATGTTAAATGCAATAAATTGTTCATTACTGATACTTTTGAACCCTCCCCTGTTAAATATTTATGGTGGTCAGTGCTGCTGTGTGAGTTGGCACATCAGGGTAGGCCAGACATATATTTGGCAATTGGTGATATGCTTATCTTCAATGTCCCCTATTTTATCTAGATATTCTCATTTTCCAAAGTCAACAACCTTGTAATATGGCCGTTAATTATACAAATAGCCGTGTTGGGACAGTTTCATTGCTTTTTTTTGGGAATTGGATGGGCTCACCAAATTAGTACCCTTGGTCGTATGTAGTCGCATGTGGAAAAGTTGGTTATAGTTTACAAGGTGTTTGAAAGTGTCCCACAACATCAGTTATCTTAATGGTTGCAGAAGCGTTTTTTCCTTGGAATACTTCCATTAATAGTTCTTTGTATTTGTGGTTCTTCCAAATAAAGGACAAAAACTGCAAAAAAGATTTTTCATTTGTATACTTCTCTCAGCATTTCACACCTCCTTTTCTCTATCTGCCAAATTTAAAATGATGAGGTATCTCAAAAATTGCTGTTTTGATGCCAGTTAGAAGGTTAGCAGCAACTGTGTTTCATTCCCCAGTTGTATTGGATGCCACTGCCGTTGTTAAAGCTGCTCCCTGTACAACAAACTATTCCTCCAGTTGTATGCTAGATGACTCTCAGATGGGTTGGTATTTAAATCAAACATTTCAGGTTAAAAGTATTTTGCAAATGGTATTTTAACTGTGTCATATTCTGTGATGGCTGGAACAGGATGTCATAAAAACAGAAAACAACCCAATTATGCGAAGGCATCTGAAATGATGGAATGGCTGGAAAATACTGGTCGTGGCAGTCAAGATCATGAGGTCAGGCATTTGACAGCCTTTTGGACATATGATGGTTATGTGACTATTTTTGAATAGAAGGAAGAAAACAAAGTGCACACAGCCCAAGAAAGTGTTTTTGAATCAATTAATATGGGGCCTGAATTAGCCACTGTTTTATGGCTTGTTTTCAATGATCTTGGCTTGACTAAGCAAGTGATAGCGTTGAACAAGTTAAACCCCACATGTGCACAATGTGGGCAGTTAAAACTGGACAAAACCATGTTGGTCCTGGTCATCATCAGGTTTTCTTCAAGGATGCTGATTCGAGCTCCCGAATTTTGTCATCAAATGATTCAAAATTGTATTAGAAGTTACATTTGACATGGATCTTTTTGAATAGGGAAAGCAGATCTAATCCCTCACCTCACGACACTTTGTGAATGGTCGGCTGCAGATGATGAATAAATAAATGAATAAGATGTAGATCATTAAGAATTCATGGTTATCAAGCCAATCAATTATGAGTATTGTTTAGCTTCGAGAATTTTGATCTTTGGCTATTATATTTTGGATTCTGCAAGGTAGAACATTGTTTTTTTGTGGTTCATTGCTTCTGTCATAATCTTATTCCATAGTCAACACCCTTTACAGTTTGCTCAAATGAATGCACATGCATTCACTTAGCATGGCTAGGTGAAAGCATCCAGGAGCTTCTCTATAAAAATATGTTCACATAATGCTTGAGTGCCCCTTTGCCATTTTAGTTCTATTGTTTGTTCAACAGGTTGGGAGCTATGACGTGGCATTCGTTACAAGGATAATGCTACAAAATGAGAGACTTAAGAACATGTGAGTAAATTGTTGTTTCTTTATCAATGTCCAATGATATTTTGCAGAACTCGAATTTATTTTTTAGCTTCTCTGACTAGAACACTTGGCAACTTAAACATGATGGATCCTAGTGAGACAGTACCCTACATTCACGGTGGAACTGGAATTATTTACAATTGTTTTATACAGCAAGGCATCAAAGTTTTTTGGAGCCACTATAATTTGTATGTTCAGATCACCACAATAAAGAACTCAGCTGGGCCACACTAATAAGAAAAAATAATCATATTGGTCCTTCATCTTCAGGAGCTATGGTCCACTCATACTTTCATTTAAGGCCTTCCCCCATTCTCTTTATCATGACAAGTCGCACTCCATGAATCTGATTAAGATTTATGGTTTTGGGCTGTCATAGATTGACTGTTCCTTGAGTTGTCGAACTGGCTTATAGTCATCATGTAGGAGTGGACCTTTCTGTATGAAGTTGACGTGGTAGTTACAACATGGTGGGCCCAAGAGTCTCGGAGCTGTGCAAAACAGTTGTTGTAGATGACAGTTCCCATAAGTTGTTCTATTGGAGAGGTTCATTTGGGACTTACCTCTAACTTTCTAGAAGTATGGCGTGGTTTCTTTCATTGTTGGGTGTCTTTCATTGTTTGCATTTCCAGGTGTCTAGAGTATGAGAAGGCAGAAAAGGAGATGCAGCATAAGGTATCTTCATTATCTTGAATACACTGAAGTGTTATCTTTATGTTTTTCTAAGACATTTTATTTTCTCCTTGCAGGTCCAATTGCTTGCCAACGAGCTGCAAGAAGTAAACAATACATATGAAAGGTTGATTTCTGGAATTGTATCGATGGACTGAAGTTCAGAGCAGTAAATGGGTGCTCATTGCGTGTCTATTGCCTTTGAATATATCCATAGTTAGTGTATCAAAATCGACTCCAAATCTCCAATCAGCTAAGTTCGATAGGTCACACGTGTCCTGATGAGCCATTTAGAAGTGGGCTTGATATTGCCCAATTCCTGTTGGGTTTCTTGTATCAAAGGAAGGGAAAGTCTTTCTTACATTGAGGTAAAGAAAAGGAAACAGGTATACACGAATACCGGGGCTGTAGCCAGAGACGAGCAGCGCACAGTTTGCCACCCTGTCCTATATGGATTGTAAACGATATACAAACTTCGCATTAAACATTCTTGTTGCACTGTTTGATGCATGGAACAGTTATGGTTGGAGGAAATGTTGAGGCACAGAAATGAACGCTGAGATGTTCTGCAAAAGTATCCAGTTTTTAGCTCAATACTGTCAATTCACCAGATGGTCTATTATGGGATTGCTTTTTAATTTGCACAAACTAACAAACATATATTTTTTAGGCAAGCCAATCTACTTGACATGTTGGGATGTGATTTGATCCATTATATTACTGATCAAGCCCCAAAATTAGGTGTAAAATAGACATTCATATTTCCTTTTAGGTAAAAATAAAAACAACACCCGTATGAACCGAACATACATGCTTTCGGTTTTCTTTGCTCGTATACAACTGTTATAGGTTTTTTTGTTTAGTAGTGAAGCAAAATATGAGAAACAAATCTCATGGGTCCCAATTCGGATCCGAATTCTATGCACCTTGGTGCAGAAACCTATTTTTAATTTTTTAATTTTTTTTTATAAAACGATTAAATCAAGTGTATGTAACATATTAAATTTTATCATTTTTGGAGAATAGTACATTATTTTTAAAAAACAAGGCTATTTTAGTCATTTTAAAATGACTAAAATACCCCTATTTTTAAAAAATTAAAAAGATGTAAAAATCTTTTAAAAGGGTAAAAAAAAATAGCCTATAAATTAAATATACTTAAATTAAAAATTTTATAAAAAATTTCAAAAAAATGAAAAAATAAATTCTTTGCACCAAATCATCGAAACCCCCAATTTCATCTTGCCCTATTGTTTCCTAGATGCAACTTGGGTCGGATTAAGCCTGAACTCAACTCGTCAAACTCAATTTTGAACGATATTAGAACTTGCTTTTTTATAACTTGAGCTAAGGAATTCGATTTATAAATATAATAGGGTTAGAGTTCAAGTGAACCCAAAACCAAACCTGATTTTTCATTTTATATTTATTATATATACATAATATTTAAACAATAATTCTTTATATTTTGCATATGTATGTTATTTATATTTATTTTTGAATACATGTTTGACATATTGTAATTATATTACAAATAAAATATATTATTTTCATTCGTATTTATCTTTTATTTCTATTATTTACTTTTAAATCTATTAGTTTTATTTCTTTATTTATCTTGTTTTTATGTTAATTTTTTTAAAAAAACGTTCTTTATATTGTTATTGAAAAAATATATATAATTTAACTATATATTATTATATTTACTCTTATTGTTATATATTTCCATGAAATTCTAAATTTATCTCTTAAATATAAATTGATTAACATAAATTCCAACTCGAAATTCAATCCGAACTCCATTGTCAAAAAAAAAAAAAAAAAAGTTTGAGTTTAGATTTTACAAATAAGGTTAAGATTTTATAAATAGAACTAGAATTAGCATTGAAGTGGATCCGAGTTTCATGAACCCGAGTTGTCCCTTTATATGCAACCGACGCTTTACCTGATGCTTTCTTGGGTGGCGGAGGTGGTCAGATGGCCCCGGTAAATTAAATAGGGG
This sequence comes from Annona cherimola, assembly GCA_030490835.1. NCBI lineage: Eukaryota > Viridiplantae > Streptophyta > Magnoliopsida > Magnoliales > Annonaceae > Annona > Annona cherimola. The sequence continues at coordinate 88,406,322 of CM059973.1, read as the reverse complement.
GTCTAACGCGAGTACTTTCAAAGATTATCCGAATTGCATTCCAAGATTCAAATGGAGGGAAGTGATCATGCAATTTCATCAGCCTCTTAAGCCATTTGATGGAAATAAATTATAATCGGAAAAAAGAAACGACAGCAGTCTCTTCCTCTTAAGTCTTAGATTTCTTGGTCAATTTTATTTTTTGCTGGTGGTACAAGTAAAGAACAAACAAAATCCCGATAGACATACCGACATAAAACAAGTCAAATCATTAACAGATGCCGGTCATCTTCATCACCTGTATCTCTACAAGAACTCTTGCCTGTTGACTGATGGTAAGGATTAACAAATGCTGGAGCCAAGTACACTCCTCTGATCAGTGACATTTGAAATGTGCGCCTGGTAGTGCCTTCGAAATCAAGCACCTATTCTTGAAAATTCTCTTATCGATGCTTGTGCTCGATGGATTCTGCTCTGAGACAACATTCTTGAAGCTCCCAGCCACAATACAGTGATGAACAACAATAGAATACAGATGAAAATTGCTCTCCTCTTCCACTATTCTGGAGTAAGTTTGGAAGGAGGTGAAAGTTGCATGGAGATGAGATTACTGTTTCAAGAACAGAATCCCGTCTAGTCTCATGTGAAAATTCTGAAAGCTGTACTTCCTGTTCTATGAGATTTTGGAATAACAAACATTTTCACTCTTGCACATGCTTTTCTGTTTCACAAGCCTTTAAACAAGATCATGGGTCAGGTGTCACAGCTGGAGAAGGGAAGAACCTCATGAGGAAGCTTGAAAGAGACCAGATGCAAACCACACCAAGAAATTGAAGTACATTGAGCAGTGTCCCCAGAGAGCTGTTAATGGCTAATGTCTGAGAGGTGGTCTCAGCTCCCCTCACTGAAAATGACAGAGCTGTCACCAACTGTGCTGCTCTATTCAGCTGATGCAATCTATAAACCTGTAACAAACAACAGATGTTATCTAATGAATCAAGTTGTCCAACGATAATGGACAAGAGATGCATTTGCAGCAAACAACAGTATGATCCTTGAACTAGGCCAAACTAACACTCATAGGACAATCTGACCAATATGATCATTCTTGAGTCTTGACCATCCAGAGACCAAACATTGCTGACTACTGGGGCTTGATAGAGCACTAATCTGTGTAACTAAATCTTATGGAAAAAACACTCACATATGATGTGAATATCTTTATTTTAGGGAATCCTACACTCCACTTGAATACACAGTTGCAAAAAAAGAATTTTACTCTTTCCAACAGAAAGATGTTCTCTTCCTGTTAATAATCTAACAACACTAGAAAAATTGAAAATTAGACACATGGGTGTGATATGAATTTTAGCGGAGATTTAACTGTCTTGCGATCAGCTAGTAGAAAACACAAACGATAGCTGGGGTCTGGGATGGTGAAGAACATGAGAAAAAATTCATAACAGCAAAAAGATAAAAAGGGGTAACAAGTGTTTTAACAAGGCAAAAAAACTATCAAGGACAAGTTACAAACTAAGGGTGTGTTTGGCATTCCATGGAACTTGTCAATTTAAAACTTTTCACTCTCCACAACTACCTTTTTTTTAATCATTTCTTCACATCTTTCTACACAACCACCCTATTTTTTTAATCATTTATCCACAACTACTTATATAACCCTATCCATTTTAACTTTATTATCTTTATTCCTCATCATTGCCTCTATCATGTTACATCACTTCTCCCATTTCACAAAACTTTTATACCAAAAACTTGTTATTCAGAAGTTTTATCAAATATTAAACACACCCTAAATAACACTGATGAATCCAAAGTAGACAAGTTACTAGGCATAGCTGAGTCCAATAACGGCTGATAGTACAACTCGAGTTCAACATTGTCAAACAGCATATGCTATTCTGATAAATAAGAGCAGCCTAGCCTAAATAAGTGTGCATCAACTAAACTTTTAGTGAAATCATATTAATTGATATGTCAGCCATTGGAAATTCAAGTTGTCCCATTAAAAATTTCATTTCCAACAGTATTGTCATGGTCAGATCATCTGTAAGTTTGAATATGCTTCAGCCACAAGTTCTCCATGACTATGTATGCTTATCACATCATAATGTCAGAGAAAATTCTAAATGGATTCAGACAGCATTGATTAAACATTAAAACGCATACATGCATATCATGATTAAATTGAACAATCCTTTTGCAGGATACATATCCCCCTCCTGGTTACATAGAACAGAAATAACAAGGAAAATTCTATCAAAAAAATAACAATATTAATGAGGAAAAGCTCAGTCCTCACCTGAAAGATCACAGGAATCACAGGCCATGCTGATGACTTCCGATATCTCGCATACTTTTCAAACGCAAACTGCACAACAATCCCAACTAAATATGGAGCAAGAGTAGCTGAAGCAGCTGGCCCAGTCCATGGCCAGACAAAGCCCATTGTGACCATTGGTATTATCAAGCTAAGCACCAATGTTGCCACAGATGAGATGCGGAGTCCAATCCCAGTTACCAACTGACTATAACTATTCAAGGTTACAGGCTGAAGAGGCCTTTGTCTCTGCAAATGGTCTATCAATATAATAAAAATTGCAACTCCACTGTAGAAGAGAGCTTCTGTGAAGAATAATATGAGGAAATCTGCCCACGTAGAAAATAACACGGTTACTCATATAATGACTCTTAACACCACTATCATGCGTAAAGTAGCTATTATCACGTGATCTATATGCTTTTTTTTCAAAACATCTCCTTCCCAGCCTCCCTTGCTCCTCTCCCACTCCCTTCCCTGGACCCATCCCATAAACCCCATCATTTTGTGTTTTTTCCCTCTCTCTACATTCAGGAGTTCCAACAATAACAGGCTTCATGAGCACTCCATGAAAATGATGATGTACAAAGTACTCTCTGATGCATGGCAATAGGTCTGTGGACAAAACATGTTTTAATAGTGATAAATAATAATGCAATCATGATCCAAGTTTTCTATGATAGCAATGCTGCATTGATATATGCATGTAACCACTGTCTGGTTGTGGCAGATCATCTGAAAAACCTCATAACCATCGCGAAAGTTCAAACTATCTCCATTGAAAGATTTAGGGCTCTTACATCAATGTCCCTTAGAATTAATCAGCAACACCCAAGACAAGTGTAACTATTAACTGTAACACTGTATTAGCAGATAGAGCTTCTAAACAGTACACAGTCACTGCACTAAAAAAGGGCAGCCCGGTGCATCAAGCTCCCGCTATGCGCGGGGTCCGGGGAAGGGTCGGACCACATTAAAAACAGCAGTCGGCAGTTGCATGTAGAATATGCCATCAGTCTGCCCCATCTTATGACTTCACTTTTAAAAGAAAGTCAACAATAGATGCACATATCATTAGATCCAGTACCTGTCAAAAGAGAGTCTTCAAATATAGTGGAAAGTATCCTCCGTAAGTATAGTGATGGGAAAACCAAAGATGCTACCACAACAGCTGGTCCAATAAATAAAAAAAGGTCTGAATTTCGCTTGCTTGGACCAGATAAAACAGGTTCAGCTGTTTTCCTATATGAATGACCATAGAATGATATAAACCCTGCTTTTCCTCCTGTTCTTTCTACTTGGAGATATAAACTGCTTTCTTCAGAACTCTGAGGCAGGAGCACTTCTTGCTCTGAAGCAATCGAATTCAGCTCATCATTTGGTAGTGGGCCTTCAGAAGAAGCAAATAGAACAAATTGCCTTTTAAGACGTCTCTTATTCATATGGAGTATCCCATGTACCAATTGCCTTGATTTGCCTGATTTTTAAACATAAGAAAATGAACACAGAAATATACATAGCTTAGGATTCTGGAAGTATTGAGGTTAGCTCACTTGGACGGAAGTAACATGGACCTTGTATGCATGGTGGATTGCTGCAATACCTTGGCCCAGCAAGTGGTTGGAAATACCCAGGACTCATACAGTCAACTCATTAGAAGAGTCCAACATGCAAAAGCAAAAATTAGGGCACTGATCCTACTGGCATTTAGAAATGTGAAGCATCTGATAATTGGTTGGCTTCATACGTGGGCAGGTCAGCCTCATGAAAAAGGGCCCAGACACATTATACATGATAATCTAGCAGACCCCAGTAACTTCCATTCTACAGGTCATGTTCAGAACTTCTAACTCTTCAAGACCAAAATGATAGGAACCATGGATTGCACAAGGCAGCTCGTCAGGAACTTCCCCAGTTCCAGTTCATTGGTTTTTTGTCATTGGCAGCCAAAAGTATGGGAGAATGGATGCCTTTCACTCTATATGGAGTTTCCATGGAAACCAAAAATAAATGGCTTATTTGGCTTTAAGTTTATTGCAAATGTCACTTGATCCTCCAGAGAATAGGTCAAATGCCCAGTCAACAAACAAAAAACGAGAGACAGAGAGAGAGAGAGAGAGAGATACCCTGAATATTTCTTAGATGTTTTAGATCACATTTCTGGCCTTCAAAAATTCCCAAAGGTAGATGCAGCTGGAATGGGAAAAAAATCATATCGATGATGTGAGGAAATTTATTTTTTAAAGGGCCATGCATTCAGTTGGTGAACAGATTATGTTAAATTGCTAAAAGACGCCTTGTCAATTAGTGATCTTCGCATACTTTTCAAAGAAAAGAAAGAAAGAAAAATACCACATTTAATCCGATAAACAGTACCAAAATTTCCAGTTTCTATCATTGTTAAGATTACGGAAAAATAAAATTTTCAGAATATATTGCCCAACGTCATTTTGAAATCCAGAGGTAATGATGCCTAAACAACCGGCAACAAGCTGGTAAGAAAACGAAGTACTCCATGAGAGCAGACCACTCGGCAAATGCCAACCAACTTTTTGATAAACTATCAATCCAAAAACCTCATATTGAAATGGGTCCTCGAAAAATGAACTGAAAGTGAATATCCAGTTAAAAACTTGCATGATATGAACCAAATGGATTGAAATATCAAACCACCAGAAATCCTAGACAAGACAAGCGTGGGTAACTTTATAAACAAATATTAGTAATACACCAATAACAATAACAATAACAATAATTAAAGAAAAATAGAATAAAGAATGGGAGATAAACAAATGCCTTGGAATTAGTCTTCTGATGAAAATAGGAAGGGAAAGAAATGGAAGCAGCAGAAGAAGACCCAACGGCGATGGACATTTCTCGGGGCCGGAAGAATTCGACTGACCAGTGAGCATCTCAAGCACTGCATGAATTGGTCTTTGGCGAAGAACCCATTCGGGTTTAAGCCTTGCAGCCAAGGGCTACCATCAAATTAAAAGGGCTTAAATTCTCAGGTTTCAGATATTCCCAGAGTTAGTTTGGCGTATCTCGTATTTCGTAAGCAGAAAGCACCAAAAGGAGAGAAATGCTGTCTTCTGCAGTTTTGCCTGGCCGCAACATGTGAACAATACTATACTGTTGATTTTCTTGGTGCTGGTTCAATGCACTCGGGAGCTCAATGCTCCCCGGTGTACTTTACTCATTATTTTTATTTTTTTAAAAATTTTTTTTTCAGAAAGATAAATATAAGTGTATTTAATATGTGTATAAATTTTTATTATTTTTAGAGATTTTTATATATTTTTTCGAATTTTTTAAAATCAGTGGCACTGACTTTTAAAAATCTGAAATAAATATCTAAAAATCTCAAAAAATGTAAAAATTGATACACATGTTAAATACACTTAGATTAAAAGTTCATGAGGTTCAATGCTCCTAGGTGCATTGAACCAGCACCCTTGATTTCTGTGATCCATTCTTAGATCCAAACCCTCCGCCTTAATCTTATCTTATGATCGGAATTAGAAATTTTAACTTCTTGATAATCTAATTTTTTTGGTTAGCATACCAATTTCACGGTTAAAAGACCTATGGAAGAATTGGTGGAACGATCAACTGTCTACAAATTACAACTGTGATGGAATTCAACAGCTAGTAAATGATAATAAGAACATTTGAAAGGTCTAGATTGTAACGGAGAAGGGGAAAAAAAGATGGCTAAGGCGAGGACGTATCCTCGATTATCTGTGTAGGATGTGATGTACCAAGGGTCCCTGGAGGGCAGGGTTTTTTCCTGTTGCCCCTCAAGTTTTTTTAAAAATTTTTTATTTCAAACACTTGTTTATCTAAGCGTATTTAACCTATAAAACAAGTTTTACAATTTTTGAATATATGTATATATATTTTTTAGATTTTTAAAATAAGGGTATTTTAAATACATATATGCACAAATGTTTAAAAATCTCAAAAAAATATATACACATATCCAAAAAAGGTAAAACTTAATTTATATGTTAAATACACTTAGATAAACAAAGCTAAGTAGGACATTTGCTTAACCTGGACTAAGAGGATCGCTAATCTTCTTTATATTATTATATTTTTTAAAAGTATGTAGTTTGACCGCATATTATTATGTTTATTTATATAATTTGTTATTATTATATATTCATATAAAACTTAAACCTATCACTCTTAAATAAAATGTAAATTTATCAAACTAAATTCCAACTCAAAACTCAATCCAAACCCAATTTTTAAAAATAGGGTTTGAGTTTAGATTTTACACATAAGGTCGAAATTAGGGTTAAGGTTAAGATTGATATTTTATAAATAGAGTTAAAATTAATATTAAAATAAACCCAAGTTTCACAAGTCCAAACCCCCACCTATGCTCTTTTGTCTTTACACGAGAGTTGCTGATTTTTTTAAACGTGTCGGGACCATTGCAGACGTGTTTCACCACTTCCTTGCGGATGCGCGCGTGTAAAGCAAGGAATCACATGATACACGCATCCGCCAATCGGCGCCGGCTTCCGAGTACTGACACAAAGTCGGGCCCAGAGTAGGCCCCATATCATGGAAAGGGTACAAGTATTAATAGCAAAATGTAAAACCATGTCATCAAAATAGATTTTTCGAAGATGAAAAATAAAGATACTAGTAAAAATAAAATTATTTAAATTGTTCAAAATAACAAATATTTCATTAGTTTGGTAGATTTTAATAACAATGATTCCAACAACCCTATGGTTGGACATGGGAATACGTACAACTGCAAGCTGTCTTCTTTAGGGATAGTCTATTTGTTTATTTTTTTCCTTTCGTATGTACACTGGACATGTCATATTCTAGAGGTTTTGCCTTCTGTAAAATCATTCCATAAGATTTTTCAACCATGCCCAGATTTTGATAAAGCTCTCCATCTGTAATTTGATGCTTGCACTAGCTCGAGCCTTGGCTTGGGCTGGTGTTTCATCCCCAGCAGTCGCTCTCCCTGCAATCACAATTCAAAATTTCAGTTATATCATTAACAAGCTTCTTCAACGAACCATGCTTTCAATTGGAAAATCGATGCATTAAGTCTGCTACATATTTCAAATGCACTTCCATTTAAACTGCAGTTGTCCAGACTCCGGTCCACTGTCATTTGCAAACCCCACTATCAAATCTCTTTAGCAATCCCAAGATGTGATCCTCAACCATCAAAAGATCCCCCACTTAAATTATAATAATAAATGTTTAAAAATTCAATAATTAGATACTAAAAAGGAATATTAATTTTGGCTAGTGACACTTACATCTATTTCATTCAATAATTAGATAAGAAAGAGTATTAGTTTTGGTTAGTGACACACACATCAATTTCATTCAATAATTAAATAAGAAAAAGGAGTAATAGTTTTGGTTAGACACTCATATCTATTTCACTCAATAATTAGTTTTAGATAAGAAAAAAGGATTACTAGTTTTGGTTAGTGACACTCACCTCTCTTTCTATATCAAAATTCAGTATTCCAGTAACCCAGTCACTTACAAGCACCGAATTTTCAGAAAGAAGAAGCCAAATTTCTTAGTCTTGTCAGCTCAACATTAGATGTCTCAGAAAAATGCTAGCCTCTGATTCATGGATAATTCTGTAACAAGATCAATTGTTTATTCATTTTGCATGTCTAAATACCCTCTAAAGATTGACCATGAAATGGCGAGCACTTCAGGGATTTGAAACCAATGGATGTCCGCATACACAGATTAACTACTTAACCATGAGCACCTCACCAAGATGAAAATAGAAATGCATGATAAGTAAACTACCAATCTGAGAACATTTATTGTGATTTACAACTCTGGTCCCTCACCTGGATGATGTTGTTGCTGTTCTAATTGCTTCTTGAAGTATTTTGCTGCAGCAAAAACATCGGTGGGCCTTTCCCAACCCCCTCCAAAAACTCCATTTGCCTTTTTCGGTTGGGGTTGGATCAGGAATTCAAGCAATGGCAGTTCCTCCCTCTCTACCCAATGAATGCAATTCACAGGACATGAATCAACTGATACCTGCATCCACAAAATCACTGTTGGGTCAACTTGTTCATCGACTATATAATAAGATTATAAAGTGAAAAATAGAGAATACTGTGTGAGAAAAGCAATCATAGGCTACTACAGAGGAACTATGTTGAACCAAGAAAGTTGGGAAATAGGGAAAAATTAACGATGTGTTTCGTAAACCAACCAACCAACAAACCCCAACCCCCCATCTCTCCCACAAAAAAAAAAAAAAGCAAAAAACAAACAAACAAACTTTTCCACATAACTATCATACTTTCACATCTTTTGGCACAAGTATCTACTTTTCAGTAGTTTCTACACATTTTTTCATACAATTACTCTTTACTTCTAATCATTAGCGCTAACTTGTCACATCATCCTTCCACCCTTTCCAAACTTTTTGCCTACAAACTTCTCCACATTTTTTTCCAAATTAACAAACACACCCTAAGGAAAGCTAAAATCAAGTTTCATTTCAAGCGTGCTACAATATAATTTTCCAAAAGATAATCATGTTACCCTCATTGTTGCTTAGGGTAATACACAGTTGCTCATAAGATTTAAAAAAAAAAAATGAAACCCAAACGGAAACATGAGATAGCTCCTCTTTTTGGTAGTTAACACGATCTATTGAATTGGGCAAAAAACCGAAGTAGTCAAAATTAACGGATACTTTAATGGAAGTCTTGAGAGAGAGGAAGCACAAGGAGAAAGATCGGCTCAGTGCAAGCTGCTATATATAGCCTTCTGATGCGAACATTGGCAATGAATTTGCTGCATCTACATACATACATCTGCATGACAAGTCAAGCCAAATACCTGTTCAATTAGGACAATCATAACAGGTCTGTTGCTTGCACAAACCATGCAAGGTACTGATACAATTGTCTATTCCGAGACAACCATGCAAGAAGGTTTGGTGAAACGCATCTATACCACTTAGCTATAATACTCATTTAATATGTATGATATTATATATATCATATATCATTTATTTTACCTTTGAAAATTCCTGACTGTAGTCAATAGTGTCAAGTGCCAATGCAACCACCCATGCCCTAAATCTCTAATGGACTAAACCAAACAAATTAGAAGGCACAGAACCTCACCTGTAAGTGTCCCCAAAGACGAGATTGGATTGTTTCTAAGCTCTTTTAATCCCCTTATGGTAAAAAAAAAAAAAAAGTGTTATGTGGTGTCTTGGAAGAAAATTCAGTGCTGATATGTGATCCCCCAAACTAAAGATAAAATAGATTTGAGTTGAAAACTACAGTTCAGTGACCTAAAATGCAGCACCTGAAAAATTTGCAACCTGAAGCATATTAGATGTCTTGGAAGTTTCATTATAATACAATAGCAAGCAGCGCTCATTCATTGAAATTTTGAAATATATGATGTGCTTCTAGTTGAATAAAAGCACATAGAAACATTATTGCAGTCATAAACAGGACATACCTAATTGCCTACCACTCATGTGCACATGCAACACGTACAAAATGCTATTTTTAGTAGTCATGTGTATGTGGGAGCGAGTAGAATTGATGATTAGAATAGAATAATCACAGTCACCTCACAGGAAAAAGAGAAGCAAACAAAATAATGGCTAGAAACAGCAGTTACATGGAAAGATGAATATGTACTTTGGTTCATAATGGGTACCTCAATCTTCTTTTCATCGTCTCCGAACTGAACTTTCACACGGGCGCATCCAACTCCTTCATCCATCTTGAATGTGTTGCTGGCATGATGCACGCATTCCATGCATCCTGCAACCAACTAGCTCATTACAGTGATAAAAACAGCAAACAGAACTTTTAAAATGTGGCTTTTTTCTGTGTTACTACAGGCTGGCCCATTTACAAACTCAAGGCTTGTAGTTAAGTGGGATACCAAAAGCCATTAGCTTTACAAATTGCATGACATGACATTAAGCATAGCCCAAAAACCATTTACTGCAAGAGTAAGGGAAAATATATCTCCATTTTGATAAAAACACATATTTCGAACTAATTGCCATCATCGAGATCACCTATGCAAGAATTTTCATCAACAAATAAAGCTTGGGATCTTAGAGGCCCATTCCATGAACTATATGATTTGCTGCCAAAATCACTTCCAAATCCTTCTCTTCTTTTCCCTGTGGATGCTTCATATTTTCCCCTCATCTCATCTCTTATCAGGACATGATATGCTTCGTTCAGCATCAAAGTGTATTCATGGCCCTGAAAAGTGGATGTTGGATCATAAATCTGGTAATTTGTAATCAACTTGCCAATAAAAGGATAATGTTTACTACCAAATTACAAGCAACTTGTCATCAAATCAAATACAACTCAGATTAGTGGGCAATTTTGGATACTGAGATTATTAAACTATTTGAAAACGTTAAACATAGAAAACGTTAAACATAAATGACAGTTTGGTGAATTGTTAAACCAGGGAGATGAAGTTTACCAACCCCAAGAAAATTTTGAAAAACAGGATAAACTCTAGTGCACAGTGGAGGTACCAACTAAAATTTATTAGGAGACGTTTGTTAATGTGTTTTTTTTTTTGTGAGATTGTGGGATACGGGGGAGATGGAAAATGGAATATGTTAAGATTTGTGTAATTGATATGAAATGATAGGAGTAAAGTTGGAATTGGATATGAAGCTTCCACAATGAAAATGATCTCCCAAAACACTTTCGTACCTCATACTCATACATTCAACATGAGGAATTCAAGAGCACAATACAAATTGTCTAAAGGCAGCATAAAAACATTTGGCTGCTGACAGTTGCAATTTTCAGTCTAGGTGATAGAATCCATCTAAAACTAGCCCATCCAATCCATCCAGATGAATGCTTAGACCACCCTTCAACATAGGTGCTTTTGTAAAGGAATGTTTGTACAAGAGGTCCTTCATAACAGAGCCCAATCACACTCCAAACCTTTTAATGAGCAGATGCAATTTTCACAGAAGACCTTTTTGCCAACCGTGTCCAACGCTTTCGATGTTCAGAGACAGTTTTTACAAAAGATATTATACAAAGTTCTCACACTGGATACATTTTAGGTCTATTATTCTGACATTTACATTGAGGCCTTCTTGATGTTCCCCATTCATGACTATTTCATTTTGAAAAGCTGATGACAGATGAATGGTTCCATTTGTCTGATTTGAAATATTTACATCTTTTGGCTTTCTTCCTAAGAAAAAAGATGCACATACGCACAATGCCATCAGGAAATAGTCTGTTCAACAGTACTGGTGGCACAACAGCTTGCATTGTCTTCATTTTAAAGAGGGAGTAGAGCGTAAATTGGGTGCAACCGTGCAAGGAATATATTTTGACTCCCTGTCACTACCTTTTGATAACATTTCAAAAATAATCACTTCAGCTCAGTTCCAAATTTCACGACATTTGGTCTAGCAAATAAGTCCACGCGATATAAGGAGAAAAAAATAATGATAACACATCTTCAAAAGTAATAATCAAAAACTGACCTTTTGGCCTGCAATATCTGGGTGATATTTCTTTTGTAGTTTCCGATAAGCTTCTTTGATTTCCTGAGTAGTAGAATCAATAGAAACTCCAAGCAACTCATAATAATCACGTTTACTTGCTTCCCTCTTGCCACTGCAACATCTTATTCCCGTGCATCTTTTCCCTAAACTAGAACGCAAACAAAAATAAATAAGTAAAACACTTTATTATGCATATGTATGCTTTGCTAAAATCCAGAAACCTCATTTGATGAGATCTTCACGAATTTTTTTAGCCCAGATGAAGAACAGTTCAATTCAGAGACAATTTTCTGCCTTGAATGTGTTGGATTTGTGACTTTTCGGCTAATTGCTGACTAAAGCTTCTGTTCTAAGAAATCCAGGAATTTTCTCGGCATCTATATGTGTAATTTGACGACAAAATGGTTTTAGTTATTTAATACCTTGAGATGGGTTTATTTGGATTGAAAGCGTGATGAATTTGAGAAGCTTTTAGTAGCGATAACGGATGGAACGGAGTAGTGAGCTCGGGCATTTTTTTTCTACGCCGCTGGCCCGCTGCTTTGGCTAGATATTGCCTAAACATTTGCATGTCATCTTTTAGCCTGTGGAACGTGCTATTATCCAGTAATTGTTTAACATATTTCCTAAAATGAAGGTGACAAGCGACGAGTGGCGACCGTGAAATCGTTGGTGAAAGCTGAAAATATCCCCGCCGCCGCGCGCCCCCCCCCCCCAAAAAAAAAAAACAGAAAAACTGTAAATTCCATATAAATACGCAAAAATAGTCAATATAAAAATGTTTCCCATTATGCCATTCATGTTTACTGCCCCATTACCATGATAAATTTTTTTATAAGAAGTTTACATATTTTGTGTCTATTTATTTTTTGGATAATGGTTCAATACTTACAAAGCGCAAGGCTTTATGCTTACTTTTGATTTTTTAATTTTAAATATAAATATAATATTATTAGTACATAAAAATTGGTAATACATATAATTTTTGAGAACATAAATAAATACATATGAATTAATATGATCAATAGATTAGATTTGAAAAGAATATTTTAAAATTAAAAATCAAGGATAAGAATTGAGAACCTCTTTGCTTAATCTAAGCATTGAATCACTACACTTGTTTTTTTCTTGTCTTGTGATATTTACTATTCATTTTCTTTATTTTTAGGACACTTTTGTTTATAATAAAAATATTTTAAGTTAAAACTTTTAATATAAAGTATTTTATTCTCCATAATTATCATATTTTTAAAATTATTTTCACACCTTTCTATGTAATTACTCTACTCTTCAATAATTTATGCACGATTAATAATACAAATAACATATTTATTTTAACTTTATTTTTTAATCTTCATTATTATCCTTGTCTCATCACACAATTTTTTACAAATGCAAAAACTTTTACTTCTTATCTAAAAATTTAGTTACTAGTTACAGTCTATATGTTTTTATTACAACCTAAAAAATTGAAGATTTTTTAGGAACAAAGGTTGCTAAAAATTATATATTTTTTTATAAAAATATACGATCAACGTAGATTTTTATTTGGAAAAATATTTAAAATATTAACTAAATACATGTGATTTCCTCAAAATTTCACATGTGACGATGAAATACTAAGTAGTGACCCATAATACCAAGTATATTTGGTAATTAATAAAACGTTTAGATAAAAATTTATCAAAAATTTTTTGTTATAAAAGTTTAAAAAATGTTGGTATAAATTTTTTTGAATTGGTAGTAAATAATGTGATATGATAGTGCTAATAATGAAGAATAAATAAAATTAAATTAAAATAAATAAATTAGTTACGTAAATAGTTATGTAGAAATAATTAAAAAGTAGAAAAATATATAAAAAATAGAGTAACTACGAAGAATAAAAAGTTTAAAATATATTTGGGAAATGAAAAATTATTTGATGATAGTATAAAGGTTGTTAAAATATAAGATAATAATATGATATGATAAAATGAGATAATGATGAGAAGCAAAAAAAATAAAATAAAAATATAATAATTAAATGTACGAGAGTTGCTTTGAAACGATTGAAAAGTAAAGTAATTATATATAAAGAAATAATTAAAAATAAAATAATTATACATAGTAAAAAGTTTTAAATCGAAAAGTTTAATATTAAAAAGTTTTTAGTGTAGAGAAACATTCGTTAGATTGAAAATCTTAGATTTTAAAAGTTTTGTTGCAGATTGACACGCCCTCACATCTCTCTTTTTGGAGTTAAAAAGGGGCGGAAAGTGAAATTTAAACAGAGGAGGTAATAAACAAGAAAATCAAATGACATTGGCGGCAAGGGCGGCCCAATCACTCCAGGCATGAGAAGACCAGATCCAGTGGGTTGGACTTTGCCCGAAAAGCCCAACTTCCATCTCTTCTCGAGCTCTCGTCGCTGAAGGCTGCATATGTCGCCAAGGAATGTAATGGTCGCAGAGAAATGGCGTCTCTAGGGAGATTTCTACTGCCAATCAGGGTTTCGTTCTCGTCGCTATCATCTTTTCCGAATTTCCGAATCCGTCCCTCTCTTTCTCGAAGAATACTTGTAAGTTCTCTCTTCTATCACTAAATCATTGTTCTTTGTTATATGCCGTCTCAATTGACTGTTGTAATGAGCTGGACACTGATTCTGCTTTTCCTGTTATTTTTCTTTTTTATTCTTTCTTTTGTTTTTGTGTCGAGATTCTATAACTATTCAGGGTGCTGGATCTTGGTTGTTTCTAGTGCTCAGACGTGTGATTGGTTTTAGCGGCTCTGAGCATTTGATAGTTGAATTTCTCTGTCACGTGAAGTACAAGGTCCTGGAGAATGTAAATATCAAATTCCTACAAAAAAAAATTCATTTCTTCTTTAGCAATCATCTCGATGAATAAACTTTGAATACTTTTGAAAATTATGCACGTAGGTAATAGGTGTGACCTTTGAATGCTTTTAAAAACAACGTTAATTCTTCTTCTTCAAAAGCAAATAGTGGAAATCGAAAATACGGGCAATGAAAATGTTCTAACTATATAATAATAATAGCTCGAAGTCTTGGTGGTGTTTTTATCTTTCCCATATTGCTCGTCTTACAAATGCTAAATGTACTAATCAATTTATTTCTACTAAAATGCTTCCGTTTCTGGTGAATTTTCTTAATGGGTTCCTAGTGACTCGTTCCAAGTTCTAAAATGAGGAGTCTTCAATTAAACAAAATTCAGATGATTTCCTAAAACATAATTTTAAGTGATTAAATGATTTTCTTTCTTGAAAATTCCAGAATTTTCTTTAGTTTGGTATTGAACCCACTATTTTTAGGCAGAGGTGTGCCAGAATGCCAGATTTTGTTTACTTTTTGGACAACGGCCTGTGGTAATATTAGATGCGCACCCAAGGAAAGCTTGTACAACCACCAAGTGGGCAGCAGCAAAACCTGTGAGAAGTAACAATTAAGAGCTGGATAGCAGTTCAAATTCTACATTCTCTTTTGGCTCCCTTCTATTACGGTTGCCTCTGTTGTATGCATGGTTCTTATTCATTGAGTTACTCCACTTCATCGCTGATTTCCAGATTTATTTTCCCTTTATTTTTGTTGTTATATATTTTTTATAAACCTCAATGCAGGCAATGGTGTTTTGTCCATGGCAATGTGCAATGTTACAATTCCTTTTTCTGAACAATGCATGTCGTGGCTTTACAGCCTTAGGAATTCAGATTGGATTATTTGTGGACTACGGATTTGTTCCCTATCTATGTGAAGCATGTGGGCTTCATTGCTTCTGGACATGCTTGCTATCTCTGCATTGGCATATACTTCTTTTTCTCTGGTACATAATGTATTTATGATGTTCCATGTGCTACTTCACGTGTAGTTACGGAGAAATATATCATGCTAAAGACATGGGTCAGGGCCCTTGGTTCTGCTGTACAATTCCGTGCAGCGTCAAAGTGTCAGTTAAATCTAAATATGCAAAGAAAGTGGATTCATAATCTGAGATACTCAGGCAAGTTCTTTTAATTTGAATTGCCTTTTTTTTTTGTAAAATACAGGTGAAACTCCAGCTTTTTTATGTTTTTTTTTACTTAACTGAATTACAGTTCTCTAAAAGTATTTCATCCATCAAACACTTTGTCCCCTGGTTGTATTGTCCAATAATTCATAATAAGTTCAAAATATTCATCTTAATATTTTCCTAACTTTCAACTATCTTTCACAAAGGCTTGCTATTTCATTTCCCTCTTCATACATGGATATGATACAAAGTTACTATCTTTCAAGCTTTTTTGCTATCTGGCAGGCTTTACCTAGTCAACTGTTAATCAAAACATTCTGTTACTGAAATTGCCAATAGAAAACCAGATGTTATAAATATATCTGACAGAGACCATTACAGAGGTCCTCTTCTTGGGCAAGATTCTTGAATCTAATAGTTTGATTGGTAGATTGTTAGGCTTTTTTAAATGTCCCCTTCACTTTGGAAAGCTTTCTAGGGTTAGGACTATTCGTCTGTTTTTTAGACTGATCGATGAGTTATGTTATGCCTGTTGCCTGGTGACACTAGATGCGAAGGTTTTGAGACATTGAGGAAATATTTCTTGGGTTATGATTTGAAACAGCTGGTTGTTTTGAATCATAACCCAATAACCTTTGGTTTTCTCATTAATATGAAGATTAAGATATTTAACATTATTTAGCTGGAGTGCATGATAATATATCAGTTGAAGATTTTTTATTAATGTTAAGTAATTTTAATGGTGCTATATTTACCAGAACACGAAGTGGCCAACCCAAACTTCAAATATAGTATTATCATTTAATATCTTAATGTAAATACTATAAGTGGTTTAGATCATATTAGTATGTTAAAATTATATAAAAATTCAAAGGTTGTTAGATTATGACTAGATTGTTTTGAATTATAATCCATATTTTTTTTGTAGTCATGACTTATTCCTGTGGGTATACTTTTCTATTTGTATTAAGTTGAAATGTATGGGTTCAAATATCTATTGAATAGATTTCAACAAAAAGTTTGCTAGGTGAGTACAACCTTCAATTTATTTGCTAATCTTATTTGGCTGCACCAAGTTTGATATCTTCTGAATAGAGACCTGACTGATCTATGATGAAATTTCCTTATATTTGATGAATCTTAACACCTTAAACCTTTATTAAGAATATCTGTTAACTGTAAATTGTGCATTGGCTTTGCTGCAGGGAGGAAAATAGCAATTAGAAGTTTTTTGGGAGTGCCTTTTCTTATTGGAGCATTGCAATTTCATCAAACAGTTGCTTATGCCTTTGACGGTGAGGCCAACAATAACGAGTTCTCCATTCCAAATCTCACTGAAGGATTCTCCATTACAGATGTATGTCTTTGAAAAGGAGTTGGGGTCCTTGGATTTGCACGCGTATTTAGATTGTTAGTCTGCAACTCTGCATATCCTTGGTGATCTGTTGTAGCTAACATTTTCAACCATGTTGGAAGATCTGCTTGAAAGAGAAAATTGAGAAAACTAGAAACAATGCTGGTTGCTGAACCATGTTCTACATGTTCAATTTCAACTAGAAAAAGGCAAATATGGGAGACTTACTGATTGGAATGTATGAACTGTCTGGATCCTTGAACCCTTTTTTCACAATCGAAAAACACCTGCACTTAATTCTCAACAATCCTTTGCTTTTCTGAAAGCCATAACCATGGAACTCATTAATTTTATTGACTTGCTATGGTCTAGAGAATGAGGTTCTAACAGAAGATCACCGGTCAGATGTTTGGGATTGTTTTGGATTCATGGAAGATGATGAAACACATGCCTTCTGGACGTTGGCAAGGAAATGTTTGTTGCCTGCTTTGCTCATTTTGACTGTGGTGACGGGTTGGGAACATCCTCTTACTCTTGCAATTAAAGTAGCTCTATTTCTCTTCAGCACTAAGCCCAGCCCAATCTCAGTTTATCTGTTTGTTGAAAAGGTCAGTTGGGAAGTGCCCCAGCTTAATATTCAGATAAATGTTATCTCAATTATGCCTGCTACAGTGCTACTCTCCCCCTTCACATGCACCTTTTTCATGTGGCACAAGTCTGTAAGAACTCTGAGCAATGCTTAAGGTGATTAATATCACCAGCAAAGAACAAAAAGAGCATGTGTATGCATGGTTCTCCAGACAAATGGACCTGGCTGGTTTTTGTCCCTTCTCATGTGCACAGCACAGACAGACTTCTCGTATGGTTTATGATACCATATCATTTGAACGGTCTAGGTCATGTTATGTATGATCAGACTGATCAGACATCCCATGCATGTTTCATGTGTGCTTGTGTTTTTATCCAAAAAGCATGAAAAAATGGGTACTGGCATGCAAATATATGCTTAGTTGATTGCATTATGTGTATGCATTTGAGGCTTTGAGCACTTGGTTCTTTAACTGCAATGATGCATGCAGTTTCTGTTCTTGTTGTGTAATTTGAATTGTCGATTGTTCCCTGCTGAAACCATTTATATGAAGTAGAAAGTTATTATCTTCATCAGCAGAAGTTGTCTGCTCATTGCGTATTTCGAGTTTCCGCAACAGCTGGCATATAGGATTTGCCCTGGAGAAAGGTAGAGTATACTCATGTCATTAGTTTGTTTTCTGCTAGGGCCCATTATGTATGGCATTATATGCAGATCATTTTCAGTAAAGGGAGAATTCAAAATTTTTTATGTTGTTTGCAAGCAGATGGTTAGAAATACCTGGAATTGATCACCATTCCACTGGAAGGTACATGTTAGTGGTAGGTTACTAGGTTCTCATGAATTGAAAGATTTACATCAGGACCCATCCAAAGACGTTATTAAACCAGTGCTCTGGATATGGATTCATAGTTTCTCACATCTATTTATTTATTTATTTTTTGATGGAACACATCTATTTATTGAATGTAGAATGTCATGTCACTGTTTCAAGTAAAGTTTGAAGAACTGTATTATTTATGTCCTAGTTACCTTACCATTTTGGATGATCGTATGCATGTTTGTGTGTTACCACTGCTTTTCTTTCAATATCTTTAAGCAGAATATTTATTTATTCTGTAGCATATCTACATTCTGTCCTCAGGTGCGCCGTAAATCCATGCGTCAGAACCCGGGAATAAATAAGTCAAGGGTTAGTACTGCCTTAACATTGCTGTTACAATTTTTTTCTCCAATTTTTTCTTCTTTGCTATAAATTCATGTGTCAGAACCTAGGAATAAATTTGTCAAGGGTTACTACTGCCTTAATGTTGCTGCTACAACTTTTTTCTCCAAATTTTCTTTTCTCTTGTATTAATTTCGCAGATGTGAAACTATGTGCTATGCCCTTTGGCAACATCTTTCATACAAGATGCCCAACAATTCATCATAAATGTCAGTTATTTGGTAGGAGCATGTTTAGTGCCTAGGATTTCGGAATACATGCATTTTGCATGTAAAAAGACAATTGCCCCATTGGAGTTCAACATTACATGCCTGCACATCACAATGGATGAATTTGAATCAAAACCGTTGTTTGGAATGTAAGAGCATCTTAATATCGAGAAATTCCATTGTGTGTGCAATTTCAAAAGCACTTGCACCCATGAACACACCAAGGATTTGGAATCAAGACCATTGTATCCCTTTCCTTCCCTGTCCTTTCTGGTTTGTAGCTTCTTCACAAAGCAACAGTTGGACATGCATTGTTTTCAAGGTCATTGATCTTCTTCACCATTGCATTAATGTGGTGCTAGGATGAAAATTTTTAGCAGTGAATAGACTCATATATCTAGATGTTTTGGGGTTTTCTGCAAATATGACTACAAAGTTTAACCAATATTGCATGTCCCTAAGTTTGCCGAAATTGCAAATATGTCATCAGGTTTGTGTTAAATTGTCTGTCTCTTCCATTAGGATGCTTTGATTTTTTGTAAAATGACGAAAATGCCCTTTAAACCAAGTAATACACTTGTGATATTTCCAACTATTGTAGACATATTTGCTATTTCATTGTTCTAGATTTTTTTACTTACAATTTTAAGTTAGATTTTTTTACAAATATGCTTATAGTTTTTGCAAAAATTGCAAGTGTATTATTGTCATTTTATAGAAAAATTTAATGGCATCATAACGGAATGGACATGCTTGAAATTTTATGCAAATCTTATGGGCGTATTTGTAATTTTGCAAACTTAGGGACGCGAATGCAATATTGGTCAAACTTTGTAGGTAGATTTGCTAAAATCCCATATGTTTTTTTTATTAATTATTTGTGCTGGTCGTTAATTTGATCGCTATCAGCCTGTTGCCCTTATTTTGGCGGCTTCAAATCTTAAATATGATATATGTGCCACGAGAATCTCGCACGTGGACATTGTCCTAATTATGTCAGATACTTCTATGTTTTATCTTGTCTTGAGAAACAGATTAGGTACCCATCTTTCTGGCTGTTGGTACCTTACAAGTACAAATAACCAGGAGTGTGGAAACATCTATTTGGTATTAGAGATTCTGCTGCCTGAAATTGTGTTGCCTGTTTGAAACAAATTAGCAACACCTGGGTGAACATAGAATTCTATCACGTATACTTCACCTTGGGCAATGGATGCTAATGCATAGCTTTCCCCTTAGTCTCATCCACCACCTATTTTGTTAATAACATATTCTGGCATCTTAGTTTTGCTGCTTGAATCATCATTTATGTCTATGAAGGCACCCTATGCAAAGAAAGTCGAATTTGAAGATTACAAGCTACTGTATTTAGCAAGAATAGAATTATTAGACAAGAGAATCACTTTAATGGGGATTTTGGGGAGCTGGTGGATCTTGCAGGCATCTGAGCTGGAGTCATCTCTGCCATTCCACAGTAAGATCTCTGGAACGGACTAGTAATGAAGGTACTTTGGCTCTATTTTTTCTGTCAGAAAGAACTAATCCAAAATTGTGTTTTGTGTGTGCGTGTTTGGTAGAATGGTAAATGAAAGGAGGGGGAAGATTCTAACGACCTATTTCAAAATGCATTCAAGGGATCCAAATGCTCCAAGCAAATGGGTGCTCTTGGGTGTCATGATAGTATGTTGTACCATTCCCATATTGTTGATCTATTTCCCCCAGGGGTAGCATGCTCTACGGCTCACCTAAAGAAGAAGCCGTAGAAGAATATTACCTGTCAGAATGGAGTGAAAAGGAAAAGGTTTCCATCATGCCAGCCTGAAATTTTCAGAAAATAGCCGTGGAAGAGGTCAATGGGTTACTCTACGCCTTCAGCACCCATAGGAGGAGCATCAGAACAACTATGAGTCCCATTTGTGAATTTTGGAGAACACTGGAATTTGGTGACTCGTGGATAAAAGAAAAAGGAAATGATAAAGACTGCTGTTAATCTGTTATGAAGACTAATGCCTGAAATACTCTTGAAGTGTTTTGTACCCTCAGCTACTTTGTTTCTTCTTCATTTTTTCCCTTTTGAAATTCAGGATTTGCGGAGAGCAACACTTCTAAGGTTTGCATGTTTGATCGCATGCTTAAGGATTTTGCAGGATAGAGAGAATTTTAACAGGTTTATATCCACCCTGAAATTATTCCAAATTTTAACCCACTTGTCCTCGATTGGTTTCATAGATCTGCATTTTTGGTTAGGGGTGTTTTGGACATTGGATGTGCTACACGCCTATGTATTAGGCAGATACACAGCTGACCTGGCCAGTTTACACTCCTTTATTCAAAATTTCCTTTTACACATGCTTTAAATTTTCTAAATTTCTTAATACTTTTTTGAGTTGTGAGATAGTGCACCCGGGTGCATGGAGCTTCGGTGCACCTGGGTGCAAAAAACTTTTTTTTTTTTTTGAAAATTTTTTTATACAACTTTTGTATCAATTTTTACCATTTTTGGAGACTTTTAGATATTTATTTTTGATTTTTTTAAAACCACTGACATTTTCGTAATTAATGAATTACAAAATTCGATATTCTTTTGCTATCATATCGACTTGCATTATTGCTTTTGCAACTCAGTCAATGGATTATTTGATAAAGACATTTCAGTAACCAACTCTTTACGTTTTCCAATGGGTAATTGATTGTTATCAATGTAAGAGAAGTTGTGCGATTTTGATTTTTCCCTCGATGAAACATGTTTTACATTGTATTCGTTTGAAGTTACTTCCCAATGTTTGATTAAAATGTCTTTCAAATACGTCGGAATTTTGATTTATAAGTGCACTCAACTCAACTATACCAAGTTTGATAGTTTAGTAGGAGAAGATGAAGTTGATCATTATAATTTAAAAATTGATCAATATCATTAAAGGAAGTGGTGTTTTTTTCAAGAGGGGTGATTTGTATAACCCTTAGCTTTAAATCTTTGTATTGCTTGTTTTTCTAAACTCATTTTGTCATTTTGATGTACTGTATTCCAGTCTTCTTGAATTTATACGCATGAACTTTCACTTAAATTATAATTTAAACATTCATAATAGTCTTCAACTTATTAAAAGGAATTTTTAAAAAAAAATCAGTCTTTGGATCTTGCAGAAGTGCCTTTTGTAACTTTTGAAATGCGTGAAAATAACGCAATCACACAGGTTATGATTCAAAACAGCCGATTGTTTGGGTCCGCTTATTTTCATAAGATTTTTTAAATTGTTTCCAAATTTTCTTTTTTAAAAAAGCTAATTTAAAAAAAAACTATTTTTAGAAAAAAATTCATTCAACTCTATCAACGTTTTTTTAGTGGGATATTTTCGAAAATGTCTCTACCGATAAACTTTGTTTGCGAAAATAGTTCTACGAGTGATAGAAGTTTGATATTTCAACAAAGTCAAACTTTGACAGTTGAATTTGATCCACCAATGATCGAGTGGTGTACCATCTAAGGATGCTACTACATTTTAGTGTGCCCACGAAGTCTTGTCAATTTTCTAACGAAGGCATTTTTGTAAACAAAGTGTGGGTCTTTTTGCAAACAAAATTCATAAATAATTAGAGTTAAAATCTTTAAATTAGTAAGGAAATCTTACTTATATTCTAATGCTTTCTATAAATATTTTTATGGTTATTGTTCCTCAAGTCATTTAAGTAAAAAAATATTTTAATTTCGATTATCTGAGCTACCAAGAAGAGAGGTGTGCATATTTGATTTTATGCTAGTGTTGTTCCCAGTGAATTAAACTATGGAGTTTTTCAAATTTTGGTTAGATTTATTGAGTATTATTTTGCATATTATCATATAAGTCAGAAGATGAAAAGATACAATTAGTAACGTTTATGTTAAGAAATGAGTCGAGGAATTTATAAGATGAAAATTTAAGATTTTATATGGTTCAAACTACTCATACTTGAAAACAATTTTGAACTAAAGACTCTTTATAAAGAGGATATGAATATATTGTCAAAATATTTTTTCAGTTACGATAAAGTAATTAAAGTGTTAAGGAGTATACCAAAAAAATGGTGCATGGGAAGTTAAAAGTGATGTAGAGATTTTCTTTTTAGTGAAGTGAAGGTTATTGTTAAAGTTTATATTATAATTTAAGAGTCAAAGTTGATGAGTATATATTTGAGAGACTTGAATAAGATATATCAGATGATAAAAAGGGTTGAGAAAAATAAATAATAAAATATAAAAGGCTTGAAGTTAATAGGTATGCATATCATTCTTCTTCAAATAATATTTCTTCTTTTTCGTGTTGTTGATCAATCTTAGGATTCTAATGATCAACTTTAGTTTCTCTCATCTAAGTATCATCCCTAGTAACTTTTTTTATGAGGAGGTGGAGTAATGAAATAAATAAAAAATGTTGGTACATGTAAAAAGCATTGAGATAAAAATAAGGAAGTAATTTTTGAGAGTGCAGTGAGTAACAAAGCTTCGTTTCATGGGCAAAACAAGGTAGACAACTGAAAAACTGAGTAGGTATATGAAATCGAACAATTCTGACTGACCACCTCAATGTTATTGGATGGGACTTGGCGGTGTGCCACAACAATTTCAACATTGAACCAAAGTTATCACCCTGGACGATGTATTTATATTTGAATAAAATTTTCATCTTGGTAACATCAATGAATTGTGCAATAGTTGCTTACAAGCTAGCAACATAGCAGTTTGAATTGGAAAACATCAAGACTCTCATCCATTTTCCATACAGCTCATGGGCCAACAAGACAGGCCAAGAGACGCGGCTTGTCCTAATCTGCGTCCACAGGCCAAGTGCTTTGAAGACCTCATAGTCGTCTCCAGACTCCAATTGTTCAAATTCAGTTTAACCAGCAATGACATACACGCGATCAGTTGGCAAATCAAGGAATGATAACGACTACCTATTTGCCACCTGTTATCCCGAAACAAATGGCATTATGCTTCTGTCTTGTTATATATATATATAAGAAATATTCAGGTGTAGCACAACTGCATCGTAACAGCATGCGGTTGTGCCAAAATGGGCCCCTCATGATCAAAAGTTATAATTTACTCAATCCATTATATTTAGAATTATATATTCTATTATCATATCAATTTTTATCCCAATCGGACATGTGTATGAGTCACATCTAAAAATGGTACAAATTCAACATAATAAAATAATATAATGTAAATAACAACTTTAAAATTATTTTTTCAACACATAAATCATTTGTTATAAAGTTTATACATGGATAAATGATTATAAAAAGTGTCAATATATTTAAGTAATGTTGTTAATTATGGTGCAGCTTAACCGCACAGGAAAGGTTCTCGTGTATATATATATATATATAAGAAATATTCAGGTGTAGAGCACATGATCATAAAATTATAATCTACTCCACCCATTATATTTAGAATTATGTATTTTATTACTATACCAATTTTCATTCCAATAGGATATGTATATGGACCCCATCTGAAAATGGTACAAATTCAATGTAATAAAATAGTTTAATGTAAATAACAATTTTAAAGTGGGTTTTTCAACATGTAAACCATTGCTATAAAATTTATATACGGATAAATGATTGTATAAAGTTTCATTGTATTCTAATATGTGTGGGGCCCATTTTTGGACAAGTGTACTGTTGTTCAGCTGCACCGGAATAGTCCTCTACATATATTCTATATAACTAACATAGAAGCAGTCCCATGTAACCTCTTCAAATTTCAAGATATGATCATTGATGGAAAATTCAATCCATTCATTATATTTAACACCATTTATTTTGCCAGGAGACTAAGTTTTATATAAATCAAGTATGTGTACGGGTCACATTTGCTCAAAAATATGAATATTCATATTTAAATTATGAAAAATAGTTAGATCCATTCACACATGTATTAGAATGTAACGATGCTTTATAGAATTATTTATCCACATATTATTGATATTTTAGATGGTTTAGGTGTTGAAAAAATTACTTTAAAATTGATATTTTAACACCGAACCATTTTATCACTTTGATTTTACACTTTTGTAAATGATACTCATATACAGTGAAATTTTAAAAATAAAAGGGTTTTAAAAATATTAGAAATGATGTTAAACACAATGGATGGAGTGGATTTTCCATAAGTCATTAAAATTTTAAAAATGGAATGGGTTACATAGAAAGGAGGTTTCATGAAAGCGCAATTACACCGAGATAGTGATACATTTGCCCGAAAATGAGCCCCACATATATTAGAATGCAAAAAAACTTTATTCAATAATCATTTATTCATATATAAATTTTATAGCAAATAGTTTACATGTTGAAAAAACCACTTTAAAGTTGTTATTTACATCATACTATTTTATTACGTTGAATTTGTATCATTTTCAGATAGTATCAATACGCATATCCGATTGGTGTGAAAATTGGTATGATAATAAAATACATTATTCTAAATACAATATGTAGAATAGATTATAATTTTATGATCACGTGGGGCCCATTTTGGCACAACTGAACCGCTGTTATAGTGTAAATGTAAACTGTAAGTCATCAAAACTCAAACGCATGTATGCTTGGGGTTCAACTCAAACTGATTTCTAAGTACCAAATGCGTAGTGCGACTGACAAAAATGCCAGGAATAGAATAGTCAGATCCAGGTTCTATCCAAGAACATAAATGAACCAAACAAAACCGAACACCACAAAACAAAAAATACCACCAGATGTGGTGTTAAAGTTTCACTGACTCTAAAATTTGCGCAATGGCTTTGGAGACCACTCAAACAGCTACAAGAGAGATTCGACCAAATCATTTCGGATGGGTGTTTTTCCAAGAATGAGCGATATGTAAGCAGGAGTTTTTTATGAGATGGAAATCCTTCGATGATCGCGAAGCTGGGCATTTTGAATCAATCACATCCTCTAGGTCCTGTAAATCTTTTCAAAGGCAAGATTAAAGCCCAAGGACCACGGTCCTCTCGTTCGGGACCTTAGAAACTGACCCTGTCCTTGGATTCCAAACTCCCTCATGTCTCAACAAAAAGAAAGAACTGAGCTACAATAAAAGATGATTCACTGCACTAACAAGAAGAATAACCAAAACGTCTCTTTTGTAATCTTTCCCAATGACTAAATGACTAATATAATCCGCCTAAGTATCTTAAATTATTGTAAAGTACTTTTATTGATCAATTATCGGAGTATAAATCGAAATAAATTTTCGAAATATCACCTATCGCTGCTAGGATAAAAATGATCAAATGACCATGCTTTTCTATGTACATTTTCGTTTCCAGTTCCTAAAATGCTCAATTTTGTAAGTTTCCTTCTCTCATTGGTTTATAAAGGGCGGGCCCTGATATGATGCTTCGAGTCCAAATGTCCTCGCCATCGACTAATTAATTGGGTTTTCTTCTTTAATTTAATGAACCTTTGGATCTAAGTTATGCAAATTGTAGGAATCTAGCTGTCTCATATGCATGGAATCAGGATGATTCGACAACCATTTCTGAATTTTTTACGCCAATCGATCAGATAAGACCGGCCCCGGATGAGCAAAAATTCAACATTTTCGAGGTACGGCAAACCTCGCCATTGGTTGAGACTGTAAAGAGTCCGAAACGACACTTGCAATTTGCAAATTCCAGAAGCAGAACCAATAAATGCTCTCAGTCAATGCCTAAAGTCATACTTTGGTAGCGAACTCACATGATTTTAGAACTTTTTGGGCAATCGATTATTTCGTATATTGTTTCCCGTAAAATATGTGTGATGAATTTAATAATTAGAAATATTCAGTTGGGTATAAAAAGGTGTGGCCATTAAGAACACTTAGATATCACTTCCCGTGGATTAAAAATTGGGTATAACAGTTTTTCATGGGTCTTGAGAATCAACATTAGAATTGATTAGAGATCTTGGATATTGATTTAAAAATCAAAAGGTTGTTTTGGCACATTCAAATCATCTCAAAACAACCTTTTTGAGTTACACAATTAGCTAAAAGATAGCTTACTAACCAAAGGCTTTCGTGGGCTATATATATGATTTTTAAATAAATAAATAAATAAAAAAGATATACAAGGCCGCAACCGTCATCGCCCTACGTAAGGGATTATTGGCTTAAATAGGCCCTACTTGGTGTTTAAATTAAAATCTAACACATTGATTGTATTTATTAGAATTATTTATGTAAACAGCATAAAAAACACAGCTATGCTTATGGGGCCGATCAAAAAGGTTAAAAAAACCAATGTAATAAAATTTGTTGATTTAAATATCAACTTTAAAGCAATCTTTTCAACATGCAAGACAAAATCATTCGGACGAAAATAAATAAATTTATAAAGTATTGTTATAGTTTAATACATACGTTAATAAATTGAAAAATTTTCAAGATATTGAAAGGAATGATTTTGATACACGGCAAAACAAATGATTTTAAGCAACCAATTAATAATTGGTTGAATTCAGATTTTATCATTAATCTCTCGCCCATTTTAAGACGCTAGGTCATTCATCTAAGTGAAAGTGATGGAAGGAATAGTTATTAGATTAAATACTTTATAATTATTAAATAATTTCAATGTTCATATATTCAAAATGAAATGATTTTATTTTGTGAGTAATTTTCTGAATTATAATTTAACATCTTGAAGAAATATGACAAGTGCATCTGATAATTTTGAAACAAATATAAAAATCTATCACTGAACCCAAAGGTTTTGTTTTGAACAAAAACAAACAAATTGCTACCAGTTGGGCGTGAGCCGGTTAATTAGCAAATTGCCAAAAACATTTAATATGGGTAAAAGATCAAACAAAAATAAAAGACAAATTTTGCATAAAAGACCAAATCAAAATAAAAGACAAAAGCTATTTAAAAATTTTAGTTAATCTTCCAAAATCCAAAACGGTCCAAGGTCCGGCCAAGAGAGGACAAGTGAAAAATAAAAACGCATGCTGCATGCCTTTGTACCCCTTTACGTTACCAGAAGTCATTGACGTAGCAGCCAACTTTTTCTATTTGTCTTACATTTCCTGCTGCTGGAAAGCTCGATCAGAAATTGATTGCAAGGCATGTCCATACATGCATGGGAATATCCTGGCCGTCCGTTCAGCCGTTGCCAATCTCTGCATGAAAATACAGGAATACAATAGTTATGTGATATTCCCATATTCGTTTTTTGGCTCTCTGTTCTATCGCTGTTCTATCGTATTCTATGTTATTTTTTCTTTGCTTTTCAGCTTTTTTCTTTTATTTTTAATATTTAAAAAGAGTTATAATCACTTGGACGACTAAATGGCTGTGTGTATACCGTGATAAAATAAGGAAGCCCGGCTTCGAATTTGAGTAGATAAAGTAACTTTATTATCTCTAATACACCTCTGACAATCCAAGATGATATTCAAGATGATGGCTTGAATATATATATATAGAGAGAGCTGTTCCGGTGCAGTGACGTTGCACCGGAACAGCGGTACAGTGGCCCTAAAATGGGGCCCATATGATCATGAAATCATGATCTACTCCACCCATTGTATTTAGAATAATGTATTCTATTACCATAATAATTTTCATCCCAATCATATATGTATATGAGCCCCATCTGAAAAATAGTACAAATCCAACGTAATAAAATAGTTTGATGTAAATAATAACTTTAAAGTATCTGATTAGGATGAAAATTGGTGTGATAATAGAATACATTATTCTAAATACAATGGGTGGAGTAGATCATGATTTCATGATCATGTGGGGCCCATTTTGGGCCCACTGCACCGGAACAGCATCCATATATATATATATATATATATATTCAAGAAGCGTAGATATTTCTGTAACCACTGATAAATAATTTTTTTTAAAAAAAAAAATGTGAGCACGCAGGGAGCAAAATGCCAAAAACCACCGCACTTACGTGGTTCCCCGGAGACCCAATCAGTTACCCACCATCACATTCGCCTTAAGTACAATCGCATTTTGATATATGTATATATAGCCGAGTTTTCAGCACTATTTTTCCTTATTTTGGAGAAACCATTACAGCCAAGAAGCATGCGTTATATTCTGTATGGCAGCGATCTAATGTAAATGTTGCATTGAATTTCAATATAGATTTTTGCATGAACCATTTTTAAAATTTTCGAAGTATCAAAAAATGATAAAATTTCATATATAGAAAATGTATGTTTAAACACTATTTATTTATTTATTTATTTATTTTATAAAACCGCAACTTCGCATCGCGAGAAGACAACGTTTCTGCCGAAGTTTCACCCACACGAACCCAATATAATATTACTGGGATGAGCCCCGATTCACGTTGAGCCATATTAATACTAAAAGATGTTAAAATAATAACAAATCATGCAAATGCCAATTTGCATTAGAACGCTGCCATATTACGTAAATATAGCTTTCATAAAAAGCCACATTTAATTTTTAATAAAAAGTCAAGAAAAGCCGGGCAACCGCAAATGAAGCCTTAGGGTGTGTTTGGTTACACACAAAATATGTCAATGAAAACTTTTCAATCAAAAACCTTTCACTTCCCATAACTACCTTATTTTTTAATTATTTTTTCACATTTTCCTATATAAACAACCCTACTTTTCAATCATTTCCACACAAATACTCATACAACTACCCTATCTATTTTAACTTTATTCTCTTTACACCTCATTATTACTCCTATCATATCACATCATTTTCTATCAACTTGACAACTTCTACTCTGAAAAGTTTTCATCAAAAAGTTTTACCTCCAACCAAACACACCCTTAGTAAGCAAACCAATATCTGTAAATTTCCAAAAAAGTTCATAAAGGAC
Source organism: Annona cherimola (assembly GCA_030490835.1). NCBI lineage: Eukaryota > Viridiplantae > Streptophyta > Magnoliopsida > Magnoliales > Annonaceae > Annona > Annona cherimola. The sequence continues at coordinate 88,376,212 of CM059973.1, read as the reverse complement.
TGCACGTGGATCATGATCTCTTGTTGCGCCTCATCCACGCCTATGGAACCTGGTAGCGTGTGAATTCGCAACCATGAAATTCCTCACATACAGTTGACCCGCTGAGCCAGTCGATCCAAAGAAAAGAAGGAAAGTGACGGGAATACGGTGGAAAGGGGATGGATCACCAATAGTCAATAGATTCTCCCCATCGAATATTCATCCCTTTTGCAATTACTGAAATACCCTCCACGGACATCTTTGTTGAAATCGTTGTCACCCACCTTCTGAGGTCAAAACTTGGCTTGTGTTTGTATTTCTTTTTAATTTTGATTGATAGTTTGTTAATGTGTGTAATTTCAAAAATTATAAAATTATTGATTAAAAAATTAGCAAATACCTCATGTGGTATCTGACTTGAATTATGATGGTTTTTTGAAACTAAACTTGGACGCACCATGTGTCCATGTATAAGATTATCGACGAATTATATTTTATAAATTTATTTTTACTTACCTCTCGATGGGATGCTAGGTGAAAATAGTTGTATGTGAACAAAAACCCAAGTATTTATTCTTAAATCATTTTAATTTGGAAATATTTCAAAAGTGCATGATGTGCCACAATAAATTTATCATCTTTAAACCCAATTTAAGTGATTATAAGAAATTTAACTCATTCATTGATTTCATCCTTATGTATATATGGGTAAAATAAAAAAAAATTATTCCAAACAAAGATTCGTGTTTGTCATAAAAATTTTATAAAAAAAACCATTTGAAAATCAATGTTACCCTTTTATTGTTTATTTGTTAGGAACATCCCGCAAATTATAAATATAATCACCAAGACAGATGTAAGACACTAAGATATGAATCTTACCATTTGAGAGTGAATACCCTATTAATTAGTCATCATGTATATCAATAGAGTAAATCTTGCATAATCACTAAGACAGACCCAAACATGATAAATACATCAATTCGTTCATGCACTAATGAAGTGCCTCCCATTTAATCTTATGACACACGTAAGATTGTATTCAAGATATTGTGTTTATATCTATCCAATTATGTGATGATAAGATTCATCTTAGCAAGATAAATGCTTTTCCGATTATAAATAAGCTAAACCAAGAAATTTCAAGAAAATTTTTCCAGTTTGATTGAATCACTTGTATGAGTTTTTTAGTATGTCACGTAATTGGAAACCAGATGATTACGGAAAAGTGGTTTAGGTATTTGGGACTATCAAGAGCAAATCAAGGCCACTTTGAAAATATTACAAAATATCCTTAGTTGCAATAATGGCGAGTTTTCAGAAGTGCATGGACGCCCACAATATTCTCATCATAATTCTGGGTCAAACAAAAGCCACAGAAAAAAATTCGTAATAAATACCATTTTCCAAAACCCACACTAAAATGGAGCTTAATTATATACAACATGATATTTTTTATGTTAAAAGACAACACTCGTTTATTTTTACAATTAGTCATATTTTTTTTATTTTTCTTCGTAAATATGTTTATCTAAGTGAATTCAATTGATATCCAAAGTTTTGTCATTTTACGATACTTTTACATATTTATTTTTGGTTTTTTGAAAATATCAATTTCAAGGGCATTTGAGTCATTTTCCACCCTTAAAAACTTGATTTTTAAAAATAAAAAATAAATGTGTAAAAGTATTGTAAATTGGAAAAACTTTATATATAGATTGAATATACTTAGAAAAACATGTTTATGAAGAAAAAATACAAAAATATAGTTAATTGTAAAAATAAATAAATATTATATTTTAGCCTAAAATACATTATTATGTATATAATCATGCTCCCACTAAAATAAAGGGGCCAAGCTCAGACTGATAGGGGCACATTTGCATGGCTCCAGTCTCCATTGCAATTTTCGAGAGCTTCGCAATGGTAGGAAAGAAGTATTGGACGGTAACTTACAAGTGGATGATTATGTTAGCCCAGAATTTCGGCCGCCAGCGTGCACTTAAATCACATTTAACGGTCCAAAACAAGCTTCTCATTTTTAAAAATGGAAAGATAATAAGGGTGTTTTGGTCATTCTTTAACTCATAGAATGAGAACGGAGAAGCAGGAAAGTTGATGAAAGCGAGATATTGAAAGGGATTATTTGATAGTCTAGCAGAGAAGGATGCTTGATACACGATCCCAAAAATATCAGACGGGCTGATAGATGAATACAGTTTTGCAATCAGCTATAACCCATTTATTAAACCGGGAAGATTATTTTGGCATCTTTCATATTCCACTACTGCGCAATAAATGTCCAAATATCGCCCATTTTAAAAGAAGCAAATGAATCAAAAAAAAAAAAAAAAAAAAAGCAAGCGAAGCTTAATTTTCAGTTTATGACACATCCACGTGCTGATCTTGGACTCACGATGTGGACATGCATTCTTCGAGTGTCATAACGTGATGCAATTTTATAGAACCTGCGCATCACCTAAACACTGAAGCAGAGTATCAAGCCGGATCAAAAAGTCAAGAACTTCCTTTTCCTTTGTAACCGGTGAGATTCGTGAGAATCTTGTAAGTCAAAGAAGCACAGCTGCAACTATCCCTAAGATTCCTTTCGTGGAACAAGTCAGATGCGGTACACGGATTGAAATCTGCAACCTCCTTTCTCCAAACGTGAAGTTGAATTGCCTCTCTCTCTCTCTCTCTCCCCCCGGTCCCCGCCCCGCCCCCCACCACCCAACAACACCCCACCAAAATCCAATTCCCAAGACACACATCTATCTATCCGAAAACAAGAAAAACCAAGCCGCAGCCTGCCACTTGTGCATTTATTTTTCATTTACTCTTTCTCAAGAATACATCCAAATATCTTCAAAGGCGCTTGCAGTTTCAGTTCTCTCATTCATGAATACCACACCATTGGGAGAGGCAGACGTTTCACTAAACAGAAAACTCACAAGCTAGAATCAAGCAGCTATAGAAGACCTTGGGGTGCCTTAGACTCTGGGCTAGCATAGATAGCTCATAAAAGAGAAACCCACAGAGCCAAAAATGGAAATGTCCCATGGAGATGAGTCGGCGAGACCAAAATTTGCACTCCCAGTGGATTCTGAGCACAAGGCCACTGAATTCAGATTGCTCTCAGTTGCAGCGCCTCACATGAGAGCCTTCCACCTCTCATGGATCTCCTTCTTTGCCTGCTTTGTTTCGACCTTTGCAGCTCCGCCCCTGCTCCCCATCATCCGAGACGATCTTAATCTCACCACCTCCGACATTGGCAATGCTGGCATTGCATCGGTCTCTGGTGCAGTCTTTGCCCGGGTTGCCATGGGGACCGCCTGCGACCTCCTCGGACCGCGTCTCGCTCAAGCGTTGCTCTGCTTCGTTACTGCCCCTGCCGTGTACGCCACCGCCGTGGCTGATTCTGCCACAGGATTCCTCCTTGTTCGCTTCTTCACAGGGTTCTCGCTTGCCAGCTTTGTTTCAACTCAGTTCTGGATGAGCTCCATGTTCTCCGGCCGTGTTGTGGGTGTTACCAATGGCCTCGCTGGTGGGTGGGGGAACCTTGGCGGTGGTGCCACTCAGCTCATCATGCCCCTGGTCTATTCCCTCATCCACCACATTGGTGCAACGCCTTTCACAGCCTGGCGTTTGGCCTTCTTTATCCCTGCAACGTTCCAAGTCCTAACTGCGTTTGCCCTACTAGTTTTTGGCCAAGACCTCCCAGATGGAAACTTCAGTCGCTTGCAAAAGGATGGGGATAAGCCAAAAGATGAATTCTCGAAAGTTCTCTACGGTGCGATCACAAACTACAGAGGCTGGATCTTGGCGTTGACATATGGGTATTGTTTTGGGGTGGAATTGACTATCGATAACATAATTGCTGAATATTTCTATGATAGGTTTGACCTGAAACTCCATACTGCTGGGGTGATAGCTGCTAGTTTTGGAATGGCAAATTTAGTATCAAGACCCGGAGGTGGCTTACTGTCTGATAAGATGGGGAAGAGGTTTGGAATGAGGGGAAGGTTGTGGAGCTTGTGGGTAGTGCAAACTTTGGCTGGGGTGTTCTGCATTTTGCTAGGGCAGGTAGGATCATTAGGTGCTTCCATTGCCGTTATGATCATCTTCTCTCTGTTTGTTCAGGCTGCCTGTGGTCTGACATTCGGCGTCGTTCCTTTCGTATCACGAAGGTTCTCTCTCTCTCTCACATATTTCTTTAGAAAAGATTAGAAAATCATGATTAACCCATCCCGGAAGTAGGATTTCTTTTGCAAGATAAGGATCTGCCATGCTAATTTCACGCATAGAAAATTCTGTTCGTCAAATAAAGAGGCCAAACGCAGGACTTCTCACGCATGAATCCCATGCTCAACACCCAGACCACAAATACCACTAGCTTAACATCTAATAGGGAAAGTCCGCTTATCCGCGTATCGAAAAAACAAAACTCACTAGCTAAAAAATCTAATGGGGAAATCCACCTATTTGTATATCAAAAATAGTCCACGCTTCCAGGTTCCTGTTCTGCATAACCTGAGACATTACATCCACCATGCCATCAGCCTTGATTCGAACCACTAGTCCTCTGCATGGAAAACCTGGAATAAGCAACCAAAGGACTATTATAATTCTCCTGAAACAAAAAACCCAGGCATCACACGGCTCTGAGCAGATGGTGGGGTCAGTACATACCTTCTTGATAAGATCATAACTGTATTTATTTACCAATTCCACATTATCAATCGCTGACCATACTCAACCTGACCTAGCAACTGAAAGCTATGCCTGGTGCACAAGCTGAGTTGAATGACATCTACACAGGGAAATCTTATTTGCCTCACAATAATTTCTACGACTTTTTACAGATCTCTAGGAGTGATTTCTGGAATGACTGGAGGTGGAGGGAATGTGGGCGCAATTTTGACACAGCTGATATTCTTCAAGGGCTCCAAATACTCCAAGCAAACAGGAATAACCCTCATGGGTGTCATGATCATATGCTGTACTCTTCCCATACTGTTGATCTACTTCCCACAGTGGGGTGGTATGCTCTGTGGCCCTTCAACTAAAGAAAAAGCCACCGAAGAGGAATACTACATGTCAGAATGGAGTGAAAAAGAAAAGGAAAAGGGCTTTCATAATGCCAGCTTGAAGTTTGCAGACAACAGCAAGAGTGAAAGAGGTCAAAGGGTGACTTCTTTACCTTCGCCACCCACGAATGGAAAAATAGAAGAAGCATGAATCCCATTACGAATTTTGGAGATTCCTAAAACTTGACAACTCATGCCGAAAGGAAGAGAGAGAGAGAGAGAGAGAGAGAGAGAGATGACAACTGTGCTGTCAATGTGTTTCCATGTTAGAATGTTAGTTGTTGAGCGCTTGGCTGTGCTGTTAGTCTTTCCATACAAATGCTCTTCATGTGTAGAAGACTAAGGCCATGAAATAAGCTCTGGAAGTGTTTTTTAGAATATATGGATGTTTGACTGCATACACAAGGGTCTCAAAGGATAGGAAATAACTATAATGGGTTCACATCCACTCTAAAATGATTCAAGCTTTATGAGCTACATGGGTCTTCCAGTGGGGTAATATCCAAAATTTTAGCTAAGGTGTTTTGAAAAAAGTCACTACACTTCGCTACATGCCCTAATAGATTCATCCAAGGTACATCCCAAATAAAGTAATAATAAGCATGATGGCTTGAATCTCATTATAAAAATTTAAAAAAAAAATTCATAACAGACACACAAAAAAAAAAAAAAGCTTGAATGAAATTTCAACAGAGCCCACCTCACTGAATCACAATCCTAATAAAATTGTATCCCTTAATAATATTTACTAATTAATTACAGGGTAACCATAAGTGAACATCATTCCTTTCTGAAGAATAGGCATATTCCCACTGTTACAGACTTGACTTTATCATATGCAATCAATCAAAACCATATCATCTACAAGTAAAATACACTAAGAGTTCTTCTTGTAAATAAATTATTATGTCGTATACAACTAGAATGCAAACGATAGCTCAATATCAAACCACAGGTTAAACCTTCAGTGCATGGAAAATCACCTCTCTCATTCATTCTTCACACATTTGTTAATATATCCCCATCTTTATCTTTGATCAAATCAAGAAATACACAAGAAACTTTCTTGTAAATATTAAATAAATAGAAAACAAGTAAACGAAAATCAGAATAACGAGTCTTATTTTGCTTTTTCATAAACTAATTGCAACTTCACAAATACAGTAAAACCCAAAAAAAAGCACCAAGATACTTGGGCCTATTCATGGTATAGTCCAAGATGGACAAGAATGTGCAACAGAATCTATATAGCTGACTCTATTTTAGGTGGGAAACAGTACATGATATGGATAATGATGATCACTAAAACCCACTATGGCATGCAGCTACCAGTTACTACGCGGAAAAATGATGTCAAGGACAAAGGGCGAAAGTATAAAAGAGCTTATATTATGTTTTAAAGTCAAATTCACTTCTACGGTATTGCCGTTACACAGTCATGCTTAACAGAGTGGCACATGTGCTGGTCAAGGAATGATGTATCAATAGGACTCTTGTACTGACATAAGAATGTAAAGATGGATGAGTGGCAAGAAATGCTTTCACAATACTGATGATATCTCAATGGTTTGCAAGCACAATCAATACTATATACAATTAAGAACCCTGCAAACCATGGCAGAGATGTCTGTTTTGTGACAGCAAAAATTATGCTATTTGCACAATATGGAGCACTTTCAACATCATAAATTCAACCCAAAAAAAGGGAGATGACGTTGATAACAATCTGTCTCTAAGAACATCTTTAAGACTATTCACAAGATGCAGCATTTTATGAGATACTTTAATTAGCAATTCACAGCTGTGATGAGATCCAAAAGCTTACAAACCAGCACAGTTGCTGCAAAAGAATCATAGGTATAATTAGAAAAAATGATTAAAAAGAAGAATAATATGTGACAAAAATGTCGAGCTTGTGGGAGACTGCTTCGTGAAAGACTTACATCATTGATGTTTTTGAGGTTGATCTATCATAAACATCACTCTTAGTCCCTCTTACCATTCTTTGCTCATGTTTTAGTTTGCCATCATGTTGCAAGTGATTTAAAGATCTCTTTCCTCCAAACCTCCGTTACAAAACATCATCTCTTTCAATTTTTGCTCTGTTTTTTCAGTGTCCCTTCGACTGGGTAGTGCATCGATCTCTTGTGTCAGATTTTTTTACCCCAATAATTAATGAATGATCACATTATCATTTAACCACTTGCACGAAATGACCCAAAAAAGAAAGCCTTTATTCTCATGGAAGGGAATCAAGATCATCATAGGATATGTCTGACCAATGTAACCCATCCCGATTCAATGATAGTGAGCACCGGTATACAGTGACTCCATCTTGAGAAGTTATCTTTTTTTTATCAGTTCAACTGTTTTTTGGGATAAATATAAGATGGCAATGATATCACCCCAGGACTTCTTTTGCTCTGTGTTGGCACCAGCAAGGTCACAGTGCTCCGCTTCCTTTTCCAACAATAGAAGACAAATACAATAAATAAAAACAGCCCAATCAGGAAAGTGGGTGAATAGACTATCCCAAAATAAGTCACACCAAAACTGCTAGTAAATTGGTGCTTTCTACTTGACCAGAAAGCATTGCCTTCAACAAGTGCAGCACCTAATGTCCAAGAAACATCCCCAGGGCCAAAAATTATCTCCGCATCATTCAGGCATAAACCATCCTCAATGAGAGAAGATAAATATGGAACTCGGAAACATGACTGCTCCATGAAATGCCTTGTCCCATATCGGGTCTTTATTTCAGCCCATGATCTTGAACATAATTGTTGGCCTCTTTGCAGAAGCTCTGTTGTATTGGTTTTAACGTTCAAATTAAGCATGTTGTAGACAGCAAAAAATCCTGATAAGGCATGAATGCTAGGCATTGGAAGGGTATGCATCGAATTGGGAGAATTGGCACCTGTAAGAGATAAACCGTAAATCAAAATATAAAGTTTCAAAATCATGGCAATAAATCATGTGATGCCAATGGGAAAGAAATGACAGTGAAAGGTAATTTAGCACCAAAAGAAATTGCCCAATCAATGCCAGTTGGAAAACAACAGAAAAGAAAGCCTTGGCTTCAAATTCTTTGCTGGGCTGAATAGACAAGTATATACCAGTTGGAAAACAGCAGAAAAGTAAGTTATAACTTTAAATTTTCTGTCGGGTTGAAGAAACCAACGGACCACAGTCGAGTATTGAGGACTCAAATCACTATTGTTTCTCTTGATCAACAAACATGTAGAGGTGACATCCTGGGGCCTGGAAAAATTGAGGCATATCTAAAGTTTCATCTCAGAGTCCCAGACGTATAAGACATTTCATGATCTTTGAACGAGGAATCTAATTCTAGCAGAATGCACAGGAGAATAAGACAACTCACGCCTAGATGAAGAGTGTGCTTCACAGTCCATATCCACAGATAGCTGCCACCAATCAGAACTACTTGAGTTTATTGCAGTTGCCCTGGAAAGATCCCGACATCTATCCCAATCTGGATCACCAACCAAATAAAATTTTCTAGGTTGAACACTCATATTTAGGGAGTTGGTAGCACTTGACCAAACATGACAGCCATAGCAAGTATAGTTTTGAACATATCCTGAATATAGACAAGGATGTTTAATTTCAAATGTGCCGTCAAAATCCTTTCTGCGAAACTGCTCATCACTGAGAATGATGACTGATCTTTCAAATGCCGCATTCAGACCAAATGCTGGCAAAGAGTATGCTAGTAGCTGGTGGCCTAGTGAGCCTATTTCTGATTCAAGAAAATGCCGGTTCTTTCGGGATGTTCTTATTTCCAAAACCACCTGCAATGAAGAACCCCCCAAATCAAGAACCCCTAAAGTTAGTACGGATGAATTATTTCCAAACTTCCCCATCTTATAATTAAGAGCAACCCACCCGTAATAAGCCTCTTCTTTACCAGTTAGTATCCTTATCCAATTTTTTATGTGCGCGAACTGGTGTTTCTTCAAAACAGTTACTGCATTGTCCAATATCCAATCAGCATCCTTCTTGGGCAACCTCCTCAATCCTGCAGTGGCTAAGAGAAAGATTGGAGTTTCCTCATGCCTTTCATAAGGAACCTGATGCTCTGCCCAGACAAGCAGTGGCTCCAATGCAGAGGTAATCCCTGAAGAGTTGTGCAGGAATTTATCTAAACCAGGCTCTGTTTGCACGCAGTGGTACTTGCAAGCACCATGCTCAAGAGGGCTCTTCATTGAGTTATCTGGAAATGAATGAAGCATAACGGGCAGGTCTTCATCATCTGAGCTTTTCACAAGCCATTCATACACATGCACTCGGGTACCAGTGCTTCCACAGTCTAAAACCACAGTGTAATATGATGACTTTGTTACAGATCCTGCGGATCTCAACACATGATAGACGGCAATCACAATCAGTATAGACCCTAGCAGATATATGCTTATTTTCAGTTTCTGAATATTATGCCAGGTACCCATTGAAGGCAACCAAATATTACTGGAAATTTCTGTTCCTGTGCACTGACCAAAGACTCGAACAAATTTCAGAAGCTAGCACACTTCTACCTCGTTACAAGCATCCCATTCCTTAAGAGGAATACTGCCATATCTCATAGAAAAATCAGTCTGCAATTGTATGATGTAGAAGAATTCTGGAAAAGAAGTATGAGCTTCAGATCATGAATTTTTGTCTCATATCTTTCACCATCAAGGACAAGATCTAAAATATCGGCTTACTGGTGAAAAAGATAAGTCAATTTGCATCATGGCTCTGCATCAGACAACATACACCACCAATTCAAGGGGCTATTTCCAGAGGAACAAAGTGAGAGAGGGAAAAAAAAAAAAAAAAAAAAGTGGTGTGCAGTCACTAATGACCCTTTTGTATACAAGATCAAGAACCAGTAATATTAAACAGCACGACAGAGAAAAGCATAACATATAACAGGTTCAATTGGATGAAGATATTGAAAGGCATTCCACATCCAAGAAGTCATTTGATTGTCAACAAAATGAAGAAACAGTACAGTGAAAAAAAGGCTTCACAAGATGAATTCAATGGATAAGGAAATTGACAGATCTTTCGGGAAATAAAATCCACTTGGAATAAGATGCTAACAAAAACACGGTCACTTGCTCAAACAAAATGAGAAGAAAAAAAAATCCTGCCTCCCAATAGGGACAAAATATATCCAAAGCAGTCAAAATGCACCAAACCTTCTACTAATAAAATCTATTTCTTCCTATCTGTTAGCTGGTTAATATGATATAAGAGGCATAACAGTGCCTGAGTTCCTTGTCCCTTGTATCCGGTAAATCAATTTGTTTATCTAACACCATATCTGTAAAGATGTGATTGTCATTGTAGCAAAGAGAAACAAAGAAAGGACACACCTTCATCAACAAATTACAAAACCAGTCGAGATCAATGAGAAATAAAGAACTTAAAGTTAATAACTTTTTATCAACTTACAAATGTCATTTCCACTAATGGGGGAATTAAGACTTCTCTAAGAATCCATGATAACAAAGTAAACTTAGACATCCTTTTCCTGCTCTAGAAAAAAATAAGAGTATTAAAAGATGAATCCTAAATTTAAGGCATGTCATCTGTGAGAAGGTCAGTTCTCAGAGACAAATCAACATGTATTATCCCTTACATGCCAAATTACCAACCATCACCAATTCACCATATGCGACATTTTCTAGATCAATTTCTTTGTGCCACGTCTGTTCCTACTTCCTAGTAATATGTCAATTTACAAGAGACAGTTTACTAGTAGAGATCAATTTAAGTGGAAAATACATCGCAACCTCCATTGGATCCACAAGGCCACAAATGTTCAGAACCAATCCAACAGGATTGGAAACAATGATTCTCAAAAACTTCAAAGAAAATTTGAGCCATCAGATATTTTGATCATGCTCCATCAGAAAATAGACTGTAGGGCTTTCTTGGCTTTAGTATTTGCCTGAATCATGCACATATTTAAACCTTACTCAGAACTCACACCTTAGTAAAGCAGATTACAACCTTCATGATTGTTTAACCTTGGAACCATAGTCATCCAATGACAAGTGCCTGTATACCTGTGCCAGCCCCATACCTAACACACTTCTATTCTTATACCTACCTAGCTTCCACAAACAATTGATAAGTCATTTTGCTATGTGTCTCACTGGATGGTCTGTGCCTTGTTGTCTTCTTTGACCTCTCATCCATCCAATATATGATAATCTAGAGCTCAACACAGGGCATTATCATACAAATTATCATGACCCACCCTAGATCCTTACCTAGGAACACCATTCCATTTGATCATCCATCTTCCAAACTTAATGAAACTACTGCTGGAACCCAAACGACAATGATCAATGACGGTCACGCCAATCTCCAAGACTCCACACAGGCAGCAGCATTTTGTGCCTGGTAGCTCCCAAACACCCACATCTAATTTTTGCAGATGTCTCAATGCTGAACAGTAAGGGTGTGTTTAGTTGGGCATAAAACTTTTCAACTAAAAATTTTCACTCTCCATACTACTATAATTTTTAATTATTTCTTCACATTTTCCTCTACAAACTACTGTACTTTTCAGTCATTTCCACACAATTACTCATATAACTAATTTATCTATTTCAACTTTATTCTCTTTACACTTCATCATTACCTCTATCATATCACAAAATTTTCTATCAATTTAACATCTTTTACAGCAAAAAAATTTCGTCGAAAAGTTTCACTTCCCAAACAATTTGGACTTTCCACGAAAAGATGCTGAGCAAAAGAGGATTCGTCAAAAATAGCATTAGATGAGATGCATTAATGGCTCGGAGTGAAACGCTGGCTAAGACCCCCAATTCAACAACATAACTTTGGAGCGCCAGATAAACTTGAAATTTGAATAAGATGGAGCCAGGCCCTAACAAGGAAAACACAGACAATGGACGAACAGAGACTTCTCGACCTCTGCCTCTATGGACTTCAAAAATACCTAGCTAGTAGGATCATCTTCAGAACACTAGCAGATTCTAATTTCTACACCTAGAAACAACCACCATCAAATCTCCGAATTGAAAACAAAACAAAGGAAAAGGAAAACTGGATTAAAAACGCAGTCTTTGACAGTAGCTTGGTTTTAGTAAAGCATTTCCATCCAAAGCATGTGAAATCCATAGAGTTGAGGAGATGCAGAGGAGAAAAAAGATCAGAAAATTGATGTGAATCGCCGTACCTTTTTGCTGATCTGTTGCCGAGTAGAAACACCGACATGAGCTGATTCTAGGCTGTTTTTCTCAGTGCTGCGGCGTACGGTGGAAGTCGTACATATATATGATTTGATTCCCCTCCGCCACCCCACCGACAGCATCTGCGGGGATGAGGAGCGCCCACGCACTTGTTCCACGTTCAGAAAAAATTAGCAAAGGAAAAAAATTTTCAAAAGTGAGTGAATGGTAATTGGTGAGTGAGTGAAATGAATGCTTCCATGGCAGGGGAAAAGAACGTTCACATCTCGAATAATACAAGGATGAATTTAAAATTTTAGCGCGTGTTTAGTTGGAAGTAAAACTTTTGATGAAAAGTTTTGGGAGTAGAAGTTGTCAAATTGATCGAAAATTATGTGATATAATAGGGGTAATGATAAGAAGTAAAGAAAATAAAGTTAAAATAGATAGGTTAGTTGTATGGGTAGTTGTGTAAAAATGATTGAAAAGTAGGGTAGTTTGTATAGAAAAATGTTAAAAAATAATTAAAAAATATAGTAGTTATGGAGGGTGAAAAGTTTTGAGTTGAAAAGTTTTAGTTGACATATTTTGGCTCTAAACAAACACACCCTTAGTGAGTGAAATGAGTGTTTGTTAAACCAAATTTCTTTTTATTCTCGTAATATACAAATATTTTACTTTTTAATTATTTCTATACAACCACATACACATTTTATTTTAACTTTAGGAGATTTTTGAGATTAATAAAATGAGATGATGGTTAGGCATATTTTGAATAGGTGCTCCAGGCGTGAACCCCATTCTACCCTATGATTTTTCCCATTTCATAATCCAAAATATTTTCTTATTCTCTTAATTCCTCATTATATTCCTATAATATTACATTATTTTCTTTTATTTTAAAAAAAATTTACATCAAAATTTTTTTATCGAAAATTTTATCACTTCCCACATATATCATAAGTTTCCAAAAAACACTTTTACTATTATCAAGAAAATAACATGTTACTTTTTTATTTTTAATACTACTCTTTTCAATCTTAATACATCTTTTTCTTGTTCTCAACATATAACAACACATTTTTTTTGTCCTAGGCTCCACTACTATGTAACAATTCCATATAATCATCTCAATTTTCAAGATGTTAATGATTAATGCAAATTTTAATTCATTCATTATATTTGACGTCACTTGTTTCGTTAGGAAACTAAGTTTCGTCTAAATCAAGTATGCACATTGGTTACATTTGCCTAAAATTATATATATTCATGTGTAAATTATAAAAAAATATTTGGATTCATTCACACACGTATTATAATATAATAATACTTTATAAAATTATTTATCAAGATAGTGATGATCATATTTCAGATAGTTTAGATGTTGAAAATACTACTATAAATTTATATTCTAGTATTAAATTATTTTATTATGTTAATTTTATATGTTTATAAATAAGACTCATATATAATGATACTAGACAAATAAAAGTGTTTCCATGGTAATATAAATGATACTAAATACAATAGATAAAATTGATTTTCCATCAACTATCAAGATATTAAAAATGAAAAGGGATATATAGAAAAAGAGTTCCAAATAAGCCAGCCCGATCCATCCTACGCATCCTCATTTCATCCTTTTTTTCCATCCAAGTTGTGAAGAGTATTAATTTAGCAATATTTGTTTAGTAATAGGAATTTCATTCAAATAATAGATGTGAATGAGCTATACTTACTTTAAAATATATGTTCTTGTGTAAACTATAAAAATGTTTAGATCTATTTTCATATATTACTTTTTATATATTAAAATATAATGTCATATCATAAAATTATTCATGTAAAATAATATTAGAAAAATAATAGATTTCGACAATAATGTAAGTAATATTAAATAAAATGAAAGGAATGAATTTTACCACAAGAAGCAATTTTCAAAAGGGATAAAGTAATATAAAAGTGGAACTTGTACTAGCAGAATGCGAAATAAAATTAATAGAATAAAGGGCAAATTCTATATATACCCACAAATTTTACTCTTAATTTTATTTATACTCATAAACTACTACAAATTTTAAATATGCTAACAGATTTTGTTTAAAAATTTATTTATACCTTCGTTGAGTTGTTTTCTTTTTTATAAAATGACGATTATGTTTAAGCTTTAGTATAACTTGAGATAGTTTAATTAAAGTAAAAATTTATATTCAGATAATATATAATTCTATAACTATAAAAGTACTAAAATTTTATTAGGTTATGAATTTTTAGCTATGAATCATAATTAAGGCTTGGGCATATTCATCATTTCGGGCATGTTAGGAAAGTGATAAAAATTTTGGATTAAAAATTTTTGACGTAAAAATTTTTAAAATTGTATAAAATGAGGTGATATAATAAGAATAATGATGAGGAGTAAAAACAATAAACTTAAAATATATAGATTAGTTGTATGAGTAATTGTATAAAAATGACTGAAAAAGTAGAGTATTTATATAGAAAAATGTATATAAATAATTAAAAATATGGTAGTTATGAAAAGTAAAAAAATTTAAATTTAAAAGTTTTGATTTGAAATTTTTTTTTTTATCCAAACACTCCCTCATCAAGAGTTAACACCTCATGTAACAGATATCTAATAGTGTGAGTAACACCTTATTTTACAAATTCCTAACATATGTTTGGTACTTTTGAAAAAAATTATTTTAGGTGTGGTCCTTCTTGAAATGGAAAAAGTGAACATAGGTGATGATAAGAAATAAAGAGATAAAGTTAAAATAAATAAGGTAGTTGTATGGATGGTTGTGAAGAGTGATTAAAAAGTACGATAGTTGTATAGGAAAATGTAAATAAATATTTAAAAAAATATAATTATAGAAAGTAAAAAGTTCTAGATTTACAGATGTTTTAAAATTGCCAAACACGCCATGAAAACAAAGAAAATGAGGACATATTTGGGAAACGATAAAACTTTTAGATGAAAAAAATTTTTTGTAAAAATTTTTAAAATGTAGAAAATGATATGATGGGAATTATAAAGAATAAAGAAAATAAAGTTAAAATGAATAAGTAAGTTGCATGGGAAATTATGTATAAATCATTAAAAAGGATAATTGTATAGGAAAGTATAAAAATGATTTAAAAATAAAATAATTATAAAGAATAAATAGTTTTTTTATAGCCAAACATGCCTTAAAAATAAAATACATTAGCCAATTTTATAAAATGGTAACAAATTAAAACGAAAAAAAATAATAGAAAAAGTAAAATGATTAATGCAAAATCGAATGACCATGGATAAGTAGCTACAAGATCAAAACGCACGGAAGAAGGCACCCAAATGGCCTAAGTATAGGATTTGGGGCGATCTTAAGGCACTCAAATGGGCAATTCATGGCTGTGCAAGGCTGAAAAGGGGAACGACCACAGTACGTCATCCAAATGGAACCCATGGCAACGCTTAAGGGTGTGTTTGGCAAGTGACAAAAAATGTCAAGTCAATCTAAAACTTTTCACTCTCTACAACTATCATATTTTTCAATCATTTTTTCACATTTTCCTATACAACTACCCTACTTTTCAATCATTTCTACACGACTATCCATACAACTAATTTATCTATTTTAATTTTATCTTCTTTACTATTCATCATTACCCTTATCATATCACATCATTTGACAACTTTTACTCTCTAAAATTTTTCATCAAAAGTTTTATTCCTTACCAAACGCACCCTAAGAGGGAAAAAAAGGCAATAAAAATGAGAGTCCCAATTTGGAGCTAGAAGTGACTCTCTGGTTCGGGTGTGTCTTTTAAATGATGAGCGTTCCATTTTGTCTACTATGGGCTTAGGGTGAAAATGGGAGTGGGTTAAGATATGCCTACTGCTGATCCTATATTTAATTTTTTTTTTATATTACTTTTTCTATCAAGTTGGGACAAGGTTGGTCTGACACATCTCGTAGTGAACTTCGTATTGGTTTCGGGACAATGGGTCGGGTTGAAAAGGCGGATTAAAATGTAAATATATATATATAAATACAAACTCATATCTAGGATAAATTTAAAGGTTAAATGATTTAATATTTTACTATTTAGCAAGTAAAATTAATAAAATTTCTTTAATAATTTCATTTACAATTTAACCTCGATAAATATGATTAATGTTTTAATGTACTTTGATGCATAGAAATTTCAATACATCAAGATGCAAAATCCTATTTTTTTAAGACATTTTTTAAAATCTTTTTGTAAAACTATTAATCTAAATGAATTTAATCTATAAACCAAATTTTGTTATTTTTGGAGATGTGTATATATATTTTTTATTTTTTTAAAAAGGTCGTTTTTAGTCATTCTTAAATGACTAAAATACCCCTATTCTTAAAAATTTTAAACATATATTTATATATTTCCAAAAATGATAAAACTCAACACATGAGTTAGATTAACAATTGTATAGAAAATTTAAAAAATATTTTTAAAAAATGGAGTTTTGCACTCGATGTATTGAAATTTCAATGCATTAGAGTGCATTGAAATATTACTCTTTAAATATTTGTATCAACTTTTAAAAACAAAGACATTTATGTAAATTTTAAATTGCAATTAGAATTGTTGAATTACAAAATAATAATATTCATTCTTGTAATGTATAAACAATATAGATAATATATTTTATTTCATTAATAAATATGTAAATAGGATAACTTGAACAACATATACGCAATTAAAAAATAAACATTTATCAAAATGAATAAGTTATAAAGTTAAACGTGTATCAACATGAATTATATTCATATTAATAAGTTATAAAGTTAAATATATTTATCCAACGAAACAATATTCACATAAGTAAATTATATAATTTATAAAAATGATTTACATATTACTAGTTGAAGTGGATTGAAACATAGTCAACCCACCCCGTCATTTAAAATTAAAACACAAGTTTAAAGTTCTAACTCATCCAATCCCACGGGATCAAAATTCTCGCCTGACTCTCTGTAAAATAGGAGAGGAATGGGGTGAGTCACGGGTCAACCTATTACTATTTTCACTTCTACTATGATCGGCACTCTAATTAGTAAAATCGCCTCCAAAGCAACAAAATTTTATGTTGGTTAGATATTTACATGTCTTGAGAATAGGCAATAGGTGTGCTCACACTGTCACGGATCATGCAATGAGAGGCAACGACAGTCATCTAGTACGGTGAGGAAACCCACCCAATTATCTTTGAAATCCATTATACATTGACTATATACACACACTTCCTTTCAAAAAATAGAAAAAGTAAGATGGTTGTCACAAAATTTAATTTATTTATTGTATTTAATATTATTTATTGTATTTAATATAATAAATTAGCTCATGATACTTTTGTTTGAAATATAGAGAAAATATATATATATATATATAAACCGGATATTATTAAATGCACGTGGGTCTACTTAGCTTCGCTGTACTCGAGTCTATTCTTATTTTTAAATTTTTTAAATTTTTTTTATAAAACTATTACTCTAAGTGTATGTAACATGTGTACCAAATTTTACCATTTTTAGATTTTTTGAATTTTAAAAAATCAGTGACATTTTTAGTAATTGAAAATTACTAAAATAACTCTAATTTTTTAAAAAACCAAAAAGACAATCTAAAATCTCCAAAAATAATAAAAATGGATAGATATATTAAATACACTTAGATTAACAGTTATATAAAAAACTTAAAAAAAATTGAGTATTTAATGTGTTGAAGGAATTACCGCCGATTTGCTGTCTCCTCAAACTCGAAGAGCTTTTGATGCTTCTGCGAATGAAAGGAAGACTAGTTTAGAATGAATGAAACTTTTATAAAAGTAAAGTAACATTTGCTTATTATTTTTTTCGGATGTGTTTGAGAATGGATAAAACTGTTGATAAAAAATTGTAGAGATAAAAAGTTATCAAATGTTGTGATATGATAGGGGTAATGATGAGGAATAAATAGGATAAAGTTGAAATAGATAGGTTTGTTGTGTTGGTAGTTGTGTAGAAATGATTGAAAAGTATGGTAGTTGTATAAAAAAATGTGAAGAAATAATTAAAAAATATGATAGTTGTGGAGAGTGAAAAGTTTTAGATTGAAAAGTTTTAAATTGATAATTTTTTGTTGGTACCAAACACACCCTTCGTACCCATGACATTTTAACAAATTTCTTAATATCAACAGCATTTTACTCATAATTCCTCTGTAAATTCCGCAAACAACATAAGCGTCCATCACGAGCATGAGGAAATGACATGCTTGCCTCCATTCCCCGCGATGACTTTCCCACAGCACCCACCCACCTTCGGTAGCCCTGCTCCATCGTTGTCATCTCACGCTAAGTTGAAAAAACCCATCCATCGTTTTGTTGCTAGCAACCTCGGATTTGATCACAAGGTTGCTGCTGCAATTGGGGTGGGTAACGATTCAACGAAATTGACACTGATGTTGGAGAAGATGGATCCCTGCTACCAGAGAAATTTACACCTCTCAAGCAGACATCAATGACCCCTAAACCTCTCTTCCTCCTGAAACACCCACTTTTTATTCCCCTGGCCGATCTTCACTAGCCCCAACCACTCTTACTGCCGCCGCTCGAATCAATAATCCGCTCCCCAGCCACACTCTTCTCCACATTCTCCATTTCCTTCATGACCTGGAGGTTCTTGTAGACATTAAAGTTTCAGGGCCTGGAGGTTCCGCAGGCGACTTCGATCCCATAACGGAGCTTCTACGCAAGCTCGTCGAGCTGGATTGGCAATGCTGTGGGAGCTCGAAATTGAAATACTGGATTTCTTGGATGTTAGGCAGGAGGGAGTTCATCGAATGCTTGAGTTGTGCTGCTTTGAACTTGTAGCGGTAGGTTCGATGGTAGAACTCCCCCAGCAGTTTTAGTAGTTCCACCGCTGGCTCGCCTGTGAAGAAAGTATCTACCGAGTACATGTTGTGATTGCTTCTGGCAATTGCTGATTGTGAATTAGCTTGCTGCTTGTGAGGTGCTATCGGGCAGTGTGGAGTAGTGGAGCTGAGTTGCCAGATTGAAGGGGGTATTGCCAGCTAGGTCTGAAAAGGGTTTCCAATTTAAGGCAAATTACTGGATTTTAGATGGTGGTCATGAAAATTCTTGTTACTGACGGAAGGGCGACGAGGATTTGGAGAGCATTGTGGTCCTTTGTTGCGAGAAGATGGGAGTGACAGAAAGGCGCGGATGGGATTTAGAGCAAGCCGACCAGAGGATGGATTGGTGCAGTGCCGCTTCTGTTGTTTAAGATGGCTTTGCACCTGTAGTCCGTGTTTTCATCTTTGGTGATAGGGATTTCGCAGCCCTGGTTGCTGATTTTCACCGCCTCCTTCATGTTGAGGTCGACGACCTACGTCGGTCCCTTGATTAGCCGCATATAGAATTTCGTCATGCCTTCCATGCAGTAGCACTGGACCTTGATCTGCCGCCACCCTTCTTCTCTCTGGCCGAACGAGCCGAGCAATACGTGCAGGCAGGCAATGTCCGATAGCCTCACTCCCCTACCTCAACGAAGGAGAAGAAGGCATGCGCTGTCATTCAAGGGGGAGAGAGAGAGATAGACAAATGGGGCAATTTTGGCATTTTCAAAAATAACGCATGTGAAGTATAGATTTATTTGGAGTGAAATGTGTTGGGTTGGAAAGGAATAATGGGCAAATATTGTTAGTATTAGAGAAATTTATCCTAAAAAGTATGATAATAAAAATTTTAGAAGTGTTTGACTTTACAATTTAAAACACATTGTCAACAAAATTTTAGTATTTGGCCTAAAAGATAAAATACTTATAATAATATAAAATGACCAAAAAGGGAATATTTCTAATAAATTTTATATTGATATGTAGGAATTATTTTATTAATAAAGGATGTTTCTCGTATATCATCAAAATAAATATTATCGAAACTATGAAGAGACTTTTAACTGAATTTTAAAATTTATAAAATAGTAGGTAAATATTTATTTCTATAAACTAGTACTTTTATATAGATAAAATTTAAATCTTAAGTAATTCTAAAATATTTCTAAAATAAATTTTGTGATTTTTATAATATAACATTTGTACACTAACTATATGCATAAAATTTTCAATTAAAATATGTTGTTTTAATAAATAAATAATAATAATAAGTATATGTAATATAAATTACCTTCTTCATATTGTCATAATGTATTCTTTTAATTTTGCACTTCATTAGAATGTAAGAAAAACAACATAAGTGAGATAAAAATAATTTATATAAATATATTAGCTGATAAGATATGTTATGAACTTATGGTTAATTTTGAAGTACCAGGCCATATCATACTCTTGATTGGCTATCAACTCATTATTTAAAATTTAAAAAAAATTCCTAATGAGATTGCATGAAATACTGTCAACATGGAACTGACGTGAATAACTTTTAGAAATGTTTTCAAATAATAAAATATTATAAATATAAAACATATTTTGTGGAAATTCATCTTCAATTTGCATAATATTAAGAAGGAAAGAAACGAAATAGAAAAAAAAATTCAGAATGTAATTTAATGGATTATACAGTTCAGAGGTGCAGACAGATAGGATAGATTGTTAAAATTCATGTTCGTTTTTTTTAGAATCGTTTTTGCGATTGGCTTTCACGATATTAAAAAGCTTGGCATTGGCGCTTATATGCAATCAGAATTTTTACGTGATTGTGATTTACTATTGTAATTTTAAGATCAGGTCAAACACATTGGCAGGTTGCCAAATCCAAGATTCGATTAAAAAAACACCATGGCAGTGTACGTTGGCTGGGACAAACAGCGCCGAAATGGCGTCCGCACGCAGCGTAGAGCGATTCTCAGCTACTCGACCTCTTGAATGCCGCGGAAATCGTGGGGCTTAAACGCGTAGTCGTCATCCATCGCCGTCAGCCCAAAGCAACAAAAATCGAATTGAACTGCTTCATAAGTGCTTTAAACAAGCACAAAGCGTAAAATTCTATGCATAAAATGGCCTTGAGAAGTGCTATCGTAAGAAGCAAGTGAAAACTTCTCCTTTATAAAGGTACTGCATTATTGTCTAGGCTGTGGGCAAATCGCCCAACCAAACAAACGAAGCCTAAAAGAGGGTGAATTGTGCAATTTTCAGAGCATGAACCAACAAAAAAAAAAAAAAAAAAAGGCAGATTAGAACCGGGAACAGTCGGCGACTCCTGTGCTGCCATACAGTGGGAATGTAGGATATTGCAAATTATCTAAGTATTTTGATTATTTATACATGAAGATATACATTTTAAGATAACAATGAATATACACGTTTTAAAGCAAATATGTCCTGTTCAAGATTCTAATTGAGATGATTTTTTTGGATAAATAAAAAAAGTCATCTCACTTCGATGATTTTTAATAATATCAATACTTATGTAGGTATAGAAACCTCCATACTTATTCTTAATTTTTAAAATTTGAAAATATATTTTTAAGATGTAAATAATTATTCATGTTTAATACATCTTATTTTGTTATGACATTAAAAATATTTTATTAAAACTCATATTTTATAAAAATAGTGCTTGTGAGTGTGAATTATAACCACTAAAACTTTTTTAAAATGTATAACATAAATATAGTATATAAAAACTTGCAATGCATGTATTTTTTGAATCATGAATAAACAATAAATGGATAAACATATAAATGGTTTAGAGTTTTCAAAAAATATTATAAAATTAAAAACAAAGAGGGAGATAATGCTCGGTGGCATATTTAAGACCTTTAGCAAGTAGGGGCAATTTGAAATGAGGGAATTATGTTGTTATTTGAGAGGGGGGCAATAATGATAAAATAAACTACATTTTAAAAATATTTTTAAAATCTCATTAGATTTATACTAATCTCCAATTTTTTGATAGGGGCAACTGCACGACTCACTCATAAGTAGATCCACCCATATCAATGATCCCTAATAGAATTCAAACCTTAGGTCTTTGACAAACATGATAATATTTGAAACAAACTATGATATGCTAAGATTTATCATATATCACAAAAGTGAACTTAAATGGAAAGTGATTGATTACACTTGGGCGCAAAACTCATTTTTAAAATTTTTATAAAATTATTAATTTAAATATATTTAATTTATATATTAAGTTTTATTATTTTTAGAGATGTATATATGTATATTTCTTAATTTTTAAAAATAATATGGTTTTACTTATTTGTAAGTGACTAAAATACCCTTATGTTGAAAATAAAAATATATGCACATCTCTAAAAATAATAAAATCTAATTTATAAATTACATACACCTAAATTAACAGTTTTATAATAAAATTTTCAAAAAAAAAAATTTTAAAATTAGTTTTGCAATGTGTCATTAAAGTGAGTCCATGCAAGCCAACACCAAGAAATTTTTGGCTTTTCAATTAAAACTCATTTTCTAAGCTAGAATTTAGTTGATTGAATGTTTTAAAAGTATGTTTTTGTCAATTAAGGGTGTATCATGCTACACTTAAAATTTTTCGAACAAAAAATTTTCAACTTAAAACTGTTGACTTTTCAGAATTATCTTGTTTTAATTATTTTTTCATATTTTTCTATATAAGTACTGTACTTTTTATTTATTTCCACACAATTATTTATGTAATTAACTTATATATTTAAACTTTATGATATTTACTTCTTATCATTACCTTATTATATTAGATTATTGTTTTCGTTTCAGGCATTTTTATACAAAAAAAATTTATTCCAAAAGTTTCACCAGTTCTCAAACACACTTTAAGTTTGATTTCACATATTACAAAATTAAGCATAAATAGAAATTTGTGCTGAAAGTGAGTCCCTAGGTTAGAATTTAGAGGATTGGCTGATGGAAACCTCTTCATGATGAGTACAGAGGAAACCTGAGACGAGGCTTTTTTTATTTTCAAAAAATTCTTTTAGTCTCGATTTTTATTCCGTTTTTAGTAAACAGCAGTCTTATTTTTTAGTTTTCAATTTTATTTTTTATTTCAAGGAGGATGAAATGCTTTCATTACTAAACATTCCATTTTCCGTATTCTTTCGAATTCTAAATATAGGGATAATTCCTTATAACCTATTGTTCTTTAGTTCTAATGACTACCTATTATTAGATTGAGGCTTTGAAGAATTATTGTCGGAATAGGTTTTCTAGCTCTGCTAGCGTTTTCGGATAGAGCCGGCATAATACTGCTTTATTTACAGAGGAGGTGGTGGGCAATGATAAGAAAATGTAAATTAAAATTTTTCACTGTTTCGTAACTACCTAATTTTGATTTTTTTTTTTATATGTTCTTATATAACTATCATATTTTCTAATTATTTCTACATAACTATCAATATAACTAACACATATTTTCTAATTAACTCTTTCTATCGTATTATTGTCTTCATCATATCATATTATTTTCTAAGAATTTAAAAACTTATTGGTAAAGAAATTTTCATCCAAAAGTTTTATTATCTTCCAAACATACCTAGAATTAAATAAAAATTTTAATTTCTTCTTTTAAATATAATACACAACTCTATCATCAAAAAATATGATTAATGTTCATTCTTTATAAATAATTTAAATGCGGTTATTATTATAATAAAATATTTTAATATTATATTAATCTCATTAAATGCTACCATTTAAAAAGAATTTCCAATAAATATTGGTGATGAATGCCTTCTTATTGAAAAAAAACAAAATGGACGGCATGAATTTGATCAGTCACACTCGCGGCCGTACCTAACGGCGTTGGGATAAAAATGAATCAATGACCAAACTCACTGTTGGGAAAATTCTTGTACTATTTTTTCAATCTTCAGCTTGCCGAGCCTACCCTTTTATCCATTCTCCGTCTCTCTTTCTGCCTGCAAGCCCTATTCTCTCTGCTTTCTGCTCCCAAATTCTCGATTTTTTCCCCTGGTATTGTACTTGTTCCCATCCCCACTTAATTGGAAGCAGGGTTTTTCTTTTCCCTTATCCACTCTTCTACGGAAGGAAGCAAATGAATGCCTTTTCTCAGGTATGTGCATTCACGAATTGTCAGCTATTCTTTGTTTTTTTTTCATTTTATCATCTTTTGTTGGACTAGAAATTAGAAAATTGATCGCCGCTGAGCGTGAAGGCTTTAAATTGGTGGGTGGATTGAGATAGAAATGTATTGGCTGCTATCTGTCAATTTTTAAGCGTCTTCATCTCTCCATCTTCCCATTTCTTTGGATAGCTAGGGTTTCTTGGCTGTATTTTGATTTTTGTTTTTCTCTGGTAAGGCCGGGTGGCTTTTGGTGCTTTTAACGTTGCATACATTTTGCTTTATGCTGGGGCAGTGATTTCCTTAAGAAAACGAAACCTATCTTTTGTTTTTTGTTTTTTTTCTAATTTCAATTTTTTGTTTTGGGTTTAGAGTTGTTGGGATGTTTTATGAGGTTAGGTTCTAAGAATTTGTTCGTGTATGTGAAGTTAATGGGAGGGTTATTGGTGCAGGATATGCCAGTGAGAACGCATATATGGATTTATTGGATTCATTCATTCATCACCTCTCTCTGTTCCCCTCCCTCCCTCCCTCCCTCCCTGAGTTTTAGGTTCAATTTTGTCTGTGTCGTCAGAAGCTAGCACTTGGGTTGTGATTTCTCTTTTACTAGTTTTCTTATCCCTGACGGTGCACGGTTTTGTTGCCACTGAAAAAGCGACAATTTTTTTTTTTTTCCCTCTCAAAGCCTTCTGAAGTAGAGATTGTAGCAGACTTTTGGTGGATTCTCAATATCTCAGAATCCTTATAAATTGGAGGTCATAGTAATGGATGGCTAATGTGTGATGGATATTCCTGTCAATCCCCAGAATCCAATTGATTTGAATGTAATAGTTACAGTTGGTTCCCTGCCAAGTTTACAACAGATATGTGCTTCAGCTTATCAGCAATGTTAGCACCCTCATGCAAGTTGAAAGGTTTTTTTCATTCTTTTTATGCTTCTAAAACCATTGCTTTTTCACCTGTTAGGCAAATTGATACTGTTGAATGATTAATTCTTATGATTTTCATAGTTAATTAGGTTCCATTCAACAAAAAATCTTATTTTAATGAAGAAAGTTAATTATCTAATATTGCTTATTGCTAGTGGTTGAGGTAATGAGAATCCTTGATGATGATTCACTGGGGTGGCTTTTGTTTATGTGATTTGTTGAATTATCCTTTTAGGGAATCGGTTGTATTTATCGACAAATGAATTTAGGCTAATGTTATTTTTCAGGAATTGGATGTTTTAGATGGTAAAATTTTGTTGAGTTGATTTTCCCATATTTAGAAAAGTGATATATTTGCTAATGTTTGCATCATTAGGATTTTTTGAGTGGGTGAATGGGGGACTGAAGTGGACAGAATGGCATTGATAACCCACCATGTACAGGTATTATAAAGGCTTCCTTTCTTCAATTATTAGTCAGATACTTTCTTCATTCTTGCTTTGGTTTCTTTCATCTTTGCGTCCATCCAACATAGTTCTTGATTGAAATTTAGGTTCTAAGCAATTATACGTAAGTTTATATGATTTATGGCTTATAGACATGGATTGCCAGTTATTACTTTTACAGTGCAGTTCTTGAAGAGTCTGAAATTTCATTAGGTAATTTTTTAAAATGAAAGTCTGACAACATTTAAACGAAGAAAAAATTGAGAATTCTCGATTCCTTAATTTGCTTATGTCACCTTAATGTACATGGGTATGCTAGCTTTTGGGATTCCTGTTGATGACGTTCACAAATTAGTAATCTATTTTTTTGGTTGTTTGGGATGACCTGCAATAAACCTTTAGCTCAAATTTCCAGATTCTTTTCGGGAAAAAAATCCAGATTAGGTTCCCCAAGTATTTTGGTGGGAATTTCTCAATTTTGCATCCTATGCGGTTTGCGCCAGGATAGCGGCCTCCATGTGTATTCCAACAGCGCTATTGAGATTTAGCTGTAGGCATGTATTGTCAATAGTTAAACAATCTTTGGGACGTCTCTCAAGTGAGTTTCCTGACATGCCCATCTCCAGATAAGAAAGTTCTCATCTGCAGGCAAGGATGGGTATAGCTAGTGTTTTTTAGATCCTGTACCCTGATGCTTGTTGGCTGTGTTACGCATTTTTGATCTTGTGTCATTAATGGATGGAGACTTGTCAGGCAATAAAGGATCTCCCTTGTGAGGACTCTGATAACTTCGACCTTGGTGGAGTCATTTTACTATACCAGAGAAATGAGTATGAATAATGCATGTGAAAATTGAATTTTACTATCTGTTGAGGATGGATCTTAAAATTCATATTTGGAGGAGTTGGTCTTTGAATTTGGCTGGATGAGTGCTACTTGCTCTCAAAGACATCAAGAATACACTTGCTATTGTCAGATAAGGACAATTCCCACCCTGTTTTATTTCAGTCCAAAAGATGGATCCTTGTCAGATACCTATATAAGAGAGATGTAAGAAGAAGAAATAGAAGATAAACTATCGAGTTCATTGTAAATTATTCACCTTTTTATTTCTCATTCTGAATTCTCAGGATGCTTGAAATTCTAGATTGATTCTTGATTTTATCATTCTTAGTTCCAAATGTAGTTTTTGATTCTTGATGTCCAACTAACATTCATATCGACTTTAAAAGCCCAGCATGCATTCAATGCATTAGCATGCAGGTGTAAACTCTTGATACTTTTCGTGTTTATTATCTTCCAGGGTTCTTATGTAGGCTTTCCTTTGAGGACTCAACCAAGACTTAATCTGGTGAAATTGAAGCCTAGCTTGAGTTTTCGCCTGGTTGGAAGGACTAATAGATGTGTCTTGTCCAAAAGGCATTCTCGTTTCAGGTGAGGGTTGTGCTCTGTATGATTTTATCATTATCAGCTGTACATTGACCAAATTCAGAAGGGAACCTAGTTGGCTTTAAGTTCCAAGTTTTTTGTATGAGATGGCATTGGTATTCGGTTCATTGCAGGCATGTAAATTTGCAATGATAGTGGCTCCTGATGAACTCTACTTTCTTGACAGGATTTCTTATCATATAGTATCTTTTCATTTCCCTTTGCTTAAATAGTTGTTCTGCTTCTAATGGTGTTTGCTTTATTAATACCATTAAAAATTTATTGCTGATTAAAATTGCTAATTGGTCCTAAAAATGGGACTCATAAAAAGTGGATGTTCATGGAAAAAATTTATTGGCAACTATTGTGATGTATGCCTGATGTTACTGATATTTCAGGAATATATATTAGTTATATCCTTTTATTTTACGTTTATTGCTACTAGACCACAACTCTTTAAAAATTCTAGTTTTGGTTCTAATGTTCTGCCTTTGTTACTGTTAATCCCATGGTTCAGAATATTGGCTGATATGGATTCTATAGAGCCATATCAGGTCAGTATTGGCCATCGTTGATAGGGTTGTTCTGGGTTAGTGCTTGGAGATGTGGGTGTATCGGCTAATACAGGGGCATATTGGCTGATATGTGGTCGGCTGTATTGGTTGGTGCTTGGCCTATTGTTCAGAAGAAAAAAAGGCTTGTCAGCCCTTTTTTTTTCCCAAAAGAAACACCCTGTTTTTCCCTCCTTACCTCCTCTCACATTTCCACTCATTTTTAATGTCTAACCTATTGGAAACACAGTTGCAAACTTGGACTTTTTTAGGTGCACTTGTGATTTCGAAAATTAAGTCATGTTTCTAATAACTAAAAACCTGAATTTTTTTTTTTTTATTATTATTTTTATTTGCATTACATTACATGGAGCCATTTGCAACCCTCCCGACTGAGGCCTGGACCAGACATAGACACTTACAATGTGATACCACTATGCTGTGTGTTGCTTTACAAAAATCACGTTTTCGTGAAGATATGAGACTTTAGCAGCTTGGTGAGCCAATTTTGATTAATGCAAAGTTTTAAACTAAGGGGGTGTTTGTTTACACCAAAATTTTTCAAACTAAAACTTTTTCACCTTTCACAGTACCTTATTTTTTAATTATTTTTCACTTTTTCCTATACGACTACCTTACTTTTCGATTATTTTTACACAATTACACATACATATAACCTATCTATTTTAACTTTATTTTCTTTACTTATCATCATTACTCCTATCATATCACATAATTTTCTTCCATTTCAAAACACACCTTAAAAGAAATTTTTGATTTGTTTGGCTGGAATCGAAGATTTATGGTTAAGAAGAAAATTTTGTGGAAGGTCGGAAACATACATTTTTGCTTCTAAATGCCTTTTAATGTTAAATTTGACTAAGATTTTATCATTTCCTAATGATTTCTTGTTAGATCTATCATTTTATTTTTTCAGAAAAATTTTATATTTAATTTTGAGCTTGAAATAAGAAAATTTTGAATGTAGATTTTTTGGGACTTGTCTTTTAAGTTGTTAATTTCAGTTATGTTTCTACATTTTTTTTAATGTAATTTTCATTATTTTTGCATGAAATTTCTAATTTTAAAAAATAAAAAATAAATGCCACAATGGCTTTGCTGTTGTGGTATGAGGTCGTCCTCCGCTCGGGTGAGACCTTGGTTCAAATAGCGCATGTGACGTGTTTTGCGTGAATTTTTTTCGGTAGCATGGTGTGGTGGTGTTATTCTCCCTATTTATGTGAGAGCGTCCACCAGTTGGGATAGGAAAAATATTGTTAGAAAAAATTGTAAGAATATTGCTAGATTATTGTTAGTAAGTTGTAAGAATGTCTCAGAAAGTTTGAATATAATATCAGTTGAGATAATGTGAAGATATGAAGACCCATAAAAAATAAATAACTTTTTTTCAGTTCTTTTATATTGCTTGCTACACCATAATGCATTCAAATTCCATAGTATATATATCAGGTAATTTAAAGTTATAGACTGGCCAAATTTCCCAGTTTTAAAGATATTTTTTTTCATAATTTTTTGCCTTAAAAAAGTCTGTCTGATATGGCCTGAACAGTCTAATACCACTATGATATGGCCATATTGTATGATTTACACCCTCTAGTAGAAACTGAGATACCAAGTTTCAACAAGGGAATTGCCAAAGTACAAATTGTTGTTAGGGTGCAAAGGACAAGTGGGTGCCGCGCCAAATAATGGTGGCAATATACTAAATAACAGAAGAAAGTAACCACACTAAAACAGAAATGCAAAGAAAATAACTTTTACTCGAATTTGAAATGCTACTTACATGCCTCATCACTTGTGCCTATTGGCAACTAACTCTATCACTAAAGCTTAAGTTGCAACTCAAAACTTACATATACTATAGCAATAGGCCCCATTTATAAGTTATGACTGAACCCAGATCTCCTCTTTTTTTTAATTTCTCAATGTGGGATTCTTGAATTAGCTATGGGCCCCCAGCTTATAATGATGGTTTTGCTGCTGACTTCTAGAAAGCCTGTTTACGGTTCTACCTATCCAACAATTGCACCATAGCCTATGTTAAGATATTCTTTTGCCCCTTCTTTGGCTGGGAATTACTACCCCTGTGTGGAGAGAGACATGAATCCACATGCCCTATGAATGGGGTTCTATGTTCATTTAACAAATTGGAAAAATGGAGCCAATATGGTAAAGGCCTAGAATGGTCAATCAGTGTATAACCTATTCACTTCCAATGAACAACACATTGCCATATTATTGCTGGTGCTAGAAGTTGCTATCAACTGATTACAGTATATTTGAGCTGAATTTCAATTTTAGGAAATTTAGCCAATTTGGAAAGTATGTCAAATCCTTAGCTGAATTTTGTTTTATTTTTGTGTAACCTTCTGGGCATAACATGCTTCTGCAGCAATGGAGGTCAGTACTATCTAGCACCAAAGGGGAGGCATGTCAAAATCTTATCATTCAAAGGAAATGATGCCCACAATGAAGAATCTGAAGGCACTGCCAGTGCCTCAAAATTCTCCAAGAACTCTGTAAAACTCTCCTATGTGCCACAGAAGAAAGAGATAGACATGGAGTCTCAAGACAGACCTAATGGCCACTTCTCCTATGCATCAGTGCAAACGGAAGAGACAGTAGGAGGATCCGCAACGATACAAGAAATATTCAAGAAATGGTTGATAATACTGCGAACACAAACAGCCAGCCGAACTGTGGAGGAAGTTTCGAAGGAAAGCCCTTCCAAGACTGAAGTCAGTGATCCACAGCCCAGCACTCGGCATGGAGATGCAGGGGATATCTTGAAAGCCTTTTTGCGTTTCTATCTTGGACTAAATGCAACCATAAAGGTCCCACCACTGATAATGTAAGTTTCATGTCTGCAATTGTTAGTCTTGCATTTTTGCATCTGTGGTTTCTGGTTCCCAAGGAAAACTTGATTATGTCATAGAGCACAAGAATCAGTAATTTCCTAGAAAATTGAAGTTGCCATTATGCAATTTACAAATGGCATAGCATGACAACAATCCAGCTTACCACCACCATATTTTCAAGAAGAAAATTAATGACCTTTTTTTCATAACAGTTCATTCACTTGTTTTACGTCTAGAATAGATAGTCGGGATATCAGTGAACCTGGCATGGCCCAGTTGGTTTCACATCCTTCAGGTGTAATAAAAAAAAAGGATAATTGGGATATCAGTATTGGCATAAAAACTGGTATGAGTGAACAAAATGGTGCAATCTGAAATAGTATTGGTATTGATCTGTTGTGCCAGGTAGAAAGCCAGGCATATATTTGCATCATCCAGCTATAGAGTTTTGTTAGGGTTTAAAAATAGAAAGGGAAGAAAGGGAAAAGAAGAAAAACACTGAGAAATGTTGCATTGTCTTCTGATGGACTAGTGTCTTTTGCAGGTTACCTTTGTATGTGGCTATCAATATTGTGTATGGGCCAGCAGTCTCAAGGGATTTGATACCTCTGTGGATCATTGGCCCATTCATTATTGCTCTCTATGTGAAGGCCATTCAAAGAGTTGCTGCTCTATACATTTTCACCTTCCATGAGACTATCAGGCTGGTAAAAAATATACCCGTGACAGCAAGAGATCTATGGGTCCGATCATGGCAGCCTGTGGTGCGCATGCGGGACTTGAACTGGTGGAAGGAAGCATTAGAGAGAAAGAAGAATGAAATTCGAGAAGGGGTGGTGGAGTGGTACCTTGACGTTCGTGAAGCAAATTGGCCATTGTATTGCAAGATACTGGGGTTCCTGAAAAGAGCTAATCTCATTTAGTCCTGATTGTTTTGAGGGGGTCTGGTGGGAAATGATTCCCTTGTGACCGCATTAGGAGGGGATTCGTGGTTCTTTTGCCGATTAATGTAATCTTTACAACAATTGGGCGGGTTGGGAATACGATGTCTGAACTGAGAGGTTCTACCACTTAGAACGTGATATTGTAAGTTGGGAATTGTTATTTTGCAGCAAGTAATTTTCATTGCGTCCTTGCTGCTGATTATTTTGTTTTTGATGGTTATTTTTAAGGCCAACTGCAATCTTATGTTTTTTTTTTTTTTTAAAAAAAAGTACATCCCATTTGCATATTGGTCACCACGTGTTTTTGCGAGTAAGTGCACAGGAGGAAAATATATGGTTTTTTCGTGACTTTTTTCCCCCTTATATTGATGGAACTCGCACTACGGAATCCATACAGCGGATCCCATATAGGTTAGAAATGGCTATGATGATGGTGATGGTGGCGGAACTCAAGTCTCGATCAAATTCGAAGAAAAAAAACTGTTTCTATGGCGACGTCAATGAATGATTTCAACTAATTGCAGCTTCAAAGCAAACTCCGAGCTAAAAGAGAAGCCGCTGCAATTTATGAAAATTTGAGATAAGCATGTTCAGCGTTATAGCCGTCAAGGTTAGGCTGGATGTTTTGCGTTGAAGGGGTCAGCACAAGTGAACGCAACTACAGGATTCCAAACAGACGGGCGGGAACAAAAATACAAGATCCTGCCCGTTTGATAAAAACATCTGGTGAAAACAGCAAGGGGATTAGCATTTTGATGATTCTCAGAGTCAATGCTACAAAAATGGAAGCACCCTCCAACCATGTTAGCGGATGGAAAAATAACCATGCGTTTTGACCCTCTATCTTCGCGGGCAAACCCCGCAAAATTTTCCGCTTGAAAGGCACAGGGAAACATCGAAATCACAGTTCCCTGAGCCCATTAAAATTACACGGTAAATACTTTACAAACTGCAGCCCCTCTTTTAACTATGGTACAACTGGGTGCCCCAAAACACCCGTTTGCTGCCCATCACAAGATGAAATTGGAAGCAGTGCCATACCAATAATCATTATGTGAAATAATTTTCGGAAATAAGCATAATCAACTTGTCACTGCTGCAGCATTGGGCTGTGACACCAAGGTTGGCAACAATGGCCCATCTCTGAGAAAGCGACTGAACGCCATCATCTCTCGCAGAATTCTCATCCAACATCCGCGATATCATCTGAAAATGAAGAGCAGTCATCAAGGCCATCTCATCCAATATCTGTGATATCATCCGAAAATGAAGAGCAGTCATCGAGACCAGCAATGATGGCTGGGTCAAATGGATCCAGCATCATTTCAAAGCATTCTGTTGGGGAAGGATCTTGAACAAAGGAGTTAGGATGTTCTTCATCGTTCTCAGTTACATGGATGAAAGGTAGCAAAGTGGGATTCCAAGTGTGATCTGGTGAGGCAGCAGCAACAGGAGATTGCAGCACAGGTTTAGCAGCCAGTGGAAAGTCTACATTTGGTTCTTTCATTCTTGGAAACTTGGATTTTGAAGACTTAATTGAATCCGGTGTTGCCTTGTGCTTCCCTAGCAACTGTGATTTTGCACTAGAGTGCAACCTGACGGTGTCAGTGGCAGCAAAAGCTGCTGATGCCCAACCTACCCCATCACCTTCAAAGCAAGCCTTCAATGCAGTCCTGCAATTGAATGTCCGCATGAAATATCACACAGAGAAGAAATAATACGAAGATAAATTTAGGAATCACCAATGTTAAGTATCATCAGTCAACAGAATAGGAGTAAAGCCTAAAAGATCCGCAGATGACTTCCAAATTACAAAATTGCAAATTTCACTAAAAATTAAGGCCAAAAATCCTATCTGTATAATCCTGATCCAACAACTAAATGATTGCTGGGAATCCCATAATGTCGACCATAAAATATATTTATTTTATTCTATTTTATTTTTTAAATAGATGTGGGCCCCACCTAGATTTTTCTCCATGTGAAATTTGGCAATTTTTTTAAAGAAATAGGAAAAGATCTAGGTAGGACCCACATATCCATAAAAATAATAAAAAAACTATTTGTAAAAAATTTTAAGGTTGCTCGGGCAATGATTAGGTTGATTTCAGCTCAACTTTCACAGAACAATTGGATTAGGTTTGTTTTCATTCTCCACACATTTGGCCAGTGTAGTGCTGCTTTTCGAGAAGCAAAATTTGGAAGCTTCTGTGAACAGTGTTTTTTAAAGATTAAAAGACAAAATTTGTGCAGAAGTACTCTAACAGACAAACAACATTCATATCCTAGCGGTGGACAGTGGCAGCCAAACAACAACTAGAATACATGCTAAATTTTATGTTAGCACTTGGGTAGTGACCACTAAGGGCAAAGGGTAATGGGAAGAGGAAGAGATTTCAATAAGGATGCTTCACTTTTGTGGTAGACAAGGGGAATAGTTTGGCTGGTATGGAGGTTTCTGCCTCAGTGATTCCAAAACACTAGATATTGGGAGGCAAAAATTCTGAGGGGAAGCATTGGCTTGTATGATAGTAGCTAGAAGGCAACAGTAACCTTAGCAAAGTATACTGCGCAAAATGGAGTATGATTATATACATCACGATGTATTTTAAGCTAAAATACAATATTCATTTATTTTTACACTTAGTTATATATATTTTTTTTCTTTATAAACATGTTTCCTATGTGTATTTAATCTATATACCAAGTTTTGTCATTTTACAATACTTCTACATATTTAATTTTTTATTTTTAAAAATTAAGTTTTTTAAGGGGCGAGAAATGACTTAAATACCCCTTGAAATTGATGATTTTTTAAAAATAAAAAAATAAATATGTAAAATTATTAAAAATGGCAAAACTTAGTATATGTATTAAATACACTTATGAAAACATGTTTATGAAGAAAAAAATAAAATAAAATAAAATAAACGAATGTTGTATTTTAGCCTAGAATACATCATGATGTATATAATCAGGCTCCTGGTGAAATAGTCTACACACAAGAATCAGGTAGGTGGAATTTTGATCTCTCCCATTTCTTTTCCTGGATTTTTAAATGCACATACTAGCTAAACAGGTAAGACGCAATTCCTATGTTGAGCACGTGAACTTCCTACCATGCTTCTGTAGAAGAGCCTCTATATCTAAATATCAAGGTCTTTATTATAAAAAAAATAATCAAGGTACTCCAGTTACCAAAAGCGTTGAGCCTACTTGACCAAACATTTAGTTGAATTCAATAGAATATTACAAAGCTTGCGCCCAGAATCCATTTGATTATAAGGTCGCCACTTTGTCTACCTGATTCTGTCCAAACCGATTTTTTTTATAGATTGGGCTAGACATGCACGATTTCTCAACCTAATGTTTGCATTGGATATGCCCAAAATTGAAATTCAGATAAAGGGGCTGCTGCCCGCATAAAATCTGAAGTTCACCAACTGCATAAGCTCAGGATAAACCATAAGCACAATGAATTTTAAAATTAAGTTGTGTTGATATTAATTTTTTTTTGTCTTGATAAGTTGTTTAGTACTTACCGCATAGGAGTTTTTTTTTTTTTTTTTTTCAATGCTTGATGACCTAATGTTTATGCATTTTAAAGACTTGTTATATATATAAAGTTTAACTTAACCCTACTAAACCTGAGTATGGCCAAAACCAACTACAGCTGGGTTATACAAGAATAAAAAAACGGGTGAATTCCTTATATACCCACGAATTTTACCCCAAATTCCATTTATACCCACAAACTTTCAAAAATGTCTCTTATACTCGTAAATGTTCACCTAATTCCACATACACTTATGCTGTTAATGATCTGTTAAACAGGCTTTTAACCCCCTATTAAATGAGGAATATGTTCATGCCTAATTATGATTTTATAGCTAAAAAATTCATATTGTAATGAATTTTTAGGGTGTGTTTGGTTGGAGATAAAACTTTTGATGAAAAGTTTTTGGGGTAGAAGTTGTCAAATTGATAGAAAATGATGTGATATAATAGGGGTAATGATGATGAGTAAAGAGAATAAAGTTAAAATAGATAGGTTAGTTGTATGAGTAGTTGTGTAGAAATGATTGAAAAGTAGGGTAGTTTGTATAGGAAAATGTGAAAAAATAGAGTAGTTATGAAAAATGAAAAGTTTTGGATTGAAAAATTTTGGTTGACATTTTTTTACCTCAAACAAACACACCCTTAGTAATTATATAACTACAAAACAATATATCATTTGAATATAAATCTTTAATTTTGAGCAAAAAACTTCAAACTATATTAAGGCTTGAGTATATTTGTCATTTTACATGGAGGTTAACGGCTCATTCAACAGATTACTTATGTTGGATTTCTAACAACATAAGTATATGTGGAATTAGGATGAAAATTCATGGATATAAAAGACATTTTTTGAAAGTTTGTGGGTATAAGCAGAATTAGGAGTAAAATTCATGGGTATGTGTGGTTTTTGCCCATAAAAAAACGCCACCTCTATTTTAGTTTCATTTCTGCAGTGAATTCATACTAAGGTCGTAAGTTGATCCCCTAACTCAAATGACCCACTTGAGATCGGTTAGTAGGCTTCGAAGCAACTTAACCCAAATTCATGCCCAAATGAGGAACAATTTGAACTATGTCACTACTGTAAGTACGGCCATAATTTAGCAAAACCACTTACTTACAGGCTGGTTTGGGTTGGCTCCAGAAAGCTTAAACTTAGGTTTGAAGTAGGAACTTGCAAACCACCGAAAGTCCAGAATTTAGGCTTGTTTAGCAAACAATTCAAGTTCAAAACTTTAGCGAAAGTGGCTTCTCAATATGGGCCAATTAGAAGCTTAGCTCACTCTAAGCTTAAGCTCAGCTCGTTGAAGACATAATTTGCTGTGACATATTATGATATAGAGAATATAAATTCCATATTAAAATATTATTCATTTTGACTCAGATCAGCTCAGGTCAAGTTCAAATTACAAGTTTAAAAGCAAAGCTTGAGCCTGAGCAATCCAAGTTCAAACCAAACTCAAGCTGTTTTGTTTAAGTTCCACATCAAGCTCAAATTACACACCTGACTCAGATGGGATTATTGCATTTAAGGATCTAACGTTAAGCCCTAACAAGCTGAAAAGGTAGAAAATCAACCACTTGAGCTGCAAGTAGTGTCTGTTCCCAGAAAATGATATATGTGCCACACATTATCTTCAGCAGGAGATTTTACACATTTACAAAGCTATAAAAAGGTCCCTTTGGTTTCCATCAAAGCTGGGTCTAATCTGGGCCCAAGAAACTAGGGCCATGTGTCAGCTTATAAAAAAAAATTTCCTTCTTTTTTTGAGTTGTGGGAGATCCAGTTGCTGTTTCTAGAGATGACTAATCCTCCAATGAACTGTTGCCTTATTGCTCTAGGTAAGCTATCACAAGCCCTTTAGGACCCAAATTGGTGTAGCTTAAACAGCATATTGTCTACTGTAGTCCCCTATTGCTGGAAGTCATCCATAAAGGACTACAGCGAAGTTCTGGTCATCACCTTAAAAATTTATCCGGGGCATGTTTGGATAAGGAAAACTTCTCCATCTAAAACTTTTCACTCTCCACAACTACCCTATTTTTTAATCACTTCTTCACATCTTCATATACAACTATCTTACTTTTCAATCATTTCTACACGACTACCCATACAACTAACCTATCTATTTTAACTTTATTCTCTTTACTCTTCGTCATTACCTCTATCATACCACATCATTTTCTATCAATTCAAAAACTTCTATATCAAAAGCTTCTCATTCAAAGGTTTTATCACTTCCTAAACACCCCCCCTGGAGAGAGGAATCTTTTCTTATAAGTATTGCACTACCATTACCAACTTCTATGGGGATTAAAATTTCAGTAAGATGTTTATCACTGACTGAGCTACTTAACCATCATCGATGTCGTGGCCAGATTGCAACTTCAATTCTGTTGTGCTTCCCAAGGATAGATTGAAAAGGAAAACTAGCATAGAAGTACGAATAATGCAATCCCAAAAACGAAATAGTGAGATGGTATTAGCAGCTGTGTACCTTAAACGACCTTCAGCTAATTTGCAAGAAGATTCTGAAAGCATTCTTCCTTTCAGTGGTTCACCCATGGACTCTGGTGGGACTGAGCCATATACTGGCATTGTAATGACTGGTGGCAGAGGGGTTCCAGGGTCTACCAGACTCTCCTGAAACTCCAATGTTATTTCCATTTGTTCTGCAGTTGCTAAGGATTCTTGCTCGCTGGTTGGAACCACTGGCTCTTCATCACGTGCCTGCTGAAAAGTATCAGCGAGGGCAGATGCTAACAACTTGGCCTTCATGCCAAAAGTACCCAAGCTCATCTTGTCAGGTTCCCTTCTAGTTTTAATAGAGATACGATTTGTTGTAGAGAGAAACCTCCCACTTGCATAAACAGTGTTACGGGAAGATGACATGCGCTGATGATTGTCAGCACGCAACTTTGCCCTCCAGACTGAAGAGAGTATTGCAGTAAAGTGCTTTTGAAGGAGCAGTTCATTGTCTGCCTGTTCACTTGCCACATCAAGAAGCATCTGTATATGATCCTGAAGGAAAGAAAATCCTGAGTGAATCCTCAATCCCCACATATGATATGCAACGTTATACTAGATTATCGGTTAGTAAACAAGCTCCATGGTTAAGTGATCGTACCACCAGTTAGCCATGAAAGACCATAAATGGACAGCAAAAATGAATAAAATAAATAGATTTTTATTTTTAGTACTGACATAAATCGCCAAGAATGGCGCAACAGAATCCATGCAGCCAACCCCACCTAGGTGGGAAATGACTTATGATGATGATGATGATGATGATGATGACTGAAATAGAATTTTTGAGTTGGAAGGAATCTATATTAACAACAAACAAGGCATAACAACCGTCTAAATCAAATTGAAAACTGGCTCATGTTGGTTGCTATAATTAAAACATTGTCCAACTTTAGTTGGTTCCATTCCAGTAATATTCCAATTTCATTGCTAGCAAGAAACTTTATCCGTTATTTTTCAAACCATCATATGGTGATGATATGCACTGTAATCAAGCAAAAGAGGAGATTCAATAGGGACAGCTCTACCTCTGTTACTTTAAGGAGAGCCTTTCCAGAACTAGCCTTCTCATTGTTAGGCTGCTCTGTTGCTGTAGATGAAACATATCTAACGAACAGTTCCCTATATCTCTCACAGCAATGGGTAGGATGGCGGAATCTACCTCTAAAACCTCCCCCAGCAGGCATATCATAAAGAATGTCACTTGCCAGACTCCAGTTCGCACTATACTCATGCACAGCAGCACACAAAATGGCATCCTCCTGTGATGACCATGAATCTGCTGAAGGAATACAATCTTTTGACCAAACACTCCCCTTCTTCTTCATCTTCTCAGCTCTAATCAACAAAACACGTTTCAATGGCATGGCCGCTATGGAGATCTTCCCTCCACTCTTGTTCTTGCTTGACGATTTGACCTCAAAATCAGTAGCCATATCACCAGCCTTGAATCCTTTAGATCCAACATTCTGCTTATCCATAGTGCCAGAATCAACTAAACTCCTGTCATGACCCTTCTTAGGTTTCTTTGACAGTCTCTTTGAGCTCTTCTCTTCTTCATCTTCCTGTGACAGCAGAGACTTTTTACGTTTATTTTTAACAGGTGGTGATTGTGGGATGAAATCTGGCGAATAAGCCTCAGGGCTAATGGCATTCTCATCAGCGGAAACATGTTCTGTTTTGATCGGTTGTTCATCACACAATGCTTCTGAATCAGATGCCAGAGCTCCCTTCTTAAGAGACTTGAATTTCATCTTTTTTGTCTTCTTTTTTGCCTTGCGTTTATGCTCAGTAGTAATAGGTTCATCAATTTCATCCTCTGCATCTTCTATTGCTTTAGCCTCAGCTTCCTTTTCTTCCATCAGCTGCCAAGCAACTGACACTGTCAAATAAATGCACAACACGGAAATAGAGTCACTTATAGCAGCTAAGATCATAAAGGCAGACCTGACGTTGAGCTAAGGCCTCAACTTCTTGCCTGTATGCCTCAGTTGCAAAATCAGCATCCCATCCTACACATGCAGCAGGCCAGTCATGAATTGAAAAGAAGCTTCAGTAAATTAAAATTCAAAGTCAATATGAACGAAACGTTAGCTCAAACGAGTAATGATACAAGTTTAAGATCATTTCAGATACAAGAATAAAAACAATCGAAGTCGGCAAAGAAATAGATGGGCTTAATATCAGCCCCTATAATGATCAAATAGCCCAAACTGCATGGCCACAACTAAGAACTTCCTGTAATTTAAATCCACTGAAGCTCAAGGAAATCCATTTTGCATGTCAGACTGTCAGTCAGGGACAGCATTTCAGGTCTCAGGCATGATTAATTGCATGCATGAAAGCAGTAAATAAACCAAACAGTGAAGAGATGTAAATCTTCAGGAGGAACTTACTTTCATACACTAAGGGTTCCTCATCTTCATCAATTTCAGCTTCTAGATTTTCCTTGAATTTCTCGATACGATCTAACTCCCATTCTGCTTCCTCGAATTCGACTTGCGATTCTATTGCAGATTTGTCTATTATTGGATCCCATAGTTCCAAGAAGCGCATTGCATACCTGTCAATTGGCCGAAGGTGATTTTCAAATGAGGAACTCGCTTGTCCCGCAGCAGCTGCTGCTGCCGCCATCTGCTTGACATCAGCCAGCATGTCAACATCTTCCTCTCTCATAGCCAAAGTGAGAGCTGCTTTTTCCTTTGTGATACCCCCATGCAAGGTTCTGCCCGCATCCTTAATCACAATGGCAGTTGAATTGGCAGGCCCTTCACCAATCTTTTCATCGGCCTGCACATCATCATCATTTGTAAGATCCTCATCTTCCAATTTTAAAATGGCCTCTTCAGTGAACTCCTGATTATCCACAGCCTCCTCCTGTTCAACTTTCTTCAAGGCCATGTAATCAGCTTCATCTTCTGCCTGTTTCAAAGCAGCTTCAACATCTGCATTTGATAAAGGTAGATCCATGCTGCTCAAAGAATCTTCAACACCAGATGATCTTCGATTCTTAATATTCTCAATAGGAAGTGCTCTGTGACCTGAGAACAACTCCATGGGATCAAGTTTTTTGAAGAATTCAGTGTTGTAACCACCACTCTGTATGACTAAATCATCAAGTGCTCGCTTCTGATTTGCTTTCTTTAGTATATTCTCTTCTATGGTGCTTTCACTAATTAGTCGATAAATATGCACTTCTCGAGTTTGCCCTATCCTGTGGCACCTATCTTGTGCTTGTTGATCCATAGCAGGATTCCAGTCGCTGTCGTAAAAAATTACTGTATCAGCCCCAACTAGGTTGATGCCAACACCTCCACTCCGTGTTGATAAAATAAATAGAAAAAACTTTGGGTTTGTATTAAATCGCTGCATCAATGTCTGCCTCTCCTCAGGTTGAGTAGAACCATCCAAACGCATATATGTGTAACCATACAAGTTAATGAATGCCTCAAGGATATCAAGCATCTTTGTCATCTGAGTGAATATCAATGCCCTGTGACCTTCTGATTTCAGACGCCTGAGGAGGACTGCAAGCTCCTGCAGCTTACCACAATCAAACTGTATGAGTCGCTTGTCAGGAAAATAGACTTGCCGCCTGACAATGGCAGGTCTTACAGGTGAAAGGAGTGGAGAAAGGACATCTGTGGATTTTTCCTTAAAAGAAGGATGCGCAAAAACAGGGGCATCTGATTTGCTACACCAACAAACAGGTGAAGGAGCACGTGCTGCTGGGATTACAAACATAAATGACTCAATCAAATCAAGCATCTTTTCAAGCCGTTCCACTGGAGACAAGACAATATCACTAAGCTTTGATGAGAAATCCATGTAACAGGAAGGATTATTTTTCTGCTGATGAATATGGAAAACAGGATGCTTTATGCTAACCAGCTCTTTCAAAGTTGTACCATAAATGGGCTTCTTCTGACACTTCAATCTGTTCCACCATGCAATGGCTGATATCCTTTCTCTTGCTTGTTTGACCCTCTCCTCAACAAGGGCCTTCTGAATCTCTTCAAAAATGTTGCTTCCAATTGCTTTCTTCATAGGATCAGTAGTCACATAGGTGGATCCTGCTGCATAGCACCTATCTAGGTCAAGAAAATTCTCAATTGCACTTGGAGGAGTACCAATCGTGGCTAACTCATCGCTCTCCCAGGAAGGCATGCTGAAATCATGGTGTGTAAATAGAAATGATAGACCCGTGAGGTCAACTTTAGAGAATGGATCAGAAGAAAGAATTGTGCACACATCAGAATTTAGTTGCTGATCAATACCAGGCATATCAAATGAGCTTAAAATTGGACGACCTTCAAAAAGGTCTGGATGATTGCAAACCTTACGAAGCTGCATTATGACACTAATCATCCCAAAAAAATTTGCACTTGCCAAAGTTGCTTGTGTTTCAGAGCTAGCAATGAAATCTTCATACAAGTTTCGCTGTCTCCGTGAGAGTCTGCAGTAAATAACATGTTCAAATTTTTTTGGAAGTTGTTTCTCCACATCCCTTTTCAGACGACGCAATATGAAAGGACGGAGCACATTATGTAAGCGATCTACAACCTCCTTGTTAACCTTTTCTTGTCCTTCCACCATGCCAGAAATTGGATTACAGAACCAATCCTTGAATTCCTGATGTGACTGAAAAATGTGAGGCATTAAGAAATGCATCAAAGACCAAAGTTCCATAAGGTCATTCTGGAGAGGTGTCCCTGTCAATAAAATACGCCGCTTTGAATTGAAATTTAGGAGAGTTTGCCACCTCTGAGACTTCCAGTTCTTTATCAAATGTGCTTCATCCAAAATCAGGTATTTCCACTTCTTCCGCTTGAAAACTTTTGCATCCTGAATAACAAGTCGGTAAGTTGTGATGCACATATGGAAGGAATTGGGCTTCAACCAACCCTGCCTTTTTAACCTTCGCTCTTTTGCACTACCAAAGTATGTCAGAATTTTAAATGCAGGGCACCATTTGAGAAACTCAGTTTCCCAATTGAGCATGACACTTGTAGGGACAACAATAAGATGAGGACCCCAAATACCCTTTTCACAAGCAAGATGTGCCAAAAGAGCTATTGTCATTATGGTCTTCCCAAGGCCCATTTCATCAGCTAGAATTCCATTCAGCCTCTTCTCATACATAGTGACAAGCCAATCCAGACCAATATGTTGGTATTCACGAAGAGGATACTTCAGAAGGAATGGAAACTTCGTGCGGACTTTCGTTGTCGAAAATGTGTTACCAGTTGGTTGTGCTGATCTAGCAGCAGCTGCAGCATCAGCAATTATACTTTCACTTTCATTTTCTTGTGATGTCTTTGTGGTTTTCATTTCTGTTTCCTGTACAACGGGATTTACTCGCTCAATTTCACGCAGATCTTCCCTTTCAGCTGCATCTTCATCTATGGAAACACTTTGGCTTTTCTGCTCCACGTCCTCATCAGTGGAATGACCAGACTGATCATCAAAATTAGGCAAAGCATACTCCAAAGACTCTTTATTGGAGAAAGAATCCTAAACAAATAAGAGTGAATTACTGAAGGATAACCACAAAAAATGTAAGCTGACTGAATGAAAAATGAACTCTTCCTACCTTTCTGTACCTGGCAAGAAGCTCTTCTAAAGATACTTCACTCTCCTGTTGCAGAAACATGATCTGAAAAATCCAAGATTGATTTAGTCCAGCTGATTGCATCACGCATCCACAAAAAAGCTGAATGCTTGCCTACCCACAAAAACAAGCAGAAGGGGGCAAAAAGCCAAAAAAAAGAAAACGAAAAAATAGAAAGATAAGGGAGAGCTAAAAAAGGCAATGTACAAAAGCATGTGATGGGTAAAGGAAAAACCAAAATAAAATTCTGTGGACAGGTCAAAAATATCATCAGGCCTGATGTTGCTCACTCTTTACCATTCACTGCCCATTGTCATTAAGTGGCAGGTGTTCACTGTTTTAAAAGCTAAGGGAAGAGACCACAAAAGAAGGTTTAGGAGATAGATTGTTTGCATATAGAGATAACAACTCCAGTATTATTGATAAAATTGGATATAATATTGATAATATTTCCAAAAATATTGGAAGTTAGAAATAAAGATAATATTTCTTATGAGGATGAACTTAAAGAGTCTTTGGTGATAAAGATTTTTATTTTAGTTGTGGTAAACTTATTGTTATCATATTGATATCAGATTTTCAGACTCGAGATTGTTGAACTTAAATGTTGATATATTTATTCAAATTATTAGATTGTTGGATGTATGAACAGTTTTGGATGTGTAAATGCAATTTGGCAGTATGTTTAAATATGCTTTTTCTATTTATATGCTTGTATAGGCTGATGATTGCAAAAGATTACA
Source organism: Annona cherimola (assembly GCA_030490835.1). NCBI lineage: Eukaryota > Viridiplantae > Streptophyta > Magnoliopsida > Magnoliales > Annonaceae > Annona > Annona cherimola. Next base: position 88,332,240 of record CM059973.1, on the reverse strand, counting down.
TGTAACTGATTATTCATTTTGCAATGTCTGGACAGTTAATTGCATGTAACAAGGTGTTACATATTTTGTAGTGACTCACATGTGGACAGTTTTTTCAATAGAATGTCTGGACAGTTAATTTAGCAGGTGATATATTTTGCGTTGATTCATGTCTAGGTGGTTGATTGCATGTCTGGACAGATAGTTTCATCTATCAGGTTATTCTTTTTGCAGTGCTGCATGTATGTGGACGGTTAAATTAACAGGTTATTCATTTTGCAGTTCATGTATGTGGATGGCTAATTGCATATAACAAATTGTCATAGTCAATTAGCTTGCAAAATATTGCTTGATAATATATTTTTTAAGAACCGATTTGGAACAGAAACTGGAACCAACCCGCCCTTGAAAAAATAAGATAGGGTAGGCTCCGAACTAACCCGACCTAAAATAGGATAGGTAGAGGTTTTTTAAAATAGGGTAAGGGTAGGTTCCACCCCTACCCAGACCAAGTTGCACCTCTATTACTAATAAACATACTTCCAATGTGTAAGATCCAGACTGTTAACCAAATCAACTTCGAGGTAAATTATCCTATCTTTTTCACATAAATCGATCAAAAAAGATGAAATTTCCAGTTTACCTCGTCTGCAGGATCGTTTGCTTCTTCCTTTGCCAACTCCTCCTCCTCAGACAAGGTTGTCTCATCATCCTACAAATTTGATGACAAAACAAGTAATATAAAAAGGACATTCAGTGCAGTCAGAAGCGGATAAAAGCTCAATAATTCTATGACCAATCATACATAGAAATGCTCTTAACATACTAGAACAAAAAAACAAATGAACAAAGATAAACAATCAATTGCTAAATTTATGAATCAGTACATAGGGTAATGATCCAACACATGTTTTGTATTGAAACCTCAATACATACAGATGGTTTGAGCTTTTTTTCAATTTTTTTCGTTTTTCTTTGATTTTTATTTAGTTTATGCACATAGATTTATCATTTTTGGATTTTTTTTCTAAAGATTATTTTTTGGATTTTTTATGTACTTCTTTCATAATTTCAAAAATCAATAGTTTTTACCCTCATAAAATGGGAATGAAAACTGTTGGTTTTTGAAATTATAAAAAATATATATATACAAAAATCCAAAAATGATAAATTTTAGCATATTTAAAGATTATATATGGACTCGCATTTAAAAAAATGTTCGAAAAAATGCTCAACATATACATATGTATTAAGGTTTCAATACATATATCAGTACCCCCAGTATACACGTATCAAATTTTACAGTCAACATAGGACAACAGATTCTGTAGAACACTTGAATGCTGACCCACTGGCACCAGAAAAATCTGCTTTCTTGAATCAATGCACAGAATGTAACAAACCAACTATCAGTCATATAGGTCCATCTATCACTCTAACCTACAATCAAAACTCACTCTAAGGGTGTTAATGGTAATGGGCAACCCGCCGACCCGCCCATCCAACTCGTTTATAAATGACTTTGGGTTGGAATTTTTGAATAAATGATTTATAATCCGCCAACCCGTTCAACCATTTAATTAAATAAATGGATTAGGATTGAAGTTTCACAACCCGTCAACCCGTTTATATAACCGGTCCAACCCATATAACTCGTATAATCCATATATAGGATATAATATATATTATATATGTGAAAAAATTTTGCCCCTTTAACCCCTTCCCGCTCCCCTATCCCGCACAGTGCTCTAATCCTGCCCACTCCATAAACATTATCCCTCTCAAACTACTCGTACACTCGTGCCCTAGCTACGCGGCAGCCTTCTCCCCCAATCCTGTCGTCGAGTGCCCTAGCCGCCGTCCCCTTCACCACAACAGAATCCCCCATCCTTCTTCTTCCCCCAGACAGTCTTCTTCTCCCCCTCATCTCCTTCCTCCACTTCGTTAAGGGCTACAATTGACGACTGCGTCCCCTTCTCATTCCCTTGTCATGCCGCACACCATTTCCGCCTTTTGCTTCCATTTTCCCTCTCGTTTCCTCACATCATCTCAACCCACTGCCTTACCAGTTATCAATTTTCTTGTAGTCGTCGCTGCCTGTGCTGGACATCTTCAATATCACCAAGAACCTTTCGTCCCTGATCTTGAGTGGGTGGCAAATGTTTAACTGCAGCAATAAGGGGGTGTTTGCCAGTGTTGGGGAGATGCTCGTAGATAATGATTGTTGGCACCGTCTGATTTTTGTAGAACATCTGCGGGATGAGAGATGGAGATGGTGGGCACACAACCATTGACGTGGGTCCATCGGCAACTGGTGCCGAGCTGTGAGGTAAGTCGATGCCTCTCTCTTTCCCTCTCCTATTTTGTAGTTCGAATCTCTCTCTCTCTCTCTCCCCCATTTCTAGTATGGTGTTAACCCCCCTCTCTTTCAACTCGCAGATCAATCTCCAGCCACTGTCACCACTGCATCTTCGCCACCTGGGGTCTCTCTCACCATCTGCAGTGCTATCCAACTCTCCTGGTCAGACTAGTATAAAATTAAAGGTATGAATGAGCTAATGCAATTTTTCATACTACGGTTAGCACAAATTGGTATGCAATAGACTTATACATAATCCGTTAATAACCTGTCAACCCGTTTATTAAATGGGTTGTAAATGGGTTGGGGTTGAGATTTTTTAAATGGGTTAATAAACGGATTAAGTTGAGATATTTTAAATAGGTTAGGATTAAGATTAGGCTTCAACCTCTCCAACCCGATCCGTTAACACCCTAACTCACTCTCCATTTTCAAATTTTGGGCAATCCACCAATGCCTGAGAGATTAGCCTAAGAAATAAAATGTTCACCAATGGCATTTTCCTGTTTGGAATCATAAGAAGAGATTCCATGAATCACCAATGGCATTTTCCTATCTGGAATCATAGAAGAGATTCCATGAATGCTTCAAAGTGACCTTGGCAGGAGGGGCAGCAGAAACTGCTATATTAGTCAATGAAGGCATTTCCAATATGCTCTATTTAATATAAATCCTTTGTGATCAAATCACAGAATTAGCAGCAACACAGCAACTTATGTGGAATATAGAATATAGTCCCTCCTGTCATGGACTTTCATTCTGAAAGGAAAGAAACCAATAAATTCTCCAGTTGCAGATTGGGAAATCTCTGCAGCCTTTTCAGTATGCTAGATTGATCAGAGCCAGATATAGGTGTAACTAAACGAGATAGAATTCAGACGCTATGTACAAAGCAACAAACAAAGGGCAGTCCATGAATTTCAATGGAATATACCTTTTCTTCTGCAGCGCCAACAATATAATCTTTATCGTTCTGCAAAAAAATATTTTATAAAACAGTAAGCAACATACATCAGCATTTTGAAAAAAGAGATGTGGTCAAATATTCATATTCTGAAAATGAAGATGAGAAACAAAAATTTTAGAGAATAGATGTAATCAAAATTTCATCCTAAAAACTCAAGATGAGGAAGATGTTTCTATGATGGATATAAATATGTGTTTAGCCATTAGAGAGGGCTAAAGAGACGGCAAAACATCTGAAGTATCTCTTCGCACAGTTTGCTTGACCAATTAGGGCCCCCCCATATACAAACCATAGCAAATTTCTGTTCTCAACTTGTGTACGTTGGTAACTACCATGTACGGTCAAGGGCTATTCAAAGGATAATAAGTAAAATAGCTTGGTTTGGGAAACCAAATGAGACCCCAGCCATCTGCATTCTGAACATACATCTAGAACGCAATAACCAGAATCTGCATCAATGGCCTCTGCAGATAGAAAGAACAATGAGATCTACACAATTAAAGATGCAGCTCATACTTCTTCCACACCCCCGAAAACTAGATATAGGAATTAGTTCAACAACCATACTTTTCTCATTATCATATTTTCAATCATCCTCCATATTTTTATCCAAGAAGCTTATCTATTTTATCTCTATATAATTTAGTTCCAACCATTACACCCCTACCACATGACATCACTTCCTCTCTTTCCCACCACTATTTCATATTCTTTTTTTTATGAGAGAAAGTATTTCATATTCTTTAATTACACCTATCAATCTCCAAATGCATGTCCATTTGAGAATGTGGAAAATACAAGAAAAAGGGCGAAATTAAATAAGATAAAATAAAGAAAGAGGGGAAGTGATATTGAAAATAAAATGAACAAAGACAAAATATATAGGCTTTTTACCAAAAAAAGAGAGAGAGAAATAATGATAGAAAATTAATGAGAAAAAGTTGAGCTTTCAGGCATTTAAGATGTCAAATCATGTCACAATGTGTAAATGAAGCTCTGGAAAATTCTCAAGAAATTTTTCACCCATTTTTCTATTACCAAATGGAATCTAAATGTTATTTCTGTAAAAACAAACATTCTCCCACGAATAGAAGCATATGGCAAAAGCACCAGGAGAAAAGGAATGGCTACATTGGAATGCAGCATTTGAGATGCCATTCAATTTACAGCTTATTCTCTACCAATCTCCATTCTGCAGAATATAACCACATATCTTCTCAAGTGATCAACAACATTGATGTTTGAGCTTTCTCATAGGTTTCACTATCCCGTCTCAGAATTGCACTTTGCAAGCTCTGTATTCAACAAAGTATCCCCTTGACACATAAACCATAGCTCATCAAGAGGTACCAAAACATACTCAAAAAGGAAATGATGCTCTCACCAACTCATCATGAAAATCAAGTGGCTCACATTCTTCATCTAATGGCCAGCAATCCTTCGATTGAGATTTGGATCTATGTGCTTTAGCATTACTTTCGAACTTTGTCTCTTCACGAATATTTTTTCCCTGATGCAAAAAGAGAGGATAATCAGCTGATTCAGGATATGAGTTGTGCAAAATCTTGATAGCAACGGGACATAACTTACACCATGTCGAGTAGAAGTAGAGGCTATGTTATTTGCATCAATCTTCTCACCAACAGGTTGATGGTTTTCACAAAATACAGGTAGTTTATCCATATCTGGCTCCTGCTTGAGAGGTTCAGAAAACCCATTTGCTTGGATCCTAGACACTGAAAATTCACAAGATTAGAAATAATAACTTATTGCTCTTAATCAATATTGCTTCTGTCATCTTTAAGAAGCTAATTACACGTCCTTACCCTTAGTTCCATACTTTCTCTTCTTAAAATGCTCATCTACATCTTCATCACTGCCTGAACTTCCTTCCCTCCTAACTGAGAATGATTTTATTGATCCAAATTAAGAGTGAAAAGCAATTAATTCATCACAAATGAAATAATCACATATAATATTTGGATATTTACTTTTGTTCTTAGTGTATCCTTTCAGAAGATCTTCAAGTGGCAAATCTATTTCATCTTGAAGAGCAGCCAATTCTTCTCTCCTTTCTTCCTCAGTTATGTGTGCTTCATCTTCTTCAACAGTATGCTCATCATCCTCCTGCAATATCATAGCAGCATCAGAATAATCCTCTTCTAATTCAGAAATAATGTACGAAGACAGCACAAGCAAATGTAATGCTCAGAATGATAGACAAAGTTAACAACAAAACCAATGGAGCAACATGATTTTCAATGAGGGTGTGTTTGGAATTTGGACCACGGCATAAGAAAAGGAAACTAAAACTGAAATATAAATGTAAAATATGTCAGTAGGATAGGGATTGATATAAACAACAAAGTGAATCGATACAGAATGGACAAGAGTGGGAACAAGAAAAATAGGTAATGATAATGAGATTGTAGAGATGTTTCAGATAAGCAGGGGAAACCTGCCATGGCTTTTTAGCAAAATATTTTTGACATTATAAAACACTCAAATTCCACCAGGGAATCCATAATAATTCTTAATAGACACTGACAAGAGTGTCCAACAGTACACAAACTTATTAGTCGTTTTTACAGAAACTAGCAAGGCTATCTGAAATTTCCCTGAGAAAGAACAATTTAGAGATATTTTGATAATTGATAATGCAAAGGAGACATAAAACTCACTGATTCATCTTCTGACTCTTCACCATAATCTCCATCATTCTCTGAGGCTTCCAACCGAGATTCTGCATAAAAGATAGGGAAGTTTTCAGTGAGAAGAACACACCTGAGAAACTATATAAAGCAATCAGTTCCTTACCAGGAGATCCTTTGCTTTGATCAGCAAGACATTCCAGCATAGGCTCTGGATGACAAGGTTTGCTGGGAACTGCTACATCCCCCAGATTCTCTGCAAGCATTGTGGAGTACCTGTAACCATCTTATCGTAAGGCAACAATATGTTTTTACAATGTTAAAGATGGAAAATTTATGGATATTAAATGTAGTCCACCAAAATCAGCTTATGGAGTGTTTTTCTACCTTTCAGTTTGCCCTAAAAGAAAATCAAGCTGCTTATCTAGTGCCTTTTTCTTTCTTTCATCCAGCTCCAACTGATGTTTGTACAGCACCTGAAATCACATCTCATGAAGGAAAGGATAAAATTTTAAAAAAGATAAGGGATGGATAAAAGGAAGCATATAATATAACTGAATCAAAACTCAACACAAACATAAACTTGCCAGCTTCTCTATCTTTATCCAAAACTTCTTCACATCTTTGGATATATTGAGTGCAATTTTCTTCAGTTTTTGCTCTTCTTCCTGAATTCCAATAAACAGCAGCAATAAGAAACTACGAAAGCTCGCACATTTTGAAGATCACCAAAAGGCTAAGGAACTGGACAACAATCACAATAGTTTAAATTAATGAATGTTATGTTGTGCAGGAATTATTCTTATACTATTGCAAGGCAAAGATACATGTGTCCCAAGAGAACGAACCTTGGCTTTCTTCTCTTCCCTTGTGGCTTCATCCAGCATGCTCTTGCTGGCTCTGATAGCAACCTTCTTCGCTAGAGCTAGCTTCCATTTTCTTTCTGATTCAAAATCCTGCCAGACAAATTTTATCAAGTTAGACAGAGAGAGTGTATCATGACTTCATCCTGGGCCTGTCATTTTTTGTTAGGAAAACACAGAAATGAAAGAGTCTAGACTAATCGTTGTAGAGAAAATTTTGTTGGAATGGGGGAGAGAAGAAGGAAAAATATATTCATCCAAACTATGGAGGTATTAGATGCTACAAAATGACAAAGCAGTGTACCTTGGATAGCCAAATCATCTCCTCCAGAACATGATCCCAGTGTGTTTTGGGGCGAAGAGGTCCTCTGGGGGCATCAAGAGTCTGACAAAATAAACGAAAATCTCAAATGAATCATAGACAAGCTGCATATCCAATAGCAGAAAAGTAAGGAAACATCAACCACGCCCCTACCCATGGGCATTAGACAAGCAAAATAATTCTCACATGGCCATGTCCATGCACAGAAGATTTGTTTGATGGAAATGTGAAAGCATTTCCATAACACAATGAAATGCAAACAGATATGTAAGCTGAATGCACTTCATTAGGAAAACACAAATATAACTATTTTGTGCTGCACTTGATAATAAGTAATTCTTTCACTCAACAAATGCATTGACTCGAATCAATTATAGGTACATAGTAAATGAAAAGGTAACACAATTCTTGTGATTGCAAGATATCTTTGGAACAAACCTTTTGCCTCTTTGCCTTTGGTTCAGGATCAAGCTTCTTAGGACCCTTTGAGGCCATGGTTTCGCATGAAGATTCACATCGGAATGCAGTAACTGGCAATATCAGAAAGCAAGTATATTAAAAGCATAGAAGAATTCGATACAAGAATAATGTGCTGGTCTATGAAATTATTCATGATTGGTTCCTAGCATATTCAAATGAACGAATCATCAAAGCATGCTAACCAGACACCCGGAAATGGACATTCAAAAATAGATCAGAACTCAATAATCTCATTCATTTTGATAGAAAAATGCCCTGTGCAACAAGAGTGTAGAATGCATCATTTGCTGAATTGTCGTTGAAGAAGCCTAAGATATTCATTAAAAACAAAAATAAATTTCACTCAAATTTATGTCCTTCCTAAGAGCAGTGACTGGGGCAGTCATTCTCTCCCAAGGGAACAACTAGTAGACTAAGTCCATATTTACTGTGAACAATTTCAACAACTAGTCGACCACCTCCATATTTACTGTGAACAATTTTCTGACCCTGTTCTAGGTTTGTTGGTTTCTTCTTCTGGTAGAGTTACAATGACTGCTGAGCTTTACAGCAATTCACATTTCTAAACAGATGATAGAAAATAAAACTGCTTCAATTCCAAGAAAAATCGAGCAATGCACATGGTCGAATCAATGTGGGTCGCTGAAATATCTAGAAGGTCTGTTAGCCAATGCGTTTCGCTTGCAAACGAAAGCTATACTTCTTTTACGAAACGAAAAAGGGAAGCAGATAGGATGCCAAACTATCGATCAGCTAGCCCCACATTTACAAGTAGAGCATGCTAGTACAGCCAACAGAAAGGCCAGCCTACATTGACCGGAAAACAAACAGCTATATCGCTCCACGCATACATCCGGCCCATCCGTTTCATTACGACAACTAAAATTATTTCTGTCGTTAAGTCCGACAAGAAAACGGACTCAGAAAGGATGCAAAGCAAAAACACTTCCCGCGAATTTGTAATCGGAAAAGAAATGGGCAATGGCAAAAATCTCATTTTTCTTATCGGTGAAAGAGAACCGAATCAAAACAAAACCAGAAATTGCTGTCGCTGAGCCGAAAACAACATAGTCCAAATAAACGAAAAAATGCCAGAAGTCGGAACAACCAGAAAATTTGACTGCTTAGCTGATAGAGAACTCTTCTCCGAAAGAAATTGCAAATCAGAAAACGAAACGGAAAGAAAAAATTTAAAAAAAAAAGGAAGAAAACGGACGAGAAATAATGCAAAAGAAAAAAGACTCCGCGCGATTTTGTACTGGAAAACAGACGAAAACGTGAGAAACGAAATGGGAAATAGCAAAAATTGCATTTTTGTTATCGGCATGATCCAACGGAATCAAAACAAGCCTAGAAATTCACGTAGCAGCGAGAAAACCAACTCTGCTCTGTGTTCCTCACTTCTTGAGACTCACCTCATCTATGGAGCTGGCCCAACCACGAGAAACATCAGAAAGGGAGAGAAGATGGCGGGAACCCTAACAGAAGCTTCTTCTCTAGGAGATCTTGCTCGCGATTGAAATGCTGGAGTCTTGCCCGTCGACAGCAAAGAGGCTCTAGGGAAGCAGAAGGCTTCTCTTGCCTCCCTCTCAATTTTTCTCGCGTAGCGAAGGGAAAACAGCGAAAAGCGAAAACAGGCCCGACTGCAGAATTCGCGGCACTAAAAACTTTTAGTACTCGGGACTGCTGGATGATGATATGCAGGTGCCGGGAATTACTTCCCGGATTTCAGCCCTACGGAGCAGTGGGATTGATCTCTGCGTATGACTCGGATGCTTCTTTAACTGACCCTGGAAAATTAATCCATAGGATGCCGCCGACAGTGTATTTAGTTTTTGGAGTATACCAATGCATCTTAAAGAGATTGCACGGGCACATCTTTATTTGTTTTCATGCGTCGCCGTAGCCGCCTTATAAAGCTTCCGTGAAGTCGTGAACAAATGGTGATTTTTCGGATTATTTGCATATTAATACCTCAGTTATTTAGTTTTGCACCTTTGACCTATAGGTTTCAATTTTTACTAAGATGAATTCGACGCGAATTGCACGAGGGTACTAAGTCAATGCGAGGTAAATATATATATATAGTGGAACAATTTATGAAAAGAAATATAAAAAGTATAAAAAAAAATAATATGATGTAACAAAAATGATAAATATGTTTACTACACCAAGAGAAGACTATACTCCACATTACACCAAGAGAAGACTATAAGTCTATACTCCACATTTGGATTCGAACCTAAGATCTCTAGTATGCGAGTTTTATGATAGAAATAATAATTAGAATAAAGATAGAGTAAACAACATAATTACAAAAAAAAAAGAGTGTTTGGTAACACATAAAACTTTTCAATTTAACTATTCAAAAAAATTATTTTATTTTTTATTATTTTTTTATTTTTCCTATACAACTACCATATTTTTTAATTATTTTCGTGCAATTATTCATACATCCAGCATATTTATTTTAACTTTATTTTTTTTACTCATCGTCATTAGATTTATCATATCAAGTTATTTCCTTTTTTTTTTACAGAAAAAATTACATTGAAAATTTTATCACTTCCTAAAATATACCCAAAAAATATGAAAAAACATTGAACATGGACGAGGAGATCACATATTACATAAAAATGCTATAGTTTTCTATGCTATTGTTATTTATTGAGAAATAGAGAGAGTTATATACAAAAATAACTTTGTAAGTTTGCCTATTCATTATTGAGGCCTAATTCCATGCGGCTGGCGTCCGACCATAGGACTTTTTTATGAAAATATTATTATATTTAAAAAATAAAAAATGTATATAACAATATCTAAAAATAGCAAAACTTAATTTATAGATTAAATACACATACTTTACATAATTACAAAACAAAATCTAAAATTTAAAAAGAGGTCTCATGGCCACACATGGGGCACCCAATGCAGCTGGTTGCATAGGATTATGGGTCTTTTTAATTTTAACATTGTGATTTTAAAATTTGCAAAGATAGCCCTTTAACTTTTAATATTGTGCAAAAAAATCATGTGAACTTAATTAAATTTCGAGAATAGCAATCAAGTGCCCTACAAACCTATCAAATTTTTAATATAATGAAATTCGTATGGTATAAATATATTTGATATAGAGGAAGAACTTAATATGAAGAACATTATCAACTCACATGGTCATTTTCGCACATCGTCAAAAAGTTAAAAAGTTATATCTCAAATATTAAAATCATGATTAGATAAACTTTTAAAACTATTTTTGCAAATAACCTATCGAGAATTGCAGTGAAAATGAGAAATTTAATATTATGAATGGAAAAGGGAACATTGTTACTTATCGAAAAAAGTTACACTTATATGAAACTTTTATTCGATACAACCCTTTTCATTTTTAAATATATTGATAGTTGATGAAAAATCAACTTCATTTGTTATATTTAGCATAATTTATAATATTATGAAAATCCTTTTATTTATTTCGTATCACCGTACATGAATATTATCTATAAATATTAAAAATTAATATAATAAAATAATTTAATGTTAAATATCAAATTTAAATATTATTTTCAACATCTAAACCATCTATAATATTAGTGATTTGAATAAATGATTTTATAAAATATCATTATATTCTAATATATATGTGAATAAATCTAATTATTTTTCATAATATACACACAAACATATCGATTTTAAACAAATGTGGCTTGTGCACCTACTTGATTTAGATGAAACTTAATCTCCTAACTAAATGAGTGATATTAAATATAATGAATCGATTGGATTTAGCATCAATTATCAGCATCTTAAAATTGACGAGGTTCTTAAAATGGAGGAGGTTATAAGCCACCGCAACGGATTGAAAAATAAGAGAGAGGGTGAGTAGGGAATGAAAAAAATAATATTAAAAATTAAAATTTATTGGAACAAGAACTGCAAATGCAATTAGTTACCATCGATGTGCAACCTTAATACGAATCCGAAGCCATTCTCGAGAAATGAGAGCAAATTTTGTTGCAATTAGCCTCATAACAAGGACATTTAACAAATGTTCTAAACCAAACCAACTGGTAAATAGACTAATCTGGTTCAGAACTCGATAATCTCACATACTCTGTTAGGGACGTGCCTCGAAAAAAAAACTATGCAGAATGCATCTCATTCCCGACTGAATTCTCATTGAATGGAAAGAAATGATGGGGAAAGGGAACCCCTCTCCATGATATACTGAAGTTTATAAAAGATACTGGCAGGCCAAACACAGCAGTGAGAAATCCATCAACTAGAATTTCTTTTGTACAATAGTTAAGTGGATCTCGACAAGGATCAGTCCAAGCAACTGAAAGACACAACATGGTGCAACTGTAATCCAAGATCTTCAGTAAGTAGCCAAGCTGCTTGGTCGACAATCATCTAATTCTGACCCTGTAATATCCACCCACACTTCATTTACACGCCCGATAATGCGGAAAGCGGAATTATACTGTGCTATGGAGTAGGCATTCATACTTTCAGAAGTGGTAGATACTTTCAGAAGTGGTAGAACCTGCCCATGGCGATCGACTCAAGCTGGTGCCAAGCTTCTCTGCCTCCCCCACGACATTGCTGTCTCGGGCAAAACCAGAGAACTTCCTCACTGCAACACAGTGCCCTGCCCATCTGACAGGGTGCAGGTCCAGTTCAGGGAGGGGGGTCGGAGGCATAGCCTGGAATTTTGCGGGGAGGTAGAACCGAACAGCATATTCAGATGAGTGCAGTGGGCCTGCTCCCGGGACTATGCTTGTCAGCACAGGAGCGGTCATTGCAATCCTCGAATAATTCAGATTGGCTCCTTCAATGTATTAAAACAATCTGAGGAAACCAACAATCAGATAGATTCATGTGTTAGATGTCTCCAACAACAAGAAAGACTGAAGACAGAAACAAATACTTCTAAGCCTGTGTAGAATAGATACATGTGAATTTATTGCAAAAAAACATCGATGGCACCTGGGATAATTGAGTCCGACACCATCCACAAGAAATGAAGATGGTAAAGGAACTTCATTACAATGAACAATAATACATTCCAAAGGCTAGGGATGCAACTTGGGCCAGGTTGAGCCCGAACCCAGCCCGCCGAACTCGATTTTGAACAATGTTAGAATTTGCTTTTTCATAACCCGAACCCGATTTGTAAATATAATAGGGTTATGGTTCAAGTGAACCTGAACCTAATTTCCCATTTTATATTTATTATAAAATATATTATATACATACTATTTAAACAATATTTCTTTATATTTTTCATATTTTATATTATTATATCTATATTTGAATACATATTTGGCATATTGTAATTTTATTATAAATAAAGTATATTATTTTTATTTTTATTTATCTTTTATTTCTATCATTTACTTTTACACTTATTAATTTTCTTCCTTTATCTTAGTTTTGATGTTAAATTTTTTCTACAAATATTCTTTATATTACTATTTTTTAAAAAATATGTAGTCTAATTATATATTATTATGTTTACTTACATGATTTGTTATTATTATTTATTCATATGAAATTCTAAACTTATCACTTTTAAATAAAATGTAAATTCATCAACATAAATTTCAACCCAAACCCGATTTTCAAAAATAGGGTTAAGTTTTAAGTTTTACAAATAAGATTAAGGTTATGGTCGAGGTGAACCCAAGTTTCATGAACTTGAGTTGCACCCCTACCAATGGCTTTCTTATCAGGTGGTAATCACTAATTCTACCCTAAAAATGCTATTTTTTATGGGTATTTTACAATCATCTCAACTGTTATTATAGTCGGGCCCTCAGACATTCTAACAATTTTCCTGTAACATTCAAACAAATATCCAATAATGTTTCTATTTTCCTTACTCAGTGAATACTCCCATGAAATCAAGGAGACTGCTATCACCACTACTCGATCCAGCTTCACCCCTGTGACTGCTAGATGTTGTACCACGACGCCACAGGCGCCGTGGCACTGAAAATGCTACTCGATTGAGAGATAGTCAACCTTAAAGTACACTTGTACATATGTATTGTGTTGTCATATGATTTCGACTTCATTTGACCACAGTTTGGGAGGAAGACTTTTGCTTCTGAGAATTTTACTCTACGCTCCAGGTACAAGTGGTATTTTTGTTATTCTACTTTATGAATTAAATTACTCCCAAAAGATTGAGTAAAAGCAATAATTATGCACCATATGGCTAAATGATCATTTCAATTTATCATGGAGGGGCTTATTCAAAAGCACATGTTACCTCTCCATAAGCAATAGCCAAACAAGGCCTTGTTCCCAATACAAAGTATAAACTCTTGAAGCTGGTAGCAATGATGACCCCAAGTTTAAATTTCACATGGATCCTTCAGAATTAGAATGGAGTGCACTTCAATGGACATCGAAGTCAGCTTTCAACTTATCAGGTACAGGCTACTATTTTGAACTTCCACATAGCATGCTTCTTAACAAAGGTCAAGTTGTCCATAAGCATAGCCAGACGCCACTCGCAATAAAATCTTAAGATTCAAAATTGCATCAGAACATCTGTCATGGACAATCCCTTTAAATGTTGATTGAACTGCTCTTCGTATGTCTATCATCCTAAGAAAATCAAACATCTTGTTATATGGCATTGAAAATTTTTTCATGGGACAGTCTATACCAGAGGCAGGATAAAACATACATCCCAAAACATGAAGTAATGATCTGGCAGTTTGGTTCCTAGTCCTACAACTAGACAACTAGTAGAGCATTCTCTTCAACAAATTCATTTTTTGTCATGGTTCCACCAGCTTTGACATGAAAATTTTCTTTTGGCAAATAGATGGTATTAACTGCTCCTTGATATGCTCCCACTCTTGCAAAATGACCTCATCTTGCAAAATGACCTCAACACGAATACCTTATATTTTGCGCATATCTAAAACAGCGAGAAAGCAAACATCGGAAAACAACACGTATGTACAGTGATAAAGTAAGCACTCTAGCACAAACCTAAGGCTGTTCTAACCATTTCAAAGCAAGAAAATTACTATCCACTGATACATTTCCTCCCAAAGACCCTCATCAAGAACACTCCATCCAATACATTCCTCCACCCAGAGATGAAAACGGCTGCAGCAATCCCCAATGTTTGGGCAAGTTCTTCAAATGTCAGCATGCTCCTTCACCGGACTGGTGTGCCCCTTCAGTGTATCTAACAACATTGATCCAGACTTCATTTAAGCGCCTAGACAGGTGAAATGAAGCATTGTACTGTGCGATTGTGTAATCATGATTGTCTTCCAAAACTATGGAACCAACTTTTCCCAAGATGGTGAATAGACTATCTGCTTCTTTTCCAATATTTTTGTCCCTGGCAAAACCAGAGAACTTCCTAACAGCGACACAGCAATTTCCCCACTTCGAAAGCTGCAAATTTAGCTTAGGAAGGGGGTCTGGTGGATCTGTGTGAAAATTTCCAGGAAAGTATAATTTCACAACATATTCTGATGATTGATCCCCTGGGATGATGCTTGTTAAAATTGGAGAGGTCTTGACAAACTGAGAAGAATTAGAGTTAGCACCATGAAGGTATTGATACAGCCTGAGGAGAACAACACCGGCATTTAGTGCAATGAATAAAATAATTAGCAAATGTATGCAAACTGTAAAAGTTGGTACATACTGGTAAGCAGAACCAATTTCAAGGTTGGTACCGTAGGAGAATCAAAGACAGTCTAGTTGCGGACGTAGGAATTTTTAAGAAGGTTTAATTTGCCAAGATCTGATAGATTTCCTTTTCATGTGCAAGAAGTGCACCTGGCTGCACTCCCATCGTGGCCTAAAATCTAGGAATGCCTGAGGCATATGCGTATCTTCTAGCTATATGTTCTTGTAGTGGTTTTATTTATTTATTTAGGGTGTGTTCCAAACTATACAAGATTTTTGGATTGCTACTGGGATGATAATGTAATGATGTGAATGGGAATCAGTAAAATTGTATTGAAAAATAAAAAAAGTTGTCTTAAGAATAATGATATAGATTCAATCTAAGAATCTCGTACGGCTTAAACACGCCCTTATTAAGCCTTAATAGCTTGAGTGAATTTAAATTCGGAGGAGCACATAAGTGAAGCTGCAGCCCATAGTCGATCAGAATTCTTAAAGAAATTCAGCTACATTCATCTATTCAGGCAATTTCCAACGGAAACAGCATTAGCTGTCCATTCAGACAAATTCCTAAACAATGACCGCATAAGTCGTCCAGGGAAGATGGAGGAACACAAAAATTCCAAACGACGTCCGATAAAATTACCTATGGAAGCCCTCCTTGGTTGCTTTTTCGAAGGAAATCCCTCGAACTGTGGCGGTCATCCATTCTGACTCCCTGTAATACCTTATCTCAAAATCAGACTCCGAATGCACGACAGTGAACTGAGGAGATTCAATTCCCCAAGCAGAACTGAAAAAAGAGAGAAGAAGAAAAATAGATGTTCGAACCAATGACATCTTCATCCTCCTCGACAAGCCTGCCTGCCTGCCTGCCGCGGCCTGCCCGAGATCGTCTTTGTATTCCAGGTTTTATAGAGGTCGAAAAGGTGAAATTGCAATTCTGTGCCTGACATTCGACACTGCGCAAACGCCCCGGTGACTGTGACTCTCTCTTCGCAACTTGACCAGTCGTCGATGGTTGAATACTGGTCGTATGCTGCAGGAGCATCAGCGCTCAATGCTCTCATATACTCATTTGTTTTTATTTTTTTTGAAATTTTTTTATAAAATTATTAATTTAGGTATTTTTTATTTTTTAAAATTTTTTTTACAAAATTACTAATCTAGGTGTATTTAATATGTGTATAAATTTTTACCATTTTTAAGCATTTTAGATATTTATTTTTTATTTTTGAAAATCAATAGCATTTTAGGTAATTTAAAATTACTAAAATACTACTGACTTTCAAAAATAAAAAATAAATATCTAAAATACCTTCAAAATGATAAAAATTGATACATATGTTAAATATACTTAGATTAATAGTTTTATAGAAAAAATTCAAAAAAATTCAAAAAAATGGGTGTATGCACGGTAGCATACGTCAGAATCCATTATCCACCCCGTCTGCCTGTCGTCATGGGCTTTGCTGCACATGTGCCATTGCTGTCAAAATATGATCCAAGCTTTCAAAATAAATTTCATGTAATCTTTCATGATATGGAGGCTTAAAATAATGGGCTGTTGACAAATAACGGGCAGGATGTTGCCAGATGTTGACCATCTTAATATAGTGGCACTAAGCAGATATTGTTAAGAAAGAAATCATCGTGTGAGGGGAGAAACCCTGTCTGCCATGTCTTCCGGTCTTGGCTTGTTTTCTGATTCGCTGTGTCCGCCACCAAAGATCTGGGTAATTGGATTACAATGTCAGCACGACAAATCATAGGGTAGATCAATTGGAATGTAGAATATTGTAACGGGGATTGAAACAGGACCCTTGTGATGTCACGTACCCATGCGCCCTCCCCCTCCCCTTATTTTCATACCCCCACGAGGCACCCATGCCCTCCTCTCCCCTTGATTTTCATGCCCTCGTGGGTGTGTACCACGTGCTTATGCATGCTCTCCTGTCTCCTTGATTTTCATACCTTTATGGACGCGTGTAAACCTGAATTAGGACGTGCCCACTGCACACTATCCTCTTAGAACAGCTGGGCATCGACTTCTGTGACCGTATGGGAGATTGGCACAATAGACGAGTGGGTTGGCGGGAACCAAGGGGTCCATATTTCCCTTGGGACAGTCTTATTATAATCTGGGTTTGGCGCGTGTCATGCAAACCGTTCCCTTGTTCGCCCTCTGTTCCTGTCCAGGTCTGATATTCATGAGAAGGTTGTGCATGAGGGCATCGGCAAAACCTGGGCGCAACAGGCACTGCCTCGTTGAACCCAAATTAATGAAACCTGGCCCAGAATAGTTGCGAACGTGCAATGAGCTCAATGCCACAGATAAAGAATTCATTTGGGCCTTTGTGCTGGATTTTTTACCATATTTTTTCGTGACAAATATACATAGAGTAGCTCTTTGAATGTGCAGTATATCTTAAATCCCAACCTAACACATCCTCCTTAGAAATGACAAATCCGTATATTTCAATTCTTCCGTGTGCTTCCTGCCATTTAAATTTAGATAATAATTTGTTGCTTAGATTAGCTAGGGATTGAGGTGAGGGGTGCAAGTCAGTTATGTTAAACCAAGTTGGGTTGGGCTGGGTGTTTAAAGCGTGGTAGAAGGGTTATACCAACCCACCCGCCTTATTAATTAAAATGCCGAGTCCAGTTGAACCGAACCCAACTTAGTCACTTACGCGTAGCAATGATTGTTGCTGGCCTGAAGCTGAACTGTCCACTGCACTGGGCTGAACCGAGAGAGAAAAGAAGCGTCCGTTTCTTAAATTAAGGACTAACTAATTGGTTTATTTGATTAAGTGAATTTATATTATCAATTGTTTTATTTAAATTTTCTATTATTTTTTCTAGATTACTGATTACTTCAAATTTTAATTCTAGACTTTTCATTCTTTTTAAAAGTTCTCTTCTTTCATCTACTATGTCATGAGCTTCGTACCAATTCATCTTTAAAGAATAAGTTAAAGAGTTACGGTTAAATGGCTCACCTTTGTAATGCTAAGTTACTGGGTGGTTAAGTCTTTTGCGAAATTTTTCATATTTTCTAATCGTATTTTAAACGATTCTATTTCATTTCTTAATTCAATAACTTCATCATCTAAATGTTCTTTATTTTCTAATAGCCTATTATACATTTCTGCATTATTTTTAATTATTTAATTATTTTCTGCTATTATTTTTGCTAGGGTTTTATAAATATAAACTATATTTTAATTATTGAAAACATTTTTGATTTTCAGAGTTGGTCCCGTTCAAGATAGGAGTTTCTTATAATAAGTAGGCTAATTTCAGGCTTAGTATATTTTTTGTTCTTAAGTTGACGATTTATTCTTTGTGGATTACTTCTTTCAGTCTTACTGTTTGTTTGTCTTAACTAAATCCTTCATTCTTTCGCATCCATCTTTTACAGATAAAAGTTCCAACCCTGATGGGCAACACATGTCTCTCAAATACGGGAATTACGGATTATCTGTAAAAGTATTAAGACCTACTTTGAAGTTCATACTTAATTATTACAAACTGGTTTCAAACCGAACGTCTTTCATGCCATCAAAAAATAAATGGATGGTTTCGCAGTTTAACCCATGAGGAATTCGACAAAATTTTCGATTTGTTTAGGATGCATTTGTTTTTCAATAAACTTTTCTCCGTAAAATTTGTTATCTAAATTTTTTTTATTTTTATAATTATTATATATTTATATATAATTATTTTATTTTCCAATTATTACTTCGTAACTTTTCTCGGGCAATTATTATATATATTTTAACTTTATCTTTTTTACTTCCATCATCACTCCTACTATATCACAACACTTCTCCATCTTTAAAAACTTTTTTACCAGCAACATTTTATTCAAAAGTTTTATTAAATATCATACACAATTTTCGCATTAACATATATTTATGTTTATTCTGTTGATTTTCAAAACAAAAAAAATAGAGAAGTTTAAAATGTTGCAAAATGCCATGTAGATCAAAATCTCAGTGGTGACCATGCATTTATAAAATAAACAGGTAAATAAATTTTACAACTGCCTGTAAATTACCTCAGTGACGGGTGACCATATGAGATTGCCTTGTACAGCATATATAGTTTTTACAATAAAAAGTTGGTTTCAAACATGTTAAAATATGGTTAGAATAAACGTGTGTCTACCAACAATGCTGCAGTTGCATGTGTTATTCACTACCGATATCACAATAACATGACGTTTGAGTAGATTGTATCATGTATAATTTATTTTATTTACATGAAATAGTTGTTTACTACTTTGCCGTTTTTTAAAAATCAAATAATTATTTGAATACTTTGTGATCCATACTTGATTAGGTCTTCATGATTAGGGTTAACCCATGGTCTGGGCTGTCACGTTGGTTTACGTAAAGTTGAAGACTGCGCGGCTTGAAGTGCATGGAGCAGAATGTGCAGTAAATAAAAATATTTGGCTTCAAGTGCACGGAGTGGAGTGATTGTATATAGAGAATGAGTGTATCGAAAATTAGAAAGTTAAAGTGGTTGAACGAACGAAAAAAAATATAAAATCGGAAACCATGTAATGTGATATAATTTAAAAGTCCAATGGATGAGAACTAAAATGAGAAAAATATACTAAGAGTGAATTTGAAAATTGATAAAAATTTTAAATAAAAATTTTTTGAACTAAAAAATTTGAATTATTATAAAATGATGTGATATGGTAGAAATAATAATGACAAGTAAAGAAAATAAAATTACAATTGACATGTCAGTTGCACGACAGTTGTGTATAAATGATTGAAAAATATAATAGTTATAGCTGAATAATTATTTCAAACCGGTCCGAAACTCGATGATTTCAAACTGGTTAAAAATTTTTAATTTTTTTTATAAACATGTTAATCTAGTTATATTTAATTTATAAACCAAATTTTTATCATTTTTTATATATTTTTTTATTTTTAAATACAAGGATATTTAAAATATTTTAACAAAATAAATATATACACATATCAAAAATTTGGTAAATTTTGGTTTGTATATTAAATATAACTAAATTAGTATGTCTATAAAAAATTGTAAAAATAAAAAAATGCTTTTGGACCGGCCAGATTTCATACTGGTTTGAAAAATCAGTCTCCTAGTTGTGAAAAAATAAATTAAAAAAGTATAGTTATAAGGAGTAAATTTTCTTTATTGTAAACAAACATGCCCTAGATTTGTTTGGTTGGGTTAAACAAGAGGCTAAAATAACATCGATAAAAAAATTTAATTTATTTAAATATAATACAATAAGAGAGAAGAAAACGTAAAATAAATAGATAAAATATAACAATGTCAGGAATTATTGAATACATAAATTATAATCTTAAAAAATGATATAAGAAGATAAAGATGAATGATCCTGTTATAAAAAATTATTTAAATTTTTAAATTTTTTCTCGGTACACTTATTTATTTTATTTAATATATAAACGAAGTTTTACCTATCTCATTTTACATCATTTCTTCCCATTTTAAATATTTTTACAAGAAAACTTTTTTTCTCAAACGTTTTACGCGTTCCCAAATGAAACCTTAAAAAAGAGAGTGAGTAAACAAAAAAAAAAAAGTACTTCATTCAAAAAATGTAGGAGTCAGCGAGTCAACGAGACGATCACATGCAATGTCCCATAATCTTCCCACCCAGCCAGCATTGGCCATTACGGATCGGAACATACCGGACCTGCTGTGATAATTTTCTAGGGGCACGTGTCTCAAGATCTGAAGAAGATCATTCATCAGGAGCATCGGTTCGATGAACGAGGAAAGTGTGGATGCAGCTACCCACAAGCGCAATCTGTGTGGATCACAAGTGCCCATTAAGTCATCAACGATCGAATGCAGTGAGATCCGAAGCAGTTATTATGGAGACATTGATGGAATTTCATTTTCCACGATAGCATCATTTCAGCTGTCTTGCCAACCGCCCTTGATCTCGTGCCGGCCACGCATATATAGGCCTTCAATCCCACGAAACGATTCGCCAGCCCGTAAGCCCCCACGCGCGAGCTGGACCGGGATTCAGTCGGGAATTGGTCGTATGCTCCCAAGCTCTCAATGCTCTAGATGTATACACTTATTATTTATTTATTTTTTGTTGAAAATTTCTTTATAAGATTGTTAATATAGATGTATTTAATATGTGTATAAATTTTTACCATTTTTAGAGTATTTCAAATATTTATTTTTTATTTTTAAAAATGAGTGATATTTTTTGTAATTTAGTCTGGGTTTAATGGTTATTTACATGTGTATCAAATTTATTTATAAATAAATTTGGATTAAAATTTTTAAATAAACGTGTTATGATCTTTAATCCTTTCAACTATTTAATTAAATAAACATATTAGAGTTGAGATTTTATAACCCATTCAACTCATTTAACTCGTTTAAACTATTCAACCAATTTAACTTGTTCAAACCATTTAGCTTGTTTAACCTATTAAAGTTATATATATATATAAATGTAAACTACTTTATTATTTCTTCAATTAAGTCTTCTTCCTGCTACTTATTTTTTATTTTCCCACCGTGTCTCTAATTTCATTTACCCGTTGTTGTCTTATTACTATTTTTCCTTGACCAAAAATAAACTCTTGCCTTTTTTAGGGATATCATCGTCTATAGAAGTTTAGACCTTTAGGTTGTTTTTTATTAACTAGTTAACAACCGTTTATTAAAATGAATTGTAAATAAGTTAAATAAATTAAAATTAAAATATTTTAAATAAATTAAGATTATGATTAGATTCTAATCTATCTAACCGGATCGGTTAACACAGCTCGATTCAGCAAACTGCAATGCCATCCTGCGAGTGACGCATCGCATGCGACAGCGTCCAACGCGGGTCAATACAACTGGATTCACAGGCACCAAATCCTGCCGAATAAGCAAGCAACGAGACGTCGCTTAATTAAAATGAAGGGCCCTAAGTCCCTAACAACCCACCACGAATGGACACAGTAACAAACATGTCCTCGGTCAAACAGATCGTAACCACCTCTTGATAATGATTAAAGAATGGCGCTGATGATCCGGCTAGACAAATAACGAGAAAGAGTAACAATTCAATAGGACTTGTCTTGCCGAATTCAATTTGTAGAATCTTTTCGTCGGAGAATTGATGAAATTAAATTAAATCAATTTTATTTAACACGGTTTAATTAATCATAATCCTAAATTTATTATTTGTTTGAATTGCTGTGTATACTAGACCTTTTTAAAATGTAAAATTGCAGGCAACATAAAAAGCCCAATGATCATTTACCGCCGGTATTGGCGCAAAAACATTTTTTAAAATTTGTTTCAGTTTTTTTTCCATATACATGTGAAGTTATGTGTATTGAATTAAGATTAATTTTAAATATACTCACTACATTTGCTCTTAATTACAAATATACTAATTAAATTCGAAAACTTTCACATATACTCACTAAGTATGAGTAAAATTTTATATATAACCATTATAACAATTATAAATGTTTAATATTTTTAAAATCCCAAAATACCTTTGATTAATCTAACGTTTATTGTGATTCGTGCAATATTCAGACCATTAAAACTCATTCTGTCTAGCTTTTCTTTTCACATTAGATGTATTTCCATTATATTGTTTAACTTCTATCATAGTTGAATGACTATTATTATTAAATAATAAAAGACATTTTAGATATTTTATATGATGGATAAGAGCGATTTTTAATTATACTTGACGTAATGGATATATTTGAAATTTCATTCATACTTAGCGGGGTATATGTGAAAGTTTTCAAACTTATGAGGTCTATTTGTAATTAAAAGCAAATATAGTAGATATATTTAAAATTAACCCTCAATCTATAAACCAAATTTTACTATATTTTGATATTTTTAAATATTTTTATTTTTAAACATAAATTCATTTCCGTAAAAAAATAAAAAATATGTTTCTCGGCGGGACGCATGGCTGCCCTCATGGCATGGCCTAAAAGATAACGGCTCAGATATAAAAATCAAATAAATCTATTTACACCAACAGTACAGTGAAGGGACGATTCTTGTAGCCAGCCATTCCCCAACCCCTCCCCACCCCCCTCCATAAATACACTTATTAAGTTTAACATTAATCTTACATATACCAAATATTTTCAAATTTTCAAATATGCCTATTACATTTGCTTTTAATCTCAAAAACACTATCGTTAGTGAATATGTAAATTTATTAATATACCCTTGAAAAATTTACAATGAAATTTAAAAAAAATTGGAATGTTATAACTCATTGATGCCTAATTGCACAAAGTTCTAAATTTAGATAGCTCCAACTTCATTTCATCATTTATTATTTTACAACAAGGTATTTTGAGTATTTTATAAAAATATAACTAATGATTTTATACAAAATGTGCATTTCTTAGATTAAATACAAATATAATAAACATATTTAGGATTTTAAAAATATTATAAGTATATTTGAGATTGGGGCCAATTGTAATGAATATATATGGGAAAAGTCATATTTTTTATAAACACATTAATCCAAATATATTTAATTTATAAATCAAATTAGATGTATACATATTCTTTAAATTTTTTATTACATGAGTATTTTAGTTATTTCCAACTTAGATTAAATATATTAGATTAATAAATTTAAAAAACTAGAAAAAATATGTCTTTGAGCTGTCATGAGTTCAGATATGGTGGGCAGTTCACTATAATATCATAACAATAGTTCAAAAATATTTTTATTATGTTTTAATTTTCTTATAAATATAAGTTTTACCTGAATTTTCTATAGGATTTGATAAAATTTCCAGTTTATTTAGTTATCTTTTAAAAATAAAAAACGACATGTTGCATTAAAGGTATATGGAAGCTTTTGCATTGGAAAATGCTACTATATGTTTAGCTTGTTTTTATCGGTACCTGGTGTCCTGTTTCACTTTAAAAATTTTATAATATTTTACATCGTCGTGTGGGCCCAATTGTATACTTTATTATATATAGTTTTATCATTTATTAATTTTGTCTAGTGTTTTGAATTATTTAAAAACACTGAGTGAAATCGATAAATGGTAAAATTGCATATATGGAACATGCTCGGACTCATGTAATGATGGGAAAATTTCTTAAAAAAGAGATATTTGCACGTATAGCTGTGATTTTTAAATAAATTGTATTTATGCACATGTCTTAAAATTTATTGTAAATATATTAATGATTTTTAAATTAATTTTGGCTATGACAAGTATAAACCTGTTCTGAAAAATAGAACGTTAAATTTTCGATAAATACAAATCATTCATCGTGTTTATTAATGTGAACTTAGGAAATATATTAAAAATCACATTGATGGGATAACTTGGAAAGCAAAAATCAAATTAAATTTTTATTCATTAGGTATATTAAGATTTCAAATCAATATAATTTTTAGAATAATAGCTAAATTCTCAACGATAAATACAATAGACAGTTTGGATCTATAAAAAGAATCCGATTTTTTTAAATAAAGGGAAATTTTTTTATACACACAATATTTGCCTATAATTCTTATTATACCCATAACATTTAAAAAAAATATACTCGTAACATTTCACTGTAAATTATAATAATGTTCATATAGTCAAAATAATGATTAACTACCTCATTAAAAGAAACACCCTAAATTCCCATTATGTTCATATAGTTAAAATAATGATTAACTACATCATTGAAATTTTTGTCATACTCATGCAGTTAAGACAACAATTAATTACCTCATTGAAAAATAATTTTGCCAGTTCATAATTTATTAATTAAAATCATTCAACCTTTGAGTGTGTTTGTCTAACTATAAAATATTTCAAATTAAAATATTTTTATTTAAAAAATTTCACTCTCTCCGACTATAGTATTTTTATCAATTATTCACATATTCTTATATAACTACTTTACTTTTCAATATTTTATACGGAACTATATATACAACTGGCCAATTTATTTTTAATTTATTCTATCTACTTATCACTATTGTCCATATTATGTTACATCATTTTTCTTGCATTTCAATAATTTTTACACTAAAATTTTTTTAGTCGAAAAAGTTTTATTACTTTCCAAACATATCATTGACTTGATCAATATTAACAAATCATTAATTTGTAATATGAATGATTCAAAAAACATAATAGGGTTAAATTGTTCCTACTGTAAAAAATTTAAATAAGCACAATCGTCCTTTTTATATGATAGTTAGCCATTGTTTTAACTTCATATTTATGACATAAATTTATGATAAAATGTTACGAGTATAATGTGAATTTTTAAAACATTGCGAGTATACTAGAAATTCGGAATAAATATTGTAGGTATAAGAGAAAATTTTTTAAATAAAAATTGATATTTGTTATAAGCATATTTGCAGATAGTTAAATAATTTATAAAAATTTTTTTAATAAAATTTAAAATGTAGTCATAAATATAATTTGTATAAAAATTAAGAAGCACGAGCACATTTACCTCCACTGTTTTAAGTGTGTGTTTGTTTTAGCATACAATTTTTCACTATCTATATCTACTTTATTTTTTTAATTATTTATTCATATTTTCCTACATAATTACTATACTTTTCAATTATTTTTTCAAGATCAGTAACAAAACTAATCCATTTATTTTAATATTATTTTCTATACTTTTTGTCATTATCTTTATTATATTATATATATTTTTTATTTTTAAATTTTGAGTGCATTTGGAAAGTGATAAAAATTTTAATGTAAAAGTTTTTGAAATGTGAGAAAGCAATGTGAAATAATAAAAGCAATGATAAAAAGTAAATAGAATAAAAATAAAATATATAAATTAAATATACAAGTAATTTTGTATAAATAATTTAAAAATATGTCAGTCTTAAAAAAATAAATAATTAAAAAATATAATAATTATAAATAGTGAAAAATTTTATATTAAAAATTTTATCCCCAAGCGCCCCCCACCCCACAAAAAGCCAAACCGCAAAAGAAAATTGCACCATGGGCTCCCAGTATATTTACGCGACTTCCGCTTTGCGGAGGCAGCACGCCATTCCTCTTGCAGTCTTGCTGCACTTTGCTCTTTCTTTGTATCGGGAAAATGTTACGAGAGGCCTGAATTTTTCTCGTTTTAGAGCGAATCAAGCGGACATATATCTTCTGCAATTGTATCCGTTTCTTTCTTTTGACGTGATTCTAGCTGGAATCTGTGAAAAAAGTTCACGGATTCCTCGCATTTCTGGACGAAATTTGGGATTTTCATCTGCGGATTTTGGCTTCTGCCAAGATCCACATCATGAGCCAGAGATCGAAAGTCTACTACAAACTTTCCAGCTGAATGAGCTGGAAAAAAGCCAAAGTTCTCTACATGCGGGAGATTTTCATGCTGAATTTCCTTGCAATTTGAAGGTTTTCTTCAGGAATTTCACTCGCATTTGAACTAAGAAACTTTCCTTTTTTTTTTTTGAGAGAATCTCAAATGCAATTATTTTTGATGGAATTCATTGGAAATCGGAGTCCTCGAGACGTTAGAGAACGGTTTTTGGAACACATCGTTTGCGTAGTGCAATTTGGACGTTTGACGCTGTGAATGACTGAACTGAAGTTACTGAACACGGAGAATGACGAAACGCAGAAGCATACAGCACAAGTCCTTCAACTGGTGGAGGAAAAGGATTTTGGCTGTCGTTCTGCTCGGATTTTGTTTCGGAAGCTTCATACTGATGCAGACTCAGTACAACAGGATTAAGATGCTAGCATCATTGGTATCGCCTCCTCCATTTGTCCAGAAACCAAAGATCGCTTTCCTTTTTATAGCTCGCAATCGCATTCCTTTGGATGTAGTCTGGGATGCATTCTTTCAGGTACATTCTTTCTTTTCTGGCATTTTGAAGTGACTTCGTCCTTACTAATCCACCCTGTCAATATGTCGCTCTTTTTTGTTTATTTATTTACTTAAAAGCACTTATTAGACATCAAGCGACGAGGGTTTATCTAATTTCCAAAGCCAAAATGCAAGCGGTATAAGAAGAGTATGGATTGATGTTTTTTCGATCGGAGAATTTAGTTTTTGCAATTTTTTTTTTAAGAAATTTTTTGCGCATGTAGAATACTTGTTTAAAGTGAGACTTAAAACACGTCAGCATGTAGAATATAGGCATTGAGCGAGTTTTCATGCCTTAGTCGCTCAACTACTTAAGGCAATTCGAGGTTGCATTTTGTTTAATGCTGTATAAGGAAACCAAGGTTGCATTTTGTTTAATGCTGTATAAGGAAACCATTCTTTTTCATAAAGGTGAACTTCGTACAATCGTTTCGAGCATGGTCTCCATAGGTGGTAATACGACATAACAAAATCCGTTTCCTAAGCTCCCTCTCAGTTCAGGGGCTTATTTTAGTACATTGTATGTAAAGATGTAGCTTGCGCCCACGATGGCTGGTGATTCAGGCCATGAAGACCTAACTCTAGGTTCTGTGTCCTAGCTAACCATAAACTCAAAAAGTAGTGGCTTCAATTAATCATTTCCGCCATAGTTATAAATCAGGTAAAACCTAATTCAAGTAAGTTACGATAGACAACTCAAGGCCAGAACTGACTGAAACAGAAGTGTTCCCATCTTCAGTAATCACGAGGGACATTAGTGATTAATATCTGTCAGTTTTCTGTGAAGATAAGAACAGACCATGAGAGCTAATTAATTGTTTTGATTTCTTGTCTGAAGCAGATGCAGTCTAACTCCTGTGTGGTTTGTAGGATTATTCAACTTCTAATTCTAATTTCGGTATGTATGCCTTGTACTATTGGACACTATGACTTACTGCATAAATGAATACGAGGAACCGGATTGACTTATGTCTTGGGTGATGTGGTTAAGTTGGCATATAATACATTTATGCATGCACTGCCTGCTCATTAAACCAGAATTTGATTGTTATCCTTCATCATAGTCTTTTTTTTTAATTGAGATTTATACAACATGACAACTGATATAACGATAAAAAAAATTCATAACCCTCACAACACGGAGAGAATATTTCTGTAAACCCTTACACGAGGGAAAATTTGTATGAAACTCCCATGTCGGAGGAATAGTAAAACCCCCACCAACTCGGGGGGACTGAAAAAATCACCCCACATCCGAGGTGATTCGAACCCACGCCAATGTGTATACTGGGCGCCGGATTTATCACGACAGCATCCTCCATTATATTCTTTTTGCTACCAAAGAATTGCAGAACAGATGGTTTGTTTCCTGATTGAAGAATCTAATATTTCTTTTGTAGGGGGATAAGGAAAATCGATTTTCAATATTTGTCCACTCAAGGCCTGGATTTCTTCTCAGCAAGGCTACAACAAGATCTTCTTTCTTTTATGACCGACAACTCAATGACAGTATACAGGTTTCCTCATCTTTCTTATTGCATGTTTGAGTCCTATATAACAAGTAATGTGCAATGATATCTATGAATATGCTTAATAAAGGCGTGTGGTACAATATAATAGTAGCAAACTACTAGCAGAACCGATTATATCATGAAACCATAAGTTACACTTCCATGCATTATAAATGAGTTTCTTTTTTATGTTACTTTATTCTAGATTACTTTTTGAGAACTACTTTTTTTTTGGGACAAATTTTGAGAACTACTTTAATTCTAGATTTGAAAGGTCTGAAATTGTTTTGAAGCTTGTCACAGGTCAAAGCTTGAAAACACAGAAGAGCATCATTGAAGCATGTTCTAGGATCTTAAACATGCTTGGATGTATGTAATTAGAAATTTGAACTGAAGTCTGTCAAAGTTTTCGATTAAACTCAAAACTGTCTGAATAGATTCAAGCTTGCTGAATTCTCTGTCAAGAACTGCTATAATATGTATTACTGACTTAATACCCCTAAACTCATTTTTGCTCAACTCATGATCTCCTTGCTTAAAAATTGTTTGTGGCCTTAAATTGGTTTGAATCATTTACAATAAAGGTACTTCATAACATAAAGAATTCAATGGGTTGGCAAGCCTTTACACCAGGCTTGGCATGAATTATTGATTATTCTTTGTTGGAATAGTAAGATATCATCTGTTAATTAGTAATTAATGAGACACTCCTCTCTCTCTCTGTTCTTGGCTTATTAAGTTCTAGTGCTGGTGTTCTTTTCAGGTAGATTGGGGAGAGTCAAGCATGCTTCTTGCGGAACGCATATTGTTGAAGAATGCACTTCAGGATCCTTTCAATGAATGGTTTGTTTTTTTGTCAGATAGGTAAGTATTGATTCAAACATCCTGTGGCCAGGTTTTTTATCCTACACAATTGTAACATCTTGGGCTCCTTCTTATTCTATTTTTGGGAATTTTTTCCTGGAATGTTTAGTTGAATAGGAACTTTGGATTAGCTAGGAATACCATTGGGAATTTCCTTTCCTTTTGTTTTTTCAAAAAAGAAACAAATCCTTTATTTTAAGTATTTGTTCATTTTTTATCAAAAAATAAAATAAAGTTGTTCATTATCTTAGACAACACCATGTATGCCACCCTCTGCGTCTTGTTGCTTTCCTTCTTCTCAACAGAAGGCATTGAGGGTGTCCCTATCTGCAGCCCGTAGCCTAGTGGGGCCCTGTGAAGAACCTTATTTTGGCCTTTCACTCTTCATGTCATCCATAATCTTGCTGATTTGTAGGTTTCCAGATTTTTATGGTTGGAACTTGTCAGATGTCACCTGCCCTTTCGTTATCCTGGGATTCAATGTTTTGGACCTCTGTTAACTATTTTAGTTGCTTATCATATCCAATGAAAGATCTTTAACACAGATGCTGTAGTTCTTGTTGTTGCTAACTTTGAATGTGGTCTATGCAATTGATTATCAAGTTTGTATTTAGGCACGCAACATTCTCAACCAGCGCATTTGAAAATTCTTCAGCATATCTTCATATTGAATCAAAACACTATTGTTAGCTCAAAAATTGACTAGTTAGGAAGTCAACATTGTCAGACCAGCTTTACTTGATTTTCATTTGAAATCTTTTAAAGTTGTTTAGCATAGATCATTAGTTGCTAATTTGATGTTAACATAAGAAGATATCGGCTGGTCACAATGCCAGTGAGAAACATCGGCCTGTTTTGCACCCATTCTATTCCATCCTCCAACATGGTTGCTTCACTGTGCTACTCCATTTACCGTGTAATTTAAAAAAAAATAAAAAAATCCTTGTTTCCTTTATCTACAAAGAATTTATAGTTCATTCACTTATCTGTTTGCCTAATGAAAGAAATAATGGAAAAACCTTTCGTTCATTCATACTGAATTGTTCTTAATACATCACATCAAGAAAGATCTTCTAGAATATACAACAGATCCTAAGAAATCACAAAATCTTTATTCATTAAAACCTCCCTTCTAAGGAAGTTACATTGATATCTTAACACAGATTTGAATATCTACCAAATATCTTGATACACATTCTCTTATCTTTAACACCCTTTATTAAAGATAATCCTCTTTCATTGAGTCCATTTGTGCAACCTTTTCATCTTGCTTCATTGACAGAGCTAAAATCTCCATAACTATGTTTTGGAAGGTTCCTGTCTTCCATCAAAATTGTCTGCTAGGTGGTAGTTCCTTGTGGAATATGCCAATTACTGCAATAGGTTGAAATCGCGGAAGATGATGAGATGAGAAGGATTCTTTCCTTGATTATATAGTTAGATATGCTAGTCAAAATTTCCTGTTTGGTGATTATAATTTGATTCGAAAGCATTTTTTTTTATGATTCCTAGTTAATCAGAGAAATTAGTATTCTAAAGGTAGTCAGATTTTTGCTATGGAAGTAAATAGTAAGAGAAGAACGAATGGACAGTGTAGATTTTTCTTGATTATTTCTAAGGCTATCTCTTGTTTTTGCTCATATTTTGTGCTGTTTCCATGAGAAATTGAAGAATCATTTATGTGTAACTGAAGAACATTTCGAATGTAATATTCAATTAAAGCTTGTACGCCAGTCAATTAATTACACAATTCCGAATGAGTCCAATTTTTTCCTCTAAATGATTTTTTTTTTAATTAAGACCTCTAAATGATTTTAATTGTATGGCCTAGATAACTTTTTGATTGAGATGATTTTGGGTTCCTAGCTAAATAGTTAATAAAAACCTCATCATGATTTAAATTTTCTCTTAACAGCATGATTAGACTAAAAGTTTCGCAAATGCTTATTGTGAAAGTGATATCATAAAATGATTTCCACAAATATGTCATTTTCATTTTGAACCTATTTTTGTGTTCGACCTGCTTATGTTTGCTGTCTTATTGCCTTGGCAGCTGCATACCTTTGTATAACTTCAGCTACACCTATGACTACATCGTGTCATCATCGACTAGTTTTGTGGACAGGTTTGTTAATTCTTTTTTGTTTTTTTATGCTCTGTATGCTGTTTATTTCTCCTTGTCACATGCATCAGTCTTTTATTTCCTGCACTCATGATAACTATTTATGTTAAAGAGCTTGAATCTATACATCTCGAATCACAGGATCTTGCAGAACACTCTTGGTTGATCCGCTAAATCTTGAGTTCATTGATAGCTTTAATGCAATGGTCTTTTATTTCTTTCACTTATAATAACTATTTTTTATAAATAGCTCAAATCTATACAATAAAAATCCAACTTGGGGAACGCTTCAGGTTGATCTGTGAAATCTTGAATTCACTGATAGCGTAACACATTTATTCTTCAAAAATTTTGTGCATCAGATCTCTAAGAACTAAATGAAAAATAACACTATAGAATCTTCATGAAAAATAACATTTGTGAAACCATAGAGAAACTGTAATAATGCATTGTAGACCAATCAGTTTTTCTTTCTTTTTTCTTTTTAACAAAAATATATAAAACTTATGACTGTAATTACTATTTTCTAATGAAGCATTGTTTTCTGCCCTTTTATGGTAAGTTTCCCTAGGTGTGTCAGTATGGTGTTCAGGATTGCAACCGAGTGAATCATGCTTGCCAGCTGGCTAAGTTCTGGTAAAAAATGGTTGAGCTTGAACCTGAACCCTCATCCGTCAACCTGTGGTCCAGGTTAATGTCAAGGTTGTTTGATTAAGCAGCTGACTTCAACCCTAGATATGGTAGTGCCTTCGTTCAAGAAGGGCTTGAAATGTATTTCAAGTTGGCTCAAGCTCAAGCATAAAGATATTTGCATTAAGTAGGATAAGCTCACAGTACCAGTTTATAATTTACATTAAACATTTTGTCTCAAGTGAAAGAAGCTCAGTTAACTTAGCTATTTTACACCACTGATGATTTTAATTTTCTAATACGATCATATCACTTTCTCAGCTTTATTAACATAATAATATGTCACTTGCCTCAAGCTAAATAAACGAGTTATTGCAGCTTGTTTACCTTAAGTTCTATCTTTATCAATACAATACATAGCGTATGTAACTTTGTAAAATGCAATTTTAGCAATAATAAAAAATAGAAATGAGGAGTTAATTACCATTTCTGGTGAAGAAGTACATCAAACACCCCTTTTAGTATTTAGAGTCCATAGTTTTGAAAAATGTAGAGATTAAGAATGATGTTGCATGTAGAACTTAAGGCAATTGAAAAGAAGTTCTGTTATGTTTTCTGCTTTTTGTGGGATCGTCTGGTTCCAAGAGGTTGAAAACCAGTGCTCAAGTTCTTGAGTTTTGTGGGATCAGCTGTTTCCAAGTGAGTGTGGGTAGAGCTAGGAACAATTGTATCCACAAAATGAGCATGGCTGATATTGACCTAGGATTCATGCGATACGAAATTTTTGGATGTGTTTGGAATTATGAGTTGGTTCTAATTGTGTCTCATCATCTAATGCTGGAAGCAGCTTTGCAGATACAAAAGAGGGTCGCTATAATCCAAAAATGCATCCAGTTATCCCTGTTAATAACTGGAGAAAAGGATCTCAGGTGGGTATCCTCATTGCTATGAGATTTCAAATGCTACAAGATTCCTGTAATCTTTTTTGTTTTCCCCCGTACAATGTTTATCAGATTGCTAGGACAACATTGGCATGAGTCACCTAACCAAAATTTTTTTTTCATGTTTTCAGTGGGCTGCTCTAAATCGAAAGCATGCCATTGTTATAGTGAGAGATGATACTGTTTATCCAATGTTTCAGAGGCATTGCAGGGTACGTGTTACATTTATCAATCCATTTGCAATTTATAGTGGTCGTTCATTCTTTCTTTTCAATGTGCAACTGAAGGCATTTTGTTATGTTAGATCTTGATGTGCAATTGAGGAAATTTGCCATTTTTTGTAGGAAACACATAATGTGTACATTTTCCCTTTTCAAAAGTTGCACTCCTTTGCCACTACTCTCTCCCAAGTGAAATATTAGACAAATTTGATCATTCTTGCTTTTGGCATCAATACTAAAATCATAACAGTCTAAGATGGGTTGGTGAATCAAAGATTAGAAAATCCTTTCTAACGAAAAATGGGGAGATGGTGTAATTGCCATCCCCCATAATAAAGGCAATGGTGGTTGTGTTAAGGTTACCATTAACTGTTATTTAATACCTTGCTCCCCATAAAAGCTGAGGCCTAGAGTTATTATTATTCATTTTTTTAAATGAATATCTGCTGAACTGATGTCAACCCTTGTACATAAATGCTTTTGACCCTGTCTGTTCACAATACTACCTTTTGTTGCTATGCAATTGAAACCACAGAATTGCTCATGTGGGCCTACTTGTGAATGAACCTTCTCCCTTGCACTTTATGGCAGGCTGTCACTTAATGTGGAGCTTCCAAGCAATATCCTGGATACTTACCATAAAAGCTATTTGCTGGGACAGAAATTTATACATTATGGGAAATACAAAAGTAACTTTTTTATTGATAAACTATATGTGAAACAGAGTTCAAAGTAAAAAAAAAAAAAAAAAAAAAATTGTGTTAGATCACCAGTATTTTCATAGGGACGTTTCAATTGATAATTCATCACTTCTCTGCTGGCCTCAATTGATAAAACAGAGAATAAATCTTATTTATCTTTTTAACTTGGTTTTCTAAATTATAAACTTAAGTTTCTTTCTATGTATTCTTCTCATGTTTTCTCCTGTTGATCTTTGGCTCAATGATTCTGTAGTTCCACATCCTGATAATTCTATCATTTTATGTGTCTTATACCCATTTTTTTAACATGGCTGATGCAGAGACGGTCTCTACCAGAATTTTGGCGTGATCGTCCTCTTGTAAGTTCTCTTAAGATCCTCTTCTACAGGATGTCAATAGTGAGGCTTGAAATAACACCCAGACAGAGACAATGTGGCTTTTGAATAAATGGACATCTCAATGAATATTGCAAACATTCTCAAAGGGAAAAATAAGCCCTTGTCAAGCCACTGTTGAAAAGCTACAATTAGTTGTGATCTAAATATTTCTGGTGGAGTTAAGTGTTTATTAAAGGACTTCTCAAGCGAACTGATGTGTAGATTTGGCACCATCATGATAAAAATGCTGTTAAGATTCAGGTTTGGAGTTCTGACAGGGATTCAATATCTGCTTCGAGCCTTATATGACGTCCTTAGGTTGGGCTGGGGCTTTGGACCATTTTCACACATACACTTCTCTACCTTGAACTACTAGGATTCATGATAGTTGCAAACTTGCAATTCCTTAGCTTCTGCTGTCACAATCATCAATTTCGCCGTACAACTTTTTGGAAAACTAATAGTGCAGCTGTGATTTGAATCTGAGTCTATTTACAAACAATGCATCTCTATTGGATAAACTGGCTGGTTTGATGACTTTCCATATTGATTCCTCGTTGCTCTTACAATAACAATTTTACTGCTTGATCTACTTCCCCCAGTTTTGGCATTCAGCTGTTTACTGAAGTCTGAGAAATTTACCTGCAGCCTGCTGATGCATCAAAGGAGCATAACTGTATACCTGATGAGCATTATGTTCAAACATTGCTGGCTGTAAGTCATTTCTTTAGCCTTTGGATATTGACTATTGAGTACATCTGCTTAAAGATCTGTTGTCAAGGATTGCTTGATTCTCTATGCGCTGGACATGCCTTTTAATGATATCATTATTGTTCTAGTGGGGGAGCCACGAATGTGCATGAAGAAGCATAGTTTGGTTTTGATAGACTTGGAGTCAAAGCACCACTACTATGTGGGAATTTAAGTTATTTCACCAAGTCTTGTAAAGCAGTTGGAAGTTTGGCTGTTACATTGAAGGCTATATTATTAAACCAGATTTGACTGGCCAGACAGGTTATACATCCAGTTGCTTGGTTCAACCTGTGAAACTGGAATAGCTGGGAAAGGGTTGGCTTGCTGGTTGAAAAGCCGATCTGGCTTTGATTACATCGGTTGAAAGATAATACAAAAACTCAAATTTCCGTTCTAACATTTCTCTTTCTCCAAAACCCTCATCCAGATAAAAGGACTGGAAGGAGAAATTACTCGGAGAACACTTACACATACTTCATGGGATCTTTCGTCATCCAAAGATCGTGAAAGACGTGGATGGCATCCTGTGACATATAAGCTTTCGGACACTACTCCTGAACTCATACAATCCATAAAGGTATATGTAAATTAAGTCTATCTTATTTTTCTTTTTTCCTGCTACCAAAGATAAGATTCTGTGGATAGTTCCTTTAACAATTTCTACATAACGGGAGCACAATGTTTGTATAATAGTTCGCTGGTCAGATGTTGGTGTCATTAATGTGAGCAAAGAAAACGGAAGATGTTGTAAATGACAGCATAATGAATTACACTCAATGAGCTCACCTTGCATAGTAACATAATGGGAATTCGATGACCACTGAAATGAGCAACTCAGAATCCTGGCGTAACTCCTATAGCAATCCTAAGCATGGCTGGTTTACAGCCTCAGCTACCTGTTCATTTGAATACATTTAGAAACATCATGCAAGAGAAATCTGTGTTACAAACTCTTGAAAAAAAAAATGTTGAGCCATTGCATCATTAGTTTGTGATGATGTTTATACATTTATGTGAATAAGCTAATATGCTAACAAACCAGGGGTTTTAGAGGGTGTACCTAAAATCATGTACGTCAACAAGTCTTGCATGCAGTGATTTTGATTCATTTTGTTTATATTGGCAATCTGTGGCAATGCATCTACTGTCACTGTTAATAAAGCTGAAATGGAAATTCATTGGTATGTTTTATGCTCGAATTGTGCATTCATGTGCCTGTAACATCATACTGTGCTTGCCGTCCTTACAAATTAAATAACCTGTCTCTTTGTTGTCACCACAGAATTCAAGTCTGTCATGGAATATTTCTCCATTCATCAACTCATGGGTGTCAAATCCTTATTCACTGACCTTTGAAATTTCTGGATACCCATGGTTTACCATGTCAAGACAAGTCCTTAATACCATTGCATTCATATTTCTATGAGCAGGACATAGATAACGTGTATTATGAGACAGAGTACAGAAGAGAATGGTGCGGCAGCAAGGGAAAACTGTCACATTGCTTTCTTTTTGCAAGAAAATTCACGCGACCTGCTGCACTTCGTCTTCTTAACACGGTAACCATTTCATGCTTGGTTGCACTTTCTTTCAGAGGCATGTACTCACAGGTGGGTGTGTGTCATGCGGGCAAGTTCTTTTTACCAGCCTCTTGTACTCTGCAAAACAAACTTAACTGCCTGCTGAATACTGATCATGCAGCATTTACCACCTTGACAATGAGCTTAGACGCTTTTCATGAACTGTTGAATATTTCCCATGTGAGGCCTTTTGGTCTACAGACTAACACCAACCTGTGAGTACAAAGATTGTATGGGTAACTACTGCCACTTTGGACATTAATTTCCACTCTGGTTTGCACTTCGTCATAGGCTGTCTGTCCCTTTCAACATTAATTTCCTGACTCGTTTGCAAATTGCTATTTGCAGTCTGTTTTAACATTGTGAGGATAAGGGAATATAAAGACCCTGGAATCATCTCTCCTTCTGATGATTGCCACGATGTTTGTATGTTTTGGTAAGTTCTCATAACAAGAGATAGGGAGAATCATAAAAAACTGAAAAGCACGATCGTCAGAATGTTGTATAATGGAATAAGAGGACAAGACGATTGGGTGTAAAAATATCATGTATGTTGTAAGATAATACTGGTGTTTACAGAGGCCCTCTTTTCTTTTATACGAAATAGGCTTCACAAGCATTTGTTTCCATTTTCCTTCTGTGAAATGTCTAGCTGAAGAGACCTGGCTCTAGCAGTCATGCATGGTTTTCAATTATTTTGATGAATTTAAGCATCATAGTTTTGACAAAACTAAAACCAATCACTGAATTTTCAGATTAACTAGTTTAGGGTGTGACCAAGCTAAGAATTCAATCAACCTAAAATATTGATGAGCTAAACAGAGCGTAAGTGTGACACATTCTATTAAAATTATGATAGAGGCGTGATCATATGCATCACCTGGGCGCTTAGCCCGCTTCTTTTTCCGCCGTGCGATGAGGCGGAATAATTCTAAGCCATTCTCTGAGAGAGTTGGGTATTTTTCATTCTCATCGTTGCAACTGTGACTGTGTTGCATAAAAGAGAAGATGCTCCGTATTAGTGTCGCTCGCACACTCGTTCTCGTCTCTCCTTCTCGCAGCATGATTTGGGTTTGAAATCACCTCTCCCCGTTGGATCTCTCTCATCTACAAAAAAAAAAAAAAAACTCTCTTCCACCAGATCTTTTTCCAAGTCGCATCTCTCTCTCCCACCCAATCTCACTCGTGTCTCCCTCAAACTTGCATCCCCACTTTGTCCATTCAAATTAGTCTCTCTTCTCTTCAACGGCGCTCAATTAAATACACTATCAACATTAAGGAGAAGGAGATCTTGATGCCAACGATTTAGGATTTGGAGCAGCCCTCGTCCTCCTATTTTAACTCTTGAACAGATTGAATCTAAGCTCAGGGAGGCCGATCCTAGAAGACAAGTTGGTACTTGATGAAGATGACTCCGAGTTCTAAGCTCTCATTCTGTTGAAAATGAGTACTTTTTGATTTTTCTCCAAAGAATTTTTGAATTTTTGATCTAGAAATACAAAATGGGGTTTTACGGTTCAATTTTTTGGATGGGTTAAAACATTTTTTTGGAAATTGAGCGCATTCTTTCAAATCCTCAATTCTTGTCTCCCTCATTCAAGACCTTAGAAATAGAAACAGGCTGGAGAGGGAGAGATAGCCGAGGAGGCTTTCTGGGGGGTTAGATGGAGAACTTATGAGATCAGATTCAAACCATGCTCCGAGCTCATGGGACACTATTGGGATTTTCTTCCATTGGCGATTCCTTGGCTGTTTAGATCCTCTGCAGATTACACTATAGTCTCCTCTATTTTTAGATCCTAGCTTTCTGGCATGCTCCATTTAGTGTGTGTTTGGGAATGGATAAAACTTTTGATGAAAAGTTGTCAAATGATGTGATATGATAGGAGTGATGATTAAAAATAAATAGGATAAAGTTGAAATAGATAGGCTTATTGTGTTGGTAGTTGTGTAGAAATGATTGAAAAATAGGATAGTTGTATAGAAAAATGTGAAGAAATGATTAAAAAATAAGATAGTTGTGGAGAGTGAAAAGTTTCAGATAGAAAAGTTTTAACTTGACAACTTTTTATTGTTAACAAACGCACCTTGGTGTCTGAAAGTTTGCAATCTATAACAAATGGTGTTTTCAACGGCATGTCCCTCCGCGGTGGGTCCTAATGATTTTTCGAACAAATACCTCAATTCTTCAATTTTCCATTTCCCGAGACATTCCTCTCTGGAAATGGGTAGGTGACTAGCGATACATTGAACCAAGCTAGTCTTTTTATAGAAATAGGCGTTAGCTCACCAACTTGGATTTTTGGAGATCTGTTTTCCGCCCAAACTGCTGCACGATGCTGCTTTCTCATTTTTATCTTTTACAAAAACGTTACCTCTTCAAGGAGTAAAATGCAAAATATCTAGTGGGTTAAGCGCTGAGATCACGCCCCATTATGATATGCCATTTTTTTTGCAATAAATATATATTATTCATAATTTTTATTTATTTACGGTGTGTTTAAAAAGTGATAAAAAAAAAAAAAAATTTATTTCGGAAATGATAAAACTTTTAAATAAAAAGTTTTTGTGTAAAAGTTATTGAAATAATATAAAACAATGTGATACTGTAGGAGTAATGATGAGGAGTAAAGAGAATAAAGTTAAAATAAATAGGTTGGTAGAAATAATTGAAAAATATGATAGTAAAACTTTTCACTATCTATAATTACTTTTTTAAATTATTTTTTCACATATTCCTATACAACTTTCCTACTATTCAATTATTTATTTGCAACTATTTATACAATTAACCTATCTATTTTAATTTTATTCTTTTTATTTCCCGTCATTACCCTAATCATATTGTATCATTTTTTAACAATTCGAAAAAATTTTACATAAACAATTTTTCATTAAAAATTTTACCACTTCCCAAGCACACCTCAAGTCCTGAAAAAATTATACCACTTCCTAAACACAACCCAAATCAACTGGATAAAACTACTTATCATAGCGGATGATGTCGCCAAAACTCAATTCTTCCCTCGCTGCGTGCCATTTCTTGTCATCTATGTTTGCAAGAAGCTACTTGCTTACTAGTTGCTAGTGTCATGAATGACTACAACATTATAATCAACTAATGTCAAGAGATACCACAGTCTTAAGAGTGGAGTGTCCAACCAACCAAGCACAACTCAGTTGGCTAGAGGCGCTCACCTGTAGGCGCCCCCTCGGGGCTCAACTCCCATGTTGTCCCCGTAGTGTGAGGACATTAGTCTCCTGGTAAGGGAACAATGGTCTCCCGTATTAGAAGCCTTATTGTCCTATTCCATGCCGTGAGGAAAATTTGCAACAATTTACAAGGGTTGATTTGTTAAAAAAATTGTGAGAGTTCTTATGGGTTTAATTTATAATAATTAGATGAAGAAAAAAAAAGATATTTTAAAGTACGATTCCCAAATTGAACAACCATTTATATAGATATATACATAATGGCTATTCCAGTGCAATTGCCCAAAAAATGGATCTCACACATATTAAAATGCAATAAAACTTTATACAATTATTTACCCATATGTAAATTATACTTTAGATGGTCTAGTTGTTGAAAAAAACACTTCAAAGTTGTTATTTATATCAAACTATTTTATTACGTTGAATTTGTACCATTTTCAAATAGAGTTCATACACATATCCGATTGGGATAAAAATTGATATGATAATAGAATACATTATTCTAAATACAATGGGTGAAGTAGATTATTTATATCAAACTTGATTACTCCTTTATATATATTTATATATATATAAGATGAAGTGCTCCACAAAACTTTGTTGCTACTGTACACCTCACCTGTCGTCACAAACAGAGCTCTGTATTCTAACCACGAGATTCATCAAAGGCAGCACGGTAGGAAAGGTTGTGAGAAGGAAAACCAGTTTCAGCCTTGGTGATGTGTGACTCGTGCAATGAAAGTAGTCAGCCACCGGGAGATCCACGAAGCCATGGGCTTTGAGAAGCTTTTGACAACCCAAGCTGAAAGATGTTGTTATTATGAAATATGTGCTCATCCATGCTCACACTTTGGGAGCAGTAGCAACGGCAGTTACTGAGGGTATTACAGTAGCGCGTCTTTGGTAGTTGACCTCCATGGCTTGCAAGGTGCATGGAATGCTAAATAGTCAATATTTTTGTCAAGCATCTCTACCATTGCATTCAAGAAATCTTTGGGAAGTGCGGACCAGACAAGTAACTCAACTTATCTTTGTTATGACCACTCACACAGAATAACTGGAACTTGAGTATCTTGTTGTCTTCATGCTGTCAGAGAAACAAATATAGGTGATTATACCAGGTGAGCGTAGACACTTAATAGTTGATTAATAATGCAGCTAGAACACAAGACTTGTGAATGAGGAACTACCAAGTCCATCTTCCTGAGCCACAACCGACATATTCTCCCTTGCATCTTCATCCCATGTTTAGACAAAAACTTGCCAAGAACAATCTTTAAAACATCACTTAAATGGATGAGAAGGCTATTTCATTCCATAAAATGGAATTATAGCAAGGATTTCATGCCATCCATCCCACTTTTGCGAACCTTCAAAAATGGACAGGATCTTGTAGTGTGAAAACTTGAACATCAGCGAGAAATCCATGGCCATTATTTCATGCACCCAGGTGCACTCCGGCTTGGTGCACCAAAGTGCAAATACTCATTTTTAAATTTTTTTTTGAATTTTTTTTACACAATTATAAATCTAAATATATTTAACATGTGTATTCATTTTTACCATTTTTGGAAAATTTTAAATTTTTTTATTTTTTAAAATTACTAAAAATACCACTAATTTTAAAAAAACCAAAAAACCTAAAAATCTTCAAAAATGGTAAAAATTGATACACATGTTATATACACTAAGGGTGTGTTTATCAATTGATAAAAAATATCAGGTTAAAACTTTTCACTCTCCATAACTATCATATTTTTTAATCATTTTTTCACATTTTCCTGTACAACTACCCTACTTTTTAATCATTTCTACACAACTATTCACACAACTAACCTATCTATTTTAACTTTATCTTCTTTACTACTTATCATTATCCTTATTATATCACATCATTTGACAATTTTTACTTTCCAAAATTTTTCATCAAAAGTTTTATTCATTACCAAACGCAACTTTAGATTAACAGTTTTGTAAGAAAAATTTTAAAAATGGGTTAAATGCACCCGTGTGCACCGAGCCTAGAGCCTAAGTGCACCCTAGGTGCATTTAGGCTTAACCGAGAAATCCGAGTATCTACGGAAACTTCACCCTTCAATCACCAACCCAATCACCTAAAATATAGGGCTCGCCTCGGATTCTTGGAAAGAAATCTAACAACAACATTACAAATCCAGCCAGTATATTGTATAAACGAAGAGGTGATACCGCCTAGCTTAAATAATCTGTATGCAGAATTCTGCTAGGCATCAATGTCAGACAACAAATGGTTGTTGTTTGGAGTATATCCAGCAGACACTAGTGCTTCATTCATTTCACTCAATAATAGATGCATCTCCATGATGCAAGGATGTGACACATCTCCCACAATGAATTCATGAACATTACCATTTACTTCAACTGAAGAACACCCAGGCATCTTCACTATCCCTCTTTTTTTCATCATCTCCCTTAACTTTGACATACTGTCCCATTGCTCTGCAGCGCCATATATATTAGCCAAGAGGATATAGGAACTTCTGTCATGTGGATCCAATGCAACCAAGTTCTTTGCTGCCTGCTCAGCAATGTTAATATTGCAGTGATTTTTGGATGCACCGAGGAGGGCTCTCCATATTATGTCATTTGGCCTCATTGGCATGTCTACTGCTAGTTGCTTTGCATCTTCTAAACGGCCAGCACGACTTAAAAGGTCAACCATACAACCAAAGTGTTGAATCCTTGGTACAATCCTATATTTAAATCTCATAAGCTCAAAGCAGCGGCAACCATCATCTACTAAACCTGAATGACTGCAAGCACTTAAGACACCTATGAAAGTAATCTCATCAGGCTCTATATGCAAACGTTGCATGTCCTCAAACAGGAGAAGGGCCTTGTAGCCACATCCGTTTATTGCAAATCCAGATATCATAGAATTCCAATGGTCTTTGGTTTTATGGGTAAGTGTGTTGAAGACATGAAGAGCAACATCCACATGCCCACACTTACAGTACATGTCTATGAGTGCGACTCCAAGAATGCCATCCAAAGGAATTTTGTTCTTATCAATGTAGGCATGAATCCATCTACCTTGAGGAAAAATGCCTAACGCGGCTACAGCAGAGAGAACAATTGCCAAAGTAGAACCATCAGGCCTCTCTCCAACAATTAGCATATGGTGAAAGAGATCAATGGCCTGCTTAGCATAGCCATTCTGCTTGTACCCAGCAATGATCACATTCCAAGTAACAACATCCCTATAGGGCATGGAATAAAAAAACTCCAGTGCATTGCTCATCCACCCAACTCTCACAAACCCATCAATCATAATATTCCAAGAGAATATGTCCCTGACTCGCATTTTATCAAAGAGTTCACATGCATCTTCCATCGTCCCACGTTTAACATAAGCATCAAGCATGATATTCCATGAAGTCGAGCTCTTTTGTGGCATTAGTTCAAACAGTTGTAGAGCGGCTCTGATGTCACCACACTTGGCATACCCATGGATCGTAGAGTTCCAAGTGACCAAGGTCTTATGAGGCATTTTCTCAAATAAGCAATGTGCAATGCTCATATCTCCTCGCTTCATATAAGCATCTATAATAGTTGTCCATGTCACGACATCCCTAAGTGGCATCTCATCGAACAATTCTCTTGCTACCCTCACATCCCCACGTCTAGCATACCCAGAAATCATAGTATTCCACGAAACCACATCCCTCGCTGGCATCTGATCAAATAAGCACCGTGCATCATCCACGCACCCACGTTTCACGTACCCATCAATCATAATATTCCAAGAGAAGAGGTCCCGTTCCGGCATCCTATCAAACAGCTGCCGAGCAACTTCAGCGTTCTCAACTTTAACATAACCATCAATCAACATATTCCAGAAAAACACATTTTTATGAGGAGCAAAATCAAACACGCCACGTGCATCGTCAATTCTCCAGCACTTGGCATACATGAAGATGATAAAACAGCCAACAAAAACGTCGACCTGGTGGGGGCTCTTCATAATCCTGCAATGGATTTGCTCCCCTTCGCCGACGGCCAATGCCTTGCCACAAGCTCTAAGCACCAAAGGGAATGTGAATTTATCAGGCGAGACCCCATTTTTAGCCATCCTACGATACACGCGCAGGGCCTCCCAAGGGTCTGATCTCTGCTCCCATCCTCTGATAACAGTATTCCACAGGAACGTGTGGGGTTCCTCTGCATGGTTAAGAAGTAACGGGAGGTGGTGTAAAATTTCTGGGCTGGAATGTAAACAAAAGGAGGCTGTTTTGGTGAGTGCGAGTGTGTTGTGGAAGAGGCCTAAAACGATCAGCCGGGAGAAAATGGGCTTGAATTTTTGAGAGGTATTGCAGTTTGGTAGGAGCGATAGGCACTTCGAAATGGCGTTTGGCGCCAGATTCAGGGTCGGAGGTTCCGGCGTGCAGAACTGCACGAAGATTATGACATGAAAAAGAGAAAATTTCTCGTGTCCTGAAAAACATTTGCCTTTAATTTTGGGTGCGTTTGTTCGGGGCCAAAACTTGTAAATTACAACTTTTCAACACAAAATTTTTCACTCTTTGTAACTACTCTATTTTTTAATTATTTTTTCACATTTTTTTATACAAACTACCCTACTTTTCAATCATTTCTACACAACTACCCATACAACTAACCTATCTATTTTAACTTTATTCTCTTTACTCCTCATCATTACCCATATTATATCACATTATTTTCTATCAATTTGACAACTTCTACCTTTAAAACTTTTCATCAAAAGTTTTACCTCCAACCAAACACACCCTTTAATGGTTTTTTTGGGGTGCAAATATGCCTTCAAAG
This sequence comes from Annona cherimola, assembly GCA_030490835.1. Classification (NCBI taxonomy): domain Eukaryota; kingdom Viridiplantae; phylum Streptophyta; class Magnoliopsida; order Magnoliales; family Annonaceae; genus Annona; species Annona cherimola. The sequence continues at coordinate 88,287,298 of CM059973.1, read as the reverse complement.
CTTAAACAAAACTATATTTACGTTCTTAAATTTGTTAAAAGTACAAATATACCTATAAATTTTGCATAAAAGTATAACTGTGTTCCTTCGATTATAATGTTATTAGATTTTTCCATAAAATGATAATACCTTTAACCCAATTGATAAACTTGCTTTTTTTAATTTTATAGACATATTTATTATTTCTTTATTTTATATTTTGTTACATATATTATTTTTTTATTTAATTATACATGTATTGCTGTTTTAGATTTTCACGTATGTGTTTATGACATTTCAAAAATTGCAAATGTACTATTTAACTTAATGGGCATTATTGTTATTCAACAAAAAAAATTTATGGAAGGGATATGTTTGCAATTTCATGCCAAACTCATAGGTGTATTTGTAATTTCAGTAAATTTAGGGACATAAACACAATATTGATTAAACCTTGCAGGTATGTTTGCAAAAAATTCTAATTTTAATATACCTAAAATGCTTCACATTTTTACTTCTCGGTTGCAAAATTTCACAGCAAATTTCTATTATACTTATATCATCAATATAGCTCATCGTATAATCTATTCAAAAGACAAATTTATCATCCAAAATTTCTTTAATTAAAACAATTTAACTCTAGCATAACTCTTAAATTATTCGATACTATAGATTGATTATTTACTTTATGTTTGAATAGTATGAATGCAAATCAAAATAAGTTAGGATGGTTCAACGCCGACTTGACTTTTTTAAAAAGTTGTTTGATCTTACTTTTAAAACCGGGCCACAAGAAGGTTAGTCAAGCTTTAGCTTTTCTTCAACACGCTTTATGCAAACTTTAAATTAGTTTCAAGATGTATGGTGGTGTTGACAAGGCACAATAATGTGTGAATAGCTTTAAAAAATTACATGCAGGTCAAAGTAAAATTACATTTAAGGTGCGTTTGAAAGTGTTTGGGAAATGGTAAAATTTTGGATAAAAAAAATTTATATATAAATTTTTGAAATGGAGTAACATATTGTGATATGACAATGGTGTGATGGAGATAAATAGAAAAATTTTAAAATATATATGTTAATTGTATGAATAATTATATAACAATGCTTGAAAAGTATGCTAATATGTATAGAAAAATACATAAAAATACATAAAAATATTTAAAAATATGATGGCCACAAAAAGTAAAAAGTTCCGGGTAAAAATTTGTATCTTAAGCCAAACACGCTCTTGTGATAAAATTAAAAGATTGAATGCATCATTCATCAAAAAAGGGTTGAATGCACTAATAGTTCACTATTAATTGAAAGCAAACATATAATTACTATAACAAAAGCGTTAGCAAAACGTTTTTTAATAATTATGTCTGCAACTTAACCTCAATGAATACGAGTATTTACCTTCGACAAAAAATAACTTGAATTTAAAACTTTGAATCACGATTAAAATTGCTAGACATGTAAAGCGATAATATTTGTGTTTAAAAAGTGCAAACAACAACAATATTGTTTTTTTAAAAGCCATAAGTAGAATATAACTTGAATAACGCGTATAGAATTAAGAAATACACATATATTTATATAAACAACTTATAAAATCAGATAGGCATTCATGTATACCACATTTCTATTAACAAGTCATGAAACTAAAATTGTATATTCTACAAATCTTATTCACATGAACAAGTTATGTGGTTTATTTAAAATAATTCGCACCATGTAGATCGGGTCAGGTTAGTTTGAGATGCGGTAAAATCTCCCTATGTTGAAATTAAAGAACAAGCCTGAAATTCTAACGAGTTAAGCTACCCAAATTTTCAACTCTATTGAATAGTTTCAAGGAAATATGTAACTTATATTTATGAATTTTAAATTTAATTCCACTTATATTCATGGACTTTAAAAAATGATCAACATGCTCATGTATTTTATTTAAAATTTTATTCATACCCATATTGCTAATGATCTATTAAAAGAATCGTTGGCTTCTAATCTAATGGTGAACATGGTCATCCCTAACACTTTTGCAGTTGTAAAATCATATATTATTTAATTATAATTTTTTAGCTTTTTAGGCAAACTTGCTTTTGCATAATTGTCATTTTGCAATGGGCTAATGGCCCTCTAACGACTCTATGATGACACAAGTATCAGTAAAATTTTAGATAAAAATGTAGGAATATTTGAAAATGTTAAAATTCGTATGTATATATGAAATTTATATTATTTTAATTAGAAAATTTTTGGTTCCACAAATTGTCTTTTTATGTAGTAGATGACAACTTTATTTTATTTTATTTTTGATAAGAGTAGATAACAACTTCATTGAAAGCATGATGATTGTAAGTATTGTCGAAAATTTTATACGAAAGAGGCAAGCTTTTATTTAAGGAGCACGAAATTTTATTTTTTCAGCATCATTTGTAATTTTAGATTTTTTTCTATAATTTTAAGTGAATTTTTTCCGGGAGGATAGTTTTTCTATATTTTTAAGTGAGTTTTTTCGGGAAGGATTGTTTTCCTCCCTCCCATTTTGCCTTTTCTGCCGCGTACAAAGAGCATGAATGGAATGAGATCATTTTAAAAATATTATCTTCCGTTTATAATAATATTTTTAAAAATATTATTTGCATTTACAGTACAATATTTTATTTTCGAAAGTACAACAATTTTATCTTTTAATACTATTTTGGGTCACTCACATCCGTGCTTATTCAATTTTAATTTCTTTATATCTATACAGACTTGTTTTATTTTTTCATTTACACCAGCTATTTTTTAAAAAAACTTACCTAATAGCTACCATAAAAAAATTCCTTCAGAGTGTGTGTGTTGTGAATGTGGTAAATTTTAATATGAAAATTATCAAGTTGTATAACCATCAATAAAAAAATTTACACCTAATAGCTCCCATAAAAAAAAGTTACACCTAATACTCGTTAAATATAAAATACCCCATTAAGAGTTGACTGGACAATTGAGTCATCGATGAGTGAGGTGAAATTTGATGGAATTGATAGAGAATCGTTGGTAAAAATTAAGCTGACATGTACGTAAATAATCTAGTTTTAGATTGACACGGATTCAGGTAATCCTATAATTTTCTCCGACATTGATATTGCCAACACATAAAAAAGCTTTTTCGTTTTAAAATTTCAAAAATAAATATTTTAAAAGCTTAAGAGAATAAAGAATAGCATTTATAAAAATTTTATACCAAAGACTATATGTAATTTCAAAATAAGAAATAAAAATAACGGGTCCCGTAAAGGATTGGGAGCATTGGATTGGTAATCTTAAGTATATCTTAGGTTTTTTTATGTGGTGTAAAATAACGTTCATAAATTGAATGGTTAAAAAGATTTTATAGTTAAATTATAACAATTTTATTTTTAATACTATTTTGGGCTACTCAAATCTGTGCTTATTCAAAACTAAATTATTTATACCAATACTGACTTGTTTTATTATTTTTTTTATTTTTTTTGCATTTACATCAATTATTTTAAAAAAACTCAGCATCAATGCTAATTCCTTCAAATTACACCTAATAGCTCCCGTAAAAAGAAGTTACCCCTAATAGCTGTTAAATATAAAATATTCCGTTTAAGAGTTAGTCGAGTCAACTCTTCCTCAGGGGAGTGTTTACGTTAACAATATGTCAGGTGAAATTTGATGGAATTAATATACAAGCAATTTTTTTTAAAAAATTCATCAACATAGACAGAAAAATGAAAATTAAGCTGACATGTATGTAAATAATCTAGATTTAGATTGACATAATTCAAATAATCCTATAAATTTTCGATATTCACAGCACATAAAAAGTTTTTTCGTTTTAAAATTTAGAAAATAAAATTTTAAAAGCTTGAGAGAATGAAAAATTTGCGTCTGTAAAAAGTTTATAATCGAGACTACAAATAATTTCAAAAGTAAAAAAGAAAAAAGAGTGGCTCCGTGAAGGATTGGGAGAATCCGATCCGTAATCTTCAGTATATCTCAGGTTTTGTATGTGGTAGGAAATAAGGTTTATAATTTGAATGGTTAAAAAGATTTTTATGATTAAATTATTAAAATAGATAATAAAATAATTTACGATGCTTCTAACTGAGAAAATTAATTAATCGTTCCTAAACAAAACAGGTCTCTGGCCCTGCGACTTGTATCCGTGTCGCGTTTGCGCACGTTTTCTGCTGCTCGCTGTTTTTTGCATCCCTATAAAAGCGACTTGCTTGACTCTGCTTTCTTGCGATCGAAGCCAACTCCGCGGATATTTCTAGACGGCAAGGGTTTCGATTATCTATTTCTTCCCAAACCTAGAGAGAAAAAGCAACCGGAAAAATTCTTGGTCATGGCGGATTCCAGCTCCTCCGCGCCGGTAGATCGTGGACAGTCTTCTTCATCGGAACCGTACGTTCTCTGCCGATCTTTCCCAATTCCTTCACGATTGACGCTGACGGTTTTTCTTTTTCTTTTTCAATTTTTTCCTTTTAGGTTTAGAAATTTAAATTTGGATGCTTGGCTTTTGAAATCACCTTGATTTGGCTCAACGAGGGTTGGATATAGGGGAACCCTAGCTTCGGTGTTAACTTTATTCTAGCAGGTCTAGAGAGCAGGATGCTTTGATTTGAGAACTTGTTTGATGAAGGGTACAAGTAGAATCGCCTTTCAGTTTCTTGATCTAGCGTTGGAATTTAATTGTTTGATATTTCAACAGGAAAGGAACTAAGAGGGATTACAGTACTGCAATCCTGGAGAGGAAGAAGGCTCCGAATCGTTTGATAGTGGATGAAGCCATTAATGATGATAACTCTGTTGTTGCAATGAACCCGGCAACAATGGACAAGCTCCAATTTTTCCGGGGGGACACCATTTTGATTAAGGTGAATCTACTGTGCTATATATTTTTTTAAAAACCTTCGTTATGTCAGTTTTGCTTTCTTAGTTTCTAACATGCATTGTGGAGCAGGGGAAAAAACGGAAGGATACAGTTTGTATTGTTCTTGTTGACGAGCAATGTGAAGAGCCCAAGATTAGAATGAACAAAGTCGTTCGATCTAATCTTAGAGTACGCCTTGGTGATGTGGTGTCCGTGCACCAGTGTCCTGATGTGAAATATGGGAAGCGTGTTCACATCCTTCCCATAGACGATACAATTGAGGGTGTCACTGGCAATCTCTTTGATGCATATTTAAAGCGTGAGTAATAAGCTTTTTTCATTTTTTTTTTAAAACTCTTTATTTGGTTTTCGGAGATTTCCCCCTCTATTTACTAATTGAAGTTATACATTATGCGAGCGAGCAATCATGAATTTTAGTGTTTGCATTTTGATTCCTATGCAGCTTATTTCTTGGAATCATATCGACCTGTCAGGAAGGGTGATCTTTTCCTTGTCAGGGGTGGCATGCGTAGCGTGGAATTCAAAGTTATTGAAACTGAACCTGGTGAATACTGTGTTATTGCTCCGGACACTGAAATATTTTGTGAAGGAGATCCGGTCAAACGTGAGGATGAGGAGCGTTTAAATGAAGTTGGCTATGACGATGTGGGGGGAGTGCGCAAGCAAATGGCACAGATCCGTGAGTTGGTGGAATTGCCACTCAGACACCCCCAATTGTTCAAGTCTATCGGGGTAAAACCTCCTAAGGGCATCTTGCTTTATGGGCCTCCAGGTTCTGGGAAAACACTGATTGCTCGTGCTGTTGCGAATGAAACTGGTGCATTCTTCTTTTTGATCAATGGACCTGAGATTATGTCGAAGTTGGCGGGGGAAAGTGAAAGTAACTTGAGAAAGGCTTTTGAGGAGGCTGAAAAGAATGCTCCATCGATTATTTTTATTGATGAAATTGATTCCATTGCTCCTAAAAGAGAGAAGACGCATGGTGAAGTGGAGAGGCGTATTGTTTCTCAGCTCCTTACTTTGATGGATGGTCTTAAATCCCGGGCTCACGTTATTGTCATTGGGGCTACCAATAGGCCAAATAGCATTGATCCCGCTTTAAGGAGATTTGGAAGGTTTGATCGTGAAATTGACATTGGTGTTCCTGATGAAGTTGGAAGATTGGAGGTGCTGCGAATCCACACGAAGAATATGAAACTTGCAGAGGATGTAAGTCTTTCTCCCATTTATTCAACCGTGACATGTATGTCAATAATGGACATGAATGGATCTTGACTTAGCTGCAATTGCAGGTTGATCTAGAAAGAGTTGCAAAGGATACACATGGTTATGTTGGCGCAGATCTTGCTGCTCTTTGCACAGAGGCCGCTCTTCAGTGCATTAGGGAGAAAATGGATGTTATTGACCTTGAAGATGAGACTATAGATGCAGAGGTTCTTAATTCCATGGCCGTGTCAAATGAACATTTCCAGACTGCATTGGGTTCTTCAAATCCATCAGCACTGCGCGAGACGGTATGCCTTGATTTTAGCTGGGTTTTTGATATTAATTTATTCTTGATTTTCATTCATATATTCTTTGGATACGCGGCAGATTGAACTCATCAAAATCAAACTTTACAGGTTGTGGAGGTGCCTAACGTCTCATGGGATGATATTGGTGGTTTGGACAATGTAAAAAGAGAACTTCAAGAGGTACATTCTTTTGATCTTTTGAATTTTTTAAATCATTATCTTACCTGTGAGTGCTCTTATTTTGTTATGGATCACATGATTCTAGTAGTTGGATGTATATTCAGCCTTTGGTTGTGGACCTTGTGGTTATGATTCCAATATCAAGAATCTGGTTGGAATGGTGGGAATTTGTACGCTTGCTGTAATTTTTAGTAGTTCACTGGTGCATTCCTGTGGGCGAAGTTGAAAATCATGCATTATCAAGGGCGTTATTAAGGCAATTATTATCTTTTGTCCTATAATTACATTTGATGGCAGAGTGTAGGTTAGCTTATGCTTCTTGGCAATGATTCCACAGGATTCCCTTTCCATGTGTAATTAACACCAAGGATGCCTTCTGTTGTGATCCCATGGATGTCGATTACTCATATGCTTGATAAGTGGTAGCTTTGGCTGTTGATTCTTGGAGAGATCACTGAATTACTATGTTTTTTTAGTGAGCTTGATGGGCCAGTGAAAGATTCAGGATTTTTTTTAAAAAAGAACTCGACTTAAAATTTTTTTGGTACTGTTTAATATTTTCCCCATTTTCTTTTCAGAGACTTCATGATTTGGGATTGCAAATCATGTGCTTTTGTTTATAGAATATATATATTTTTGGGAATTGATCAGAAACTGACTGAAGTTTTGTTGTCTATGAAAAATACTTAATTTCATTTGACTATGTCTCTTGGCAGACTGTCCAATACCCAGTTGAGCATCCCGAGAAGTTTGAGAAATTTGGCATGTCTCCGTCTAAAGGAGTCCTCTTCTATGGTCCTCCTGGGTGTGGCAAGACACTTCTTGCTAAGGCTATTGCAAATGAATGCCAGGCTAATTTCATAAGTGTCAAGGGCCCTGAATTGCTGACAATGTGGTTTGGAGAAAGCGAGGCCAATGTCAGGGAGATATTTGATAAGGCTCGCCAATCAGCTCCATGTGTGCTCTTTTTTGATGAACTTGATTCAATTGCAACCCAGGTAACAGCTTCTTTAATGTGGCCAGATGTGGTCAATTTCTCCTTAGAGAACAACTTTTCTTTTATACACTTTATGTTTATGGTTGGTGTTTTAGTGAATGCCAGCCTTTTTATTTCTTTGTTGGTTGGCATCTCATTTATTGTTCAAATTAAATATGTTTTGAACTTCCAGTTTATATGTATTGGAGGGATGCCTGTTGTCTATGTTCACTGATGTGCAACTCCGAAGTCATTAACAAAAGATTATACTTTTTTTTTTTTTTTTTAAAGGGTGTGTTTGGGAATGGATAAAACTTTTGATGAAAAGTTTTGGAGAGTAAAAGTTGTCAAATGATGTGATATGATAGGGGTAATGATGAGTAAATATGATAAAGTTAAAATAGATAGGTTAATTGTATGGATAGTTGTGTAGAAATGATTGAAAAGTAGGGTAGTTGTATGGGAAAGTGTGAAAAAATGATTAAAAAATATGATAATTATAGAAAGTGAAAAGTTTTAGATTGAAAAGTTTTAAGTTGACATTTTTTCCTCATTGCCAAACACACCCAAAAAAAAGAAAATTCATTAGCATTTGGAGATTAGCTAGGCAATCATTGTCATCGAATTTCTTGATTATTCTTCTGGATGTAGACTGGTGATTCAATATAAGAACAGCTAGAGGCCCATCAAAATTCACAATAAGGAACTAAATCACTGACTTCTGTTTTTAAAAACTTTGGAACTGGAGCTCAGGATCTGTGAAACTATGAAACCTGAAGTTGTGGATAATTTTTTCTGTATTCAGTGGTTCTTTTATAGATTGCTAGTGCAATGTTTTCCCTAGATATTTCTCTAGTTATCAATTGAAAATTGGTCCCTAATTGATTGTGAGAGAACTCTTGTCAGAATAAACACATTTTTAGAGCTATTTTTTTCATGGCCAAAAATAAAATTGCAATGCTTTGAAGAGTCAGGATAAAAGTGTCCAAACTGAATTTGATATGACATGTGCAAATTGGGTTGGATATGATGTGAAACCTGAGCTGAATTTTCAGATCAGGTCTGTACAGGTCACCATTGCCCTACCTGATCCACATATTGTATATAAAATAATTTATACTGCTTTACTAGTATTATGGAATTTTAAGGATGTTTGAAGTGACTTTACCTCTTTTGGGAAGAGAGATTTGATCTAAAAACTCTCTTCTTCAACTGTTTCCCCCTTTTTGTGTTATATTCCTTTGAGCTTCTTGTTCAGCTCCCTGTTGATACATCACTTGATATTTTTCAATTGATATAATCTCATCGTTTCTAAGTTTCTTTCTAATTTGATTGCATATCTACTTTATTTCAGCAGTGCTTTTGAGTACTCTTCTCTCAATTGCGTAGCATTTTTATAAATCGTAGCCAAAATTTGAAAGAGACTACTTTTCCCCTCCTAAAATTTTATTGGTGGTTAGGGAATGCATATAATGTCATAAGCATTCCCCCTGCATGATTCTATGTGTAACATCCTTTTTCTATTTCTCTTTCTTTATTGATTCCAGCAATCCATGGTGGTCAACATTTTTTTTTTGAAGATTTGGTGGTCAACTTTAACCAACTACTAATTTTATATTTTATGTTTCTGAAACTGAAATCATTTATTTTGATTTAATTGACTAAATTTGAAACTCTTTACATTTAATAGTGTCCCATGATTTATCTATTTACAAATTTGTCTACATTATTGACAAGCATATAAGCAAACCATATGGAAAGCTCAGTTCATCTGTAACCGAAGTAAAGGGATGCAGGTTTCATGCACAACCTTAGCCTAAACCTAGAGTTCACTTTTTTATCCAGTCATCGTTTTTATATTTATTATTGCTCTCTCATACATAGCTTTGTAGTTACTTTACCCTCTTAAGTGGGTGGAGTATCAAATAATTTGGAGTTCCACTATGCTCGGAGATACTAGCATTTAACATTTGAATAGGGGATTTGTTAATGACATGAGATTCTTTACTATTAATCATTGTTTGTTTGTTTTTTTTGGTTGCACTGTTTTATTTTTCAGTGGGTTATTTTCCATTAGATCTGTTGTAATACGTAATATCATGCTTTGGTCACATAAAGCATGTGAGGGAAATCTTGTTTGGATGTAGCTGAGGCAATTTTGGGATGGTGAAGGTCATCATTGCACAATTTTTATGAGCTGCGCGTATAACATTCAATTTCAACTGTTCTGATTGAATATTTTTGGATTTTATGAATGACATCTATAAATGTGCATTACATCGCAGTTTATTCATGTGTGGCTCTTCTGAGTTCTGGCGAGCAACGTTGTTAAAACCAGTTCATGAACCAGTCAAAGGGACTAGTTTTGGTCCAACCGGTTTAGCCATTTTCGAAAACCAGATTGTACTGATTTACTAACGATTTATTCAAAATATAATGAATTGATAAAATAAAAATCTATAACTAAAAATAACTATTGATTATCTGTCACAATAGATGAGTAAAATAATCCGAAAGTAACCTTTTGGATGGTTCTTAAATTTTGTCAAATTTAGCTTAGAAAAAAAAAAATCAATGTTGGGCTTTTGGGACTCACATCCATTTTCTTTAAAATTAAAAATTTTCAGTTGGTAGTAATTTTCCAAAATGTCATTTATTGACATTGTGTTCATACTCGGAACTTTTTGAGTTCTGTTTATATTAATTTAGTTTTTATGCATTAATGCTATGCGAGAGATTTGTTTTTCAAATATAATATTGTTGGCATCAAAAGTAGCATCAGAAACATAGAACTTTCTGGGGGCATAAACGGAGACCCAAAAAAGTAGTCAGATGGCCTCCAAGTCATTGCTACATGCACTTTAGTGCTTTTTTTTCCCTCCTTCCCTCCCTAAGCTTCCACAGTCATAACCAGTGATATAGATAGACTGCAACTGCAGCTTGATATGGAAAGTAGAAGATGATGTTGCCACTGCTGTGGAAGGGGATGACCACGATGGAGCTTGAATGCTGGCTCTGGAAGGGAACCACTGCTGCAGCTCAATTATGGCCGTGGCGATGGAGCTTGGTTGCTGCAATGGAACGAAGAAAAGGAAAAATGCAAAAACGAAAAGGAGAAATGGCACACTACAGAGCAGTGGCGGGTCGGAAAATGGCTGCTGGAACTCGATTATGGCTGGGTTTCCAGTTTTCTTTCCTTTATTATTATTATTTTCTTAAAATGTCAAGAGTATTGCCCTCAATTGAATTTTGTCGTTCTTTCATTGTCCTGTTAACTTTTTGACTCCTTTTCTATTGGAAGGGGTAGAACTTCCCAAGAAGTCCTGGGACCGGATAGCTGGTTGACATGTTTCTGTTTAGTATCGTCTGTTTCTTGTCCTATTTGTCCTTGTTACTATTTTTATTTATAAAATGGTATTCGTCCTGTACAGCGTGGAAGTTCAGTTGGAGATGCTGGCGGTGCTGCCGACAGGGTTTTGAATCAGCTATTGACAGAGATGGATGGAATGAATGCAAAAAAGACTGTTTTTATTATTGGGGCAACAAATAGACCTGATATTATTGATCCTGCCCTTCTGAGACCTGGTCGCCTTGATCAGTTGATTTACATACCACTGCCAGATGAGGCTTCTCGTCTTCAAATATTCAAAGCTTGTTTAAGGAAATCGCCAGTTTCCAAGGATGTTGATCTTACAGCTCTGGCACGATATACTCAAGGTTTTAGTGGAGCAGATATTACTGAAATTTGTCAACGTGCTTGCAAATATGCGATCAGAGAAAACATTGAGAAAGTGAGTGCTTTTCCTTGTATCTTATTCTCATGTTTTTTCAGTTGTGCATATGCATGTAGGTTTAGGAACCTATTGGTATTGTCTTTGATTAATCTTTTTCATGGACCATTTCTGTTGTTGCTGTCCAGTACTGAAGGGTATAATTGAGATGGGAGTTGTGACATCCTGAAATAAAGACTTTAAGTTGAAAATTTTAGAATCTTTCACAGCCAGACCTTATTGTCTGGACTAACTGAAGATTCTTTTCAAACCATAAGGTACTTTTGAGCTAGATTGTCGATAGTTAACTTTGGCAGTCATGATCATAGTGATTCCAATGGAAATCTAAAAATAAGGAATTTTTTGGACTGCCTATATGCACCTCAAAAATGAGTACCTTATCAAGGAAAGATAAAGTCAGTGCACTGCTGAGAATTTGGAGTATCCACCAATGAGCAGGGATGCATTATACGAACGAGGACCCTGTCATAGGGATAAAAGAATGAATGCATCTCTCAGTGAACAAAAGAATCATCTCAAACCTAAAAGTTAATAACAAATAAAAGGAATCATATGCTAAGTTATAGTTTATCCCAATAAATTGTCATCCTTGTACCTTATCATCATCATAAGCCTTAAATGTGGATTAATAAAATAAATTTATATATTTGATTCACACCTTCATCAAAGTTTAGTTTTGATACTTGATTCCTGAGTCAAACCTCTTGTCTAGAGTTATGAGTCATTGAGTTATCTTTATAGTGTAATTTCAGGTGGTAACTTACACTGCATTTGTTGGTCCGATTGACATCTCTTATTTGTTAGATAACACACTAGAAATTTCGATTCATCAGCTTTGCTGATTCTCCTAATGTTTCTCTTAATATTTCTAGTTATCTGACAAACATGACTACTTGGACTTGGGTTGCCGAGTTTTTTATTTCATTAGCTCATGGCTCTTGAGAAGATGCCATTCCACTTCTAAAGTGAATTCTCAATTAGGAATGATTTTAATCGACTTGTTTTGCTCATGTCTTTAAACTTTCAATCATTTCGATATTTGAAAATTTCATAGCAATAATCTTCATATATTTTAAGTGGACCATTATGCTTACTATTCTTTAATGACTATCAAATTTATTCTTAAAGTTTTGACAATTAACTTTTTAGAGTTAAAATATTTACATTTGAACTGAAAGTGCTGTTCCATCTCTGCAATTTAGCAACGTCAGACCAGAAATGATAGTATCTACAATCACTGGAGCATTAGTCACCAGACAATAGATATCCATTAAAACTAAGAGTGTATTGGATGATTTATCTCAAAAAAAAAAAAAGTGTGTATTGGATGATGAACAAATCTTGATAATTGTGTCTTACCCATGCTATTGAATATGGGCTTTCAGGACATTGAGAGGGAGCGGAAAAGGAGGGACAACCCTGAAGCAATGGAAGAGGATGACACAGATGATGTCCCAGAGATCAAGGCTGCCCATTTTGAAGAATCTATGAAGTTCGCCCGTAGGAGTGTAAGCGATGCTGACATAAGGAAGTATCAGCTTTTTGCTCAAACCCTGCAGCAATCACGGGGATTTGGGTCAGAATTTCGATTCCCAGATCGCACAGATGGAGCAACTGCTGGGGCTGGTACAGATCCCTTCTCGTCTGCGGCAGCTACTGCAGATGATGATGACCTATATAATTAGTGTAGACAAGCTTTTTTTTTTTTTTTGGGGGGGGGGGGGGGGGGGGGGCAGCAGGGCAGGGCAGGAAAAAACAATTCGAGATTGTCAAACCCGATAGATTTCACCTCTGAGTTCGTCTTTGTTTGTTTCCGATATTTATTCCTCCTAACAACGATTAATGTTTTTGCACATTCTCTTTTCTGGTTTGTGTTCTCGTTCTCGATATGACTAAAAATGTTTTTTTATTATTTTTTTGTATTGCGACACGTCTGAATGCTCACCTCCAGCATTTTAAGCAACTTGTGCCGTTGTTTTGGTTTTCAAGCAAAATTAATTAATTTTTTTTTTAATAAAAAAATTCCTCTCTCGCGACTGCGACTGGAAGGAGAGACATTTGTGGATGCAGGTGTAGCGGGGTTGGGGCTTATAGCACTAATACTAGAAGGGATCGAATTACTACGAAGCTTGTAATACCGACGTTGTTTGTTGATAGTGTTATTTGGCTGCGGCGAACTTGGATTTCGTTAAGTCTAGCTTAATGTTGCCTCGTCTTATACAATTTTCTGACTAAGGTTAGATCTGAGTCGTAAATTCCGGCCGATTTTTAAAAATTGAATGAGCCTACGATTTTTTTTTTTTTTTTTTTTTTTCACGTATATTTACGAGTTCTGTGGCGCCATTTTCGAATGCAAGTGATGTTAGACCAGTGGTTAAAACATGTTCATCAATGCATAAAAATTGTGTCTTGTGCAATGTAAATTGTCTGGGAATATATAAAATTAGTAGAAGGTGAGTGGGTCTCTCCCTTCATTAAATAGTCGAATTGCAATTAGCCTGTAGGGTTATTTATATTACAGATGTGAACAAATCTCCAATGCTAATTGCAGCAACATTGAAATATTGTTTATTCCTTAATATGAAGTGCAAGAATTTATAATAGGCTTAGGCTTGAAGCAGCAGTACAGATCTGAGGTGTGAAGTGTGATGGGGAATTTCGATGATTCTTTCGAATTATGCGCCAAATTGTAACTCGGTAAATCAGCTCTGCTGGTCACAGAACGTTCAATTATGACCCATGCCTTTCCCCCTAGTCATTTCGATCCCCATCGGCTTATTTCCAGACACTGCATGTCGTCCTAAAAACACATCACATGATTGGTTTGGTGGGCCAAAGTCTATTATTGTGGTCCCTACCTTTCTGTTTTTAGTCCCAAAAGGAGAAAAAGTTTGCTACATTTGATAATGTTGCAATGATATATGATAATCGGTCCCATCCGATTATCATGATAACCTTATTTCAGGCCGAGTTTTGTGGACCGCATCGGGATGTGACCACGTTCCCCCTCCGTAAAATCCGTTGAAAAAATAAATAAAATCATCCAATTCCATGTTGCAACAGGCTGGCCAGACCCAAAGCCTTAGTCCCTCTAACCATCCATCCATCCATCAGTCGACATGGAATTTTTGATGCTCGGATTTCGATTGTGTTGGACTAACCTTTTCTGGTCCAGAACTGATTTATGGACTGGGTGTTACGGACTTCTATTGTGTCACAGGTTCGCTTCTTGGTTTGAACTTTTGAAGCCAACTGATTTTAAGGGCCTTTTGATCTAGCGTTCACGCATAGCAAAATTTCACTGCCAGCATGACTTTCGTGGAAATTATAAAGATTAACTTCTCTACAAACGTGAAAATTCTTACTAATAGTAGCTTATCGTACTTGTGTATGCAGTGAAATATTTTTGAAAATTTTAACAAATATTGGTGATCTGAGATAATGCAGGGCCAAACATGCCCTTATTCTACTTCTTTAGTGATGCTTTACAGCGAACTTTGCGTTTATTATTTTTTTTTTCAAAAAAAAAAAAATTCATAAAAAGTTACAAAATTTTACTAAATTTGATATTATTGAAGTTAAACCCACAAATTCTTTAAATGTTTATGGTCTTAGACGTATTAGAGTGTTTACTAAATTCAATTTTATTGAAGCCATAAATTTTTTAAATGTTTATGGTTTTATCGTACATGTATTTGTCCCGTGGATCATAAAAGTGGAATTGAAGCAGTTTAAATTGGGTCCGACACCCTATCCGAGTTGGCAGCTAGCTAGTATATAAAACCCACCTATATCATTTTGGAAGACTTAAAATGCAGTTGGGCTCTTAACATAGCTGAATATGGACTACCCATTAAATCAATGGGCCTAGCTCATTTATCGAGTCATTTCGATTTCGACATTGTGGGATAACATGCATGGGACAAGGAATGCAAATGAGATAAAACACAAGCATTTATAATCCATACAATAGATGGAGTAAATTTTTTATCAACCATGAATATTTTAAATATGAGGGAGTTATATAAAAATGGAGTTGCATAAAAGCAAGATCGTGTGTGTGTATTATATATATATATATATTTGTTTATAAGTTACTTACATTGGATAACCAGACACCTTTATTTATATCTTTCTTAAACAATTGATCTTTAAAAATATTTTTAGTCTTTATGTAGTTCTAGTGAAGAATAATATCTTATAAAGGAGTGTTCTTTAATAATATCTTATATTTTTAGTCTTTAATAATATTTGCTTCGCTTAGCTCACTTAAAAAATTTTATTTACAATAATTTTTTATTTTTCTTTATACACTTATTTATCTAAATATATTTAATATATAAAATAAGTTTTATAATTTTTGGATATATGTAATTTTTTGAAAATTTTAAACATCTATGTATATATATATGTATTTAAAATATTCATGTCTTTAAAAACCTCAAAAAATGTATACATATATTCAAAATGATAAAATTTGATTTTATATATTAAATACACTTAGATAAACAAGTCATGAAAAAAATAAGAAAGTGTTGTAAATGAATCTTTTAAGGTGAATTAAGTAAGACATTTGCTTAGTTCGGATTAACATGATCATTTCTTTATCTTATAATACTAAAAATTTGGGTGATAAAAAGTAGAAATGATTCGACCACACAAAATGTCTTGTTAATCAAAATTACGTTTTTTGATTCAAGAATAGACATATGTAATGGGAAGCTGATTTATGTAGCCAGGCTTGGTTGGAACCAATAATAAACGAAACGCGTGCCATGTCCAAACCATCTTAGGCTCATGCGTGCTGCGATTGGATGTTTGTGACCATGGTGCACAAGTTGATGATGTATTAAGTGCTATATAGGAACAGCATCATGAATATGCACACGGTGGTGGAATTCTCACAAGGACATGGAGGAAGAGGAGGTCATGATCGATGATGATGGAGGGGCGAGAGTGGGAAGAGAACAATATTATTCCTTTTGTAGAACACGCATGGATGAATGGGTGGATGCATGAGGGTTGTGACGACTGTGGTGGTGGTGTTGCCATGCCATCCACTGCGAGAGAGAAAGAGAGAGAGAGAGAGACGGGTCAGCGACACATCGCTGAGTGGTTGGACTGGTTTGTAGACACTTTGGTGGACACCCACCACCCGGTGATTTGGCTGCCAAAAGCAACCTGCAGCAGCCTGGCAATATTCGACAATATCATGGGATAACAGCACTAGTTTCACTTCATACACATGCATGCCTCTCCTCTCCTCTCCGTCGCATTTTCTCCTCCTATACATGCATGGATCACTCAATTCGGATATATTATAAGCTATAGAAAAATTAGTCACTACCTTATTCTAGTTTCCAACACACATTCGATTATTTTAGTTATTTTATTTTTATCGTTATTTTTCGCCTTCCTGCTCTCTCAAATATTCTTGCAAGGCAAGACCATTTACTATAGGAACTATGAAATTTGCAAAAATCTCTCTTCTCACGAGCTTTGCTCGCAATTGGAAGTCAAAAATTTGTAACCCACTGAATTATAATTAGAGTCATCTTATGATACTTATGAATTGTTCATTATTTGATCTTGATGATGAATACTAACCTAAAAATATTTTGATAGAATAAATTAGTATCTGTTTCTTAACTATATTTTATAGCTATTATGGGATTTTTTGGTTAAAAATTGTTAATCTAGACCAAAAATAAATCGATAGGCTGATAGCAATTTTTGAAGGCGAGTGGATGAGTTAATTTAGAGAGTGCGGCAAAGTGGTTCTTACAAATGAAGCTCGATAGGCATGCATGTAAACTCTATCGATGATGGCGATATATTATAACGCGTCAGGACCTGCATGCATTTTCAATTTGATTTTTTAAACTTTTGAACTTTGTGTATTTGTATTTTAAATATCGATGATGCTTGTGTATCAACATTTTAAATGTTGCAAAATTTAGTTCTCTGCATTTTAGATCTTTGGCTCTTATGATTTTTAAAAATATCATTAAAATCTTATAAAATGTCTAAAATGACATCTGTAATGGAATTTGCATTTAAAACCCTCTAACTTTACGTAATTGCATTTTAAACTCCCAAGGTTTGTGTATTAATTTTTTAAACCCTATGAAGTTTAATTCTTCGTATTTTAGACCATCGGTACTCACGGTGTTAAAAAATATTGTTAAAAATCTTTAAAAATATTTAAAATGTCATTTGCCTTTTAAATCATCTAATTTTATATATTTGCATTTTAAAAGGATCGGGGTTGAATTGTAAAAATAAATGAATTCCGTATTGCAAAAGCATGCCTACTTGTGCACAAAGTGTAGTAGATGCTGGATCACTAGAAATTTTAACATTTTCTCATTCATTGAATCGATCATGGCTGCTAAAAAATTGAGAAAAAATTTACTATTTTTCTCCTTCAAAAATTGGCCAAATCAAGCAACAAGCAAAGCTTCCGCTAGTAGATCTTGGCACCTGCACCTTCTTTAGTTGCAGGCAGTATTCGGCTGTAAAAACCACCAAGTCCGGCAGCTAATTTTTTCTCAGATATGACCATCTGAGTTGTTGATCCATGAATCAAAACTGTTAGATTAAACACCGACAAAAATCCTTGAAGTCCAGTGGTAACGATTTCAAGTCCAGTAGCATCTAATTTGAAGATGGTGAAAGAAATTTGAACCATACAATCCGAGCACCTGCAGATGCATCACCCACATTCTCATAAAATTAAGTGGTTCATGGCCATTAATTGGACAGCAACATCTTCACGTTTGCAGCAACGAATGACCATAAAAGTTAATAGAGATATATATCATTCTTCCAAAAAATTAAAAGCAACCGTCTGGATCATCCATCCAAGGTTTCCAACTGTCGGCTGCTAGATTTGGGCTCAGTCGTTGATTGTGGCCCACCTTCAGATTCATCAGTCGCAGAATCATCTGGTCTATCTATCCAAAGAGGCCACAATTTAAAATAGTCCGTTAATTTAAATTAGTGGCCATGACTTCTATTCAGCAATGGTGAGAAAAATTATCAAACCATTCATGGCTAACTGTAGCAACGTTCAGGAGCATGTGTGAAAAAGCAAAGGGAATTTTATATATTTTATAAAATTTTAACAGTATTTTTTAACGTCATAAGCGTCCAAGGTCTAAAATGCAAAGAATCACTTTTAGAGGGTTTAAAATACTAATTCATAAACTTCAGAGTCTAAAATATAAATACACAAAATTAGAAAATTTAAAATGAAAATTTCCCTACAAACGACATTTTAGATATTTTATAAAATTTTAATGTTATTTTTCTAACGTCCTAAGGGTTCAAATTTCATAGAACTTAAAGTTCTAATGTATAAACTCCAAGTTTAAAATGCTTGCGTAGGCAAAGTTAAAAAATTTAAAATACAAAATTCCTGATTTAAACTAATATATATGTCTTTGCAATCCAATCCAATTGATGGGTTGGGGCCCAGCCTTTGTTGGCACTTCGTCGGTTGACATGCTCACCTGTCAGTTCCACACAACCATCTCCTTTTGTCACGTGCATACGTGAACCTTCCGGCCGAGGTGGAGCCAGGAGTCATGAATAATATTAAAATCATAAAATAAATAATATTATTTTCGTATTTTTCAAGAATGATAGCAGGACAACCATTTTTCTCCTTTAGCTATCATATATTTACAGTCAGATATATCGCCATGCATCTACGTATCCGATAACCTAATAACAGCCGTCCAAACATCGAGTGCAGTGATGATTAATTAAAAATTTGACAGATCTAAACTATTTAGAGGTCTTATCAGAAAACACGGTTTTTTGTTTTTTTTTTAAATTTTTTATAAAGATTTTAATCTAATATTTAATTTATAAACCAAGTTAGTAATTTTGAAAATATGTATGCATTTAGGGCAAATTTCACATATATCCATAGAATTTATTCTTAGTTTTATTTATAACTACTGACTTTAAAAAATGTCTGTCGTACTCGTAACTTTTCATCTTAATTTTACGTAGAGCTATGTCATTAAGTATTCATTAAAAGGCCGTTTGCCTCTTTGTAAAATGACAAATATACCCATGCTTTAATGTAGTTTGAAGCTGTTTTGCTTCAAATTAAAGATTCATATTCAAATAATATATTATTTATAATTATAAAATTCCTAAAAAAGTATTATAGTATGATTTTTAGCTATAAAATCATAATTAGGAACGAACATATTCGTCATTTCATGATGGGGTTAATAACCACTTAATGAATCCCTAACCACAAACATTTGTATATGCCGAATTAGGATGAAAATTCATGAGGTATAAGAAGTATTTTTAAAAGTTCGTAGGTATAAGTGGAATTAAAGATAAAATTAATGGGTATATGAAAAATTCACCCATATAATTATTTTGAATTTTTAAATACATGGGTATTTTATTGATGTTAAATTATTTAAACATTACTAATAAAATAAAATACCCATGTATTTAAAAATTCAAAATAAATATATACACATATTCAAAAATAGTAAAAGTTAGTTTATAGATTAAATATACTAAATTAATATTTTTATAAAAATTGAAGAAAATAAAAATAAAAATAATATTTTTATAAAAAATTTAAAGAAAATAAATTTTTGTTAGACCAATATGAAATGACGCCATTTCAAATCAGCCTAAAATGATCATTTGGCAAATATGCCTGTAGGAGAGGAAGAGGCTGGGGATATGCATGTATATATAGGTGGGCCACGCCCACTCAAATCATGCTCTCATGTGTCTTGGCAAAATCACTCCATATTCGAAGAAGCGCACCTACACATGCTACTATTCCCATTATATTCATGATTCCATTCTCTTCTTTTCATGCGTGCCTCCTGCTGCTCGTGGTGGGCTTCCCTTCTTTCTCTCTCTCAAGTTATCCCTTTCTCTCACTACATTTGTACCAGAATCGATTCCATGCCTTTTAATTTCACCTTCTTTTAAAAAAAAGAAAAAAGAAAAAAGAATGTATACGTATGCAGCAGTGGACTAGAACTCCTAGTCTCTTTGATTCCTTTTCCTCATCCTCCTTTTCTCCCTTGTATTTGCACAGATCCGGTACAGACAGCTTTACTTTTGTATATATGGCACTGCATGATCACGCCAACATTAATTCTAAATCAATCCTACCCATCCAGTATAAGTATACACTCCAATGCTCCATTAATTGCTCTTGATCAAGTGGGCCCTTCACAAATTTCTAATGACTTTTTTAATATATATATACGCTAATACTAAAAAAATATTTTGAGAAAACTAAAGAAAGCCTAAGAGGCGCAGGTGGAACAAAGTTAAAAATAAATTTTAAACTCACAAATGTAGAAATAAAACATCAAGATGTGACATTCAAGACAAACTTCCTCTGTTAATAATGACAAAATAAATTCATCAAATATGTAGAGAATTGAAAGCATTAAGAGAACAAAGAATTGAAATTGAAAATCGATTAAGAAAGTTACTGTCTCAACAAATCTATAGTAGTCTTTATAAACAACTAAAAGAAAATTTCAATAAATTTCGTTTGCAATAAAACAACAACAAGAAATGTTAGAATATCTATTAGGATAATATATATATATATATACGGTACTGCTTCTATGGAACTGGGTTATATAGAAAGCGGACCCATGTAACTTTTTAAAATCTAAGATTTTGATCATTAATGGAAAATTCAATCCATTCATTATATTTAACATCATTTGTTTATCTAGGAGACCAAGTTTCATCTAAATCAAGTATGTTTAAGGACCACATTTGTTCAAATATATATATTCATGTGTAAATTATGAAAAATGCTTAAATCTATTTACGCATGTATTAGAATATAATAATACCTTATAGAATCATTTATTTACATAGAAATGATATTTTAGATGATTTAGATGTTGAAAATACTATTTTAAAATTGTTATTTTAGAATTTTTCATAATTTACACGTGAATACATATTTTCTAACAAATGTGACTCATAAACATACTTGATTGGGATTAAACTTCATTTCTTAGATAAAAGAATGATGTTAAATATAATGAATGAATTAGATTTTCCATCAAAGATTAAAATCATAGATTTTAAAGGGGTTACGTGAGCTCACTTCTATTTAGCCCGACTTCTATGCCCGGTTACATAGAAGCGAAACCCAAATATACATATATAGAGAGAGAGTTATTTCGGTGCAGCGTCATTGCACTAGAACGGCGGTGCAGTTGCCTAAAAAATGGGCCCCACGTATATTAAAATGTAATAAAATTTTATACAATTATCCATATATAAATCATACTTTAGACGGTCTAGATGTTGAAAAAACTACTTTAATGTTGTTATTTACATCAAACTATTTTATTATGTTGAATTTGTACCATTTTCAGATGAGATTCTTATACATATCTGATTGGGATGAAAATTGATATGGTAATAGAATACATTATTCTAAATATAATAGGTGGAGTAAATTATAATTTGATCATCATGTGAGGCCCATTTCAGTACCACTATACTGTAAATATGGTGCAGTGGCGCTGCACTTGAAAATATCTCACATATATATGAAATATATTCAGGTGCAGCGTCGCTGAAATGGGCCCCACATGATCATCAAATCATAATCTACTCCACCCATTGCGTTTAGAATAATGTATTCTATTACCATACCAATTTTCATCACAATCAGATACTTTAAAGTTTTTATTTACATTAAACTATTTTATTATATTGGATTTGTACCATTTTCAGATGGGGCCCATATACATATCTGATTGGGATGAAAATTGGTATAATAATAGAATACATTCTTCTAAATACAATGGGTGGAGTAGATCATGATTTCATGATCATGTGAGGTCTATTTTTGGGTAACTGCACCGCTGTTCCGGTGCAGTGACACTGCACCGGAACAACTCTCTTGCTCTCTCTCTCTATATATATATATAGGGAACCGATCCTGTGCAGTCGGACTGCACCGTAATTACGGTGCAGTCCGCTGTAAAATGGACCCCACACATATTAGATTGTAATGAAACTTTATACACTCATTTATCCATATATAAATCATACTTTAGACGGTTTAGATGTTGAAAAAACCACTTTAAACTTGATATTTACATTAAACTATTTTATTACGTTGATTTTGCACCATTTTAAGATGGAGACTACACACATGTTGGATTTGGATGAAAATTGGTATGGTAATAAAGTGAACAATTCTAAATACAATGGGTGGGGTGGATTTATGGGAAATGATCAGGTGGGGCCCACAGTGCATGGACTGCACGGTGCAGTCGCATGCACTGGATCATTTCCCATATATATATATATATATATATATATATATAGACCCGATCGTGTGCAGTCGGACTGCACCGTAATTACGGTGCAGTCCGCTGTAAAATGGACCCCACACATGTTAGATTGTAATGAAACTTTATGCGCTCATTTATCCATATATAAATCATACTTTAGACGGTTTAGATGTTGAAAAAACCACTTTAAACTTGATATTTACATTAAACTATTTTATTACGTTGATTTTGCACCATTTTAAGATGGAGACTACACACATGTTGGATTTGGATGAAAATTGGTATGGTAATAAAGTGAACAATTCTAAATACAATGGGTGGGGTGGATTTATGGGAAATGATCAGGTGGGGCCCACAGTGCATGGACTGCACGGTGCAGTCGCATGCACTGGAATAAATCCCATATATATATATATATATATATCTCGCACACAAAAGCATGCATTTCTGCTATGCCACTTTGTCTTGGTTGACCTGATTCAGTTTTAAATACCTAAAAATGTTGGAAGGTAGAACACGGTTTCCAACCTACCAAATGAAATCGATCTGGGTGTTGGTCCTCCTACAAAGTTACCTGTGGATAGTTTTAATGATATTGCAAGATTTAACTCTCAGCTAGTTTGATGAAATTGCAAAACTCTTCGATATTTGCAAAAGTTGCAATATTTGCTTCAAGGTTTTATTACTTGTTTTGAAAATGTCAAAATTACCTTTATGAGCGTCTTTAAACTAATTATTAGTATTATTATTATATTTATTCACGTATGTGTTACATTTTAAAGTCACTGGAGGCACATCAAGCTAAGGGATAAACTCCCGACGTTGCATAAATATACGTGGGAAATGGTAGGTGCAACCGACAGCAAATGAAGCCTACATCAATTTTATGTGTATGCATGGATCACTTCTAAAAAAGGATGAAAAATTAACATAATAAAATAGTATAATTTATATATTAATTTTATACTTATATTTTAACATTTAAATTGTCTAAAATATTATTCTTATGTAGATAATGATTATATAAAGTATTATTAGATTCTAACATATATAATGATTCAATATACATACACTAAGCCTCAATAAATATAGGCGTTTTGAATTTCTTTAAAAATAAAAGATTTTTTTGCTAGTTTTGATGCGTGAGAGAAAGTGAGATAGATGAAAAGTTTTGAAAAGTTTTTATTTTTGAAAATATATAAATTTAAAAATAATAAAATTTGGTATACAAATTAAATACACTTGAGCTTGCATATAAATGCAAGGAAAATAAATATATAAGATTATTACTTAGCTAAATGACAATTGTATGTATCATATAATTATCTCATTCGTTAATGCTTAAATATATTTCCTCACAAAGTTTCTACTTAAAAGTAACTTAACTTCTAATTTTGATTACCACTAGGCCACTTCAGTTTGGGTGCCAAGGTCATCAAAAGTCCTAGCTTCGTATGCTATTTGGGTGTTTTCCTCATGTTTTATTTAGGAGTTGTGTCTCCTTGTTTATCGGTAGAGCTTTGTTTCCAAGATTTGTTAGATAGAGTAGATTGTCTCCTATGTTTGTAAGAATGTATTAAGGACTTCAATATAATGGATATTGAAATAGATGTATATATACCAATAGAAAAATATTTACTTTAATTAATTTAATTTCAAATTGTTTAATTTAGAACCTCCGCGAGGTTCCAAAGAATTTTTCTTAGGTGAGTGATTGAAATTTTTGACATCTCTACTTTCGGTTAATTGAATTATTCTTAACAACAGAATTAGATTGCCAGCTTGCATGCAACTCCAGTCGTCCACAACTCTATCATATATTACAATAATAAAAAAAACTCTATCATATATAGTTCTCTGGAAAAACAGAAAATAAAATATTCTGAGCCCCTCGAATCGCTTTTTTTGTTTTGCTTTTCTTAGGTTGTCATCCGTACCCAAAAAAAAAAAAATTTATCAAAAAAAAAAAAAAGTGGGCGATCTCAAATTCTCAATCAAAGATTGTTAAATTCTTCGGGCGGAATTTAGTCCAGAAAAGGTTCTGCTACTGGTCACATTATTTGGAATATATTGTATGGCATATATGAATCCAATCTTGGCCTTATATTCCTGCAGGCATTCCACAGCTCATTATTCGGAGTCTATGAATTGGCACCCATTCATTTCGACATTTTCTTTATTCCCGAGTATATATACAACATCGCATTCTGCCGACTCAATGTGTATCAAGTTCACTTTTTTCACCGACTGCATCTTGTTTTTTTTTTTAAAGGATCAAGTTCGTTGTTGAATAATTGATGGATGAAAATTGTAAAAGAGAAAATGAAATAGATAATATATAATATTTTTAAATAAAAAGAAATAATTATATTTTAAAATATAATAATTATTAAAGAGAAAATAATCAAAAAAAATAAATGTGATAATCAGGAGTATAGTTTTATTTTTTCCAGAATTGATTTGACATTACCTACTGAAAAAAACTAATAAACAATTTTAACTTCATTTAGTTGATGGCGATTGACATTAGTTTGTATTTTAAAGACAATTATTTCATTTCTTTTAAGCTCGATGGCTAAATTGCATATGCTTGAGGTAGGATTACATAAGCATGGAGGAAGAAGAACTATTTATAAAAATAAAAAAAAAGGAAAAAAAAAGTCAAATGGTTGAGAAGCTACATTTGAACTGTCAAATACATGCTCAAGTAAGATTGACTAAGAATAGTGCGCACATTGTGGGTGAGTGAATGTGCGCACTTACCCACCACCATTCTATAGAAGCACACTTGTTCAGTGGGGCTGCAATCGTATGCACTCGGGTGCATTGAAGCTCAATGCACCTGAGTATATTACACCTATTTTTAAAAAAAAAAATTTTGAAATTTTTTTCAAGAAGATGTTAATCTAGGTGTATTTAACATATCTCTCAATTTTTACCCTTTTTGGAGACTTTTAGATATTTTTTTTAGATTTTTAAAAATCAGTGACTTTTTAGTAATTTAAAATTACTAAAATGCCATTGATTTTTAAAAATCTAAAAAAAAAATCTAAAAATATTCAAAATTGGTAATGATAGATATGTTAAATATACTTAGATTAACCGTTTGGTAGAAATTTTTTCGAAACAAAATAGAAAAAATGGTTGTATGCACCCGGGTGCATTGAGCCCTGTTTTTGTTTAGTATGGTTGACTACACGGGACAATCATGCAGTAGCGCCTAAAATTAATGCCTCATATGTTTTGAAAAAAATTACTTTTTATACGGTTGTGGACCCTATTAAGACGAGTGTCCACAAATTTTTCAGAATTTTATCTAAATAATTTTTTTGATTTTTAAAATCAAAAGAAATTTGTAAATCTCATGAGCAAACACATAAGATTTGCAATTTTTTATTTTAAAAATTTAAACACCTATTTAGATAACTCTAAAACTTCTGAAAACTCTATGAACACTTGTTTCAATGGGGCCCGTAGCCGTATAATTTATTTTTAAAAAAAATACATGGAACACTGATTCTAGCAATAATTGAATGGTTGTGATCAACTGCCCGAATCAATTTTTTAAAGGTGTGTTTGAAAAGTGATAAAATTTTAAACCAAAAGCTCAAATTGGTACAAAATAATCTAATATATTATGGATAATGATGAGTAAAGAAAATAAAATTAAAATAGATGGATTAATTATATAGGTGATTTCGTAGAAATAATTGAAAAGTAAGAAAATGTGAAGAAATGATTAAACAATAAAATAGTCACGAAAATAAAAAAATTTAGATTAAATAATTAAAATTTTACGCAAATGCCATTGTGTTTAAAAATAAAAAATACTTAAAAATATCTAAAAATGGTAAAACTTGGTTTATAAATTAAATACACATAACTTTATTTGTTCATAAAAAAATGAAATAAATAAAAAATGTATGTTTTTAGGCCGGCCTAAGTAAGGTCTAACTTAGGCCAACTTAATAGAATCATAACTCATATATAAATGCAAACTTCTTGGTTATTTTCTTTGCTTAGTCTTTCTTCCGTCACCTAATTTTTATTTTTTCACTATTGCACTACTTTCATTTTCCTGTTACTGTCTTACTTCTATTTTCCTTGCACAAAAAACATTTTCTCAATCTCACCTCTTCTTACAAGATTATCGTCTGCCAGAATTTATGTGTTCAGGTTGTTTGCTATCCGACCCATTAATAATCGGCCAACTCATAAATATTTTAAACAGATTAGGATTAGAATTAGACTTGAATTTTTCAAACTTAATCCTTTAACACTCCACTTAAATGTGAATATATTCAAGACGGAACCGACCGTACAGATCTTGATAAACAGCACTTTCGAAAGCTGCAAGTGTACGCGGGCCATAACTTTAGGAATTCATGCTGCATTCTTAGCCGGATTGGTTAAATAATAATGCCCAAACTTAATATTTCCCCCCATTATTATTTTTTGACCAATCAATATACCTAATTATCAACCCAACGGCTGAATACTTTAAAATACTGATGCGATATGTCTTTAATTGTTTATTATTCTTTTGATGATCAATACTTATTCGTCAAACACAAGAATATTTAATAAACGGCACGGTAGGGTCTAAAGTTGGATTTTTTTTCTTAAATAAAGATGTTCATTCAAAAATTGCAACTATAGGACTCTGATGAGATTCTCACCAACCTTGAGATAACTTGGGGAGTGTTCCAATTTTTTTAGATATTATAATTAATTAGTCATCATGAAAGTAGAATTTCATGTCTTTTTTTTCCCTACAGTTTAGGAAGATGAAGGGAACAAATAGATAAAATAAACAGCATGATGAGACCTTCATGTGGTGTGATGAAAATACCCTCCCCTCCCTTTTTTCTCATGCATGTCCTTTTTTATCTTTCAAGGCTTCCAATAAAAAGACAGCCCCATAAAGCTCCGCATTGGATTTTTTTTCCGAAGGGCTTTCCATCATAACTACGAGTGAGTCATGGTCAATAAAGGGCCCCATCTATGACTACAGGAATGTTAACAAGTGGTCAATGGACTCAAATTCATTACCAGACAACATCATTCATCAAAGCTATTCAAAAGCGTAGAACGCTGTGATTTTCAGTGGTATTTATAATTATAATTAATAAGAGAGTGCCGGATCTTTTGCCCACGTTTTATGCCTCAAAATCAAGCATTTTCACTTTTAGGTCGGCCGTGCCCTGCAAGTCAAATTAATGGGGGGAGTAATTTTTCTATGATGGGGGCACACCTTAGTTAATTATGCCTGCCTAATTTTAAAAGTAAGAAATATATATGTATTCACTGACAACCAATTCCGCATATGGCAATTTGATGAAAATTACTGTGATGGAATTGAACTTGTAAGGAAAGTTTATTCTTTTTTTTTTTTTTTTTTGGGTATTTATGCATCACATGCACCTAATTACTTCCTGGCGTATTTATGTTTTGTTTACTTGTTTGAAAGCACAAATGCTGCCAAAAAGTCACATAAATTAGACCTTGTACTTTATACATTTGTAAGATAAATCCTTTGAAAGCATTGATCCCATCAATTGCTTATAAAAATTAGTCAATTTATGAGCCATCGCAAAAAAAAAAAAAAAAAAAAAAAAAAAATTTAAAGATGCGTGAGCCGTACATAGATTTTGCTCTTCTAAAATCTAGCAATGTTTGAAATTTTAGTACTATATATTTTGAAAATCGGCAAAATGGGCATGAATACATACATGGGCCTACGTTGTTGATTTTCAAAAATAAAAAACAAATAAATTTTTAAAAATTTGTCAAAGTTAACGGAGAGACAAGATACAAATAGGACCTACACATCTATAAAAAGAAAAAAAAAATTATAGTCATCGTTTGCTTGATTTATGGGAACCGTATAAGAAATGGACCCGATTGATAGACCTTCGTATCAATATTATGAAACAGCTGTTCTAAACTTGAAATGGGTTAATCCGATCCGTTTCATATTTAAAATTGATTTACTAAAGTGAATATCATGATTTATTTTGTAATGCCTTGCCGGATCTATTTTGCAAATATTCAAACCACAAACCTAGAACGTATTTTAATAAAATGCTGGCAATTTGGATATGATACTAATGATGAGCATGGCTTGCCAAATGGAGCAACATGATTTTCCACTTTCTATAATTAACGGTGGTGTTGCTTGGTCTGGAATTGGGATGCTCTGGGCAGTTGGCAGGTGGTGAATTTTGGATGGTAACTTACCGTACAACGATGTACGGATCTTTGCCTCTGGCCCATCCGGTTGGACTGCGGGAGTCCTCGAGATGGATGCACAGATTGGTAAGCCAAGAGATTAGAGCAGTGCAACCACTGTTGCCATGCGACAGTCCGTAGCCCTCAAACCATCCACGTCACCGACCTCCCGTACCACTTCCCTTGACTGCCGCTCTAAGACAGTGCATGCACTGCCTTGATCCTCTTCGAGTAGGAACCCATGCAGCAAGACTTCAATTGATGCATTTGCATTAGTAACCTACGCAGAGAGACTCCGCTGCACAGTAAACTATTTTTTTCATGATCGACGAGAAATCCATTTTATTTATTATCATTTATTTTTGGAGGAAACTGATTTTCATCCAAATTGAAGCCGGGCATGGCCACGTTTGATTATAAACATATATTTATATGTAACTTACAAAAATGCTTAAATCTATTCATATATATCAAAATATAATTATACTTTATAAAATTATTTAAACACATATTAATGATATTTTAGTAGGTTTAGATGTTAAAATATAACTTTAAAATTAATATTAAACATCAATCCATTATATGATGTAAAATTTTTTCATTTGTAGAAGGGGCTAGGCAAAATGATACTAGATCAATGGTAAGATTTTTATGATAATATAAATTATATCAAATAAAAATGGATGAAGATAATTTTTTTTATCAACTGTCGAAGTGGAAAAAAAAGATAGAACTGCATAGAGTTTCACAGAAGTAACTCAAGTTATGTATGTTTACAATTACTAGACTAAAAGATAGAACTGCATAGAGTTTCACAGAAGTAACTCAAGTTATGTATGTTTACAATTACTAGACTAAGAAGCATCATCAGGGGCATACTTACTATTCTCATGTGATTAATTACATGTAGATCTTAATCTAATCTCGCCCTTACCTGTCATGCCAAAATATTTATGCCCTAATCAAATAAATCCTTTCCACCATTGTCTAAATAATAAAATCTCTCTAAAAATATTTTTCACTTTTTCTAGGTATGTTGGTGTCCTAATTTTCAATTTCACATCCCATATCTAGATAACCTCTTACCCAATCATGTAGGTATAACAACCACACTTAGTTTGTCATCTTTGATAGATTTTTACCATGGTAGTAATATATATCATTTCCTAAGGGTTAGCTAAAGTTAGAAAAAGAATCTAACATAGAAACTAGAATGCAATTGCAAATATAAATGAGATCAGGCTAGCAGCTAGGGGTGCAACTTGGGTTGAGTCCGTGAGTCTACTTTTTGGGTACCCTAAAATAGATAAAGTGAGTTTCAAGTAAAACAATACCCATTTCAATTAAGGTATAGTGGATTTTCAGGTCTAGATACTTGGAACCGATGGAATTACTAATATATATTTAATATGGATTTTATGAAATATTTTTTTATAATGACATACATAAATATATTCTTTAAATATATAAAAATTTATTTAATTTATATATTATTTAGTAAATTTAATAAACATATTTATTATTATCATCTCTATTGTAGTTTTTAAATAAGACTTGTAATAAAAATATGGTTTTTAGATATAATATAAATAATATTTTAAAAAATTAATTTGGAATCAGAAGCTGAACTAACCTAATCTTAAAATATAAGGTAAGACAAGCTTTGAATCGACTTGACCTAAAATAAGATATGAATTTTTGATAATAAAGTAAGCATAAAGTTGACCTCGAATTGGATCTACTTGACCCAAGTTGCACCCCACAAATAACCATTAATATAAAAAAAAATTCTTATGTGAAACGCATAACAATGGTATATTATCTTTTCAGCTCTAGCTCCTAATTGATGGACTAGTAATGTGAAGATCTGTTTGGTGCACAAAGACAATGAATGACATAAAAAAAGAAAATCCAAATCCTAGTTGTGAATAAACATTATATATAAAGGGTGCTATATGGAAAAGTTGGCAATGGGGCATAAACAATGATTGAATTTTAACCAAAGTAGTATATTTTACTAGAAAGCAAACTACATATGTAGATCACATGTTGAGGACTTATAGTTGGCTTTGCTCATCAACTTATTTATTAAACTTAAAAGGTACTTGTGGATTTGTTAAGCAGTCAACTATCATGTATAGATTGCAATTGGCGGCACTAGATCTATAAACTAACATCAAATGCATTTGGGTTCATCCATGTTTATTACATTTAATCAATGTTTATCGTTATGGACAACCTAGGTTAGGGCGCATCAATTTCCAAAACTATAGGTCAGGCAATGGTGGAGCCACTGATAGCTGAGGGGAGCAATTGCCCCCTTAAATTTTCTAAAATTGGAAAAGCCTCCTTAAATTTTTTAAAAATTTAAAAGATATTTTATTTTTATATGATTATCCCCCTAAAAAATATTATGCCCCCTCCTTATTAATTTGCACCTTCTCTACCATAGGTCTTGGCTTCAACATTGGGGTTGCATTATTTCCAACAATCCCACCAAATCGTTCCATAAAATATTGATAAAGCTCAATCAAACCCTTGTCAATACATATATGAACTTCCCAATAATTTATCTATTTTAACATTATTTTTTTTACTCTTAACCTTATCATATCATTTTTCACTCATTAAAAAAAATTTACACTAAAATTTTTTATCCAAAAGTTTTTTGGCTTCCCACACACCCTCAATGTATAGCAATGCCCGTTAATAACTAAAAGGTTCGGGTGAAGGCCCATCAAAAGCATGCTAAGTAGAGCTTACGACAGTTATGTCAAAGCAGCTAACTAAATAAAGGGGTTCGCCGCCTAAACAAGGATCACATATTCACGTATTCCTAAATGCCCAACATGTGTACTTACTTTATTTCACACGTGTAATGTAATGAGCCTCCCCAACCTCCGATACATCCACCGCCAGTTTTGGTCAATTGGCCAGCTTAAAAGCTGTTCACTTGCTTCGTCTTAGTGGAGGGGACACACGACAATGTGTGGTAGTGGTCACTGGCAAGTAGCAGTACACTACAAGCGTTTGTATGTGAAGACTCCTGTAAGTGTACGTTGCGACATCCAAAAGCAACCATATGTCAGCCTTTTTGCAAATAAAATACCTATGGAAGGAAACATCAATATGCCAGTACATAGACGGGTTTCATCTTTCCCAGCCCTTGCAGAGATGTGTATCCTGCCTCGTTACTGAGCTTACCAGCACCAAAAATCTTGCACATCACTTCAACTGATTGGATTGGATGCAACCTCATCTAACGAACTTGCGGACCACAGCTTAAATTCTAAGGTTTTTAGATTGGTAGTGATCAAGGTGGTCCAATAATCAATTATTGAAGCATTGGACCTAGGCATCGTATATTCTAAAGGGCTATTTTCATTTGCCTCCTCATCTTTTGAGAATTTATATTTTAAGTATTGATTTTGCAAAAAAAAAAAAAAAAAAACTTGTGAATTTAATTTTAAAAGGAAAATTTTCTTTTATACACATAACATTTACCCTAGTTCTTAATATACCTACAAAGTTTCAAAATTTTCTTTTATATCCATAATATTTTGTCTTATGTTTCTATTATACCTATATCGTCAAAATAACCATTAATTACTACATTAAAGAGACGATTTTGTCAATTTAAATTTTTTTCTAATTGATACAATTCAACCCTAATATGATTTTTGAATTATCTGATATCACAAATTAATAATTTGTTAACATTAATTGAGTCATATTAGAGTTAAATCATTTTAATTAAATATTGTGAAAGGGCAGAATCATCTTTTCAATAAGAGAGCTAATGGTTGTTCTGACTGCATGTGTATGATAGGAATTTATGATGAAATTTTGTGGAGATTAGAGAAAATTTTAGAACATTATAGGTATATTAAGAATTAAGGGTAAATGTTGTAGATATAAGAGGAATTTTCATATTTGAAAAACAATCTTACATATATCAAGAACCATTAGAGTTACATTTATCAAAATTTAGTTTTAGAATTGATCTATAAAGATCAAGATTAAGTAAGGCAGGATCTTAAAATACGGTTACATAACTTTGATAGTGTCTAAGGTCCTAGAATTCAGTCAACTGCAGTGGTAAAGATACTTTGCAAAAAAGAGGAGTTCATAAGTGAAGGTCCTTTTGCAAATTTTGATTCTCTGATGGAACCCTAATGGCTGGTTAATGAGCATGTATGAGAGAGGCAGCTGGAGCAGCTTATTTATTTCTCAAGAGGTCCGCAGACTGACTATTTGGATGGCACTCGAACACTGAGAAGATTCTCTGATAGTGAATTCAGAAAAATTAATAATATTGCACTTTTTATGGGCAGAAAGCATTAAATCCATTTTCCAAAAGTATTCATTTTTATTTAATACACGGCAATCATGCATGCAACCAATGTTAATAAAAAAGCTAGCTGGTCCACACTCCGGATATATGTGTGGGGTTAGAGATGCTATGTCGTACGTTAGTGCCTAGGGGAGGGTACCAGCCTGGGGGAGAAGCATGTTGGGTTTTCAATAATCAGTTAATTACTCAAATAATTTAGATTAGAGATGGATTAGATGGAAATAAATACAAGCTGCTGGGGTGGCTATTGATTTGTTTGGCTACTTTTCTCTGCATGCTGGATATATCTTAAATCTCTTGGACTCGTGTGCTGCTAGATAACAGTGACTGAAATGGTCCAACAATATTGCAGTATTCTTTAATTCCAAACATGCTGCAGAGGTTAGTGGCAGGCACATTAATTCAGGATTACTAAACAAGGATGATAAAGGTTCCCAATTGCAATAATTTACTGAGGCTCTCTAGCCCTAACATGAAGTCCTCTAACATGAAATATTGCAAATGCTTGAAAAGATGTGCGTGGATGAGGCAGCAGACAGCCCTCAAAAGCACATTTGCATTCGGTTTTTATATATGTAACAAATTATAATTTTGCTACCTTCTTTATCAACTAAGATGTTAGAATCATGATACTTTTTCCCCGAGTGTTTCGCTTCTAAAGGTGCCACACACACAAAAAATAAATAAATAAATTATTTTTGCGAATATCAATGATTTTAAAAGTCTTTCATATATATCAACATTTTTTCAAATTAATGTCATTTTTGTTAACACTAATTAATCTTCAAATTAAATTGATTATGAATTGATAAAAATGTATTTGATTGCTAAGAACGAGTATGCTCATAGCTTAGGAGTATTTTATCCATTCACAAATCATTTAACAGTCTTTGCATAAATAAAATTAATTTAGAAAAATGTTAACACAGATAAAAGACTTTTAAAATCGTTGGCATGGTGAAAACGGTCTAATTTTTTATTATAATGAACGTTGATGCTTTTATTATTGTTGTTGTTAATGTTGTTATTATAAATTTCTACCTAAGCAAGACAAATTACCATATATCTGTGCATGCGTAGCTAGAAAAACTACTCTTTAAGTTTCATTTGTTGTTGAGGCCGCGCGAAAAGGTGCAGCTAAAAGCAAGATTTTTTATCTGTTTTCCAATTCATAAGATTTTTTTATCCGAATCCAACTTAAGAAAGTATTTGCATTTATTTAATGAAGAGTGATTCTGTTAGCCCGAGCCCTTCCTTAAAAAATCTATTTATAATAACTTTTTTTATTTTTTTTCTTTATACACTTGTTTATCTATATGTATTTAACGAATAAATCAAATTTTATTGTTTTTGGATATATGTATATATATTTTTTAGTTTTTTAAATATAGGGGTATTTTAAATACATACATATATATATAGATATTTAAATTTTTTTAAAAATATAAGCATATATACAAAAATACTAAAACTTGGTTTATATATTAAATACATTTAGATAAATAAGTTTATGAAGAAAAGAAATTTAAAAAATCGTTGTAAGTGAGTTTTTTGAGATGAGCTAAGTAGGGCATTTGTGTAGCCCGAGCTAACAGGATCATTCATCTTATTTAGTTTCTCATTTTAATTGCTGTCATTGTTTCCTCAACAGTTGTCCTTCACATTTTGACCTTTTACAACATTTTTCTCTAGAGTCCTTGTAGGTTTTTTTTAGACCTTTTAATAATATGAACTTCATCTTTATAGGAGAAAAAACATAATCCCATTCATGAAAGATGCAAGATATTCAACTGCTAACCAAGCTTGTGTGTATTAGTCTTCTAGATTTAAAATTAATTTGGTGTCAAAACCAAGTTACAATGCTTCAAATTTGCCAAGTTTTCTTTTTCCCCACTAGATTCGTTTTGTTGGCCTTGGCCCAGATCCACAACTCACAGCAATTAAAGCATCCCAACCCTTTATGGACCTTTTTTTTTAAGAAATATTAAATGCCTTTTCCATAATTAATGCGCAATATACACACCACCTTTAGAACAATGCTTTTCACCTTGTATCATTGGTTTTCATTCCTTAGTGCTCATTTCCATGAAATTATAGTTTTTTCATTTTACAAGGAAGCTTAATTCATTATCATCGACATCAATATGAACAAAGCCAATTGGGCCTTAGCTCGGTTGATAGACTTCTAGTAGACAAAGGTTTGATTCTCAATTCCCACATGGTGTGAGTTTTCAAAATAATTCCCTCCATAATGTGAGGGTCCGGTTGTTAGATGGGAGTTTGGTCTTCCTAAGTATATGTAGGAGCTTAGTCTCTCTAAAAATAGGTAAATGTGCTTAATTGTAATATTAGATATCATGTTGTATAAATATTAATTAAAAAAGCATCAATATGAACAGGAACAACACAGCCACAACAAACGTCGCAAAGGTTCAAAAAGATACCTAATGCAACGCAAATTAAATGTTTATAAACCAAAAAGTATAGGATGTGCGTAATGTATGCAGTCAGGAAAATTGCACAGTGGGATACTTTTCTTGTGGTGGAGCTGACACAAGAATATATAGGGAGGTGAGAAAGAGACCCCAAGCAAGGAATTTAGAATACTAGAAAACCCAAGAAAAGAATGACTGAAATAAGTGGCATGTAGGCCTATAAAATAATGCAGAGAGAACGCTAAAGCTGTTCCATTTGTATTGGAGACTGAAAACTCTTCCTTTCCTTACAGAAAAGCCCATGATTTTGACAAAACCAAGGCCTCTTTCAGCAGAATTCATATTCCTTCCCACAAGCTCCACACTGTCAACAGCCTAAATAATGCCCACCACCCAACTTAGTATGTCCATATCAGCTCATGCCTGAGAGAGAGAGAGAGAGGTGGGCGCTGCATCAGACACATCCCGACCACCAGGAAGACAGATTTTAGGTAGCAGTAGGTGGGCCCTAAAGGCTAATCCAGCAGAAATTTTCCATCAATCTTATGTGGCGGGCCATATCTGCGGATTGTTTCAGATTACTGTGGTGGGCATAAATTAGGATGCTCCCTAGATATTCATTCTCTTTCTAGGACAGATAAAAACCCACCCATCTGGGTGTTTTTAAAATCAGCTCACGCCTGAAAGTTCTTTCTGTCAGAGAGAGAGAGAGAGCGCGAGCGCGGCTTTGGAAATGGTGAGAAGGTAAATTCTATTGAATGGATTTGTTTGGAAAGGGGAATGGATTTCGCAGAACAAGAACAAGCAACATGTGGTCTTTTGTTGATCGCACAACAGCAGCAAGAAGACAACCGCATCAATGCATACAACAAACACAAACAGTTGTAGCAGAAAAGACACACCAAAATTCCTCAAACATGGCTTCTAGCTGCTCCAGAATCTCCCCAATCATGCTCATGTTTGTTGCTTCTCTTCTTGTTCTTTCTATTGGTACCGTTGCATCATCAAACACCCCCTCAGAAACTTCCGATCCAGCGCCATCCAATCAGACCTTCCGCGCCAGCCACGAATTGCAGAAGATGAAGTGGATAGGAGCCTATCTCCAGAAAATCAATAAACCTGCTGTCAAAACAATTCAGGTTCTTTTCTCCACTCCTGTCTTTCCATCTCACTCTCATTCTGAATTGTTGGGTCTAATGGGCTTCCTGTTTTTCTCCAATGCAGAGTCCTGACGGCGATCTAATCGATTGTGTTCCAACTCATCAACAGCCAGCGTTTGACCATCCCATGTTGAAAGGACAGAAGCCATTGGTAGGTGAAATTACGCAGATGGAAATTTCTTTTCATTGCTTTTGTAATGGAGATAGGAAGACTACAATCTTATTGCTGGTGGAAATCACGGCAATGAGAATTTCCTCTGTTGGGTTTCTGAAAACTTGCATAACTTTTCAGAAACGCGAGTGTATATATATATATTCTTACTTGGCAATTGGTTTGGAGTTATAAATACCGATTCAAGGTGGAGATTTTCTAGCTGTTGAGCCTATGAAATTTGTACTTTTGTGTATGTCAACTGATTGGTGAGAGCTAGTCAAACTTCAAATGATAGTTTATGAGGGAAAAAGTAAAGCATTCTGTAGAGGCTTCGGAAAATTTTTGTCTTGGAGAGAGATGCTTCTTCTTATGCAAATAGTTTGAAAATTCTTGGCTCCCATTTCATTCATGTTATTTTCTTTCTACAGGATCCCCCAGAAAAGCCGAGAGGCCATCACGAGACAGATTCGATGCCCGAAAGCTTTCAGTGGTGGACAGTTTCTGGAGAGTCTTGTCCGGAAGGGACTATTCCAATTCGAAGAACATCGGAGACTGACGTTCTTAGAGCTAGTTCGGTTGCCAGATTCGGAAGAAAACTGAGAAGAACGGCGCGAGCAGTGAGACGTGATTCGACAAGCAGCGATCATGAGGTATGTTGAAAACACAGAAAAACAGCGAAAATTCCTTTCACCTTTCCCCGTCTCTTCTGGGCAAATTCTTATCATGGAAAATAGAGAAAAACAATGGAAGGCAGATTTAAAACAGTTTCCAAGAAGCAATAAGATCTCTAAAATTCCCCCCATTCTTCGAAAACAAGGTATTTTGTTGGTGGGTTCTCAGCATTTTCTCAAAACGTGTCAATTTCATTCGGATACGATATGATTTTAACAACCTCTGTCTGTTTCCATTTCAAAAATCTCAAATTTCTTTTTTCCTTCTATTTCTCTCCCTTTAGAACAGTATCTTGAGCTTCAATGAAAGAAGAGAGAGAGCGCTCCTGCAGCATGATCATAGTACCAAAGCGAACGATTTCGATGTCCATCCATTAGCAACTCATATGAACACAATTAATAACAATTAATATGTTTACACTGTGCATCAGCAGAGTCCCCTTTTTCGCTTTTTGATAGTACTCTTCCATGGCCCAACGCATGCTTTTCTTTCTAGAAAAGATTCCAGGCTGGTCGATGCCTTCGTAGAGAAGGGAAAAAAAAAGAAGAAAAAACTGTATTTAAAATGCTCTTTCCAAGCTGAGTGCGCTCTGTACTCTTGCTCCTGTTAGCCACCCACAACTTGAAAAATGGTGAGCGGGAATGAAGCAGCACCTGCTGCACCTCAAACTGAAACGTGGCTAGCTTCTTCTCAAAAAGACCATTTTTGATTTTAGAAGAAACCCATGTTGAGTTTGAAAAGAGTAATTAAAATTTACTGGAGAAATAAGAGCAGAGCAGTGTAGTGAAGAAGGGAAGAATAGATTCATTTATGAATGGAATTAATGTGAAATGCAGCATGCGGTTGGGTATGTGATGGGAGAGCAGTACTATGGTGCAAAAGCCAGCTTAAGCGTGTGGGCCCCCCGTGTCAGCAATCCCAATGAATTCAGCCTATCGCAGATGTGGGTCATCTCCGGATCATTCGGCAACGATCTCAACACCATAGAAGCTGGATGGCAGGCACGTAATTTCCTCTCCCTCTCTGTTTTTTCTCCCTTTTTCCTTTATACCCATTCTCTAAAATTAATAATAATAATAAGTCATAATCCGTTCAAGCAGCCACACGAGGGAACTAGTGGCACGTGTGGAATAATCGCAGCCTTTCATGCATAATATTCATTTGATTCAGGTAAAGTTGTTTTAGAGGCTAATCTCAGCAGTGGGTCCACTTGCGTACTCAGCACAATATTCCTACAAGGAGAAACATCCAAGCTGCCGGATGTGCCTGAGAGTAGGACTAGGACTGGTGCGCTCGCCCACACGCACCATGCAATCCGTAGTCATAGAAGCACCTGTCTGGACCTTTCACTTTCGCCAGCAAATTTCCGTCTGCCAAATTCGATGGCAAGCGATTTCCCAACTCTCTAAGATGAACGGATTGGATTACTTGATCCATCTAAATGGCGGAAAATGGAAGGTGATGATTATCCCACTCCCACCGACAACGTAAAAGTGCTTATGTAACTAACCGCCGACATTACAGGCGACCTTGGCTCTTTACTGTTTTGTTCTCTCCTAACCTTTGGGAGTGGGTGCACCAGTACATCTGGGTATTATCTTTGCCCTACTTTCCTGGAAAAGTCTTATGCCATAGTCACATAGAGGGAGAAATGTTACTTCTATTGAAAGCTACGTACTTCTTTTTTCTTTTTCTTTTTCTTTTTTTCATTTATAACCCACATCATTCCCAATAGTCTCAATTTTTTTCTATTTGCTACGAATCCAATAGCCCAAAACGAAATCTTTTAAATAAAAATAATAAAAGTTGCATTTGTAGGATTTAAATATGGGAACCCGTTTGAAGGCCCGGACCAAAACCGTTAATGAAAGTAAGAGGTGTCAGACCAAATCTCACTCCAAGGAAAAAAAAATTACTCGACCCAGCAATTCCAACGCATGCCTCACACGGTGTGCAGCTGCCATTAATTACCACACATGGGCAGGGTTATGTCAACCGTCAGCATATGTAACTCATCTGGATCGAGATTTATTTTTAATTATTTATTTGCATTTGCCTCCATATCTTATTGCTACTTTTTTCAAATTATATCCTGGCTACATTGTCAAAAAACACCTTCACTTTACTTCCAAAATTTTTTTTTGAGGGTTCGAATCCCCCTTCCATGAATGGCCATGTGGTAACCGGGAGCGGCTGAAATTCAGCCTACCCCAATTCGAATCCCCTCCCCTTATAGTCTCCTTTTGCAGGAGTTTTCATAATTTCTTTCCCTAGAGTTGAGATTATTGTAATGAATTTTCTCTTATTGTGTTGAGCTAGTGAATATACCACTGTGTAATATCAAGATGTCACAATATATAAAAATAAAAAAATGAAAAACACTTTCAATTGTGTAATGTGTTAGCCAAAACAAGCCTCTTTCAAGAAATTAACTCCTAACCACTATTTTGATGATATCGAAGCTTTTGTAAGTAAAGTCTCATTAATTACTTAAGCGAACTTTAATGGCCCATTTGTACGTGCATTCTTATGGTTTTTGTACGTGAGTTTTACTTTTATTTTCTTCTGCTGGTCGCCAAGTGCTTTGTCCTCAAGGCAACGAGGCCTGCCTAGATATAAAGACAACCAAAGATTTGGAACTTAGGTCGCTGAGATTGCATTACTTATTGGATTGTATGGATTTGAAAGAAGTTCATCTGTACTATTTATCGCTCGCATGTTAATTATCCAACCCAAGAACCGTTATATCTACTCAGCTAACGTAACTATCTTGATGGTTTTTTGTTATTTTTATTCAGGTCAGTCCAGAATTATATGGAGATGGCCATGCCAGGTTTTTCACTTATTGGACAGTAAGTATCAGCCTATTCATTTATTTGACTTGAAATTAAAGATGTTACTTATGTATTATACTTGCAATTAAACCTGATTAGCTTATTTTGGAGACTGGTTGAGAATGGAAAAAAGTGACTGAAAACAGAAGGAATAAAAATAAATCAAAATAATTATATTGTAATCCGAATTTCTTTTTTTCTTTTCTTTTTTTTTTGGATGGATTTACAAACTGTTCGTGGCTCCTAAGCAGCTTTCAGCCCACCAAAAAAACCCAAAAAACCGGACATCCTGCCATATAAGCAGGCGGACAAGAAACAACTAGGCATCTTGACAAATAAAAGCTGAAATACAATCAGGCGGACATCCTGCCATATCCCACCTTCTCTTCTATTGTAATCCGAAATTTTAATAAGAAAATAAAGTGAACAATAACTGATAAAATATATAGACTGATTATTTGAAAAGATAGGAACCATGATAAAAAAAAAAAAACGTAGATATTAATGAGGAAATCGTATTAAAGAAATATTGGATACAAAGAGAGAAAATTGCACCCATTCCCCCTCTAAAACAAGGGATGAAAATTTCCTTATTCATACTTTTAATCCCCTGTTTTTCGAAAATTTCCTTATATTCATCTCCTGTTTGACAACATCATATTTACCTTTTTTTTTTATCTTATCATGGGAAAATTTACATATTTATTTTTATCCATTTTAATTAATTTCAAACGTTATAAGTAGGGGTGTCAGTGTTCTGGGTTAATATCAGAACGTGGTCAACTCAAAATTTGACCCTATTTGGAAAACCCATATCGTACAAAATGTAAGGAGTTTGGTCAAGTTCGACTCATCAGTTGTAACTTCATCTTTGGAAAACGTGTCAAACTTAGGTTAGTTTTCAATCCGTTTAAGCTGACAATTTAGGTTGAAAATGTGAACCGAGTTTAAAACATTCAATATTTTCTATACATATTGTAACCTAAAATCATGTCGATGTTGAACTATAACGTTGACAATTAAAATATTCTATTATTAAATTAAGTAAGTAAAATCTTAGCTGTCATGATTGTAATGGAAAATAAAATATTTAATTCAAAATTTCTTTAATTCTATAGTAAGAGTGTTGTATGTGCGTGGGGTTAGGACACAGGTGACCCAATCAAACCTACTTTTAGATTAGGGAAAGGATTATGATCGAGTCAATACATAAGTGACTTAATCCAACCCTATTTTAGATTAGGAAATGATTATTATCTACTCTGATCTCAATTTTGCTAAGTATCTATCTAACCGTTATATAAAACGGGTCAGGATGTTGCTAGAAATTAGAATCGGGGTCAACCCCACCACTTAGAAATCTAATATAATTTATCCTTTACCTATTTTTCGTACTTATATATTTCGGGCTTCAGATTTTCTTCTTATATATTTTTTAATAATTCACTGGCAGACTTGTTAGGATTTTTCCAACTCTAAGAACCATAGGAATTTTATAATCATCCTGGCCATCCAGTAAATTTCCACC
Organism: Annona cherimola; assembly: GCA_030490835.1. Taxonomy (NCBI): domain Eukaryota; kingdom Viridiplantae; phylum Streptophyta; class Magnoliopsida; order Magnoliales; family Annonaceae; genus Annona; species Annona cherimola. The sequence goes on along the minus strand of CM059973.1, from coordinate 88,245,254 downwards.
AACCTCTGACAGTGAGTTAATTAAATGAAATATTTTAGTTCACAGCATTTAATCCACAGCCAGAGCATCCAGCCATCCAGTGTAGGCCTGGCATTTTCTGTGTTCGCACACGTGCCAAAGTCAACTCATTAACAGCCAGCCGAGCCACCTGTGCAATCAAAGCCACTCAGATCTTATTCTCCAAACGTGGTCTGGTTGGCCCCAAAAAGAGGCCAGCCCACCAACTTGGTGGTCCACAGTTACCGAATAGGAAATAACCATAACCATTGGCTTAAAAATAAGTGAAGCTTTTCAATCAAATAATAATAATAATAATAAGTGAAGCTTTTAAAAAATAAAATTTGAAGCGAAAGATGCTAATTTTTTTGAACTTTTGCAGTCGGATGCATATCAAGCAACGGGATGCTACAACCTGCTGTGCTCGGGGTTCGTTCAAACCAACAACAGGATTGCAATCGGTGCTGCGATCAACCCTACATCGGTTTACAACGGCGGCCAGTTCGACATCACGTTGTTAGTATGGAAGGTAATTAATTTCCTTAAACTCAAATTAACGTAAGAATTTTTTTTTTTTTTTACAAATCACACCAATTTTGTTTGCTTTGCTACTACATCTAAATCCCAGATAATCAACAATCCGTTAATGCACTAGGGAATTCCTGATCTTTTCCACTCCACGTACATGCGTGCAACTCCCGAAATCATGTCACGTGTAGTTCTCAACTAGAGTTATCTTCCTGAGCAGTCTAATACACGTACCCCGATGCTACGCGGCCAGCGGCACGGAAGTTCCCTTGCAATCGAAAGTTTTATCATTTTCTGAAAAATATGTGTATATTTTTTAAAATTTTAAACATGGACATTTTAGTCATTTTCTGAAATATTTGAAATTAAAAAACGGATATACATATCTCAAGAAGAGGTACAAATACTTTGTATATAAATGAAGTATACTTAAGATAACAATTTTATATTAAAAAAACATGTTTTTGAGCCAGCTTCATAATAACTCCCACAAAAAGGAATGCATGGAATCATGCTCATTAGATATATATTTCTTTTATAGATTTTTAAATATTAATAATTTATATTCATTTTTTATTTTATTTTTATGTCTTTTTTATTTTTCTTCATAAACTAGTTTTCTAATTGTATTTAATCTCTATGCAAAGTTTTGTCATTTTACAATATTTTTATATATTTATTTTTTATTTTTGAAAATCATCAATTTTAGGGGCATATAGGTTATTTTTACCCATGAAAAACTTGATTTTTAAAAATTAAAAATAAATATGTAAAAATATTATAAAATAAAATTTTTTGGTATATATTAAATACACTTAGGAAAACATATTTATGGAGAAAAATTAAAAATAAAATAAAAAGTGAATATTATAACTTAAGCATATATACAATATATCGTATATAATTATGCATCTTAATGGAGCGGAATTTAGATGAGAAAATTGAATAAGTAAAGACTATTATTTATTAAAAAAATAAAAATTATATTAAAATGAAAAATATTGAAAATGAAAAAATTAATGCTATTATTATATATTGAAGAATAAAAGATTATATGAGAAATGGAGAAATAATTATAGTAGCCTCAACTTAAAATCAAGACTTTTGCCCTAGTAACCTTCCAAATGTGTATGCTATGAGTGGAAATCGTTGCATTCAAATAATAAACTGGCTTTACAATTACACAACTGCAATTAGCATTCATTTGTTAAAATTTTTTAAAAAGAATTCAATCCGTATCACATTCCACCCCTAACAAAATTTAGTGTCTAAAAGGGTCAAGATTTTTGTAAACAAGGACTCTTTGGATAAAGGTAAAACAAAAAGGTATGCAGGAATTTAATATGGATATCCCGTTTCTGAAAAACAACGGGGGAAAAAAAAAAAAAAGGCCAAAGCCAAAGACAGAGAACCGGCACCTGCAAACAACTAATTAATTAATGAGCTGAAAGTGTGATGCATGCTTTGCAGGACCCAAGACATGGACACTGGTGGCTTGAATTTGGATCTGGCCTGTTGGTTGGATACTGGCCATCATTCCTATTCTCACACTTGGGGAACCACGCAAACATGGTTCAATTCGGTGGGGAAATAGTCAACAGCCGCACATCAGGCTTTCATACATCCACCCAAATGGGCAGCGGCCATTTCTCCGGCGAAGGCTTCAGAAGGTCTGCTTATTTTCGCAACCTGCAGGTCGTTGATTGGGATAACAACTTGCTTCCTGCTGCCAACCTTCGGGTCTTGGCTGACCATCCAAATTGCTATGATATTCGGCCGGCTAGGAATAATGTATGGGGAAATTATTTTTACTATGGTGGACCAGGCAGAAACGTGAGGTGTCCATGATTATACATATATATAACGGGTACTCTAATTAATTTGGAGGGAGAAATCACATACTTTTTCTTTTTCTTTTTTCTTTTTCTTGAAAAAGAAAGCTTTATGGGTGTTTGTGTTTGGGTCATTGTTAGAATTTTTTTTCTAAAGCCCAATTTTCTTTTCTTTTCTTTTCTTTTTTATTTTAAGATCTTTTTGGGGGGTTTTCTTCTAACAAGGTGATTTATTAATGTATACCAACTTTGGAGAAATCTAGTGTAAATTTGGAAGAAATAGTGAATATTCTGTTCCGCGTGAATCTGATTTTCTGGGAGCATTTTTCCTGCGCATCCCCATCTTTTCTGCAAATTTGCAATTTTTCGCTTTATATCCTGTGGATTTTGTAAAAACGCCCATATTATAAACTTTGATCATATGTTATGATCGCTTAAGTGCAGTCAAAGCCAAGTAATGATATTACTAGATGGTGTGCCACTTATTTTAGTGACCATTTGCTCAGACTTAACTAGCCATTCAAAATATAACCGAAATTAATAATTTTGTTGCCAATAAATGTCATGATTTGACTATTTGAGGTGTTTTTACGAAATCAAATTTATGGGATATATAAATTGTAAAATGGCAGAAGGATGGAAAGCTAATATGAATAGCTTTTTCTTTTCTCAATGGACGTCATCAGATTTCAGCAGATATATTAAGTTCGTTAGGCTACCTAAAAATTTAATAATGGTGATACCTAATTAATAAATGCTAAGTATGAAAAAAGAGAATAGATAGCAGAGACTCCTGTAGCTACAAGTTTACTACCATCTGTTTTATAAACAAATTAAAGCCCAACCAGGCCGACCGAAACTAATAAATTGACTTTGAAAAATAACATTAGAAATAAAATTAGTTGGGAAGATGGTGTCCGTACGATAGGCAAACAAACCCCATATGCATGTATGGCGTGAAATTAAATCATTAGGCAAGTTCTTAAATTGAGTGGGTAGATAGATGACAACAACCATGTCATTTTTGTTATTAAAACTGGGCCTCTCTTTTAATTTCCCTATGACTCTAGCAGTCCTCTCGGGAAGTTCTCCCTGGCCCACAACCATGAATACTCTTTAAATTGCGGGGAACTACCGGTTTTGGTAATCTTGGTTTGTTAGAGAGGGATATTCAAGCAGCCATTGTGTGGCTCCCACAGCCTTAAATGTGGTACATCTTCATGACATTGAAATTTAATTCATCTACAGGCGTGTTTGGTAATGAATAAAACTTTTGGTGAAAAGTTTTAGAGAGTAAAAGATGTCAAATAATGTGATATGATATGAGTAATGATGAGTAGTAAAGAGGATAAAGTTAAAATAAATAGGTTAGTTATGTGCACAATTGTGTAGAAATGATTGAAAAGTAGGGTAGTTGTATAGGAAAATTTGAAAAAATGATTAAAAAATATAATAGTTGTGGAAAATGAAAAGTTTTAACTTGACATGTTTTATTAATTGCCAAACACACTCATAATGTTAAATGAATTGGTTCCGTAAAAGAATATATAAAGAAATAGTTCAACACTTCTGATAATCTTACATTTCACTTGCATATTAATATACAATTAATGCTTCCTCTTTTAATTTCGAATCAAGGTGTGCTTGGATGGAGGTTGCATTTGAGAACACGTGGGTAAGTTATTTCCTTTTTCTGACTTTATATTATAACAACTTCCAATGACATTTTTCTTACGTCTCTATAGTTTTAGCTACCACCTTTTATTTTTTTACAAGAAAATATAAACGCATGAAATTTTCAAAGGCAAATTTGTATCGGTTAATGGTTGTATGTATTTATCACCTGAAGTAACATATCGTCAATATAAAAGTCTAATCCATTTATTAGATGTTAGCATCAACATTAAGCCTTAAGGTGAAAAAGAGTTAAGGCAATTGCATGAACTATCTTAAAATTTGAGAATCTAATTGTAAATGATACCTTAAGGTTTTACGCGCTTGATAACGCACGTTAACTACATGTGAATAAATTTAAATTATGGGTTATATATTTCTAAAGTTAGATGATGATAAAATTGGTGAGAAACGTGTGAGATTTTATATACTAGTTTTATAAACTCGAAAAAGATCTTAGAAAAAGAGCGTAAGGCAGCCAAAAAGAATCACTAAACTAATTATTACAACATTTGAGTTAACGAGTTGGACATACGATGCAACATAAATATCAGGCCATTGATTAATACGCATGCCAGATGGAAATCTTTTTTTTAATTCTTTATTTTTAATAGAAAGGTAGGTTTCAACTACTGACTAGCCTACCAAATTTTTTATTTCATTTTAAAAATATAAAAAAAAGAGCATAGACACATGAGTTTGCGCATATATCCATGCCCTTTTTATTTTTAAAATTACCTCGTTAATGAATCTGGATGAAATTGATATATCTATGAAAAATTTTTAAAAAATGGTTTTAGCGAACTAGAATTTACAAAATGGAGGTGCTTAATTAAATATTAGAAACCATAAGATATTGACAACATATCCACCGTATGAGATGAGAACGCAGGCCAAATGTGACATCATGGGCAATAAAAATGGAGAAAAGGGGATGCTTGATTGAGAAATGGGGTGAGCAACAAAGCACGCATTGACTATTGTGTGCTCCCGCACGTGGTTGCAGGGGAGTAAGTCAAATCAACATTAACACGGTTGAGTTGTTAGACCTCGCCCTCTTCCAACTCCTAACCAAGACGTTGCTTTTTTAGTCTGGGAAAGCTCTCCTGTCCTCATTAAATAGAGGAATATCTCCATCTCATCTCCATCAGCTTGATATCCTAAGTAGTGACACGTTGATATGGTTTTGCTGTGTTTGGCCTATATATGGTCGGTTTAAAATGGAATAAAAAATTCTGATGCAGCATAAAAATCTATACTTTTTCAAATGGGTATTGAAGCTGCTGTTGGAGGGAGGTTTCCTCTACAGAACATATGAAAAACACCATAATTCCGGTCATGTTCCTGGAAAACATCCCTGACTAATGTCCAACTGATATGAAAATCTACCTCACCTATTCAACCATGATTTTTATCCATCTGCATGCCCAGCCTCTAGCAGATAGGCTTGAAATTCTGTTCCCCTCAATGCACATTCCTGTCATGAAGATTACCTAATACAAAAATCAACCAGATCCGCCAATCAGAAGGGTCAGAAGATGGAAAGTGTGGGCGGGGTTAGTACGTCTCAAGGCACGACACGAGTTCACAACATCTAGAATAAAATGGGATAAGATGGGGATAAAATCTCCCATTTTCTCAAAAATATGTTTTATTTTCTCCTTTTTGAATTCCACTTTCCGTTCCTAACATATAGTTAAGAGTGTTAGTAGTCATGGTTAACTTATCAACCTACTTGTCCAACTCGTTTATAAATGGATTGAGGTTGGAATTTTTGAATAAATGGTTTATGATCCGCCAATCCATTTAATTATTTAATTACATAAACAAATTGTAGTTAAAATTTTATAACTCACTAACACATTTAACCATTACATGCACCAGATAATTTCTCTATACACTTGTTTTCCTAGGCAAAATCTTCCTCACGCCACTAAATTTTCATTTTATCATTGTTGTCCTAATTTCATTTTCCCGTTGATGCCCTAATTTTATTTTTTCCTGCGCCAAAAATATCTTTTCGTCTCTCCCTATGAAATCATTATCTATCGGAGTTTAATCTTTTAGTCAAATGTTATACAACTCGTTAACAACCTGTTCATTAAATGAATTGTAAATAGACTAAGGCTAAGGTTTTTTTAAATAAGTTAATATAAAATTAGTATTGAGATAATTTAAATATATTAGGATTATGATTAGACTCCAATCCGTTCACACCTCAGCATACCACCATCCCAAAACCGGCATTTCTCTATCGCGTACTCTGGCCGGCTGCATATGATTCAGACGCTTACCAATCTCCCACCAACTCCTCCCCATCATTATTTTAAACTTTTATATGATAGATAGACGATGATCTGATACTCTTGGCGGAACTTGGTTTGTGCTGGCAACAAACGAAATCAAATCAAACCATCCCATCTCTAGAAAATCTGTTCTCCAACATGAATAATCAGACCACCATCGTGTTCCATTAATGACTTTATTTTTACTCTTCGGTGAATGACCTGGTACAGATCAATCAGTTCTTCATATTTAAGTAATATCCGTATCCAAGTTAACCATTACAGTGCAAGCATATCAACAGCACCACCCTACTAGAGTATGCATTAGCTGGTGAAAGTGCGAAACAGACAATAGCTGGACCACACCATTTAAGTGCGTTCTACTAAAATTCGGGTACGTTTACTCAGCTGTAGCTGCCTTTTGTGTGTGTCGCCAACTGAAAATGGACGCTTCCCATCCACCAGTCTCTGTTCATAGCATGTTTCTATGGAACTTCCGGAATTTTTTTACGTGATGAATTATTATTTATTTTGTTTGATCTTCCAATAAACTGGTTTCCCAATAATAGCATACTGCACTTCCCCCAGATGCCAAAACGACAGTCACAACTAATATTCAATGGCTATTGGCAAAAACCAGACTGAATTACTAAAATGCCATGACAACAGTACGATGAATAAGATGTAGGCTATGGAACCAGGCAGTTAAGCCAATTCGTGGCTCAAACCAAGACCAAGTTGCATGGGTCACCATCTTGCATCGGAACTTGCTCCTGAAAAACAGGTAATTTTAAACTTCTTCAAGGAATTATTGCCTAGCCAAGCATTGGATAATTTCTACGCGACCAAACTCAACATCCAAAACTGATTTTTGTTCCTTTTTGTGTGGGTGGGGGACACTCAGTCCAAAGCCACCGTATCAAGTAACTTATTAGTTGCTTCGCTCACCTCCAAATTCTCCATCTTCAACCGATGGCGCATTGATGGACTTGATCTGCCTGCAGATGCATATGTCCGTATCAACTGTTCAAATACCTCAACTTCAACGCCACATTCAGCCTTGTTAAGTATCCCCACGAACTCTTCAGCACCATCAATATCCTTCTCTTGCTCGAAATGATCCATAATTGAGTGAATAACCTCAGTCCGTGGGACCCACCTCCCTCCATCTCCTCTCCCTAGAGAGATTGCATTTGTGATGCACTCTATTGCTGATTTCATCTCTCCTTTCTTCAAATAGGAATCCATGAAAATCTCCCATGTTTTGGCATTTGGCTTTCCGCCCTGCCTAAGTGCCCCCTCCTTTATTGACTCCACCTTTTCTAGTTGGTCAGCCTTTAAGTATGCTTGAATCATGACATTTGCTAAACGGATGTCATAGTTCGAGCATTTTGCTTCCCATTCTCGGAAGCATTTTTCTGCACCTGGCAAATCATTCAAATTCACCAACACTTGAACTATGTTCAAATAGCTTACATTTGCCATCTTTGAAAATCTCAGCTTATATGACCTCCAGATTCTATAGACTTCAACAAGATTTCCAGTCCGCCCATACAATGTTATCAAAAACTGATAGGCCATTAGATCTTGGCTAGTATTTCTCCTCTCCAACTCTTTAAGAGCAGCTTCTGCCTTCTCAAACATGCCTGCATCAGCATAAATTGATGCTAGATTGCTGTATGTTGTCCAATCTCCCTCAACTCGCCCGTCTCTCTTCATTTCATCCATGACCCGCTCAACCCCAGAAACATCGCCAACAGCAGCAAGGGCCCTCATCATGACATTGTATGTGTAGCAATCAGGCATGACATCAGCAGCCTTCATTTCTTGTATTACAGCTGGAATCTTCTCTGGCTGGTTGGTTTTTGTGTAGAGGGTCATCAAGCTGTTGTATACCATAGAGGTTGAAGCAAATCTCAGTTCCTTCATCTTTTCCATGAGGGCTTCTGCCTTTTCAGTCATTTTCTCCTTGCAATAGCAGTTAAGGAGTGCACCATATGTTAGGTGGTTCTTTGCAGGCTCAGGAAGCTCCACAAAGTACTTCTCAGCAGCAATAATGCCCCTAGCTTTAGCAACAAGATCAAGACAGATCGCATGGTCACTCGGTGTAGGGTTCATGCCCCTTCTAGCCATTGCTTCTGCCAGCTGCAGCAAGAAGATACATGTGTAACCAAAGAAGTTGTTATGAAGTCTCTATTATAGATTGACTAGCAAAACAAATTCAACCCATCATTCTCAAATCAAACTGCAGAAATACAGCAATCAAAATCTTGCCACAACACGCACTTGTAAATTGAACCATGCACGTCAAACTGCCATAATGCAAAAAATCCAAGCTGTGAATGAGGTGGAGGCCTATGACTTGGACAAAGTATTCCCTAATTGGTCAGGCGAATTTATTGGAATCAATGGTAAATTTTTACACCTTATCTTTCCTTCGGTAGATCTCTCCCCCAAACTAGTCAAAATAGATGCCTTCGGTGCCAAGTCATATGCAAAGCAGGGTAAACTGATGATAACAGGTGGACATGTAAGAGCTGGTAAAATTCAATATGCCAGCCAATCCCAACATTTGTAATGTCACATAAATCTCAGACTCATCAATTGCCCCCAGCCAACTCTGCTTGACACTGGAAGGAGAACGGAGAAGTATATGTATCAAGATTACTGAAAAAGATGTGAAATTGTTCAGGCTGCCTCCGACCATGATAGAAGATAAGCAGGAAAGCATAACACAATTCATGGAGCTGATTCTATATGCATGGGAATGAGCTTTTGATGACAATAATGACACATATGACCTTGAAACTATCAGTGTCCACAGAAAATTTGGAATGCAGCATTACAAAAACCAAAGTAAGAGTGACGCTGCAAACATATGTGGAGCTTGCATTCAGAGAGTACCATCTCGATAAAAATGAGTCAAGAGGCAGCAAAAGCGGAGGATAAAATAGAACATCTTCCGACATTCACTATGGACTGGAGCTTGCATTCGGAGAGTACTGTCTCGATAAACATGAGTCAAAAGGCAGAAAAAGTGGAGGATAAACTAGAGCATCTTCCAACATTCATTCCCACTGATGTTTTAAGCAATGGAAGGAAGGGAGTTCAAGGGGCAGAGTGGTATTTACAAAAATAATGATAGAAGCTGCAGTAGAAATCCATGAAGTAGCCAAACGTATAGCACCAGTAGGAGCCAGTCCACACACAATCATTTGCTACCAACAAAATGACTTGGTTGATTTTCACCCACATCCATGATCTTGCATGATGGTTTTCAAAGGATCAATGCTAATATTGAACATATTAATGAGATGCTCCAATTGCAGTTCCCTCTATGTTTAGATTATTCTAATTTTAAGTTTCAGTTAAGTTTCAGTTCAGCACATAAATAGATCCAATTATAATCCTAATCAAAAACTGTTTGCCATTTTATAAAAAAAAAAAAAATTGACCCAAAAAAAAAAAAAAAAAAACTAAAACTATTTACCATATAAGTTGATTAAGACACAATAATTATGTTATGTCATTCTTGTCATCCTTAGGTTACACATATATAGCAAACAAAAAGCTTCAATGAAGAATATTACAGAATTCTACTTGAATTGTGTTCAACATTGAATCCAATATTCACAAATTTTGTCTTGATCACAACACCAATGTGGCTTTAACCAGGTGGGTAGCAAGAGATCCAGCTCTACTCACTTTTTTCAGCTTCCTTTTCCACAATTTAAGAATACATGCAAAACCCTCAATCCATGTTCAATTGCAGTTAATTAACCTAGAAAATCTCCTTCAAACAAAAATAGACATGGTTGTCACCTAGATAAAATATAGAGGAAAATGACTAAGTGACTTCAAAGATCAGAATTTCATATTCATGATGGCAGCCACTTCCAAAAGCTAATGAAAAAAGAACTCCCAGCAATCTAAAGGCAATGCTGCAAAGGAATGCTAACGCAGTTGACTTAAGAAGCCACTGCATTACATAAATTCTAGCCAAAAGGTAGACACATTATATGCCTCATCAGTTTGTGGAAACTATACTGTATATGTTGAAATCTCACAAAAACATAAATCCTCGGAAGTCTGGTTTCCCCCTTTTTTAAAATGCGAATAGGAGATTTTCTGAATTAACTTTGGAATGCATCTTCAAATAAAAATGTGTGGTTTGTAATCATGAAAAAAATCGAAAAAAATCGAAAAAAATGCTCCTTCAAGGAACAACTTGATTGAACCTAGTTTTTTTACTAATCATTAAAGGAAATCATAAAAACATCTTCTTCCCAAACAACTTCCCTAGAAAGCTCATATTACATAAGGAACTTCCCACGAAGAACCCCAAAGAAAACTTTTTTGCAAAGAAATTCCTTTCCAGAAGTCTTTTGTCTAACAATCTACACCAAGCAAGCCATAAAGAACTAGAATTGAAGATGTTTTGTCGGTAAGTGATACAGAAATACCTATTGAAAGGTATTTGTTAATAACAAATCTTCAGATTTAAACAAATATTGGCATGTTGCATTCAATGTCCTGACATTCTATGAGTAGATGTAGGAGAAAATCATATAGTGACACCAATGTTGTGATTGTTGTGTTATAGGTAGTCAACTATATATCAACAATAATATATAGGATATTATTCAGCTAAATCACCATCACCACAAGGTGAAGGAATGTCTAGTCGTAAGTCTAGCATGATGTTTTGATAACATCTACAATCAACCACAGGAAGAATCCTGCCTTAGTTAGTTGTGGTCTTAAACATTTTTTTTAAAAAAAAATGGAACTCATAATGTTTCTTATTGCAACAACCTATCCTTATGATGCATTTATTTGTTCACATCTAGGATGGGATGATCCTCGGATTATGATGGAACGGAATCTCTCAGTTCCTAAAAAACTTTTCCCAATCTACACTTTTTTCCAATTCCTAGTAAACAATGACACTTTTTTCATCCCACATCTTCATCGCATCTAAGCTGTGAACAGTAGTCTCAATGTAGACATTTAAGCATTATAGTCCATTTTGCTGGACAAGAAATCTATCAAACATAGGTCGAAGACCAATAGTTCCCCACCTCCTGAAGCACCTTAGTCAAATACCAGCATTGGCTTCCAACCTCTTGAAGCACCAAATCCTAAGAAACAATGACAATTGAGCAACGAGACTATTTGGGCAATAGAAAGAAATCTAAAATTGGTTTCAGTACCATCACTTGCGCCAAGGTCACATGTAGCATGACAAATAAACGAGAATACCTAGTGGAAAAGACTCCTCGATGCTAGACCTGAGAAGGGAGAGATGCGCACAGCCCTACACCCATTTACTGGACGGACTATTCCTGTGAATTAACCATATGATAACACAGAAGCTGGAAGCATGCCTTAGCAACATGGCAAACGATGCCTTCATAGCAAATGAATGAATATATTATGAAAACAAAAAATTACCAGAGGCAATGGGAAACCAAGAAAGTTTTTTTCATTTAAGGGAAAAAAAAATCCTACCACGCAATGCCCTCGTAACAAGTGTAGTATATCATAAAACAATTAATGGGGGCAAAGGGAGAGAAGAAAAGTGTCTTCTTTTCCTCTTTTTTTTTTTTTCTTTTTTCTTTTGGATTGAAACAAAGAGGTTATGAGAAGATTGAATAATGAAACAAAATCAACATTATGCAATCAACTGACTTTAGTGCATCTGTATGTAAATTAAAGTAAATACGCGGCGGCGGCTGACAATAACAATCCTACATACGAATTATGGTTGGAACTTCCTTGAGCTGTTTTCTTGGCATCAATTGAAACACAGCCAAATTAAAGTTTTATCAGCCACAGTATACATGTCCCGCGTTCTATTGGATGAGCTGTAGAATAAGCAGAACGACTGGAGCTGGCAACTTCCCAAACAGAGATCTCAAAAAGGATCATGTTCTAATTTGCATCCTAAAATGGATGAGTCAAGCTGCTCAACTGAAAGAAAAGCAAAGGAAAGCAGCTTCAAAGAATGTTCATATGCCGCATCTGTTGAGCCTGCAAATGAATATTTTTCGAACGTCAAATCGCTGCTTACCTTCAATGCAGTGGAGAACTGGTTGTGGCGTCGAAGCTTGCGGAGGGTGACGGTGACCTCCCATTTCTGGGCTTTCTTGGGGCCTTTGAGGAACCGATTCAGCTCCCTCCGCACCGTCTCTTCCTTGCTGCCCTCTTTGAAGAGCGCCTTGTACAGCCCTTCCTCCAAGTACTTCTTCTTCGAGCGCGTTACCAGAGTCTTCAAACGGGGAATGGGTTTCACGAGCTCCGCCATTTCTCCCAGCCCTTGTCTTTCCCCTCCTATTCTATAATGGAGGAAGAAGGGCTGGCTACACTTTCGGCCGGCGCTCGCAGGCTCGCAGCAGGCAACGACTTCCTGCTCAAAGGGCCCAACGCGCCAAAAAGGCCTGGTGGGTCAAGTGGATTTAATTGATGGATGGCCGTTTTCAAAGGGCTCTGATACTTTGCTGCCGGTGCTTTAACTTTTTTTTTTCATTTAAATTTTTTTATATAATTATTAATTTAAGTGTATTTATAGTTTTCAAAAATAAAAAATAAATATCTAAAATACTCCAAAAATAGTAAAAATTGATATACGTGTTAAATTAGGGGTGTTAACGGATCGGGTTGGACGGGTTGGACGGGTTGGACCCTAATTCTAATCTTAACTCATTTAAAATATCTCAACCCTAATCCGTTTATTAACCCATTTAAAAAACCTCAATCCTAATCCGTTTATTAACTCATTTAAAAAACTTCGACCTTAACCCATTTACAACCTCTTTGATAAACAGGTTTGTGGGTTGTTAAGGGTTGTATAGAAAATAACCTGAAAGCCTAAACTCTAGTAGAAGATGATCTCGTAGGGAGAGACAAGAGAGTGTTTTCGGTGTTGGGGAAAAAAAAATAGGGCAGGAAAATGGAATTAGGGAGCAATGGAAAAATGAAAATTAGGTGATGTGAGGAAAACTTAGATATGAAAAATAACCAAGGGAGTTTACATGTATATATATAAAACTTTATTGAATTAAGCGAGTTAAATGGGTTGAACGAATTAAACTGGTTGAACGGGTTATATGGGTTAATGGGTTACTAAAAGGGTTGATCAGTTATAAAATCTTAACTCTAATCCATTTATTTAATTGAATGGTTAAACGGGTTGGTGGATCATAACTCATTTATTCAAAAATCTCAACCCAAACTCATTTATAAACGGGTAGGACGAGCGAGTTGACGGGTTGACCATGACCATTAACACCCCCATGTTAAATACACTTAGATTAACAATTGTATAAAAAAAATTCAATTTTTTTTTTAAAATGGTTAAACATTGGGGTGCAACTCGAGCTCATGAAACTCGGGTTAACCTCAACCCTAACTCTAATTCTATTTATAAAACATTAACCTTAACCCTAACTCTATCTATAAAACCTAAACTCTAAATCTATTTTTAAAAATTTGGTTCGGGTTGAGTTTCAGGTTGAAATTTATGTTGAAGAATTTGTATTTTATTTAAAAGTAATAAATTTAGAATTTTATATAAATATATAATAATAACAAATCATGTAAGCAAACATAATAGTATATAGTGAAACTACAATTTTTTTAAAAAATAACAATATAAAAAATATTTCTAAAAAAATTTAACATAAAAAAATAAGATAAATGAATAAAATTAGTGGATGTAAAAGTAAACGATGAAAATAAAAGATAAATATAAATCAAAATAATAGATTTTATTTATAATATAATTACAATATGTCAAACATATATTCAAATATAAATATAAATAATATAAATATGCAAAATATAAAGAAATATTATTTAAATATTATATATAATACATTTTATAATAAACATAAATGGGAAATCGGGCTCGAGTTCTTCAGATTCAGGTTTACTTGAGCCCTAATCATATCGTATTTACAAATCGATTTCTCGAGTTTAGTTCTTCGAGCTTAGGTTGGTAAAAAGTAAGTTCAAACACCGCTAAAAATTGAGTTTGGTGGGCTGGGTTCTAGCTCAACCGGCCCAAATCGTACCCCTAGTTAAATGCACCCAAGTACATTTAGCCTCGTAACAAGCAAATCCCATGTTTATTTTATGAGTTTATCTCTAAACTGATTAACTATTTTAGGGTGTGTGTTCGGAAATGATAAAACCTTTGGTGTAAAATTTTTTGTGCGGAAGTTTTTAAAATAAGATAAAATAATATAATGTGACAAAGATAATGATAAAGAATAAATAAAATAAAGTTAAAATGAATAAATTAGATATATAAATAATCGTATGGACATAATTAAAAAGTAGAGTTATTGTATATGAAGAAGCAAAAAATAATTAAAAATTTAGTTTTTACGAAAAGTAAAATGTTTTAGCCTAATTTTCATTTTTCATACAATGATCCACTAGGGGTGTTAGTGTTAATGGTAATGGTAATGGCCAGTCCGCCAACTCGTTTGTTTAACATGTTTATAAATGGGTTTGGGTTGGGATTTTTGAATAAATAATTTATAATTCGCCAACCCGTTCAACCATTTAATTAAATAAATAGATTAATGTCGATATTTCACAACCCGTCAACCCGTTTATATAACCTGTTTAATCTGTTCAATTGCTCAACCCATATAACCCGCATAACTCATTTAAGTCAGAGTATATATAATATATATAATATATCTAATTTCTAACCCTAAATTTCCAATTCTCGCTCGCACCCATTTCCACCCGAAGCCCTAAATTTTCCATTCCCACCCTCGCCCCTTTCCGCCCAAAGCTCCATACTTTCCATTCTCGCTTGCTAGAGATTTCCCCCTCAACCTCTTCTATTTGCCCTACCGTCACTCTTCTGCCACTTCAAGCCCACTATTAAGGCACCTCTCCTCCCTCTCCCTTCTTATTCTCGCCGCGATCTGTTCGCCTTCTCTTCGTTCTCCCTTGGCGATGCAGTCGACAACGAGTTGAGAAACCTTCCTCTCTCTTAGGGTTCCTGCGACGAGTTGTCCTAAGTGCCTCGGGCTGATTTGCTGCTCTCTTTGCACGCCCTTGCTCCGGCCAATCAAGCTTTCTAGACATGTGTGAGATCTCTCTCTCTCTTTTCTCTAATCTAAGGCTCTTCTTTTTTTCACCGTTGTTGTTGTTGCTGTCTAATTCGCCATTAACAAGTATACTAATATTTTGCCTATTTTGAAGTTTCTTCTTGATGGTCTTGTAGATTCTTGACATGTGGACAATCAAATGACTATGAATACTAAAATGATATTGCATACAAAGGAGAAATATAGATGAAGAATTATCAAAATTGGATTGCAGAAGATAACAATTTGTTGTTTTTATTTCTAGATTGAAGTTGTTTGAACTTTACCCACAGTTATGTATTTTAAGACAAAAAGGTCCGTAAGAATATGTGATATTTGAAATATGATTGCTTGAGTTTATTATAATGAAAGTCTTATTTGGTGCTTCTCAAATATATGTTTATGAGTTTTGCATTTGTAATGTTGATTGAATTATTAGATGTAATGTCATGTTGCTTGATTGCCTAGAGTTTATTATGATGGAAGTTTTACTTGAATTGTTGGAACAAGAATAAGGTATTAAAGAGATGACTTCTATTGGATTTCATATTTTCAAGCCAAAATAAGTTTAAGGTATATTCACATTTGAATTATTTAATTTTTTCAGACCTTATTCAAGATTTTTAGCAGTAAAATTGATTATTTATACAGCCTGTTAACAATCCGTCAACTCGTTTATTAAATGGGTTATACATGAGTTAGGGTTGAGGTTTTTTAAATAGGTTGATGAATGAATTATGGTTGAAATATTTTAAATAAGTTAGGATTATGACAGGTTTCAACCCATCCAACCTGATTTGTTAACACTCCTATGATCCACTTTACACAACTATCCACCTTACCCCTGAGCTGCATGACTGGCATCACTCTTATAATTTTCAAATATTTTCTCATTCTCATTTTACGTTTTTCCAAACGCAACATATATTTTGTTAGAATATTTTATTAACATTACTTCAATATTATTAATACTTCCAGACATGAAATATGATAGTATATTTGCTTCGCGGTTTTTGAATATGATAATAAGGATTCTCATAACATGTAAAAGTTAAAAAAATTAAGTCACTCATTTTTCACACATTTTGATATAATTTAATATCTTAAATACTTAAATATCTTACTTTTTTATCATTACTTACGCATTATAATGTTCATATTTTTTTTCGTATTTTCTCTTTTTTAATTTTATTTCATTTACTCTAAGTCACTTCCGATTTTTTTATAGGGAAGTCACTACCTCTTTAGTATCACGACATTCTCTAACTTGTTTTTTTTTAATATATAGATATATATATATATATGAGCCTCATTCAGGTGCAACAACGCTGAAATGGGGCCCACATGATCATGAAATCATGATCTACTCTACCCATTGTATTTAGAATAATGTATTCTATTTTCATACCAAATTTCATCCCAATCAGATATGTATATGGGCCCCATCTGAAAATGATACAAATCCAACGTAATAAAATAGTTTGATGTAAATAACAACTTTAAAGTATCTGATTGGGATGAAAATTGGTATGATAATAGAATACATTATTCTAAATACAATTGGTGGAGTAGATCATGATTTCATGATCATGTGGGGCCCATTTCAACGATGCTGCACAGAAATATTGTTGTTCCGATGCAATGACGCTGCACCGGAACAGCGGTACAGTGGCCCCAAAATGGGGCCCACATGATCATGAAAACATGATCTACTCCACCCATTGTATTTAGAATAATGTATTCTACTACCATACCAATTTTCATCCCAATCAGATATGTATATGGGCCCCATCTGATTGGGATGAAAATTAGTATGGTAGTAGAATATATTATTCTAAATATAATGGGTGAAGTAGATCATGATTTCATGATCATGTGGGCCCCATTTTGGGGCCACTGTGCGGTGCAGTGATGCTGCACTGGAACAGCATCCTCTATATATTCACTCTTTCATCTTTACTTTTGCATTTCAACCTCTGGTAGAGGAAGTTGTCATATTTGAGAAATGAAAAAAACACGTATATACACTCGATCATATGAGATATTATTATCAGCATTTTCATATCGCCAATTTGAAAACGTATATTCGCTTTTGCAGATGTCTCGTTATGTATGAGATAATGTCATTTACAAAAGAGCACCGATCTTTTCAAACTGGACTGGTACAAAAATATTTTTATTTTTTTTGCAAAGTTTTTTATAAACATATTAATTTAATTATATTTAATTAATAATTCAATTTTTATCATTTTTGGATATGTATACATTTTGATTTTTGATTTTTAAATATATTATAAAAAACTTTTCCAAAAAATAAAAAAGGGATTTCAAACCAGTATGAAAAGATCATACGGCTTCACAAAATAAATAAAATCCAAATCTAGAGGTGAAAATGATTAAAAATATAAATTTTGATAGAAAAAGTATGCTTGTTGTTTGGATTAATTCCAAATATTATCATAGCTTATACTCTATGCACATAAAAAATGACATAGATAATCACATGTTTTATACTTAATTCAAAATATAATAATGTGTATATATAAGAATGTTATTAAGTTCCATTAGATAACTTGCACTTACCATTTCATTCAAAATGGATAGTTCATGCACATAAGAGTGCCGAATCTGCCTTTTGTTTAGCGTTTTTTGTATATGTTATTCAATCCGGTTTATGAACGAATTAAAAAGTATGTTGTTTTAATTTCGTTATCGCTAATTTTGTGATTTTACGTTATTTTTTTTACATTATCATATTTGAAGTTAGGTGTGAAATCTGTGGCCATCAGACATGTATATAAATAAAGGCATAAATTGCGATGACATTTTGAATTAGCCCTTGATTTAATAATAACATAGCGATGTTGACAAATAAAAAGGAATTTACAAAAAAAAAAAATACTCGAGACGATACCAATTGAAAAATAAATATAATTGCAATATTGAAAAGAGAATTAAATAAAAATTAAATAATATCAAGCCAACGGTTAATTTTTATTTTTTATTCTTGTTTTTCTCTTCTTTGGCTTTCTAATCAGGCGACAAACCAGATGCTTTGTGCTCTATTGGAGAAAGGAACCCCGGCAGATTTGTTGTTTAGCAAGCAAAGGCCTCGGTGCTTTCTTCCGCACCACGAAGCCACAAACGGTGACGGATGGTCTCAGATTTGTTCTTTACTTCTTCTTTTGTCTTCGAATTAAATTTCAACAGTAAAATGTGTATGGATGATCGGTAACGAGGAAAAAATAATCATTAGGTGAATTCCACTCAAAAGTAATCACTTGAGAACATAACCGTCGTATTTTTTAACCAATAAAATATAAACAATATCGATAAAACGTTTGGACTTTGGATAGATAACTAAAACAATAATCTTTCACGACGAAGCCATTTAATAAGCATGATATTGTTTTAATTTTTTATTTTCGCTAGAATATTATATTTTCCATCAATGCACGGATTTTTATTCAACAGTGTATAAATATTTAAGTTTTTTCACGACGTTATGGGTACGTATAGTAGTACAGGGATGTGTTTGCGCCCGAATAAAATGGGGCCGCTTGATGTAAAATTCAAACATTACTTACCCGAGTTATCAATTTAACTACAATGAAATCAAACATATATACATAGCACCACTTACAAAAATTATAAAATCTACTTAATGAAAATATTTTTGTCTATATATTAACTCAAAAGCCGTTAATTCAACAAAAACGGTTCAAAACATAAATTCTATGTAGATAACGGATTTTATAATAAGGATTTCACAGAAGCATAGCCTTTTAATTACTTTTCGTAATTTACCTTTAAAAACTCAAATTTTAAGAATATAAGATGCACCCAGGATGAATGAAAAAATTAAATTTAAAACATACTATTGATGTAATTTTGATTTAGTCTATATTTATTATTTATATAGGTTGTGTTTGGGAAGTAAATAAACTTTTAGTGACAAGTTTTTAAAACGAGAAAAAATAATATAATAATATGATAAGAGCAATGATGATAAATAAAGAAAATAAAGTTAAAATAGATATATTAAATGTATGAATAATTATATAAAAATAATTGCAAAGTAAAGTAATCTTATAAGAAGAAGTGAAAAATAATTTAAAAATATTATAATTATAAATAGTGAAAACTTTTATGTTGAAAAGTTTTAATTTAAGGTGTGTTTGGTAATGAGCAAAATATGTGAAGTTAAAACTTTTTCATCTAAAATTTTTCATTTTCCATAACTATTTTATTTTTTAATTATTTATTCATATTTTACTATACAACTGTCATACTTTTCAATTATTTCTACACAACTTTTATACAACTAACTTATCTATTTTAACTTTATTCTTTTTACTCTTCATCATTACTTCTATCATATTATATTATTTTATTTCATTTTGATAACTTCTGTCTCAAAAACTTTTCCTACAAAAGTTTTATCACTCTACAAACACAACCTTAAAATAATTTTTTTTTTTGTAAACAAACACCCTTATAAATAAAATTTTTTTTTATCGATAATTGTCTTATCGTTCATATATTTTTCACATTTTTTTATAAAACATATTTACTTCTTAATCATTTTCTCACAACTTACCCTATATATTTTATTTTTATTTTTTCTACTTCTAATAATTAATTTTTTGTATCACATAATTTTCTCTTACCTTACAAAACTTTTCGACAATAAACCTTTATCAAATACTAAACACACCCTTAATCATGAGTTCATGATTTGCAGCCGCACTATACCCTAATCTTGGATACATTATATTTGTGCTACACGCTAGCATATCCCACCAACCAGCGGCATAATATTGATTTATTATGGATAATAAGATGTTCGCGGCGATATTAGAGATTTTCTGATTGCGCATTGGCTGCAATTTCTTCTTTCCCAAGAGAACATTAGCAGCGGCACTGATTCATCTGCACTCGAAAGTGGCTACGCGCGCTCTTTAATTATAAACATTGGGATCATATTTTCAGCCATCTAAACCACCATAACGCATCAAGGTCAGATGATATGACTGCGCGATGAAAAAAAATTTCGCCTTTGATTTATTGATTAGAAATTCATAATACATTATACATGAACTGTAAGTGAAGAAAAAATATTTTTTGAATGATTCTCTCGAAAATATAAATAACATTTTAATATAGATTACCTGACTCATCGTATCAACGGTCTGGATTAACGAAAATTGTTCATGGCACATCAACGACCTGAATGCACGTACATTGTACAACCATGCGACGCAGCGTGCGGTGCAGTTCCTCTTCTATTTATAGAGGTTGGGTCGTTTAGTTCATCTGTGATTCAACGGCAGATCTGTTCGTCCCCTTCCAGAGTCATTGCAATGGCGGATTCCAGCTCTAGCGCACCGGCCGACCGTGGCCAGCCATCTTCGTCTTCTGACCCGTATGTTCTCTATTAATCTCCTCTAATTCGCCTATGAAGTTGTTTGTGTTTGATGTCTTGTCGATTTAGGGTTGGAAAAGTTTGTGTGTGTGTGTGTGTGTGTGTGTGTGTGTGTGTCTTGAAGTAATTTTTATCCCTGGAAGTTATCTGCTTTGAACTCAATTTAGAAGTAGCATGTAAAATCATAGCATATGCGGTTCCGGAAGGGTTATACACAAGGAAGTTTTCACTTGTAGATTGATCGCTCTCATCCGTTTTTGTTTCGTTACTTCTTGTGCTTTGATATTTAGAAGAGAAAACGTGGAAGATACAATTCTGTTGATCAGGTGATAGAGGTATCGGAAGAGTTGCAACTAGCTTCTTGCCTTGTCAGCATTAAAGATTGTATTGCTTCCCTGAGAAAGAAAGATTTACGGGGAGAGATATTTTTGCTAATATTGTCCAGAAACATTACTAAGGAACCTTGAGAGAATTTAACTCTGCCATTTAAGTAGATTGATGTTGACAAGGAAGCAAACTCTTATGAAAAGCTTGAGCTGATCGAACACTGGAAATCCTTTTATTGTAAACCTTTTAGTCATGGTCATATCAATATAACCCCTTTTGAGGACCAATGTCAACAGCAGCCTACTTTAGCACACTAGCCTAATAGTAGCCCTTTTCCCTTAATAGTGTACTACTCTAGTGAAGCTGGCTTAATGGTAGCCCTTTTCAATGATCAACTCGCTTCAGTAATTTTAATCCGACCTCTAGATCACCGTTTTTTAGGGTCAAACTCGTAACCTCCAAGTCCATGGTTAGGCTCTATACCATTATTATGAAAAGCCCATTATTATGAAAAGCTCAAGTTGATTGTCGTGGACAGCAAAGATCCTTCTAATGTAATCCTTTTAGTCATGAATTGTTTCAGAAACACATATTTTATACAAAAATCAAATTGGGGTATATATCACTTGAAAGGATTTTCTTTAAAACTGTCTATTTAATGTTAACTTTATCTGTTAATAGTGTGCTTGAAACCTTTGAGAAAAAGATGGCGGAGGATTTATCAAAGCTGTTGAGTTTTTTTTTTTTATTTTATAAAAAGGCTACATGAGGCAACTTCACCATGAGTTAAATGCTTCCAAAAAAATAAAACTCAAAAAGAATTCCAATTCTAAGCGCATGTTGTAATTTGAGGTTCGTATAAGCTAAGGATGAATTTGGTAAGATCGAAGTTATTTCCTGTAAATTAGAAGTTGGTAAAATATATTGTAGTGGTTTCTCAGTATGTGCAACTTCTATGTCATAATTATATTTAGTTTTCAATGCCATTTTAAAATGTTTATTTGTAATTTCATACAAAGCTTTAGTTCTTAAAGTTGCCACATGGTATAAAATTTAGATGTCTTTGTCTTTTTGGAAGCTGCTTTATTAAACACTAACAGAAGCTAAAATTGGCAGCATATTTTAAAATTGGTTAATTCCTTTTAGGAAGCTGTGTTTATAAGCTTCTGGAAGTACGATGTTATATTGCACCTTCAATCTGAAGTTAAGACTGCATTAGAAATTCTCTTTTACAAGTGTAGCATATTTCTGTTTGAGTAAACTATTTCTTTTTGCATGCTTGTGCATCATTCAATCTTATTTAAGGAATTTATATTAAATTCATCATCCTACCAGGAAATCAAGAAGGGACTTCAGCACAGCAATATTGGAGCGGAAAAAGGCGCCCAACCGGCTAGTTGTTGACGAAGCATTAAATGATGACAATTCAGTGGTTTCTATGAACCCTGTGACAATGGATAAGCTGCAATTTTTTCGTGGAGACACAATTCTGATCAAGGTGACTTAATGCTTTATTTTTCGCTTTGTGTTCATGCTTATGGATCTTGATTTTCTAAGATGTATTCGTGAATCAGGGGAAGAAGCGGAAGGACACAGTATGCATTGTTCTTGTTGATGAAGAAACTGAAGAGCCCAAAATCAGAATGAACAAGGTTGTTCGTGCTAATCTTAGGGTACGCCTTGGTGATGTGGTATCTGTTCACCAATGTCCTGATGTCAAATACGGGAAGCGTGTTCACATCCTTCCTATTGATGACACTATTGAAGGGGTCACGGGTAACCTGTTCGATGCATATTTAAAGCGTGAGTTTTATCCCTCCAGATTCCCAACATCTTATTTTATTTACCATTTGAGGACCATGTTCAATTTCATGAAATTTTTCTTTAATTCATTTACAGCATACTTTTTGGAATCATATCGACCAGTTAGGAAGGGCGACCTTTTCATTGTGAGAGGAGGCATGAGAAGTGTTGAATTTAAGATAATTGAAACAGATCCCGGAGAATACTGTGTTGTTGCTCCTGACACAGAGATCTTTTGTGAAGGAGAGCCTGTCAAGCGTGAAGATGAGGAGCGACTGAATGAAGTCGGTTATGATGATGTTGGGGGCGTCAGGAAGCAGATGGCACAGATTCGTGAGCTAGTAGAGCTTCCTCTTAGGCACCCCCAGCTGTTCAAGTCGATTGGTGTAAAACCACCCAAGGGTATCTTGCTCTATGGGCCTCCTGGTTCTGGAAAGACCCTTATTGCTAGAGCTGTGGCAAATGAAACTGGGGCATTCTTCTTCTTGATCAATGGTCCCGAGATAATGTCAAAGTTAGCTGGAGAGAGTGAGAGTAACCTAAGAAAGGCTTTCGAGGAGGCTGAAAAGAATGCACCTTCTATTATATTCATCGATGAGCTTGATTCTATTGCTCCAAAGAGAGAAAAGACACACGGTGAAGTAGAAAGGCGTATTGTTTCCCAGCTTCTTACGTTGATGGATGGTCTTAAATCCCGTGCACATGTGATTGTCATGGGGGCTACCAACAGACCCAACAGCATTGACCCTGCCCTGAGGAGATTTGGAAGATTTGATCGTGAGATTGACATTGGTGTTCCCGATGAGGTTGGGAGGTTAGAAGTGCTGCGGATCCACACAAAGAATATGAAGCTCGCAGATGATGTAAGGCTCTGTATAATTTTCTTAGTCATGACATTCTTGTGGCCAGTGGACTTATATCATTTAAAACCTTCCATGCAGGTTGATCTGGGGAGGGTGGCAAAAGACACGCATGGTTATGTGGGGGCAGATCTTGCTGCTCTTTGCACAGAAGCTGCCCTTCAGTGCATCAGGGAGAAGATGGACGTTATTGACCTAGAAGACGATACTGTAGATGCAGAGGTTCTCAATTCAATGGCTGTGACAAATGAACATTTCCAGACTGCATTGGGTTCTTCTAATCCTTCTGCACTACGTGAGACGGTATGCCTCTGATTTCATTGGTCTCTGATATTGATTTTCACAAGTCTTTTATTCTTGTTTAGTCTTTGGATATCTAGTATGATGGTGTTTTAGCAAAATCAAATATTTTTTGGCAGGTTGTAGAAGTACCAAATGTCTCATGGGATGACATTGGTGGTTTGGATAATGTCAAAAGAGAACTCCAAGAGGTATTTATGGTTCCCCTCCTCTTTTCCTCTATTTATGGCAAGTGTTATTATTTTCATTATAGCTTCTTGATTCATGCAGCAAGTTGCAATTAAGTGTTTGATGCTGGTCATTAATCCTTGGGTGGTATGGGTGTGGGTGGGGGTGGGTGTTTGGGTAAGGCACAGGTTAGCTGACAGTTTGTGATGGCAATTCCACTTGGTGCTCTCGCTAGCATCAAAAGTGCTTCACTGTGTTCCTTGAGAAATCTGCCTGCTGGTTTGTTTGCATGACAAGTTGTACCAAGCTGTGTTTGGTCTTTTGATGAGGCCCTCATATTGGTGATGTTTTTGGCAAGTGGACTGTACTAGCAATGTGGTCCGCCGTTGCAGGAGTTTTATTTTTATTTTTTTTCTAGAATTTAGGCATTTGAAAAAAGGGACAGTTGTACATTTTTTTTTTGGTCCATTGCTTGCATTGTTGGAAATCACCTGCTTGCATCTATGAAATGTTTGTTTCTTATACATATTACTTAATTGAATTTGTGTGTTTCTGGCAGACTGTGCAATACCCTGTTGAGCATCCCGAAAAGTTTGAAAAATTCGGGATGTCTCCGTCCAAAGGGGTGCTCTTCTATGGTCCTCCTGGCTGTGGCAAGACTCTCCTAGCCAAGGCCATTGCAAATGAGTGCCAGGCCAATTTCATAAGTGTCAAGGGACCTGAATTGTTGACAATGTGGTTTGGAGAAAGTGAGGCTAATGTCAGGGAGATATTTGATAAGGCACGCCAATCAGCTCCATGTGTGCTCTTCTTTGATGAGTTGGATTCAATTGCAACCCAGGTAATTGTTTGCTTATATTGTTTTGGCCTGTATTCGTATGTGGTATGTGCTTACAATTTCTTGCAATTTTTGTCTGCGTTTGGTTGTACATTACTTCATTTAAGTGAGTTTCATATCTTCATCGTGTAAAAAATAACCATTTGCAAGTGTAGCGACATCCATAATGGAGTGTACCTTATGCATCATATTTTAGCGTTTCAGTGATCAATTGAGATTTTATTGCTAGAATCCATTTCATGTTACTGTAGATCATATCCTTGGACTTTTCTCTCTTTTAAAATTTAAATTTAAGCAACATTTGGAAGTAACTGAATTATCTTGCTTGTGCTGAAATTGCTTTCACTTGTAAAACTCAATATTCCAACTAGTCCTTAGACAGCTATAGAACTTGTGTTTCCGGTATAAATTTTAGGGTGCATTTGGTATTCAGCATTTTTTTATAGAAAAAAAAAAGTGGAGAAAAATTTTTAAAAGCTGAGAGAGTCATGTGATATGATAAGGCTGATGATTAAGAAGCAAAGAGTATAAAGATAGAATAGATAGGGCAGTTGTACGGAAAAATGTGAAAAGATTATTGGAATATAAAGGTCATAAAAGAAAAGGTAGGACAGATAATTAAGATGTTAAATCATATCAAAAGGTGAACATGAAAGAGTAGGAAAGTGTTTCTTTTTTTAAAATCTAATGCGAAATGCACCTTTTTACTTGTTTTATTTATGCATTGACTATTTTTTTTGTTCTTGCTGTAGCGTGGGAGTTCTGTTGGCGATGCTGGTGGTGCTGCTGACAGGGTTTTGAATCAGCTACTGACAGAAATGGATGGGATGAATGCAAAAAAGACTGTTTTCATTATTGGGGCAACAAATAGGCCTGACATTATCGACCCAGCATTGCTTAGGCCAGGCCGTTTGGATCAGTTGATTTACATACCTCTACCAGATGAGGCTTCACGCTTCCAGATATTTAAAGCATGCTTGCGGAAATCACCTGTGTCAAAGGATGTTGACCTCGCAGCATTAGCACGTTATACCCAAGGTTTTAGTGGAGCAGATATTACTGAAATTTGTCAGCGTGCTTGCAAATATGCAATCAGAGAAAATATTGAGAAAGTGAGTGCTTTCCTCATCAAATACTGGTTATGCTTCATATTTCTTTTTCTTTTCACTTCGCTTTCTATTATCTATGCATATGAAGGATAACATATGCTTGCACTTCAATGTATATTCTGGAAATCAACCATGCGTTCATCAGAAACCAGTTTCTAGTTGGTTGCATGTAACTATGCGTTCATACTAGAATGATATTTGTTCATCATATGATCTCTGAAATTCTGATGAAACCTGAAGAATAGCTAAAGGGAAACTGAGAATTCATTGGACAGCTGTTCTCCAACTGTGATATGTCAGATAGAATGTTGGAAATAGGAGAGAAATGATTGCCAGATGCAAGGAGGAGATGAGGACTTTGGCAAGAGAGAAGCCTCAAACTAGGTCAGTAATAATGGGAGACGAGAGGATTCGTTGCCTCGCACGCAAGGACAGACTTTGGAATCAATGTCTCTGGAGTAATGTAGTAGCTGCATCAATAGGAGTGGGAAAATTATGAATCAGTGCTCTGTAGATCAGACAAGAAATTTGACAGCTGAAACCAGATATCTGAGGGTTATGAGCACTGTTTTAAGAACCGGACCGAACCGGGTGGTTGGACCGGTCAGACCGTGAACTGTTCATATCCCGGTTCACTGGTTTTTCCGGTTCAACTGCAGTTCAACCGTTGGTTAGCACTGGTTGAACTGGAAACCGGTCACAAAACTGGTTCATTGCACGGTTTGATTTTCAAAACATGGGTTATGAGAGGGTTGGGGGCAGTTTTACATGGAGGGAAATTGGCAAGTCAACGAGTTCGAAAAAGGAGTGGGTATGCAAGGAGGAAATTCAGGGATGTCACCGTAGTATGAAATAGTACTAGTAATTTTGCATGATCCGACACAGATTGGCTCTAGAAGAGGGAGCAAGCGAGCGAGAGGGCTAAGAAAGATGTAGATGGAGATTAAGCAAAAGATCTGAGGACCATTGCTTAACTAAGAGACCAGTTTGAGTACTGGGTCATGAAATAACAATATCATTCTAGTATGGACATCTGGTTTGGCTTTTACTTAAGATAATCACAAGATAATCTTGGAAGTGCCTATCATTTTCTGATAGGCCCTCAGATAATCTTGGAATTGCCTTTCATTTCTGGTAGGCCCTCTTATGTAATTATCCGTGCTTCCATTTTTTGGCATGTAGTGGTTATTTGATGATTGTTCCTCGCATCATATCCAGGCATCCATTGTTTGAGCAGCAGCTATAAAAAGAATGAATGAATGACTAGAAACGAGGGCCATCCTCATAACACCCAAAAGCTATCTCACTAAAATTATGTGCGCTAAGCTCTCTATATAAAACAAACCTGAAATTTCATCTCTTAAACCCTAGCTCCTATATTACAGGTGTATTTATTTGTTTTATTTGTGGGTGGCAGGACATAGAGAGAGAGCGTAAGAGGAGTGAAAATCCTGAGGCAATGGAAGAAGATGACACAGATGAGGTGCCAGAGATCAAGGCATCTCATTTTGAGGAGTCAATGAAATACGCTCGTAGGAGCGTGTCTGATGCTGATATCAGAAAATATCAGCTGTTCGCGCAGACGCTGCAGCAATCTCGTGGCTTTGGGTCGGAGTTCCGGTTTCCAGACCGTACGGGTAATCCATCCACTGATGCTGCTGGTGTCGACCCTTTTTCTGCTGCTGCCACGGCTGATGATGACGATCTTTACAGTTGAAGAAGAAACTCTGAAAATATAAGTGGATCGTTAGCCGGCCCCACCTTGCATTTCATATTTTAGTTGGGGGGCTTGTTGTAGGTTAAGTTCTTGCACAACTTAATTTATCCTTTCTTTCATATTTGTACGACTACAGTACTTGAATCTATGAGATATACTTGGAAAACATAAATTGATTATATGCTGTCACATTTTCATTTCATAAAATTGTTACTTTTTAATTTATTTTACCTGTTTCGAAATTTATATGGGTACCAGAAATAATTTTTCATTGGGTGATTGACTTTGTACTCTCCAAAAGATTTGAGAGCAAGCTAGATAGCAGTAAGGAGGTGTTTGGTCAAATTGCAAAAGCAAGTTTCTTTTATTCCTTCGTGCACATCGGCTGTAATCCTCCTAAGAAAAGTGAATTAGTCTTTTATCTTTTAAAATTTCTGTTATTTCCGCAACATTTGCCGCCTAATTTTTAATATACTTATAAATTTTGAAAATTTCTTTTTGTACTCATAATATTTTACCTTAAATTTCTATTACATCTATGCATTTAAAACATTTATTAATTATCCTATTGATAAGATGATTTTCTCTCTTCAAAATTTTTTAATTATTTAGCCCTGATATGATACCTGAATTGCTTGATATCAGAAATTAATGTTTTGGCGACATTAATTGAGTTATATTAAAGTTAAATTGTTTCAATTAAGAAATTACAGAAAGATAAAATTGTTTTTTCAATAGGGTATTTAATAATTACTTTGACTGCATACGTATTTGGTAGGATAGAAATTTAAAGTAAAATGTTATAAATATAAAAGAAAATTTTGAAATATTATTGGTATAATAAGAATTATGGATAAATATTATAAGTATTAAAGAAAATTTTCCCTTTTCTTATACCAACAAATTTTCAAAATTTTCAAATATATTTGTGTATTTTTGTCTAAAATTTCACTTACATTCATGTTGTTAGATATCTATTAAAGGAGTTGTTAGTCTCCTTGTAAAATGACGAATAAGTAGAAATTCTAATATTACTAGGTTGGTTTGCTCAAAGTTAAAAATTTCATATTCAAATAATATATGATTTTATAATTGCAAGAGTATTAAAATTTTATTAGAAATTAAAATTTTAGCTACAAAATTATAAATAAGAACAGGTGTATTTGTCTCCAAGAACATAAGTATTAATGGAATTTTAGGTAAAATACTTTGCATATTTAGAATTTTTAAAATTTATGAGTATAAGTGGAATTATGAATAAAGTTGAAAATTATGAATGAAATTCGTGAATATAGGTGAATTTGCCCAGCATAAATTCTTTATTATTTTAGTTATGTTTTAGTGGCTGCTTGCGTGAATGCCTCAGTGGGCGGTCCAGCAAGTAGCCAAGTAGCTAATTATTTCTACAACCAGTAAGCATGGATTAGGATGTACGGTTTTTTGGCGTCTGTGCACATATGGCTCTTACCTGCATTACTTATCTGGAAAAAAAGGGGCTCTTACCTGCATTGAGTATTGAGTTGTGTATAAAAGTGAAAAGTCCCTTGGTAATAGAGTTTAGTTTCGGATTATACCTGTGGAAATAGGTAATTAACTTTTAACTTCTTTAGGATAGAACTGGCTCACTTTTAAATGGTTTGAACTTTGCA
Organism: Annona cherimola; assembly: GCA_030490835.1. Classification (NCBI taxonomy): domain Eukaryota; kingdom Viridiplantae; phylum Streptophyta; class Magnoliopsida; order Magnoliales; family Annonaceae; genus Annona; species Annona cherimola. Next base: position 88,215,632 of record CM059973.1, on the reverse strand, counting down.
GTATCCTATTTAAGTTAATATCACTTATATTAAAAACACTTCAACTAAAATTTCTGTTTATATTAAGAAGTCATAATTAGGTTAAGGACACGGATCGTCTACATCCAACCATTTGCTTTTGGGGTAATGATTCAATACAGCCTGGTTGGCTTTTTATTTTAAAATGTTTTTGAAATCCAAATCATTTATCATATTTATCCGTATACGTATTTATTTATAAATTCAAAAATCACATATATTTAAAACTTTTATATGTGATATATGTACTATACATTCTTTTAAAAAATTAGAAGTTATATATTCACTCCTAAAAATGCTAATTTCTTAAGGAACGTAAATTTCCAATGAACAAATTGGATACATGTATATATAATTTTTTTTAAAATGATCTTACTTTACAATAATGTAAGTGTATATAATTTCAAGCAATATAGATGACTTGGATATTATAAAATCACCTTATTAGGCTAAAATCAAGTATTCACACTTTTAAGGGTTCCTCTAGTATTAGTAAATTTTCTCACCGATTCACCAAACGAACTTTTCAAAATTAATTTGATATCTTGATTATCTATTTTTTATTTTTATCTTCATATTATAATTATTTTCACGGCCCTTTATCATTTCACATCAACAAATATCCATGATGATTTTATGCGATGCATGTTCGTTTTATTTTTTTTTTATAAATATGTTTTCTTTGGTGTTTTTAACTCATATTCTAAATTTTACTATTTTAAACTATTTTAAACTATTTATTATTATTTTTAAAAACTTCAATTTTCAGGGCATTTAAGTCATTTTCACCCCTTAAAAAATTATTTTTTAAAATGATGAAATTTGGTATACATGTTAAAGAGAAGTGGTCTTGTTAGTCCCGACTAAGCAAATGTTAACTAAGCAAGTGTCTCGCTCAGCCTATATTAAAAAACTCATTTATAATATTTTTTTATTTTTTTCATACACTTATTTATCTAAATGTATTTAACATATAAATAAAGTTTTACCATTTTTTGATATGTATATATCTCAAAAAAATATATGCACATGTCCAAAAATGTCAAAACTTGTTTATATGTTAACCACACTTAGATAAATAAGTATATAAAGAAAAAATTTTAAAAAATACTGTAAATGAGTTTTCTTGATATTTGTTAAACGAGAAATTTACTTAATTTTGGCACTAAGAAAATATAATTATAAAAAAGTTTAAAAATTAAAAAACAATAAAATAAGCAGGCGCACAGCACGTGCAACGCCATCGTAAAAATAAAAAAATAAAAAAAATCAGGGTCCATCAAATATTAGCTGCTTGCCTGCTTCCCAACTTCCCCTCTACCGATTAACAAACCGACAGTTTGAAACGTCCAGATCATACGTCGAAGATAATGGGAATTTCTGCCACTTGCTGAACCGCCCCAAATGATTTCCTATCATCCACCATCGCCGCAGGCCCGCAGTACAGATGTGACACTGCTTGCATTCTGATAGGACCTCCGGAAAATTATGTCACCGTTGCTCTTAAACGCACTGAGAATTTCTAGAGTAGTCCACCTTCCAAAGGTGCCAGAGCTTCGACGGTCCAGATCGTCTCTTACATTTGCAAAACTCTTCTTCTCGTATGTTCCTCGAATAAAAGCGATTCCGTCCCCATAATCCGGCAATTCCAGTCGGCCACCACAACTGTAAAAGAAATATTAAAAAAAAAAAAAATTTAAAAAAAAAGTCGTCCATTTCCGCTTTTCCTCACACATGACCCACCTGCTTTTATTTTTCCAGCTGGATCTTATTTTCCCGCCAACGATAATGTAAATTTTTTCCCACCCCAGAAAAAGTGAAGTTTACGATTTTTATTATTTTTTTTCAAAAAAAAAAAAAACTAATATTGGTGCAATGAATCCGGAATCGTAATCCGAAATCAGGCGAGAGTGAGACGTATTTGAAAAAATAACAAAATTAAAATGTCGTCGTAATTCACGACCGAGAGATCGAGATTCCACGACAAGATTAACCTCGGCGACTATTCCATTTTTGCGCTTGCCACGCGGGCATCAGAAGACCGTTGCTCTGCTTCGCTTCTTCCACGGACACCCGGCGACTATTCAACATGGTGCTGCATCTAGAACCCGAATTCGGAAGACCACACTATTTTTTATTACACTGTTTTTTATAATACTGATTACGTATTTTCTTAATCAAATCGGTATGCTATGTTCAAAATAATAAAATATATTTATAGAAAAAATAAAATACTATAATATTCATGGAATTAATATTAATTTGAAAATAGTCTTTTAATAAATTTAATTTTTTTTATCTTACTAAATTTACTTCTTAAATGTAGTGGATGTGCGTATAATCAGTTATAACTTGCATTCAAGGATGAAATATAAACCGTTAAATGCATACACACTAATTTTTTTAATATTCATTACTTATTTTAAATCAAATCTGTATATTATGTTCAAAATCATAAAATGTATTTTTTCATCCTCATCGTAAAGTCATTTCCCATCTAACGCGGATAAAAAATAAGGGTTGGCATTTTAGTACTCCATCTTACCGTTGGTCTCAAGCCTTGCGGAATAAAAAGCAAGAATTAGCATATAAGGTTAGCAGTCGGTATTATAAAAATCACCACAACATCTCTTATGAATGACCAAAATATATTAAGAATCATAAAATATATTTACACCAAAAAAATAATATAGTACTCATGGAATTAATATTAATTCAAAAATAAATATTTTTAATAAAAGTAATTATCAAAAACTCATAAATAATCAAATCTTACATTTTAGTGTTAAATATTAATTGGAATGCAATTAATGATTTAAATATTAAAAATAACTTGCATTAATTTTTATTTTATTTTTGAAAAGCTCCATCCGTCAAAAGAGAATCAGCGTGCTTTGTCATATCCCTGCTTGCGCATGCCAAACATCTCATTTGCCTTGATTGTGTTATGAAAACCACGAGGGTCTGTTTGTGCACGGGAGAACGGGAAACACTGCAAAGTAAAATAATTGATTACATAATTATCATATTTTTTGCATTTTTCACTCTTATATACTAATTTTTTTTATTTTTATACAACCATCCTATCTATTTTTCTGTATTTTTAATTGATCTCTATCATATCATTTCCATTCCCCATCCCTTAGTCCCATTCTCATCGCCCTGAGTATCATCGGACGCCACCAACCAGAGCATCCAAAGCGCTTCATCCTCCCTTCAACATTTTCTAGCATTCCACAAGATCACTCGGTTTCGCACCGCACAGGTGGCTATGCTACCGTCTCCGGCATCTCAACCGTCCAAATTGATCAGGAAAGGGAATGATTGCGGCCACCGAATCATTATCGACTTATAAATGCTCTTGCAAAACTGTTAGGCCGAGATTCCAGTGGGCGTGGATCCGGATCACAGGTGCATGGCATCACGGATGCCAGGTCGAAATATACTGTGACAAAAGCACAGCGGAATCTGTCAGTCGAATTGGTGGGGCCCACACGGAGATCTAAACTGCCCGGATCGGCTGGAATTGAACAGGAAAAAGAAGGAATAAAATAAAAAGCAGAAAAGAGAGACCAACGGCTTCCAAGTTCCAAAGGGCCAAAAAGAAAAAAGAAACATTAAACTCGTCCCAACTTCACCAGGACGACACGGCAGAAACTCCGCAAGGAATAGGAAAGCACGCACATCTGGCCTTGTAAACCGACATCCAGGTTTTCCAAGTACACATACATTCATCTTTTTCTGGATATATAGCTCAAACGATTAATCTAATCCGTTCATGGGATGCAGTAGATCTGATATGTAATAAATAAACAATTCATTTTAAAATTACTTCATTATGTATATTTTATAATTATCTAATTATATTTTAAAATTGTTGTAATAATTCTCATATAATGGAAAAAATGTTAATAGCCTTGATTGCAACAAAATCCACTGCGAGAAAGACGATTATGGTGGAGTTTTAGGAAATGGTAGGAAGACTTGTGGAGTGAGAAGGAAAACACGGAAAAAACGGAAAACCACCTGGAAGCGATCTGGGGTTTTTGCTTCCATCGTAGCCATTCATCAAGTGCCGCGTGGTTATACTTTGAAGTCACCGACCGCTGAACGGTCCTTGACACGTACAGTGGGTCAAATGGGTGGGATGGCCCGCCGGGATACGACCGACATTTAAGGAGTGGATAATGTACTTTTGCCTAAAATCGCGGACCAGACACGTGGAAGCGTAGGCAGCTGCCACGCAACAACGTTTACCCGAAGCAAAGATCCTGGCGGTGGTGAAGGTCCATCGAAGGGATTGTGATTCATCCAAGCGTAAAGTTCCACGTGGAATGATGGTAAGCCGATCTGAACAGTGAATCTGTTGCATATTCTCATGGATGGTAGAAAATGAAAAAATAAAAAATAAAAATTGGATATATTGATAATAATTGAATATATTTACCAATCAACACTAGAAAATAATGTCAGATAAAATAATGATTATGAGCTTCTGATTATCTGAATTTTAAATATGATGCTATAAGATCTGAGGAAGACAAATTTAACAGACGAGATCGAAAAAAAATCTTATACACGTGCTGATTATGGCGTTCGAGTCATCCTGCGTGTAAACTACCACAGCGACTTGATGGAGTATCAAGTCGCACGCGGTCGGAAACTTGCAGTAGTAGGTATGAACCGCCCACTCGCGATTTTTATTTCCAGGCATAAGATAATGAATTAAAACGGGAGCGCCTTCTGTCAATCCCATCTCTGTATAATTTCTTACATTTTTACTGTCTATATGGTTGACGCCCATCTATTGTATTTAGTATTATTTATTTTATTAAAAAACTTTTTCATTTATATAACATTAATGTATATGAACCTCACCTACAAACATATAAAAACGACATAATAAAATAATTTAATATTAAATATCACTCTTTAAGTGGTATTTTCAACCTCTAAATCATCTAAAATATCGTAAATATGTGGATAAATGATTTATAAAGTATTACTACATTCTAATATACATATGAATAGATCTGAGCATTTTTCATAATTTACACATGAATGTACTTATTTTTAAGCAAATGTGGCATATGTGAATATTGGATTTTGATGAAATTTAGTATTCTAGCTAAACAAATGATATTAAATACAATAAATAGATTGAATTTTTTATCAAACATCAAAATCTCAAAAATGGATAGAGTTGTATGCATGTAACCATGTCTATGTGACCCGATTACATAAAAACATGCCCAAAATTAAAATTCATTAATGATCGGCTGACTATTTTCAGTGATATTGGACATAATTTTATTTAATTAGGAGAAGTTCGTAAATCGCAATCCATATGTGACACTTTTTTGTTAAAAAAAAATATTTATAGTATGTTTGGGAAGTGATAAAATTTATAATAAATTTTTTTGCGTAAAAATTTCAAAATGTAAAAAAAATAATATAATATGATAAAGATAATGATAAAGAATAAAAATAATAAAATTACAATATATAGGTTAGATATATGATAATTGTGTAAAAGTGATTGAAAAAAGATAATTATATAGGAAGAAATGAATAAATAATTAAAAATATGATAATTATGGAAAACGAAAGATTTTAAATCAAAAAAATTTTATATAAAAAGTTTATGGTGTTAATAAATATCCCCTTAATAAAAAAAATAGTTTCAAGAGATGCATTACGGACGATTCGATGTTGACTATTAACATATGGCCATGAAAAGCTGTCGCCGCCTGTGAATTGTTAATCGCGCTCCACCGGAGTAGCTAATGTTTTCTCTACCAAATTTCTAAATTACGGTTGTTAGTTGTGGACCAACTGCCGCGAGGAAAAACTTCAACGAACTGTCCACCTGGTGCACGTGTAACATTTCCCCCTGAATTTGTGTGTGTGTGTGTGGATGGTCTGTTTGATTGACACCACGCTCCCCACGCCAATAAATAATCAAGAAAAAATAAAGGAACTAACGAACAATGCTTCAAACAGAAGCTAAGATTAAAACCTGTGACCCGCAAGGGCCTTGAAATCACGTCCACACAACGAAATTTCGGCCGCCAGAAAAATCCCTTCATTGGAGCACCATGTGTGCATTGGAGTCAGAAAATCATAGGAAAATAACATATGTGAAAAAGGAAGATTCACAGCGATGGGAAGGGCCCCCAAATTATCTTGAAACCGAGTCCTGATAAAATGAATCAAGCCCCACACAAATTCCTGATCGGACCACTTCTGTATTGTTGTGACGCACAGGACAGAGGACACATATTCCATGGCCCGCAAATGGCCCACACCAGGGAGGATTCCAAAGCCCCCAACCATATGAGGACGACGGTTCCGCAGAGCCCTTGCCTCCCAAACAGATATTAGTGGTGTGGGGGCCCGCATTCCTATCCCCGTAAATTCTTATTCAATGTTTTGTGAATTTCTTCATGTGGACCGTTGGAAGGAGATGTAGGTGGGGTCCATCTGAGGGAGGGAATGCATGGACACGTCACCCCACGGGAAAGTCATGGGAACGTGTGAGATCGTACGATCAAAGGCCAGGAGGAGGCTATATAGACGGGAGTTTGAGAAGCTGTGCTACATGCAAACTACGAATTACAAAATACAAGACACCAACTGGCATTTCTTCCTCTGCTGAAAATCCCACAAACCTGAAAAGTCATCCGTTTTCAATAGCTCTTTGAGTTCCTTCCATGGCTCCCAGCTTGACCAAAGGTTCGTCCGATGCTTCCGCGGAGTTCATCAACGGCGGCAGCCCGTCATTGATAACTCTGGAAGGAAAGAACTTCGCGGCGATGGGGCACCCCTTTCTGCTCGACGTCCCTGCCCACATCGTGTCCGTTCCGGGGGCGATCGCCTGCGCCGACAAGCCCTTCGACGGGAACGGCTGCTTCGTGGGCTTCGAGGCCAGCTCGGCCAGGAGCCGTCACGTGGTCTCCTTGGGGAGGCTGCTGGGAATCCGATTCATGAGCATCTTCCGCTTCAAGGTGTGGTGGACGACGCACTGGGTGGGTGAGAAGGGGAGCGACGTGGAGCACGAGACCCAGATGATGCTCCTCGACAGATCCCCTGACGGCCGCCCCTACGTCCTGCTCCTCCCTCTCATCGAGGGGCCCTTCCGGAGTTCGCTCCAGCCGGGGGAAAACGACAACGTGGACATCTGCGTGGAGAGCGGGTCGAGCCGCGTGGCCGCCTCCAGCTTCGGAGCAGCATTGTACATGCACGTGGGGGAAGACCCCTTTAAGCTGGTGAGAGACGCGATGAAGGTGGTGAGGAGCCATCTGGGGACCTTTAAGCTGCTGGAGGAGAAAACCCCTCCGGGCATCGTGGACAAGTTCGGCTGGTGCACGTGGGACGCTTTCTATCTGAAGGTGAACCCGGAAGGCGTTCGAGAGGGTGTGAAGCGCCTTCACGAAGGGGGGTGCCCTCCCGGGCTAGTCCTAATCGACGATGGATGGCAGTCCATCTGCCGCGACGATCAGCCCGTCTCGGGCGCCGAAGGCATGGATCTCACTGCGGCAGGAGAGCAAATGCCTTGCAGGCTCGTGAACTTCGAGGAGAATTACAAATTCCGGGAGTACCAAAGTCCCGACGGCGACGACAACGCTGCCAAGCAGCCCAGGAAGGGGATGGGAGCGTTCGTGAGGGATCTGAAGAGCGCGTTCCCGACGGTGGAGCACGTGTACGTCTGGCACGCGCTGTGCGGCTACTGGGGAGGCCTCCGGCCCGGCGTCCCCGGACTCCCGACGACGAAGGTGGTGACGCCACGGCTCTCGCGGGGGCTGGAGATGACGATGGAGGATTTGGCTGTGGACAAGATAGTGAACAACGGCGTGGGGATCGTACCGCCGGATCAGGTGCAGCAGATGTACGACGGCTTGCACTCCCATCTGGCGTCGGCGGGGATCGACGGCGTGAAGGTGGACGTCATTCATGTAAGTTCTGGAAACTGTGTGCAACCTGAATGCATAGGGCCAAATGCAACTGTTTGGAGCCTGGTGGGCCATCTTTCATGAATGAGCGGAAGACCAACCAGTCTCATTTCTTAAACCGCCCAAGCTGCCGACCCCCGGATTGTGTGATTTTTGAGGTTACACATGCTCCTACACTCTCTCTCCCTGGATGTGAATGGCACAAATCTTGACCGTTCTTCTAAAAATTCTAGAATCTTTTATTTATATTATAGTGATTTTAGGCTGACACATGATGCGAAAATATATATTTTTATCGAAGACGAGTTTGACGGTCAGATGTTTGTGGTGCCGCAGTTGCTGGAGATGTTGTGCGAGGAATACGGTGGGAGAGTAGACCTGGCAAAAGCGTACTACAAAGCTCTATCAGCATCAGTGAAGAAGCATTTCAAGGGGAACGGCGTCATTGCCAGCATGGAGCACTGCAACGATTTCATGTTCCTCGGCACCGAAACCATATGCCTTGGCCGTGTCGGTAAGTGTTTTGCAAAATAAATAAATAAAATATCCCCAAAAACCTGGGTGGGTCCAATTAACAGCAATTATCTAGTGCTTTTGACGACCACCATAGCCAAAAATCAGGCACTACATGTAGATTGATTAATTCTATTCCAAAATGGCTGCACACTTGCAGGGGACGATTTCTGGTGCACAGATCCGTCGGGGGATCCCAACGGCACGTTTTGGCTACAGGGCTGCCACATGGTGCACTGTGCCTACAACAGCTTGTGGATGGGGAACTTCATACACCCTGACTGGGACATGTTCCAGTCCAACCACCCCTGTGCAAGGTTCCACGCCGCTTCCCGGGCCATCTCTGGCGGCCCCATCTACGTGAGCGACTCGGTCGGGAAACACGACTTCGATCTCCTCAAGACCCTTGTCCTCCCTGATGGAACCATCCTTCGGTGCCAGTTCCATGCCCTCCCCACCAGAGACTGCCTCTTCGAAGATCCACTCCACGATGGGAAAACCATGCTCAAGATATGGAATGTCAATAAGGTAAGATCACAGATCCGCCCTCTAAAATTTTCATCTTTTGAGCATTCTACTTAGACAGAAACAGCTCTTCTCACCTTGTTCTGTGTTTTTCATTTGGACAGTTTACTGGAGTTCTTGGGGCTTTTAACTGCCAAGGAGGAGGCTGGTGCCGTGAGGCCCGAAGAAACAAGTGCTACGCCGAGTGCTCGCATGCTGTGAAAGCCCGGACAAGACCCAGCGACATCGAGTGGGAGAATGGCAAGTATCCCATTTCAACTGAAGAGGTGGAGCTGTTCGCATTGTATTCATACCAATCGAAGAAGTTGGTGCTCGCCGGATCGGATGAAGGCATAGAGATCTCGCTCGAGGCATTCGATTTCGAGCTTTTCACGGTCTCCCCTGTCGTGGTTTTGGCGAACAAAACTCAATTTGCTCCGATTGGGCTGGTAAACATGCTCAACTCCGGTGGCGCAATTCAGTCCCTGGAATTCGATAGTGCAAGGAATTCCGTTCGGGTTGGGGTGAAGGGCATTGGGGAAATGCGGGTGTTCTCATCCCAAAAACCGAAGGCTTGCAAAATCGATGGAGAGGATGCGGAATTTTTCTATCTCAAGCAGATGGCTGTGACTCAGGTTCCATGGCCTGGGTCCTCCTCGAAGTTGTCTGTAATTGAATATTTGTATTAAATCTATCCAAAAAAAAATATTTGTATTAAAATTAGCTAACGTCGTATTTAAATATCGATGTAATTACTCGATATAGTCAATACTATGTTAATGGAAATCGAATGGTATTGCTGGCCTTTAACCTCTACGATTTTCGCCCATGCCTATGCTCTAGTGACGTTTCAGGATGCAATAGGATTTCCAATTTCCTGCGTCACTCTTAACTTGGGTCGCAGAGAAAATTCAAGTTGGTGCGACAGATGCCCAGAGAGCGAATGGACATTCTTTTTCCAGCCTTGCAAGTGTGAGGTATTGTCTACTTTTCCTCTTCAATATTATCCAATGGAATTAGATGTGATTTGGATGAGGAGTTTGGATTAGAACTTAGAAGGGCGATTGTGTATTTAAAAAAATGAGAAATTAATTCAAAATGTGAAAAGTAAATTTGTTATGTAATGGAAAATTAAGAAAAACTTATATCGAAAATTAAAATTTATATCATTCTCGTACCATCCCATCCCTTGGAATGATCAGGCCAAGGGTTTTGGGAATGCCTCGCTTAGTCATTCCGTGGAAGGGATCGCTCATTTATCTTTTTGGCTCCGAGTCTCTCTTTCACGGTAGTACTAAATTCTAACGTGAGAGAAATACCCTTCTTGGGTGTGTTTGTTTAGGGCAAAAAAGTGTCAACTAAAACTTTTCAATCTAAAACTTTTCACTCTCTATAATTATTCTTTTTTTTAATTATTTTTTCACATTTTTTTATACAAACTACTATACTTTTCAATCATTTCTACACAACTACCCATACAACTAACCTATTTATTTTAACTTTATTCTCTTTACTCCTCATCATTACTCCTATTATATCACATCCATTTCTATTGATTTGACAACTTCTACTCCAAAAACTTTTCATCAAAAGTTTTAACTCCAACCAAACACACCCCTTATATCCAACTAATACAGACTCAATAATCAATGCAATAGGCCTGAGGTTAGTTACAGTAATTCCTTAGAAGATGTGATTCTAGTCATATTTAATTTATAAACTAATTTTTACCAATTTTGGCGATGTTTATGTATTTATTTTAAAATTTTAAATATAATATATATATATATATGCATATCCGAAATTGGTACATTTTAGTTTATAAATTAAACATAACTAGATTAACTTTTTTCAAAATCAATAGAAATGAATGTGATATAATAGCTTTAACTCTGATTGGTACAGCTTATCATCGCGTTTGGCAGATGGAGTAGGGCGCAAGTCGCAAGATGCATGTTTTGGACGTGCGCTTCTGCTGGGCTCTATGCATTCAACCAGCTGCAACTTGCAACGTTGCAGACTGATTAGGCCCAGACCGTAAGAGCTGCCCGTGGCCTGTGAAAATTAGGCTCTTGATTTCAAAGGCATTTTATGACCCATATAATTAACTATTAAGGGAATGTCAAGTTTTTACTTATGTTAAAATCCGGAGGAAGCGCATGCAAAAATCTCTTATTTGTATTCAAATTATATATTTTAATCAAATTACCTGATCCTGCCGCGCTTTTTGGACTCTAAATAGTACACACTGGGTGTGTTTGGTTGGAGGTAAAACTTTTGATGAAAAATTTTGTGGTAGAAGTTGTCAAATTGATAAAAAATGATGTGATATAATATGGGTAATGATGAAGAGTAAAGAGAATAAAGTTAAAATAGATAGGTTAGTCGTATGGGTATTTGTGTAGAAATGATTGAAAAGTAGGATAGTTTGTATCGAAAAATGTGAAAAAATAATTAAAAAATAAAATAGTTATGGAGAGTGAAAAGTTTTGTGTTAAAAAGTTTTAGTTGACATATTTTGGCCCCAAACAAACACACCCACTAGCTTTAACTCTGAAAGAAGGGTGTAAAAGGGTTGGCATCCACCCCTCCTTTTTTTATAAAAAAAAAAAAAAAAAAAATTGTTTTGCAGCATTACAAAAAAAGCCCCACACTCAGGCCCAGATTCACTTATATTACGGGAATATTTGGGCCTGCGGGTAGTCGGAAAAAACAAAGAGGACTCCAAGTCCTGAATAAAAAATCTTACAATTTGTGCTATTTCGTATGCCATGTAGTTGCGGATCCTTAAGTGTGAGCAAATATTGAATGACCTATTCATACCAAGTAAATATCTCACTTAATTAATATAAAAACTCATTTATAATATTTTTTTCTTTTTCATATGCTTGTTTATTTAAATGTACGAAGAAAGATCTTTAAAAAATATATATTTGTATCCAAAAATAGTAAAATTTAATTTATATGTTAAATATATTTAGAGAAACAAATGTATGAAGAAAAATTAAAAAAAGTATTGTACATAAATTTTTGATGTAAGCTAAACAAGTTATTTGCTTTGCATGAGCTAAAAAGATCACTTCTCAATACCATATGTTTAAAGCAAGTGCTGTAGTTCTTTATCTTGTCCTCCAGATGCATTGCCTTGGATAAGATCATTTCACTCCTAGAAATTTATTTACCCAACCTGGTTGATAATAGATAATACTATTGGGTAATGCATTTTGGGAAAAAAGATTATACAACCCGAACTTACGGATTTCAAAGGCGAGTTAGTGCTGCCAATCCGGCCTGATATATTTAATATGTCAATATATAATATAATACATTATAAAAATAAGAAAAACTGTTTTTTTTTTCCTAGAACATTTGCCCCCAACACCTTTAGGTTTCAAAAATTCTTTTTATACTCTTAACATTTTATCTTAAATTTCTATCGTCGTCATCATGCAGTAAAAAATCAATTACTTACCCCTCTAAAAAGACGATTTTATCCCTCTATAATTTTTTAACTAAAACAATTCAATCATAATATGACTTTATCAATATTGGTAAATTATTGATTTGTGAGATCAAATGATTCAAATATCATATTAGGATTGAATAATTTCAATTAAGAAAATTTTAAAAAGGCAAAATCATCTTTTTAGTGAGATGGTTAATACTTGTTTTGATGTCATGAGTATAATAAGAATTTCATATGAAATGTTATTGATATAAGAGATATCCTAACTGTGGGTATATTGTGAATTATAAGAAAATGTTATAAGTATTTTTCCGTGAAAAAAAACCATAAAAGATAAACTACTATGTAAAATACATAGGCGTTAATTAAATATTGTTACTTTTGTGATAATATTACTTAGCCATCAGGAATCAAGTTGTAACTAGTGAACTGAAATTTAATCATGATTTAAAAAAGGTTTTTTGGGTTAAATACAAATTTATACTTTTATGTGAAAGAAAATTTTGTTCCTGCTTTTATTAAACTTATTTTCTATGTAACATCTTTTATTTTTTAAATCTTGATGGTTAATGAAAAATTCACTTCATATATGGTATTTAGCTTTATTTATAATATCATGGAAATCCTTTTATTTTTCTAATTTCATTGTATATGAGTTACTTTTGTAAATGTATAAAATTAATTTAATAAAATAGTTCAATGCTAAAATATCAATTTTAAAGTGATTTTTTCAATATATAATCATCTAAAATATCACTACTATGTGGATAAATGATTTTATAAAATATTATTACTCATTGTTTTAAATTTTTGCATTTCGTATTTTAAAAGTTAATTTAATCTAAGTAAAATTTTTTAATGTCATATGTTCATCAACAAAAAAAAATCATGCATGCTAAAATGAAGGAAAATTATACACACATATTACTTGTTACCATGATCATTAAATTAAAAGTTGTTGTTTGAACATTCTATTATTAAACTCAGTATATGACCAAAATATCAATCTCTAAATCATCGTGTCGGTCGTACCATTTTAAATTTGGTTTACTGCATAATATTTATAAAAAATTTTATAGGAATTTTATAATGAAAATATAGAAGAAATCAACCTCTGTAAAATATTCTAAATTTTTTTATATATAATGAAATATTTTGAATTCCTTTTTTATTTCATTTTCTTCTATCTATCTATTAAACCGATTTATAACCCAAATCTAACCGGCTTACATAGACTGAATTTAAGGTTGAACCGAGGTATGAAAAATAATATTAAATGAAGATTTTACAAATCGGATTGAAGTTACTAGCACCTCCACCCGATCCAATTTACGCCCCTGCTCTCTCTCTCTCTCTCCCGGCAAAAAGCGACAAGGACAAAAAATAATCCTAAAAATACCCAATTGGATGAATTACGTGCGGTATTCTGAATGCATATTCCCATTCAAAAGCATCTTTGACAAGTAGTTCGCAATACCTCGCGTATCCAACGACCAGGTGGGCCCCCATTCTATCCAAGACGGTGCATCCCGTGGGCCCTACCTTTTTCTAGGCCGACAATGATTGGTGATGTCAACAGATGGGAGAAGCGATGTCTGACAACGCAAGAAGCCGTCGGTGCGAAACGATATTCCGGTGTCGCCGCCAAAAAATCAACCGGGGCATTTGCATATCCCTCGTAAGTTTGCCCAATTCACTTTTTTTTTGGACCTTTAACTTTCATATTACTACTGGCGTCCTAAATTTTCAACAATTCACACTTTTAGGGAGGGTTTGTTTGGTAATTTGAAAAGAAAAGTAGAAAAATTATTATGAAAAAAATGAAAGGGTAACGTAATAAGTTAGGAATAATGATTATCAATCAAATATAATTATGCACAAGAATGATTGGAAAATATAATAATTGTATAAAAAATATATATATAAGTAATTAAAAAGTATGATAATTATATAAAAAATAAATAAGAAGTTTTGTAAAAAAAAAAATTGTAGCTTACTGAACACAACTTCAGACTTCAAAAAAAAATATTTCCTTAAATTACTAGCTGGGCAACAACTTTTTATTATAAAAAAGCTCAAGCTGATCATAATTGATAGCAAAATCTTTTTAGTGTAATTCTAAGCAACACCTATGTGTTACAAAAAAATCAAGCTGACTGTGATTGGTATTAAAAAAAATTTAATAAAATTCTTTTAATCATGGATCATCATATTATCTTGTCCAATGCATGGGCTGAATTTTTGCTGATACAAAAGTATATTGTTCACATGGTGATAAGCTATTTTTATAGAAATTTTCATGAAGGTATTTTTTCCAAAAAAATTATATTTAAAAACCTAAACTTCTTAAGAAAAAAATGCATAAAAATTTTAGTGGTCCAACACCCATCCATGTGAATAAGAAGGGCTTTTAAACTGAATACTTATACACCAAGACCTGTTGATTCTAGTAAAGAGTTGGATTCTTTTTTAGCAAAGTCTTGGGTTAAAATGGGGGAAAAAAGAAAAGAAAAGAAAAAAGACAGGTGCTCAATTTTTGAGGCCTCTTCTTTGCATCATGTCCGTGATCCGTCTTAGTCTTTCAAAATCCACTGATCTACTGAAAAGTGTTTTTGATAATCATTTAATCATAGATCTTACTGTGTTCTCATTTCATCTTGTCTAATATGGTGATTCTAAATAAGCAAGAAGATGGGAAAAGGAATGTAAGTCCAAATAAATTTTTCTAAGAATTTTTAAGCTTATCCAAACGTATTTTTAGTTTTAAATAATAATTACGGAAGAAAAAACAGTGAAAATTCGCGCAAAAAATTTTGTAAATTTTGAAGAGTTTTTTTTTTTATTGATAATGTACATTATGACATTTGATATTGGATATCGAGCACATTCATATATGGAAGACACATGCTAAGAGACAGAGTTCTACTTATATTTAAGTGAGATAAACTCTCCAAAACCAACCTCACAATATGAGAAGAAATTATAAACTACCACGGCAGGAAAAAAATGAATCTACCATTATAGGGGGACTCAAAGCCATGCCGGTAGCAGTGCTGCCGAACGCTCGGACCAATCAGGTAGCACCCAGTTAGCTAAATTTTGCCGGTCTGACCAGGAACCAGCGTCCAGTCCAGTTCGTTCAGATGCGGTTCGCTTTAAAGGGTTAAAACCGTGAGAAGCATTTAAACCGCGGTTTCATTCAATCAAACGGGCTCCATGTGGTTCAACCGGTTTCGTGAAGAAAGGTCTGACAGCCATCTTACGGCCATGGATGGCGGGACAATTTGATTTCCGTTTGATATTTTTGTGCTACAAAAATTCTGTGCCAAGTTGTCCATTGCCTACAAGCTTATATAGATTATTATCTATGAATGCAGCTTGGGTTGCGTTCTACTCTGTTTGGGTTCACTATTATCTAGGAATGCAACTAGCGGGTTGTAATGGGTTTTGGCAAACTGAAATGCTAATAATAGAATTAAGGTTCGAGTCGGGTTAGTCTTTGTTTCAGGTCGAAATTCAAGTTACTCTCAACTAATAAAAGTTAAAATTATTGATAAAGATAACTAATTTTTTAAATATTATTGCATTCGTACGTAAATAATTTATACATAAATATATTTATATGACCTCAATATCTTTGATTTTGATAAAAGTTGATCTTTTAATTAAAAGATAATTCTAAATATGATTAACATAATGAATTTACACATAACAATCAATTAAGATAAATAAGTGAGATTATATGAAATCATTATCAAAAGTTTAATAAAAGTAAAACTCACTTATCTCGTAGTTAATTAGTATATATTCACTAATTTTAAAAAGTTGGTATATTTATAATTATTTGCAAATAAAGTTAATGTAGATGTAATATTTTCAATCTTTTATAGAAAAATGTATACAACATTTAGGTTTTCGAAAAAATATTTTACAGTTTAATTAGATTATGATTATATGGAATAACTTTTATCACAATTATAGTTAAAATACTTAATGCATAAATAAATATAATTATTTTAATAAATTAGGAAAAATATTAGGTTCGAATCGGGTCAGGTTTTTGGTACCGGGTTAATGCAATCACAGTATTGATTTCGGGTTTTCTTTGGTACTTCAAAAATAAAATACAAATTTGTACTAAAAAAATACAAATTTAATTTTGAAACTGGGTCAGGTTGAATGGGTTCGGATCAACCCAATACCAAGTTACACCTCTATTCTTATTTTTTTCATCTATGTGGAATACTAAATCACGACATAATTAAAACTCGAATTGAGTGAGTAGGAATATGAATAGTTATAATTTGAATTTTAAGTATACATATATATCCAAATTAGGGATGTTAATTTCATAAAAAAATTATGAATGTTAATGATAATTGTCAACCCGTCAACTCGCTCATCAAACCCCTAGTTTAAGTTGAGAGTTTTGAATAAATGGATTATAATTTACTAACTCGTTCAACCATTTAATTAAATAAACAGATTAGAGTTAATATTTTATAACCCGTCAACCCATTTAGTAACTCATATAACTTGTTTAACTTATTAAAGTTATATATATAAATGCAAACCCTTTTGTTATTTTCTCTCATCAAGTTTTCATCTTGTTACATAATTTTTATTTTTCCGTTACTACCTCAATTTCATTTTTCTGTTACTTCTCTATTTTTATTTTCCTTGCGTTAAAAGCACTCTCTTGGCTCTTCCTGCTAAATCATTGTTTATTAGAGTCTATAACTTTAGATCATTTATTATACAACCCATTAACAACCCACCAACTCATTTGTTAAATGAGTTGTAGGTAGGTTAGAGCTAATTTTTTTAAAGATGAGTGATCCTGTTAGCTCGGGTTAAGTAAATGTCACACTTAGCCCACCTTAAAAAACCTATTTACAATAAAAAAAAAATTTACTTTTTTTTCGTGCACTTTTTTATCTAAGTGCATTTAACATATAGACCAAATTTTACTATTTTTGAATATGTTTATCTATTTTTTTGAGATTTTTAAACATCTATGTGTATATATGTATTTAAAATACTCTTGTTTTTAAAAATCTAAAAAATATATATATATACTCATATCAAAAAATGGTAAAACTTGATTTATATATTAAATACACTTAGATAAACAAGTGTACGAAGAAAAAAGTAAAAAAAAATTGTTATAAATAGGATGTTTGAGGTGGGTTAAGTGAGACATTTACTTAGCCCGGGCTAACAAGATCATTTCTCTTTTTCAAATGAATCAATTAAATGACTGGGGTTGAGACATTTTAAATAAGTTAAGATTATGATTAGACTTCAACTCGTCCAACCCTATCCGCTAATTCCCCCGATCCAAATTCATCAAAGAGCCACGTCCAGCCAATTTATTTTTAGATATACAAAAAAACGTAACATAAATATTGAGTATGCTTTTTTCATTTTTATTTTTTTTATATTTATCTTAAATACAAGCCATCTCTCAATATTTTTTTCCATCAAAAAAATATTTGTATGACATAAAAATCATATTTATTAGACTTGCATATAATATACAACAGATGTAAATGCATAAGTTTATTCCTACTTATCTTTTTTATCATAATTGGTTATAAAAGTTTATATACACTTTACTTCTTATATATAAGCTAAACAAAATAGTTTTAAATATAATGAATGAACTCAATCTTTAAAAAAATGTAAAAACAAAAGTTGGACCTTACATTCTTTTACAGAGGATAATTATCTATAAATATTCATTAATATACACTTCATTAAAAATATTTAAGTATTTATAACATCATAGATTCATAAATATGTAGTATTTAGGTCATCGATTCAAACCGGTTCAAACCGGACTACTCTTTTTACTGATTCGATTAGGAAAACATTGGTGATATTGCTAGAACTGAATCTCTGCAACTATTCAATTCATTCGATGAATTACAAAGATCGGAAAACCAAAATTACAAGAATTGACGGCGCAAGAAGGTATTCTCCCTCCTCTTTCACAATTATAATATGAAAGAACTTTTTTTTATGATATATATTTACATATATTTCAACACATATTATATTGAAGATCTAAGACATTATTACAAATCTGGAGATACACACAACTCTCTAAAAAAAATTTGGAGACACAGCTCCACCAAAGAATTAGGAAAACATAGCTTCCAACAACCAAGCAGAAGACCATTGCTCCCACAACCCATTTTTTGGCCGAAATCCCGAAACGGGATTCGAACCCAGCACCAGCGCTTGCACGGACGCTCCAGACAAGCAGCCGGTGACCAACCAAGCACGGCTCGGTTGGTAATATGAAAGAACTTAAATTCAAGACAATCTGCTTTGAGCCTAATAATGCAATAAACAAACTCTTCATGCATGCAACTCTTCCTAACCATCCTCTACTAGACATTATCAGAAATGGTAAGGATAATTGTTATAAGTAAAGAAAAATTAGGTTAGTTATGTAAATTAAGATTTAAAATCATATAAAAACTTGTAATATATAATCGAAAAGTGTTTTTTTTCCAAATAAAATACCAACAGTGCCCTGTATTATTTCTTACGTTTCCCCTATTTTTTGCTAACAATTAATCCACCTTGCTGTATGCGCTACCTGCATTCCAACCACAAATTTAGTTGTGATAGCACAATGGATTCACATAAAAAGCGATGCAAATAGGGTCAATTTAATATTTGCAAAGTACTTAGTCAATGACTCGGGACCCATACGAATATTTATAGAGATTAAAGTTAAAATTCATTTTCATCGTAAATTTATTGAACTTGTAAACACGAAGGAATTTCGAAGGTAAAAATTTGTTCCAAGAAATAAAAGTTGTTTTTGAAAATTTGGTCTGAAGAGTGATTCATTCTCAAACGAAACGAATTTCATAATCCGAGTCATTAATTAAAATAAATGTAAATATTAATTAAACAAGTAAAATTAATCATGGTTCATAGATTAAATTTAAGGGTATGTTTGGTTTGGCGCAAAAAAGTCAACCAAAACTTTTTAATTAAAAACTTTTCATTTTCCATAATTATCATATTTTTTATTATTTTTTCATATTTTTATATACAAACTACTATACTTTCCAATCATTTCCACACAATTCATACAACTAACCTATCTATTTTAATTTTATTCTTTTTACACCACATCGTCATCCTTATCGTAATACGTCATTTTCTATCAATCTGACAACTTTTACACTAAAAATTTTGTATGAGAAAATTTTACCTCCAACCAAATACACCATAAATATTTTATATTATAATATGTAACCGAAAAAGTACATTCCCATTAAAATTTAGAAAAATTTTCATTGTACCCACAAATTTTTTCTCTAATTACTAATGTATCCATGATATTTTAGAATATTTTTATATTCATAATGTTTCATCCTAAATTTTGATTCGTGAATGCTTTTATGAAACTAGGCTTCATTAAAGTGATTTCATAAAACTTTCCCAATTTTTGAAATGTTGATAATTTATGCAAAATTCAATCCATTCATTATCTGTAATATCATTTGTTTAGGTAAGAGACTAAATTTCATCAAAATTCAATATGTGCATGGGCTACATTTGCTTAAAAATAAGGACGTTTATGTATAAATTAAGAAGAATACTTAAACCTATTTACATATATATTAGAACAGAAATGCTTCTATAAAACTCTCTTTTTATGTTGCCCCATCCCTTTTTAACATCTATATGGTTAATGAAAAATTCATTTAATCTATTATATTTAACGTCACTTATATTATCATGAAAACTCTTTCATTTATCTAATATCATTGTAAATGGGTCTCATTAACAAATATCTAAAATCAACATAATAAAATGATTTAATGTTAAATATCTATTTTTAAGTAATATTTTTAACATTTAAACTATTTAATAATTACTAAGTAGATAAATAATTCTACAAAGTATTATTATGTTATAATATATATGAGAATGGATCTAAGCATTTTTCTTAATTTATACATGAATGATTTTATTTTTGAATAAATGTAGCCTATGCACATATTAAATTTGGATGAGACTTAGTTTGTTTATTGGCTAAATAAATAATATTAAATACATTTAATGGATTGAATTTTACATATCGTCAACATCTAAAAAATGGAGGAAGTTACATGAAATCATTTCTATATAACCCAGTTATATAGAAGCATGTCTTATATTATAATGTAGTAATACTTCCTAGAATTATTTATCGACATTATAGTAATTTTTAAATGGTTTAAATGTTGAAAATATTATTTAAAAATTGATATTAGCATTAAAATATTTTATTAGTTTACACGTTTGTAGATATAAATAAAAGAGTTTTTATAATAATATAAAGGATATTAAATATAATAGATAAAGTGGAAATGAAAAGTGCTTCATTGAAGTATCCCCAAATTTTTTAATATATCGATGTCGCTAATAATATTACAACTAGCTATTATCTATCCTAATCGAAAGATGATCTTATCTCTCTAAAAATTTTTATTTTTCTCATAAAATAAATTAGCCTTAATTTATACTCTTAATGGTTGCAAGTCACATGTGACATATATTGGGGTTAAATTATTTTAGGGTGTGCTTGACAATGGGTAAAAAAAAATGTATAAGCTAAAATTTTTAGTTTCCAAAACTGCCATTTCTTTTAATTATTTATTCATAATTTTATATACAACTACTCTACTTTTTAATCATTTATACGCAGCTATTCACACTACTAACTTATTTAATTTAATTTAATTTAATTTTTTCTTATCATTACCCATATCACATTATATTATTTTTCTTTCAATTCAAAAACTTTTATATCAAAAACTCGTCATCGAAAAATTTTATTACTTTCCAAACACACATTTAATTAAATAAATTCATCACAAGTAAACATCTTTTAGTAGGTGGACAACTATTATATTGAATTCACAAACATAATAAAAATTTAGTATGAAATGTAATAAACATATGAAGAATTAAAGGGCAAACATTGTGGGTATAAAAGCAATTTAATTTCTCCAAAGGAAATTCTATAATAACAATATTATTAACAAAGATCCTGATGTAGTGCACTCCGGTGCAATTGGCCTCGGTGCACTCGAGTGCTTTAACTTATTTTTTATTTATTTAAATTTTTTTTTATACAATCATTAATTTTAAGTGTATTTAACGTATATCGAAATTTACCCTTTTGGAAATTTTAGATATATTTTTTATTTTTGAAAATTGGTGATATTTTTAGTAATTAAATGCCACTAATTTTTAAAAATAAAAAAGATCTAAAAAGCTTAGAAAATGTTAAAACCGTATTAACAATTATGGATCTGTTTTCACACACGCCGATCATATGCTCCCGGGTGTATACACTCTTTTGTTTTTATTTTTTTAAATTTTTTTACAATATTGTTAATCTATGTGTATTTAATATGTATATAATTTTTTTCCATTTTTGGAGTATTTTAGGTATTTATTTTTGATTTTTGAAAATCAGTGACATTTTAAGTACTGATTTTCGAAAAAAAAAATATCTAAAATACTCCAAAAATGGTAAAAATTTATAAAAATATTAAATACACTTACATTAACAGTTTATAAAAAAGATTTAAAAAATAAAAAAAAAAGTATATGCGACCGGGAGCACTGAGCGTTGCATGCTCCGGCGCATACGATCGGCTCCCGGTTTTCAGATCATCCGTCCCCGTGGCAAGTGGGTTCCACATAGTCAGCGGTGGGGAGCATATATCTTCGCGCGCATAAGAGTCGGCTCGCGTCGTCTCCAAGGTACCCGAGCCGACTTCCCCTCTTCCCAAGAAAACCGCCTCAGCGTCGTCTGCTACGAAAGCCGCACATCGCCGATCCGTCTTCTGTCCATCTCAAATCTTCTTTCCCTCTCCCTCCCATCCCAGCATGGATAAAGAGGTCTTGGGTCTTTCCGTTCCTTCTCCTCCCAAACCTGATTTCTATGATCTCTTGTACCCTCGCCACGAAGACCAGCACCAGAAGAAGAAAGACGACATCTTGTCCACCTATGATTTTCAGCCGATCCGATCCTCTGGCGGAACTGGAGGGCCGCTGTCGTCTTCGTCCCTCGCTGCTTCCATGAATCTCGAAACCACTGGCGGGATCATTGGCGGCGGTAGGGCTTGGAATTCTGCGGATTCCAAAGCCAACGCTGCTTCTGGATTCAGAGTAAGTATCTGCACCTGTAATTCCGCGAACACCAATCCATTTTGTTATAATTGCGAATGGAATCGAATCGTGCTCTCACATGGTTGTTTTGGTCGGGCTTGTTTTGGGTGGGTTGCTATAATTTCCTTTCCTCGGCATGTAGCATCCCCGCTCAAAACACGCTTTAGGGCGAATAATCAGTTGGTTAGGATCGTCCTGTTGGTTTGATTTGAGTCATGCTACATGCAGGATGGAGAAGGCCATACATGTTGACAGGAGAATTTAGTCGATTCATTGCTTATTTGCTTTCTTATGGAATTCTGTTGACGATGAGCGGAGAAGTATGTGCTCTTGAACATAAATGGGATGAGAATTTTTTTGGTCGGTGCCATGGAAAATTTAGGGTGCTAGCGAAATTTTATAGAATATGGTGGGCGGAAAGCAGATGGGATGTTGTTTGATTTCATAGAAAATGTATTGATATCAGGAGATTGTTCTGAATATTGTTTATTAGTGGGTGAATTGTGTCCAATTCTATGTGCAAGAACAAAAGTGAGGATGGCGTGATGTTTTATTCACAATAATCTCCAAAATTCTCATTTGGGGTTCCTTCTTAGTATGAATAGACCATGGAGTGAGCCAATTAGCATTTAGGCATACATAAAATTTACTATGAGAAAACATCGTTTCCTTTTGAAATTTATCGACACACTAATCACTGGCTATGCAATTGCTAATCCCTCATCATGATTTAAGTGTTTTCCTACCATTTGAGAGTAATCTAGTGGATCTCGGGTGGGTTCCACTCATTCTTCAATAACGGCTTACAAATTTTCTTCTGTCATATATCTAATTGCTTTTTCTAATTACCATCTTCCATACCTCGTTAGGCTTGTTGGCATTTAACTTCACTTGAACAAGCTTGCTTTTGACAATGAATATAATTCTTGGCATTTGTTGAAGATTGCGATACAACCTATGGCAACTTGAACTTATTATCTCTTTAGATGATTCCTTTAAACTTCTTCATACGCTTTAATTTGTTCCTTATTTTGCCATTCATTCATCTACCAGACCTTGATTTGGCAATGCTCATACCAGAAACATGGTTCTCTTGGACGTCCTTGGTTTCATTACTTGCCTAGTTGGTGTGGTGGAAATGAATGTAAGTAATGTTCAAAAATTTAAAACTTTTATGATAACAAGTCATGATGCCAATGTTATTGATTATTAAGATAATTATATATCCCATTAGGGGGATAGAAAATTTTCTTTTCCGGCCAACCAAATAGAATGTTGGGCAAAATCTCTATTTCTTCTACATAACTTGAATTCCATGAGCATTCTTTATCAATTGCCCTGCTTTTAAGATTTCTCAACTCAGGATACCAAAGATGTGTTCTTTTGCTTTCATCTGTTAGATTGTTATGACTTACTCAGTGATTTTCTCTTTTTTTTTTTTTTTTGAATTAAACTAACATTGCATCTTAGTTTCTAATGCATTCTATCATATCTGTGGCTTTCGTGATTGCGTTCTGGTGAATCGAAATTTTTAATATATAAAAAAATCTACCTTTTTCAGCTGTTCCTGTTGTTGTTTTGATGAGCTTGTTTGTAATTGATACAAAAAAAATGTGATTTGCATTTGTGTTTGTACACTTGTTTGTCTTTGTCAATCAAAATTGTTGATATATAAACCAAATGCAATTTGACAGCTGTTTCTGTAAGTGTCTTAATAGGCTTGTTTGTAAATGATGCAAAAAAAAAAAAAAAAAAAAGGAATTATGAGTAGGTGAGCAATGTCAATATATTGATGTTAATTTTTCGGTCTTCTGTCTGGGGTATTTTTATAGTGTGTTCCATCTACTGGGACCTGCAAGATAAAACATCAATCCTTTTTGGCTCTTATATGAAGCATGGATAGATTTCAAGAGAATATGCTAGCCTTAGAGCACAAGGATTTACTTCATATAGTTAAATATGTAACATTAAGGGGATTTTTCATTTCGTGTGTCAGAGTAGCGTAGACACATCATATATTGGCTTGATTGTCAAGCAGCGCGAGCATAAGTGGGCACCACTAATGTGGAAAAAGGAAAAAGGTGGAGAAGAGATCCTGTCCTTTATTAAGTAGGCTGTTTGTAGATGGGATGCTAATGTAAGACAATATATATATATATATATATATATATATATATATATAATGAAGAAGAGGGCCAAGAGTTGCTCAATCTTCCTTGTATGATTGCCAGCTCTGCAAGATTCATCCATGCCAGTCTTGCAGGATAGTTGATACCATAATAAAAATTATGGTAATAGAATAGTTTCATTGCAATTTGGATGGTTAAAAGCATTGATCTAGTTAATAGAATAGATGCTGGTCTGCAGTCATCAGTTCTAGGTCATTTTCCCAATCCAAACCATTTTGTTCTGCTCCTAGTAAGATGGAACTTCGATTTTGGGTTATGATGAGTTGAGAGTGGGACCTTTAAAGATGGAAACTTTAAATATGACTGTGTGATGGTGGTGAGGTAAATGATGAGTTGAGATTGGAACTTCTGAATATGGAACATCCAAACTATCTATGCTGTTTCTGCTGGTGGAAGACACTTGGATTACTCTTAGATTCAGTTTCACTTGGGTTTTTGATGATTCGATGCTCTGCAATTGAAAACAGAATTAAACAGGGGACATGTTGGAATATCCAGAAGCCTATTTTAATTTTTCATAATATTCTTCTCGTTAGAATGGCAAGATCTAGGTCCACAAACAATCACATTCCATATAAATGTAATTTTCCTTGGGTCGGACTATTGGTAACCTCTTGATAGCTTGTATACGGATTGATCATATGCTTGATCTGAACCACAATGAGTCTGGTTCACTGTTTGGGTGAGCCATATTGTAACTATTATTAACTGCAAACAGATAGTTGGGATTATTGCTGAAACTTTTCCTTGCTTTTGTTCTTGCCAGAACTCCTGAACCAAATGTAGTTTTTAGCTTCTCTGATAATTGAGATGTAGAAACAAACTGATGTAGTTAGGGATGTGTCTTTTGTGCTGTATGATTTCTATGAACTTCATTTTTGAGGTCTATGAATGCCATGTGTGAAATCGCCCTGACGTAACTTGTGTCTGTGATCAATATAGGACTATGATTCTTCAGATCCTCATGAATCTGTAAAAGCTGGTACAGAAAAGGATGCAGGATCTTATGATACTGCTACAGTAATTGAGATTGATCGAACGATGAAGAAACATACCGATAATCTGCTCCATGCATTAGAAGGAGTTAGTGCCCGACTCTCACAGATGGAATCTAGGACTCAACGCCTTGAAGGCTCAGTCGATGAGTTGAAGACAACAATTGCCAATAATCACGGCAGCATTGATGGAAAGCTGAGACGAATTGAGAACACGTTGAAAGAGGTATAGTTCTCTAACTCTGTATGATTATTATTATTTTTCTACCCATGACGAACTTCATGTCATTGTAATTTGTATTATTTGTTAGATGACGACAAGATCTGAAGTAGTTTATTTAACTTTTTCCAGCTATTGTTCCCTATCAGTTGTTTCAAAGTGTGCCAGAGATTCTTATAATTATCTTTTCAGCTTCCAATCATGCTATTTGGTATTGCATTTGTGTTTTTTATTTTTTAAAAAATGATTAGAATAAATCTTGGGGATGATTTGCTTTGTCTTCAGTTGTTCAACTTCTTTCATACCTTTGTACCTTTCTTTTTTGTTGATAAACCCAAAGAAAGAAAATACGATGAAGGAACTGCCATTTCAGTTTAGAAATTCCCACTAGCTTTTTTCGTTTTATTTTACTAACGTGGTTGCTTGTTCTTTAATTTTTATCCAATGATGAATCTGCTCAATCCTCAAGGGGAAAGGAAGCCAGAGTAGTGCCATGTCATTAGATGTAGAACCGCAAGTCACTTTGTTAATGTTGATGTTGTGGTTGAAAAAAGGTTATGTTTGCGCAACTACTACTAAGGAAGGGTTTGGTGTCATGTGCAATGCAAATATGCGTACCATCAGCATTGAAGTGATCAATTGTCCATGAAGGAATAATTTCTCTGGACCATTCCAAACATGGAAGGTTCGGATGAGACTGGTTTTTATACTGGTAAAGATTGAAAGTAACATTTTCTGGAAAAAATTGCCCTAGTCCTTTGATGAGCCACATTGAAAAAACCAGATAAATAAAAACATATAGAAAGTAAAAAGCACCTCATTCAGAGAGAAAACAGTTGGTTAGTTAGGATACTCCAATCAGAGGGAGTTGATCTGCTGTCTTATGGTAACAGGTTTTAGTTTGCTTCTTGTTTCCCCCTTCGCCAATGTTGGTTTTCTTTTTTGTCATTCTTGTAACCTAAATTTTCTTATGTTTTCGTTTCATATTCCTGCCCAAATTTCTTGTAGGTGCAAACTGCAGTACAGGTTATCCGTGATAAACAAGAGAGAGCAGGAGCACAAGTGGAGGTTGCCAAGTCGCAAGTCTCCCAGGGAGACCGCCCAACAATGAAAAATCTAAATATGTTGCAAAAAGATTCTCCTCAACAAACTGTATCTCAACCACAGGAATCAATTCAACCACAGCTACCTCAGGTGCCTCTTGTGACACCTCAAGTTCCTTCACTTCCTCATCCAAATGCTGCTTTACCCCAACCACCACAAGCTCAGGTTCCTTCACTTCCCCATCCAAATGTTGCTCTACCACAACCACAGCAAACTCAAGTTCCTTCAATGCCCCATCCGAATGCTTCTTTACCCCCACCCCAACAAAACCCTCCAGT
Source organism: Annona cherimola (assembly GCA_030490835.1). NCBI lineage: Eukaryota > Viridiplantae > Streptophyta > Magnoliopsida > Magnoliales > Annonaceae > Annona > Annona cherimola. The sequence goes on along the minus strand of CM059973.1, from coordinate 88,188,199 downwards.
TCAAACACAATTGCCACAGAACCCTGTCCCTTCTATGTCAACTTTACCACGAGACCAATACCACCCAGTTCCAAGCCAGCCAGCGGAGGTACACCATCAACAATATCAGATGCCACCTCAGCAGGCCCCACCTCCTAATCAACAATATCAAGGAACACCCTCACAGCTTCCTCCTTATTCCCAGCCTGCCCCAGTGCCCCTGCAACACCAACCTCTTGGACCTGCACATTCTCCCCTGCAGCTCCATCCTGCATCAGGTCATCATCCTGAGGAAAGCGCCTACATGCCACCACCTCAGACATACCCCCCAAGCATCCGTCAACCTGCCCCACCAACTCAATCCCCTGCTGGGTCCTCTGCTCCACAGCAGATTTATGGGCCTCCCTCTCACATTTATGAACCGTCAGGGAGCAGACATAGTTCAGGACAGCCAAATTTTCCTGCTGGGTACAGCATGGCAGCAGGTTCAAATTTCAGTGATTCGTATCCCTATAGTGGTTCACCTTCTCAATACACTGGCTCAGGAAAATCAACACAGCATTCTTCTCCTTCTGCACCTACCAGTGGAAGCAGCTATCCACGCCTTCCAACCGCTCAGATACTTCCACATGCATTACCCACTGCGACCAGTGTCAGCAGTGGCCCAAGCTCTGGTGGTTCCAGCAACAGGGTACCCATTGATGATGTGATCGACAAGGTGGCAATGATGGGGTTCCCGAGAGATCAAGTGAGGGCAACTGTGAGGAAGCTGACAGAGAATGGTCAGTCAGTTGATCTCAATGTGGTGCTGGACAAGTTGATGAATGATGGGGAAATCCAACCACAGAAAAGTTGGTTTGGACGATAGATAAAGTCATGCCATGTGTTTTTCCCATGCCTTGTTGTTTATAGAAAGATTCAAGGGTCGTGTTGATTGACATTGCTTTTGAACCATCGGATATTTAAGCCATCTTAGGTTGACATTTTATTTGGCATTTCATTTTTCTGTAATTTGCGTTTAGATTTTGTTTGAAACTTCATTCTGCACGTTGTAAAAAAAAAAAAAAAAAAAATGGCAGATCTCTGCTTCTCATATGGGTTTTTTGCATCTCATCACTACTCTCATGAAAGTGAAGCAACCTACAGCTTACAGGTTTTGAACCCAAGTTTTTCCCATCGACCATTTTCTGTCTTTGAACTCATTTTACATGCGGCAGTCATCTTTTTGAGAAATGCTTTTATTGTTTTTGGTTTTTCTTGTTCTATTTTATTTATTTATTATTTATTATTCGTAAGGCTTTCATATATATATATATATATGTATATATATGAGGAGTATTCAGGTGCAGCGGTGCTTTCCGGTGCAGCACCGCTGAAATGGGCCCCACATGATCATGAAATCATGATCTACTCCACCAATTGTATTTAGAATAATGTATTATATTACCATATCAATTTTCATCACAATCAGATACTTTAAAGTTGTTATTTACATCAAACTATTTTATTACGTTGGATTTGTACTATTTTCAGATGGGGCCTATATACATATCTTATTGGGATGAAAATTGATATGGTAATAAAATATATTATTCTAAATACAATGGGTGGAGTAGATCATGTGGGGCCCATTTTTGGGCAACTGCACCCGAACAGATGCAACCGATCACAGGCATCGAGAAATTAGGGTCATGGATTCACCCGAGAGGCTGCACTTCCGTTGTCTGTGGAATGTGGAACTTGTGGTTTGGCAGAGAAGTTGGTTATCCTTAACATGTTCGGGTAGTTTTCACCTATAACCGGTTCCACGTGTGAAGCGGTTCATCATTGCCCTACATTTTTTTTTAAAAAAAAAACAATTCTAACTATATATTATATTTAGGGCTCCGCTTCTATATGACTAAGCAAGATATTAATCTTTGATGAAAATTTTAATCCATTTATTGTATTTAATACCATTTGTTTTATTAGGAGACTAAGTTTTACATAAATCAAGTATGTACATGGCCACATTTGCTCAAATATATATATATATATATTTATGTATAAATTATGAAAAATGCTTAGATCTATTCATGTATATATTAGAATGTAAAAATATTTTACAAGATCATTTATCCATATATTATGGATATTTTAGATGGTTTATATGTTAAAAAAATTATTTTAAAGTTGATATTTTAGCATTGAATTATTTTATTATATTGATTTTATATATTTATATATGAGACCTATATGTAATAAAATTAAAAAATAAAAGAATTTTGAGGATACTATAAATGATACTAAACACAATTGATGAAATGCATTTTACATCATATACCAAGATTTTAAAAATAAAGGGAGTTACGCAAAAAAGAAGTTTTATAGAGACCGGACCTTATACTTAGTAATAGTTTGGTGTGACTCATTCACGTATGTATTCATGGTGGATTTTCATGTGCTAAAAAGGAATAAAGGCGGTCACAACTTGGAGAGGATAGAGATGGAACGAGGATTAAATGTAATTTTTTCATTACACACAAAACACTTATCTTATTCTAAATAATAGTAGCCTATTTTTCTGTATAATTTTTTTCAATTCTCATATAATTTTTTTCATTCTTGACCGACAAAAACATTTTTTTCATTTTATATTTTCATCTCAATCTCATTCAATCCAAGTCATGTGTGTTGATTGCAAGTAGCGCTTACATTGGTGATTATATTAACATTTATTTGTTCATTTGGTTTTGCATCATTAGTTCAACCATGATGTCAAAAATAATTTTTATTAAATTCTTACATGCTTGAAATTACATATAATTATAGTAAATGAGGAAAAATAACGGGAAAAATATTTAGAACATTTGAATGTAATAATATTCTACAAAATTGTTTATCTACAATTGATATTTTAAATGGTTTATATAAGGAATATATAGTTTTTAAATTGATATATAATTTAAAAAATCATATTTATTTTACCTATTTTTCATATGAGGCTTTAAGGTGTTCAACTCAATCTGGGTTTAACCTGGCTTGCAGAACTTGAATGGAAGCAATATTAATATTGCAACTACCTGTTGTAGAGTCCGAGCTTGATTTACCAGGTTTAACACAAACCTGAATTGAAAACAGTTCGGTCCTAGGTTGTGGTATATATTATATTTTTTTATACCTCATACAAAATACAGTATCATTCCCCTTATATGTTATATTTATTTATACCTCATATATAAGCGTTATTCCTCCTTTTTTTTTTTGAAATAAAAGGTGCATCTTTCTACTAAAAAAGAATAACTATACAAAAAATCCAAATGAATTGGACGAATTAGGAAGTTTGGAGGGTTTCCCCACCAAACCCAATGGGTTTCACTAGATCTTGCTGCATGATCTGCAATGGCGTGGGCACACTCATTACCGGTCCTAAGAACATGATGGTAATTAACAGATGCAAAAACCGATGCCATGTTCAGGATCTCCTGAATCACAACACCAGCTGGGGACAGAACATGGCTTCCATTTTCCAAGAAATGCAACCAAACCAGAGAACCTATTTCTAGCTCTAGCAGTTGAATACCGATTTCCGCCGCCCACCTTATGCCTTCCAGCGCAACCCTGGCTTCCATAGCTATTGTATCTGATAAGCCTTCCACTTTCCTACCTTGCGCAACCATGAACACACCATCTGAATTTCTCAAACCCGCACCAAGCCCCACACAGTTTCTGTGAAACAAACATCTTCCATCCATATTTACTTTAAATGTCCCTACTGGCAGCCTTCTCCATTTTGGTATTAGTTGGTTGTCAAGTGCATTGCACCTCTCCAACTTTCTTGCAGTTTCAACTGACTCCCGGTACGCACAACACCAATCAATGATCTCTCCACAGACAACTTGCGATCACTGCTCCATGTATTGATTTCTTACGAACCAAACGAGCCAACAAAAAAGGATGTAGAGTTCAAACCTGTTATTCTATTCTGAAGAGAGAAGGAAAGGCAGGACGCTGATTGCAGCCTCTCCTAGGGACCCAAATGTTGTCATCCATGATCAAAATTCCCTCCTACCTATGATGATTATCTCACAAAAAGGCAAACAGGTGGTGCACCTCTTCATGTTCCTTTCTACACAGGATGCAGACAGGTTCGATTTCCATGCCCCTCCGGATGTGCTATATCATATTTTTGTATTTTCTTTAAAAAAAAAAAAAAAAGTTTAGCTCAGTGATAGTTTCAAGACAAGAAAAATAAAAATTATGTTCGGAACTTAGGGTGTTTTATTTAGTCTTGTTGTAATTTAAGGACCTATGTTGGATATTTAACTCTGATTATTTGAATTTGATATTAGTAGTTTGATGTTTGTTCTACTTGGAATAAATTTGTTATAATTTTATTTGACTTAATGTTATGGTTGTTGGATAATTTTTTTTATTATAATTGACATTATAAAATTTTTCTTATAGTTGGATGTTAATGTTTACATATATAGTTATAATATAATGTTAAATCGTATAATAAGAAAAAGATGTGTTTATTCATTCTCAAAATAGGCTACTAGTCTTGATAAAAAAAGCTACTAGTCTATTTTGATATAAAGACAATGTGTAAATAAGATTTTCTTCTTCACGGTACTCTAAAATATTATCAAATTTTCTTTCTTTACAAGAGAAAATTATCATTTATGATTTTTTTAATGATGGATTTGAAGTTAGATAAGTGTAAGATGGAAAATAAATATATATTGATGTAAGAATTTTAATCTAAAACTCATTCTAAGCCCCAATTTTGAAAATAATGTTAAGTGTTGTTTTACAAATAAAGCTTCCGAGTCTTGTAAGCGCGAGTTGCACTATTGCAGAGATAATGCATATATTTATTTGGATGAAATTTTATTTCCTAGTTAAATTAATCACTCTAAATGCATTGGGCAGATTGAAATTTATCAGCCAGGTGAACCCCATATGTAGCCACGCCCTAATTTGACTGCAACCTAGCTTATCTCAACTAAAAAACAGGTTGGATTTAACGAAAAAACATGATTAATTTATATATACTTGCTAAAAAAATAGATCGGGGGCACCCAGGCACATCCAAAATTGCCCTACAGATCCTATATAGCCGTATTGCAGGCGTAATGCAGGAGACTAAAATTTTAAATTTTTTACATAAATGTCCAAGCCTCATAGATGTTTCTTCTTTTGGAGTTTGAATTTTTCTGAATTAGTTTGGTTTTTATTTCAAGAAACCACCCATGAAATTTTCAAAAATCCAAGTAAAGTATCTAAATTTAGAAAACTCAAATTTCACGAGGATAAAAATTTAGAAAGACCACGTTAATTAAAAAGGTTTTAAAAAGTAATTTCTGAAAATGGATTGCTAAAGTGCAACGACGGTCCCAAAATAACAGTACGCCTCCGTTCTCTTGCCACATGGGCGGAGTGCGCACAATACACGAGGACAAAGGCGTGTGAGACGGGTACGTAAATATTCTGTCATGCAATTTTCCAGTGACGGATCCCACCCAATATGTTTTGCTGCAAATTGACTTCAAAGTTGCATTTCGAAGAGTAAATAGTAATTCTGGGGAGTGATTTAATACACCTGTGCATTGAAATTTAGTATATCTAAGTGTACTTAATATATTATTAATGTTTATTATTTTTAGATATGTGTATATATTTTTTTTTGTTAAAAATAAGAGGGTTTTTGTTATTTTTAAATGACTAAAATATTCTTATTTTTAAAATAAAAATATGTATACATATATATATACACGTCTCTAAAAATGATAAAATTTGAGTTGTGAATTAAGTGTATTTACATTAACGGTTTAATGAAAAAAAATTTAAAAATAACTTCTTCACCAACACTAAATTTTCAATGCACTCGAATGTGTTAAATAACTTGTTAGAATTAACTCACAAAAAGGATTCCTAATTAAAACAGGAGTCTTTGGGTTTAGGCTAAAAGTAACCCAACATATACAAGATACGTACGCAATCATATCCAAATGTTATTGTACTTTTACTATGAGTCATGATGGGAATAACTCTATTTATACAGAAGAGTTGGGTCTCTCTCTCACACTCACACAAAAACAAGCGGTTCTCATCTACTGCAAGTATCATAAGGAGAATTGCTAAGAGAGAAGACCTTGCACTCTACATGTTCTACAGGTAAAATCTATACACATTGATTCAGGTACGCTTCCGCATCACATGATTTCCAACATGTGGTATCGGAGCACACGTTTTGATTTTATGTATAATAGTTTCACCTATAATTTGTATGAAAATTTATTACGTTTCTCATGTTTAGAATGGAATTAATTTTCATGCTCGGCTATCCCTGACTATCCGTATTTGGCTATGCCTGTTTCATGCCATGAAACAATTTCTAATATATGTATATGCTCATTAATTAATGTCACGCCTCGGCCAAAAATAAAAGCTTTGCTGGTCATGTATATATGAAATTGATCGGGATATACATGTATACTGTCTTGAATTTATATATATGAAATATGATTGTGAACTTGAATTTTGATGAAAAAATTAAAAAAAAATTTGCGCTTTGTGGAATTGATGCGTGTCACATGCCATGAATTTTTTTATTATTTAATACCAGGAATGAATGGGCCCGAAACGGTAGAATGAAAGGGTTTTCTAATTTTTATTTACAAATTAAAGAATTGATAGTCATTAACGATATTAAGGGTAGTCACTAAAGGGTTATTTTTGGATGAGTTCTTACAAATTTAATTATTGGGTTTTCTTTTCTGTCTCTGTTTTGGGCTTTTTTAATTCAACTTGAAGTAATTCAACTTGTAGAAGAAGACGAATTCCTACGATGCTTTGGTGGTGCATAGTGATTTTGCGCACATGAGGCCACCCTTTGTGGTCTGGCAGTATACAAATCTTTGTACACATGCAGCGTCCATCGACAATGTCATTTTGCTATTTTATAAATAGAAACTATTTTAACAGCTATGATGCATGCAATGAAATTTAGTCGTTAATTTATATCATATTGGAAAGCTATTTGCAAAGAATTTTCTGCATTAATGATTTATTGTTTTCTATTAAATTGCAATTAACCCACTATTGTGAAAATTTTATCAACATTCATAAATGAAACAGGCTATTATTTATGATTTAAATGCATAGAATGTTGATTTAATATTATAAAATTATTAAGCAACTTATATTAATAATTGAGACCGTATTTCTAGTTGCCCCGAAAGGCCTAAAATACATCATTTTTAAAATTATTAAATAATGAAGAGAATATTATTGTTTATTTTTCTCATAATAGAAATTGCAACTTATTGTCATTACGCAATTTATGTTTAATAAATATTATTCATCTTTATATTTTTTTGTTGCCCGGAAGGGTCTAAGATGTTTAGTTAATCAAATTTATTAAACAAAGAGAAAATAATATGATTTTCTCTCTCTCATCGTGAAAATTGCATTATTAAAGAATATTATATTATAGTTCTGCCCGAAGGTGGCTATAATTTAGTATTTTATTAATAAGTAATTAGAACTACATAAATGCTGAAAATCTTCTACCCGGAGGTGGGGATATCCTTTGCTTTATGTATTCATAGTTAATTATTGAATATTATTGTTTATCATAGCATTATTGAATATAATCATGCATTATTGCTTCTGTGATTAATTTTGAAATTTAGTCGTGATTAATTATTATTAATGGAATTATTATATAAAGTTTATCTGAATCGTAATGGTGACGCGAGCTTTTTCATTTTCTGTCACAGCTATGACTCCTATTCTTCAATCTCATTTGTCTAATATTCTGACACTGAATGGATCAAATTACTCTGATTAACTTGAGCAGCTACTTATTACCTTAGAATGTTTGCATCTAGATTTAGCCTTTTGTGTTGCAAAACTCAATGACTTAACGCCTGAAAGTACTAATAGTCAAAGGTTTCAATTTGATAAATGAGAGCGTTTCAACAAATTATCTCTTATGATTATAAAGAGTACAATTGAAAGAAATATCATAGGCTCTATTTCTGACCGTAAAGATGAAAGTGTCAAAATTTATCTTGACTCAATTAAGGAAAAATTTAGTGGATCAGCTAAAGCATTGGCTGGAATGCATACTAACAAATTGATCTCAATGAAATATGATGACATTTGTGGAGTGTGAAAGCACATAGTGGAAATGTCAAATATAGCTAAGAAACTTAATGAATTGGGGATGAAAATATCCGACTCTTTCCTAATTATATTTGTCTTAAACTCTCTTTCATCTCAGTTTTCACAATTTAAGATCTAATATAACACACAAAACGAGAAATAAACTTTAAATGAATTAATATCTATGTGTGTACAAGAGGAAGAGAGATTAAAGCAGAATAGATCAATCACTATCAATTTGACATCAACTTCTAAGTAGTACAAGTCGAAGAAATAAAAGGAAAAGAATAAATTCCCATGAAAGAAAGACATAGAGGATGGATTGAAAAAATCTGTTAAAAGTGTCATTTTTGTAAAAAAAAAAAGGATATTTTAAGAAAGATTGTCTCAAACGGAAGAATTGGTATGAAAAGAAAGATAACAATTATGTACATGTTTGCCTTGAAATCAATTTCATAAATATATCCTCTAATTTATGGTGTATTGACTTTGGTACTGCTATCCGTATTTCAGACTTTTTACAGACATTCCTTCAACCCGCAACCCAAAACCGCATAAGTTATCAATCTTAATAGGCAATCTTACAAAGTCTAAAGTCAAAGCAGTAGGGAACTGCAGGCTTCGCCTTAACACAAAGCATTTTTTAGAACTGCATGATGTTTTCTATATTTCGTCTATTTTAGAAATTTAATTTCTTTGCCAAAACTCGATGTAATGGATTATTCTTTCAGTTGTGCAAATTCAAAATTTTCTTTGTTTAAAGATTCTATTCTAGTTAGTTCTAGAACGTTGCTTAATGGTTTATATCAAATAAGTGCATATTGTTCATTGTTAATTGGTCATCTACCTTAAATGTATGTATTGGTACTAAACGTGGTATGATTGATGAAAATTTCTCCATATTATGATATACAAGATTGGGTTACATATCGAAAGAAAAGATGTTAATATTAGTAAAAGATGAGATATTACCTACTCTAGATTTTACTAATTTTAGCACATGAATTGATTGTATTGAAGGAAAATAAATCAAAACCCAAAAAAGAATGTCACAATAAGCAATGGACTTTTAGAATTGATTCACACCGATATTTGTGGTCCATTCTCATCATGTATTGAAGGTGAAAGTACTTTATCACGTTTATTGATGATTTCTCACGTTATGGTTTTATTTTTCTATTGCATCAAGAGTCCGATTCTTTGAACGCTTTTAAAATATTCAAATAGTTAGTAGAAAAGAAATTTGATACGAAAATTAAAGTTGTGAGATCTAATATGGGCGGTGAATATTATGGTAAACACGATAAATTAGGACGAATCCTTGGCCCATTTGCTAAATTTTTAGAAGAGAATGGTATTAAACCTCAATATACGATATCAAAAACTCTTCGACAAAATGGTGTTGTTGAAAGGAAAAATCGTACTCACACGGATATGGTGAGAAGTATGATTAGTAATTCATCCTTACCTTTATTCTTGTGGTGTGGAACTTTAAAAACCACTATGTAAATCCTCAATAGAGTTCCCAATAAAGCTTTTTCTAAAATTTCATTTGAGTTATAGTCAGACAGGAAATCCAGTTTGAGGCATATACATATTTGAGGTTGTCAAGCAGAAACAAGGATACTCAATTCAGAAGAAAAAAGAAATTGGACCCATGGACTATTAATTATTTTTTTATTCGGTATCCATAATGGTCTAAAGGGTACAAATTTTACAGTCTGTCTTATAATACTAAGATCATTGAGACCGGAACAACTCGGTTCATTGAAAATGGTGAAAATAGTTGGAGCACAACTCCATGAAATGTGGAATTTGAGGAGATCAGAGTCTTTTCCCTGGTACATCACTGACAGATGTAAGAACTGAGATCGTTGATCATAACATGACATATCAACAACCAAAAATTATTGTGCAACTCGCGGAAGAGACTGAACCGACTTTAATTCCCAATGACATTCATCAAGACAATAATGTAGAACGTATTAATGAGCCAAAAAGGTGTCATAGAGTAAGGACTTTCTATTTCAGATGACTACATCATATATTTAGAAGAATGTATTGACTATCCTTATATTGAAAATGATTCATTGACATTTAAAGAAGTCATTAATAATGAAAGATCTGAATTATGGATCAATGCTATGAAAGATGAAATAAAATTCATGCATAAAAATAAATTTTGGGATATTATTACGTTGCCTGAAGGGGGCAAATCTGTTGGTTGTAAATGGATATTCAAAACCAAATGGGACCTTAAAGGTAATGTAGAAAGGTATAAGTCCAGACTTGTTATCAAAGATTCACTCAAATAGAAGACATTGATTGTAAGGAGACATTTTCACTAGTCTCCAGAAAAGACTCAATCAGAACCATTATGACATCGATGAATTATTTTGACTTAGAGTTACACCAAATTGATGTAAATACGACATTCTTGAATAGAGATCTAGAAGAATAGACGTACAGGATGCATCCTGAAGGATTTGAAATGGAAGGAAATGACACATTAGTATGCAAATTAAAGAAATTTATATATTGACTTAAACAAGCTTGCCGACAGTAGTATTAGAAGTTCAACAAAGTTATCACTTCCTTTAAATTTACAGAAAATAATGGTGACCAATGTATATATCTAAAGTTGAGTGGGAGTAAGTTTATATTTTTTATTCTATATGTAGATGATATTTTGCTTATTACTAATGATTTAGGTCTTTTATATAACAATAAAAGTTTCCTTTTCTGAACATTTTGATATGAAAGACATGATCATAGCAATTAAGGTTCATTGAAATAGGCCTAAGAGACTTTTAGGGTTATCACAGAGGGCTCATACCAATAAGGTTTTAGAAATATTCGAAATGTCATACCGTTCATCATGTGAAGTGTCAATCTTTAAGGGTCAAAATATGGTTAGCATCAGTGTCCACATAACGAGATTGAAAAACGGGAAATGAGGTCCATCCCATATACTTTTGCTCTTAGGAGCATGATGCATGCCCAAGTTTATATACGTTCTAACATCTGTTATGTAATGAGATTACTTGAAAGATATTAAAGTAATCCAGGAATAGAATATTAGAAAGCAGTAAAGAAAGCGATGCGATATCTTCAAGGAACTAAAGACTACAAGCTCACGTATGGAAAAACTGATCAATTAGAAGTGATCGGTTACACAGACTCGAATTATATTGGTTACATAGATAGCAGAAGATCCACATCATGCTATATTTTCTTACTAGCTAATGGAGCAGTTTTATGAAAAAATGGGAGATAAAATTGTGTAGTTGACTCTACCGTAGAAGTTAGACTTGTTGGCTGTCACGAAGCATCCTCGCATGCACTGTGGTTGAGAAAATTTATCTTAGAGCTTAATATTATGGATTCTATCTCTAGGCATCTGAAAATTAATTGTAACAATTCATCGACGATTAACTTCTCCGGATATATAAGAATTACTGGTGCTAACAAGCATATTGATACTGAGTTTATGTCGGTACAATAAATGATTAATGATCATCTGATATCGATTAATTTTGTTAGCATTGCTAACATTATTGTTGATCCCATGACTAAGGCTCTAGCGCCTAAGAATTTCTTTGGACACATAAGAAAAATATGAGTCTTGTTATGTGGGACAATTATTGATGTAACCAAGATATTTTAAAATTTTATATTAGATGATTATTTTCTCCGGTTCATTATGGTATTTTGTTGACAATTAATATGTGATTGAAAACAGAAGATTTTGTTTATTTGATTTTAATGTGGGACGTTATTGAAATCACATAATTGTAAATCTGCCATTAAGAACTTAGTTAAGTAAGTTTGTTAATATCATGGTGCATGGAAGGAAGTATGTTGCATATTGCATATAAAAGCTATGATCCATATTGACAATTTTTCTTAAGTTAAGTAATAAAGTAGAATTGCGTATGTAACGACTGAATATGTTTACCAAGTGAGTGCACTCATCCGGTAATTTTGTTCAAATGTTAAATTCAAAGATTGTATTTTATGTATAATTTTTCTTTCTCTTATTATTTTAAATTAGGCCAAGTGAGAGAATGTTAGAATTAACTCGCGAAAAGGTGTCCTAATTAAAATTGTAGTCTTTGGGTTTAAGATAAAGGTAGTTCAACGTATACAAGATACGTACGCAATTCTATTCAAGTAGTATTATACTTCTACTATGAGTCATGATGGGAAGGACACTATTCATACAGAGGAATCTGAGTCCCTTTCTCACACGCACACAAACACAAGCGGTTTCCATCTGTTACAACTATCACGAGAAGAAGTTTTGAGAAAGAAGACCTTACACTACACGTTCTACAGGTGGAATCTATACACATATATTTAGGTACGCTTTCGCATCACTTGATATCAAACATAACTTCCTTAGTATTTTGTCATTTCTAATTATTAAGCTTAAAGTAGTGGCAAGAATCAGAACAAGTCATACTAGGTTCAGATTTCTCCGTTCTAAATCTTATTTTTTTAAAAATTTATTTATCCAAATTTTTATACTAAGTCAGGACAAGATTGGTTTGACCTTTATTTTTTCTTTGATATGTATTAGAACAAATTTCGAGTTAGTCTCGGATTGATATAGGGATGACATACTGGGTAAAAAAAAAAAGTGAGTGGGTAAAAAAAAGTGAGTCAAGTAAAATAATTTTAAAAATTTATACACATACCAAATAAAAAGATGCATTTACGCTAAATTTAAATATTGTATACTTTATCATTTTATTAATTACAAATGCAAACATCATTAGCAAACAAAATATGAGTAAATATTATGTATTTTTATTAAAATAGGTTAATAAAATATACTTTATTCAAAATGAATTTTGGCATTTATACAAATATTTCTTAAAATAATAGTAATTTGTTGCGAAAGTTTCCAAAATGATAAAAAATTATAATTATGCATGAGAGTTATATGTATATACATGAATATCTTTTATTGATTCTTATTTTGTTAATGCAATTAATAATAAGCAATGTGAGATTTTGAAAGAAAATAAACAAGATTAAAAAATATGTTATAATTATAATAAATAAATATATATGGTGCGAGTCGGGACATGATTAAACTATCCCAATCCTATTTTTCAATTTAGGTCAAAATTTATGATCTATTTTAGTATTCGAAAATGGGTAGGGTCAATGGTGAGGTTGCAAGTTGAATCGTTCAAATACTGCTCGGAAAGGAGGCATTTACGTCCGACCTATTTTTTTTAAATGTTGATTTTTATATTTTAGTAAAATTGTTGTAGCGGATATAGACAATCAATAAATCAATTTTTATAATTTTTGAAAATGTTAAATATATTTTTTGAAATTTAACTATAGGGATGTTGTGGTCTTTTCCTATATTTTAAAATTCAAAAAATATTCATATGAGTTCAAAAATCATAAAAATTGATTTATTGATTGTATTTATCCACTACAACAGTTTTATTAAACAATTAAAAATCAATATTAAAAATAGGTTTTTTTTTTGATGAAATTAAAAATAGGTTTTAGAACCCGTAGGAAATGCCCCCATTTCGAACCAGGGTCGTAGAAGATCAAGGACGCGGATTAGAACGGGCTCAGTTTTCGTTGAAATCCATTTCAGTAAACGAAATCTCTCTATAAACATATAAAATCGTTCTCATTGTAATATTGTATGCCCTAGCAAACACCAAAGAGAAGTCCGATCCAGGCGGCACTTATCAACGGCTCAGATCCCAAACACGAGCGTTTCAGTGGGCCGCACAAAGCAAGTTTTGTCGCGCAAGCTCTGCCAGTCGTGTGTGCTTGTTGGCAATTTCCTCTGTTTCTCTCTCCTGGCCTTCGCGCGAATCGCCCAACCTTGCCGTGCCTCAATTTTCATTTTTTCCTCTTTGCGTTATTTCCTATCCCCCCTTTCGTCGTCTCCACTCTCCGCTGCAACGGGAAGAGGGAAAAAACCACCTCCTCCACGCGCTGAAAAACCCTATACCTCTCCAACCACGACCCGTCCATCGACTCACAATTATCGTCCTGCCATTCCCCCGCCATTTAAGTACCCTCGCATCTCCGCCCGCCAGATGGGAGTAATGTTCTGGAGATAATGAAATTTGAGGAATCGTCTCTGACCAGCTATCTCGTGAAGAATCTTGAACCACTGTGAGTGCCTTATGACTCTTCCGTCTCCCGTTTCTCGGCGGATTTCCATGCCGGAAACCCTAGATTCTCAATCCCCGTTGATCGGTTTCTAGGGCTCTTGAGGTCGCCGAATTCAATTTTTTTCGTCCATTTCGCTCTAGGGCTCGGGAAAACCCTAACCAGAGGGTTTGGTTTTGTCGTGCGAATTGAAATTTTGGTTGGGGGGCTCAACAGTGGTAGGTCCTACAAGAAGATGTAATGCCATTTGTTTTTCCCGTCTCTGGTGTTTATTAGTGTTCTTGGATTTGGTTTTGCTCGAAGGCTATGGCCCACGGTCCTTGTATCTTGCCTTTTTGGAAGAAGTTTTGAGAGAAATGGTTTTGGAACCTGGGCGGGTGGGGTGAGAATGAATGTCTTCAGATGGGCTCTAATTTGACGGAAACTAGTTGTAAAATCTAAATCAATAGTACAAAAGCAGCGAATCACATTAAGAACATTAAAATTACAGGAGTCGAAGACTATTGGAAGAAGCTCAATTGTACTAGTCTAATTAAACATGGACTTGGCTTCTCTTTGGAGAGTCGATAAGCAGAAGTAAGAGCAAATGACAAATTATTTTTGTAAAACAGTCTTCTTCCATGGAGCATGTCCAGAACACAGTTGCCCAGAATACAGGCTGTTTCACTTATGTTAATGAGCTTCATTGCTGCTGAAAGGCTATATATACTGCTAAGCGGATAAGGTTCAATTCCATCTTGGTTACTGTCATTAATTTTGATTTGAGCAACTCTATGGAGAAGTGAATTTTGATTTGTTGGCTGGTTGTCTCAAGCAACATTCGTAACTGTTTCGGGGCTTCAAATGGTACTACTTGGATTTTTATGTCCAACTACTGCTCTCTCCTAGCTTCCACTGGCCCATCAATGGCAGAGTAACACAATGATTGCTTTTGTCGGCTTCTAACTGTTGTATGCTATCAACCCTTGGAAAGAAGTTTTTAAATTCTTTTGGTTCTGGTTTTAATTCTATGGTTTGGTGCACTTTGTCACTGTTTAGATGGTTGGCTGCACGTAGCTCTAGTTTCTCTTCCGACCTGCATGGACATAAGAGATCTGACAGACTAATAGGAAATGTGCGTGAGTTCCCCAAAAAACCTGGATACGGTAGGCTAACCTAGTCATTTACACTTCACGTATGGGCATGGCTCTAAGATGAATGATCAGCTTGTGCATGGGCTCGGTTGCCTAACAAGCACCCAATTCTCACCTGCTATCATATCAGTGTGTACCCATGATATTTGCTATGGGACTTTAGGATTGATGCAAAACCTTACCAAGAGTTGTCAGCCTTAAATAACAAGAGGGTGTGTCTTGCAAGGAACTGACATTAAGAACAATCTTCAACTTTTCATGCATCATTGGCAATGACAAGGTTGTTCTATTATTTAAAATTATAATAGTTATCTTATTGGTGAGATTGTGCTGTTGTGGTGAATCTATTCTCTTTTTTGCAAAATATCTATATAGGTCTAACGGTGCGTGCATGCACACTCTTGTTTTAGCCAGATTTTGGTGGAATTGAGATAGGCTTACTGTAATTTTCCGGTGGTACTAAAAGCTCGAAATACAAATTTGGAATAATTTTTTGATTTTTTCTTATTTCTATTTTTATATGCTCATCGACCCAATTTTTTCTCTATTCAATTGGTTTGTTTGTAATAAAGATCTAACTGACCAATTGGGCAATAATGTTAGGCATTTTCCTTGTCAAACTCACTTTTGAGTTTGTTAAATGCATTGTGGAGATGTATTTAAATTGCTTCCAAAGATCTATCGTTTTCTGATTCATATATGGCCTGCCTTGTTCGAAGCTGTTGGATGCTGTTGGAGTGTAGTTGTTCTTTCTGGGTTCTTGCTATCTATGCTAATGTTGAATCCCATGGCTTAAAGTTGCTATCTATGTTAAAGATGAATAGATGTCCCTACACGAATCTCTTGACTGTAATTTTTTTATGATGCAGGACGGAGGCTGACCCTGTGATTCTTGCTGAATATGTGGCAACATTGTTAAAGAAAGATAAGCCTGCTAAGGAATTGCAGCAACTCTGCACAGAAAGCTTGGTTGAGTTTTTGGGTCATGGTATGTTTTACCAATTATAATTGGTTCTTTTGTCTGCATGTATTCGAATTATACTTATCTTGTCATCATGCTTTTGCTATTTATAAAAGATAAAAAGCAGAACATTGCCTATCTTCTATTCTGCATTCCACTGGTTTTGTCTTCAGGATGCAAGTTGTGTGAGTTGACGTCTGACTGATTGGGTGCTATCATTGACAATATAATATTAATTCTTTGTTTTCATATTTCTAATAGCAATTTAGCATAAATGAAAGAATAATTGGTATGGATTGGATTCAAACTGGCCATTAATTGCAGGCTTCTTTGACAGTTGAGATGCAGTATTTCGAAGGTGTGTTCTCTTTCTGTACTATTATTTTTGTGTTTTTTTCCCCATGTGAGTGGGCACAAAAGGTTAGCTCATTATTCTATTGCTGCTGGCATTCTTTGTTCATGTTGGAATGATACATTGCATTGGTAATTTCTTCCTAAAAGTTACATAATAATTAATTCTCCTTCGATGAGGCTTGGTGAAAATAAATAAATTCGTCATTATTTTTTCTGCCTTGTTTTGTTTTGCAAATGAATATGCCAACCACGTGGGGGGATGGTATTGGATGATGAATATTTTCGCTATTACAATTTTTTTCTGTTGCCTGATTAAATCACTCCTCCGTTCCCATGTTTGCAGATACAAAGTCCTTTATAACAAAATTGTTCCAGGCATTTGAAGATGGTTCAGTTGTAACATCTACTGAAGATCTGGATAGCATCAGGCAAGTTGAATCATCTGCTACTGTCACAACAGTGGATCCAATAGTGCAGAATGGTCTGTTTGCAAAACCCGAGAAACTTTCTTCTTCTTCAGGTCCTCTCAGCGATTCTGAAGAGAAGGAAATTACTGATGATGATGATGATGATCGCAACCACAAGCACCGCAGAAGGGATACTCGGTCTTTGTCTTCTGACAAGGATCCTCAAGATCAACTGTTTAGGAGGATAAACAGAAAGCGGGACAAACCATTTGAAAATGGACAACTTTTTGCAGGAAGTGACCCTCAGTCAAGTGAGTTCCAAAAAGAATACCATTTTGCACCTTCAGAAAATGCAAAATTTGAAAAACGGCGTCCTGGTCTGGCATTATTACCTCGTGCCTTACCAGATTCAGTTCAGAGGCTGAGAGTGTCTCAGCCATTTCGCAGTGATCCTGGTTCTCGTTTCGATACATCTACTTCTCTGGGTCGCCTTCCTATGGGTAGAGGAAGGGGAAGAAATACTGCAACATGGAATCAACATGATCCAAGATTTAGCTCAGTTGAAAACCTTGATTTTTCATCACAAGTAGCCCCACCAGGATCAGCAGCAACCCCTATCCTATTTCCTGGAAGGGGCCTACCAAATGCTGCAAGTGCGCAGAGTGCATCTTGGGGTGCATTTGGTTTGATTCATGGGATGCCCAATGGTGGGCTGGATACACTTCATTCGCTTGGTTTGCAAGGGTCGCTAAGGCCACCAATTAATCCTTCCCTTAATCTTGGCATCCCTCGGCAGCGTTGTCGAGATTTTGAGGAGCGCGGGTTTTGTTTGAGAGGAGACATGTGCCCTATGGAGCATGGTGTAAATAGAATTGTCGTCGAAGATGTTCAGGTAATTTTCTGCATTAAAAGTGACATGTATGTTTTCATCCGCTCAAGGACTTTTTAATCACTACTGCTGGTGCCAAGGTTTTCAGGGCTAAATTTGTACTTTAAACTAGTTGTACTCCATGGGTGTGGGAGGGAGTCATTCTTTCTTTGTTTCTTACTAGTTTATTTAAAGTAGGGTCAGTCCTGTTCAGTCTTATTATAGGATCTGAGGGCAACTTCTCTCGTCTTCCACATTTGGATGTGAGATCCTTGGGTGGGAGTTGCTATTCATGAAAATGCATTGAGATATGTAATTGGGCCTTGGGTTGCTGTATTTGAGGCTAAAATTTGTGTTCTACCCACTGTTGTCAAAACTGGACCAGACCAGCTGTTTCAACTGGAAACTGGTGGCCTGTCTTGTTCAACTAAACTTGGCCTGTTTCAGAAATCAATTACTGCCTGAACCATCCAAATTGAGGTCGAGCCACTCAAAACCAGTTGGAATCAGTTCGGCTGGTTCAAAAAATTTTAAAAAGCAAAGATAGAAATACTCATTGCATTCTTTGTTTGCTCGCTAGCTACATGCATGCATACAACTAATAACTACAAGGTCAGTTCATTTACTCATTCAGGTTGTGTTTGGTTGGACACAAAAAATGTCAACTAAAACTTTTCAATCTAAAACATTTTACTCTCCATAACTACCGTATTTTTAATTATTTTTGTTCACATTTTCCTATACAAACAATCTTACTTTTCAATCATTTCTACACAACTAACCTATCCATTTTAACTTTATTTTCTTTACACTTCGTCATTACTTCTATCATATCATATCATATCATATCATTTTCTATCAACTTGACAACTTTTACTCTGAAAGCTTTTCATCAAAAAGTTTTATTTCCAACCAAACACACCCTAAAAGTGTTGCTGGTCCATGTCTTAATTATTACAGCCATGAGATTTTTGGAAAATGGAATGTTCATGATTTCTCTCATATATTTCTGCAATGCAATTAAGGTCCAAGCAGAGATTCTCTCACACATCTTGTTTGTAGCCTAATATTTTCCACTTCATTAATTAGTTAAACATAAATTTTGAAATATATGAAAAATAAAGTGTAAAGCAAGTTTTTAAAAACATTTATGCGTTTAGGATTGTTTTATATTTAATTAGATAAGCTTTATTACTTAAGAGTTGTTTGGGCAGAATTAAAAAATAATGGGGAAAAATTTCATAGAAAAATTTTAAAAAATGGAAAAAGACATAATATGATCCTTAATTCACATTTTTTATTTTGGGCATGTTTGGCAAACTCTAAAACTTTTCCAGCTAAAATTTTTCAATCTGAGGATGTGTTTGGGAAGTGATAAAACTTTTGACGAAACGTTTTTGATGTAAAAATTTTTGAAATGAGAGAATGATGTAATGTGATAGGGGTAATGATGATGAATAAAGAGAATAAAGTTAAAATAAATAGGTTAGTTGCATGAGTAGTTGTGTAAAAATAAATGAAAAGTAGGATAGTTGTATAGGAAGATGCGAAGAAATAATTAAAAACTAGGGTAGTTGTGAAAGATAAAAAGTTTTAGATTGAAAAGTTTTATGTTGAGAAGTTGTGTTGCGAAACATGTCCTAAAACTTCTCACTTTCTACAACTACTCTATTTTTTAATCATTTTTTTACATATTTCTATACGATTTTCCTACTTTTCAATCATTTATACCCAATTACCTATACAATCGACGTATTTATTTTGACTTTATTCTTTTTACTCTTTATCATATTCTTATGATGTGATTATCACATCGTTTTCTACCAATTCAAAAACTTGTACATCAAAATTTTTTTATCAAAAGTTTTATCACTTCCCAAAAACACCCTTTTTTACCTGTTTTGATAATTAGAATGATAAGTTCTAAATTTACTATATAATGTTAGGGGTTATGTATATAAACATTTATCAATGTCATCATCATTATCATCATAAGCCATTTCTTACCTATGCGGGGTCAGCAGAACATTTATCAATTTAAATAAATATTTGTAATATCATAAATACATGGATGTTGACAGCATCAGTTCAAACCAGTCATTTTATAAGTTCGGTTCTGACAACATTAGTTCTACTACATACAAATGTTCATGGCTCTCATTTGTTCTAGCCATAATTGTCTCTGTAGCTGTACTTCAATTGATATGTGCTGTACTGCATTTTAATGTGCAATGTCACAAGTTTCTTTAGCTTTTTGTGGTATTAACATCAGCTAGATTGTCGTTATTTCATGTATGCTGGAGCTCTAGATCTTGCAA
This sequence comes from Annona cherimola, assembly GCA_030490835.1. Lineage (NCBI taxonomy): Eukaryota > Viridiplantae > Streptophyta > Magnoliopsida > Magnoliales > Annonaceae > Annona > Annona cherimola. Next base: position 88,167,866 of record CM059973.1, on the reverse strand, counting down.
AGGCGAAGCTTTTAGCCTTTTGCTGAAAATTTTTTCCACACCTTGCAAGGAATATGGGAGAAAAGAACTTGTTGTTACTAAAGGGCCTTTCCTACATGGACCAAATTGAAGTTCTGTTCTTTGCCAGCTTTCTTCAATTCTTTGAAAGCTAGGCTTTTAAAATTGTGTCAGTGGTTTAATGGGCCATTTGTTCAGGTTTGACAGGAGATCTAGGTAGTTAAGCTCAGTCAAGTTAGTGATTTTATATGGTAACCAGCATATGATTTTTAACAATGAAAATCTCTTCATGGCTATTTGAACCTTGAAACAAGGATAAGAAAATCATAGTTCCAATCTAAATATTCTCTCAAAACTTTGTTTTTAAAAACTGGCCTGGCCAGCTTGTTGCATTAGTTGAACCAGATTTTTTTAAGGTAATCAGACGTCAAAACCTGATGAACTTGCCAGACCTTCTGGTTCTTGAACCATTTTTTGAAAGGGTTAGTGCATTCATCTTGTGTTTTGAAGCTTCTGAGCCCAGTTTGTTTGTTAGTTTCTTGTTGCTTTGAATTCTTCGTATGTTTTTCCATTTAGGTGTTGTTGATTCTTTATTCTTAAAACATGAAAGCCAGAAAGAAGAAGGAAGGTCCCGTTGCTAGTGAGAAAAAAGGAAAGGCACAAGTTTTAGTCTGTGCTTTGTTGTCCTTTGTTTCTAGCGCTTGTGCTGCACATATTTTTACATGCCTCCATGTATAATGTTTATTGAATAAGTGAAGCATTTCTATGCCATTGTGTGGATTCTTGCAAATCGGCACAAAGCAAGTTGTGTAATGTAACTTACTGTATGGCTCTAGTATACCAGTGCACTTTTGCCAGTGGCATTTCGTACGAGGGGTGTTAACAGATCGAGTTGGACGGGTTGGAGCCTAATCCTAATCCTAATCCTAATCCATTTAAAATATCTCAACCCTAATCCGTTTACTAAACCATTTAAAAAACCTCATTTACAACCCATTTAATAAACGAGTTGGTGGGTTGATAACGGGTTGTATAGCAAATAACCCGAAAGCCTAAACTCTAGCAGATGATGATCTCGCAGGGAGAGATGAGAGAGTGTTTTCGGTGTAGTGGAAATGGAAATAAGGCAGTAATGGGAAAATGGAATTAAGGTAGCAGTGGAAAAATGAAAATTAGGTGACTTGAGGAAGACTTAGAGAGGGGAAATAACCAAGGAGTTCACATGTATATATATAAAACTTTAATGAGTTAAGCGAGTTAAATGAATTGAATGAATTAAACGGGTTGAACAGGTTATATGGGTTAAATGAGTTACTAAACGGGTTGACGAGTTATAAAATCTCAACCCTAATCCATTTATTTAATTGAATGGTTAAACGGGTTGGCGGATCATAACCCATTTATTCAAAAATCCCAACCCAATCCCATTTATAAACGGGTTGGACAAGTGGGTTGACGGGTTGACCATGACCATTAGCATCCCTATTTCGTACTGATATTCTCCCCCAAATAAGTTCTGAATCTTGAATTATGTTTCTATCACATTTTTACAAGTGTATTTATCTGATTTGCAGAGCCTTTCCCAGTTCAATCTTCCTGTTTCTATTCCAAGCACACACCTTCTAGGAATGCAAGGTGGGCCTGGACCTTTCCCTCCTGTTGCAGCTACTTCAAGTATGTTGACCAACAGCAAAGGGTTGCATGGTAAAAACAATAAGCCCGGAGCGGCTGATGATGGATTGGGCTTCAATGGGGTGTCATCTGGTGCTGGCGCTACTGTTGAAGCAGACTTGTATGATCCTGATCAACCTTTATGGAATAACGACCGGCTAGAGGCATCAGAAAGACCTCTGAGACTTCATTCACCAAAGATTGATGACACTGAAGCCCCCTGGGATAATGATTCATCTGACCGTCTCAATTTCAGGTTAGCTGAAGGCAATGATGCTGAACACTCAGGTAGAGCAGCCACTGTTGGTTCCAGTTGTGCAACTTCTTCTGTTTGGGGAAGAATTGGAAATTCTGGAAATAGATTAGAAGCGATCAGCAAAAATGATAGTTTCATTAATCCTAGTGCTCACCGGGGTAATGAACTGAGGGAAGATCAGGAGGATACCTTGACCAACGCTCGCGATAGTGCCCATAAGGGAAAACGGTCTATGGCTGAGGAAGCTCTTCCAAAAGGGAAGAATTTAGCCTCCACTGCACGAATGCATCCGGATACTGCACGGAATACTGGGAGGCCAACTCAAAAGGCTTCACGTACCCTCTTTGTTAATTACATTCCTGTGCAAAATAACAAGAAGGAGGCCCTTCTTTCACATTTTCAAAAGTTTGGGGATGTTATCGACATTTATATTCCTCTGAACAGCGGCAAAGCTTTTGTGCAGTTCTCCAAAAGGGAAGATGCAGAAGCTGCTCTGTTGGCACCTGATGCTGTAATGGGTAATCGTTTCATCAGGCTGACTTGGGCTAATCGGGATAGCATTCCTAGTGAAGCTGAAAGTAGTGGAAATGTCGTATCAGGCTCTTCTCGTGGTGCTTTAGCTGCTGGTGTTCCATCTTGCCCTACTGGTGATAGAGGAAAAGAAAATATGCCATCTGATGCTTCAAATACAAGTATTGTACCAGGTCTTGACGCTCCTATGGCTGCAGTTGCACCTTCCAGGTCGGTAGGAGCAAATGGTCCCAAAGTCACACCACCTTTGCAGAAGAAGTTGGAATCCTTGGAGCTTCTGAAGGAGGAACTAAGAATGAAGCAGGAAATGCTGGACCAGAAGCGTAATGATTTCCGTCGCCTGTTGGATAAACTTGAGAAAGAGGTGAGGTCCTTGTCTCCTTACATCAATGTAGACATCATTGATATTTCTTCCCATAGTTTTAGCTTAACAGCTTTCCAAAAGGAACTGATTCATATGGCACAAGCTGTTACCTTCTTGCCCAGGGACACATTCGTTTAGTGCCTATGTTCCTTCAAATTACTGCAGGAGGACTTTAGGTTCAGTTTTCATTTGCCACAATGCAAAATTTGAACTGCTAAGAAGAGCAATGTTTGGGGTATCGGTACTTGGTAGTGATAAGTTGCTCATGTTCAATTTCTCCAATTTTTTTTTTTTTTGGGGTTAGAATTTACACTTAATGATTGAACGGACATTATGTCAAATTTTCTTTTTTTGATGTTCTGGACTGTATTCATGTCCATCATTGATCAGATGGAAGAATGATCCTGACTGGTTTTTATTTATGAAAATTTGGAAAATGGACTTAGATGGTCTGGCTTGATGGTTTGTGCGTCCATATTTCTACAATCTATTAGGCATATGCCATGTATATTGTTTGCCGACATTTCTCTAGAAGTCATGGTTTTTACAATGCGCCATGGTACATATTAGATGTTACCTTGTTGCTGAAAGTTAAATTTGAACCCTTCTAGTTGCTAGCTTTTTTGTGCTTGAATCGAGATATGTAACTTCAGAGCACTAGTCTTGTTCTGTAAACCAATTGGGCGAACTACATGATTTTACTCCACAACTAAACTACAGATGATGTCCTGATGAAAAATTTGATAAGTGAGCACGAATGTTGTTTCTAACGGAAAACATGTCTATGGTTTTCCCATGGTCTTTAGTTCGTCCAAGTGATATTAATGTAGTTTTCTTCTACATGCAGACCCTTGGGTTTTTACTATTTTGTAGAAGAGGAATGATCCTGTTAGCCCAAGCTAAGCAAATGCCCCGCTTTGCCCGCCTCAAAACATCCATTTATAGTTTTTTTTTTTTTTGCTTTTTTCTTTATACACTTGTTTATCTAAGTGTATTTAACATATAAACTAAGTTTTACTATTTTTGGATGTGTATATATTTTTTTAGATTTTTAAAAATAAGGGTATTTTAAATACATTTACACACATAGATGTTTAATAATCTCAAAAAAAAATATAAGCATATCCAAAAATAGTAAAACTTGACTTATATGTTAAAAACACTTAGATAAACAAGTGTATGAAGAAAAAGATAAAAAAAAAGTTGTTGTAAATGAGTTTTTTGATGTGGGCTAAGCAGGGTATTTACTTAACCCGGGCTAACAGGATCACTCTTCTTTGTAGAATGCCTGTTATCTCTTTGTTATTAATTTTGTACGTATGTGACCTACTAAATGTGGGAGATTACTATAAATCCTATTGGATATTTTTTGCTTTTGGTCTGTTTCTTTGATGAACTCTTTGAGTTATTTAATTTGTATCCATTTGGAAAAGAAAAAAGGAGCAACACCCATGTGCACTCATTATATTATAGTGCATGAATAAATTAAAGAAAGTGATACATCTTATCCAATCAGAGAGAGAAAACAAGTAGTCTTTCATTAAGAAGTTCATATGGGGATTCCACCATCTTTTCTATGGTGAACAGTTGTGAATGCAGCGCAATCTGCATATTAAAAATGCGAATTAGATCCAGTCAATTTTCTTTTTAATTTTTAATTTTATATTTTGAATTGGAAAGGGCTTGCTTGGCCGATGATTTAATGTATTACCTGCTTCATATACTGGTTGATTTTATCCACTCAGCTATTCCAATCAGAGTTTTCCTATGGAAGTGTACATTAGAGTAGATTTTTTTTTTTTCCTCAAGAAGCTATTTAATTTTCTTCTTGTTGGTATTAAAACTGTAGACAGAGTATATGGAGTGTTCTCCAGGATTCAATATCTTCTTATGCTGACCTAAATGGTTTCATTTTCTTCTTTTTTGAATTTGCAGTCTGTTGTGGTGAAGAGTGAAGCAACCAGTGAGCAAGGTGCTAAAAGACATAAAGCAGAGCCATCAGATGGTGCTGCCAAAGTTGTGGCCCATAGGCCTACAAATAATGCTGCTTCAGTGGCTCGTCTGGATGCTGTGAAGTTGCAGGAAAAGAAAAATCCTATGGAGAGTCCTGTTTCTCCCTCAACAAAAACAAATCCAACAATGCCTCAACAATCACCCAGAAGTTTGAAACAGCCCAGTCGATTGCCATCATTAATAAATAGGTTCAAATTGGACAATCGTCCTACAACATTTAGAATTCTCCCTCCTTTGCCTGCTGACATTGCTAATGTAAGCTATTTCTTCCCTTTGTTTTGAACTTTGTGGCCATATATTCATTCCTTTTTGCTTTATGTATCCGTCTTCTTGCACCCCAGGCCTATCGTATTTCTTGCTAGTGAGAAAATCCTAATATGGACTGCATATTTTCTTCCTACCACATATGCTAGGCTGTACATTTAATTTTTTTTTTTTTTTGGCTGGAGTTTACATGCCTACCTTGATTTTATAACTAGGCTTTTTATTTAACTGATGCTTGCAATTAGAGGACACATGTTGCGTTTGTTGTCCTGATGAATATTTCTCTTCCATTTAATTGATGCATTTTCCTGCATCCTATTTTGGCATTACTATGTTGATACATTTTGCAGGTTGCTGTTTTAAAGGAGCATTTTTCATCATTTGGTGATGTCTCCACAGTTGAGCTTGAACATTTGGAGGATCATGCCAGCAGTCCAGATTCAAAATCTTCTCATAATTGTTCTGTGCGGGTAACTTTTACAACTCGTCGTTCTGCAGAGAGAGCATTTCAAAATGGTAGATGCTGCCAAGGGCATAATTTACAGTTTAATTGGTCAACAACTGCCAGTAACTTGAGCAATGATCAGAGTGGCATGGAAATGTCTCCCACTCCAACTCCTAGGAGTCACCCTAGGGGTCCTGAAGCTAAAGTTCTGGAGGAGTCTTCACTGCATGCAGAAAAGTTTACGAGCAGCGGTGTTCCTCAGGCAGCTGATAATTCTCAAAACCAATGCAGTACAGAAGGCCAAAATGATGATCTTGATCAATTGACAAGGGAAACTGTTGAAGTCCTGTCATCTAGTTCTCCCCCTATACCATCTAATGAACAACCTCATGAATCTGATGATCTGGTTGCTGAGGATTGACGTAAATGTTCACCTTTCCAAGTGCGGTAAGTTATATCCTTGTTTTTCAAATGAATTTTTCAAAAAGCAAAATGTTTGGTTCAGATAATTTGGTATCTTTCTTGTTACAGTTGAAATTAGGATTCACAATGCCACAAATTATTCTGTAATTGATCATTGTCAATTCATGATTTGGTGGGATAATTAAATTCCTAATCACCGTTGGTACATATGCATTTATTGTCTGGATCAAGTGCGAGTCAATTTTCAGTAGATCAAATAATGTAGCCGTTATTCAGGGGAAGTTCAAAAGTTTATGAAAAGGATCCGATGTGTCAAGGTTTGTCTTGTTGGATTGTCGCGAGTTTTAACTTTGGGTTGAAGGTCATAGTGTCAACAAAAGAGAAAAATATCTGTGAAATAGCAAATAAAAACAAACTAATTGTGCTTTTCTATGAGAAAGATAGGGTTGGTGGTTGAAAATATTAGTTTTGATATGACGAAGTGGAGTTAATTGTTGTAGGTAATAAGGCACTAAAAAGTCCCCCTATCCAAATATACCTGTGGATACTGCTAAATCATGAGCTATGCATAGAATCACATGCAGAATAAGGATTTATGTCTAGGACTATCTGTAGCTAAATAATTAATACTGACGTAACTGATTGCATTGCATTTTGGTCTCCTCCAAAATCAGAAATGCCTATTTGAATTCCTAATTTGGATCATCAAGATATAGCATATGGGTTCCAAGTCCCAAACGTGGATTGTCTTTAGGTTTCATACTGAGAATAATGTACTCATTTTCTCTCCTGTTTCATATGCATAGGATGCCTGCTGTTTGGAATCTGATTCCTTTGCCACTGAAGATCCAATTCTAGAATGCCTGCCTATTTTCCCATAAGAGGTCTGGTATCTAAACATTCTAGTTTTTCTTCAAGAGGGAATGCAGTTTCTTCAATGTTAATATCTGCAGTTATACCTGCTGTCTCACAGTTGCAGATTTTGTATCTAGCTTTTTTAGGATGGTTTCTACAGTTGTCAAAATAGAAAAAAATATTCATTTGGAAAAAATCGAGAAAAAAGAAACCCTGTTCTCTCTCTTTTGTGTAGTCGGATTATTATTTTCTTTTGAATGGCCATTTTTTGGCACTTCATGCATCCTCAAAGGAATTGGTGGCTGTCCTTTTCTTCAGGATTCCTGTGTAATTTCTGCTATAGATGTAATTCTCACTCAAAATTTTCAATGGTCTCATGTCTATTTGTTGGACTTGGTGGGATTTGGGACTTTCTTCTTTCCCCTGTTATGAAACTGCAGGTCCTCATGCACTGCAGCTGATGATTTCCATGATCCTCCCTCAAGCATGTCAATTTCTCTCCATCCGTGCAATTGAGAGGTTAGTTTCTGAAGAATTTTGTAAAGGTGTCTATCTACATCAGGTTTGGGTGCATTGTTGGCTTATCTATATGCATGCCATGGTTGCTTGTCAACTGATACAGACTGTCCAAATCATGACCTGTTTTTTCAATGGGCCAATGTGGAAAAAAATGGTCTTTATCTCTGAGTCTTTAGTTCAGCTGGTTAACTTGTGTCATGTGGTGCCAGTGCCACTTTTTTAGGATCATCTGAGCAAGCATTACATCGGGTGCATTGTGTTGTTCCATTTGGACAAATAGTTTAGTATAGTTTGGATTTGCCATTATTATGGTAAATGAGCTGCAGCACCGAGTATAAAATAAAACGAAGCACAAAATACCTTTTTTTAAAATAATGTAGTTAATAGGCTCACTTTTACACTGCTTCCCCAAACGTAAACTAATGTGACCCTTATAGAATGTTGCTTGTTAGGAAAATGTTTTGTTTTGGCCTTTGATGTTTGTTGATTATTTGGTCTTAGCCACCAAAATGATCCATTAGGTGAGCGAGAAAAACAATCCTCAGATTTCTAACATTTGAGGCCCCAATGTTCACATGCATGCGTGACAGTTGTAACTAGGGCTGACAGAGGCTGTGTTGCCCTGGTCCTAGCGTTCTCACACAAATGGCAAAGTATTTCCTGCTACTAGAATCAAAATGTGGCTGAGGGTTAGGTTTGGTTGGCTCTGTTCACAATCTAGTGTGAGATAGGGTCTCTTTTTTTGGAAAAATCTTGACTTGAAATGCAAAATCTATGTAGTCTTATACAAACTAGATATAATTACGCTTTGCATTGGATGATGGTATTAGAAGGTTGAAAAATGAAAATTCGAGCATATATCAGGGTAATGTATCCGTGCACGGTTTTACCTACAAAATACCGACTTCATCATTAATGAATGCTGCAAGTTCTGTTGCAGGCTGCGCAGGCATTTTGTTGTTATGTATTACCACACATTAGACTAGACCAAAACCACTAATCGCAGCCAAAGTTGGTTGCCTGACAAGTCTGAAAATATTATATGATTTCTTAATAAAATCTGTGCGTTTTTCAGATACTTATTGAGGAGAATTTTAAAAAAAGAGGTTGAGATTTAGGTGAGTGATTTATGCGTTAGCTTATACTGGTTCAGATAGCAGAATGCAAGCCGTAAGTTATGGGTAAAAGAAGCCAATGAAATATATAAATGTGAAACACGATAAAAGCGAAGTACGCCATGATTTTCCTTCATTTTGCTGTCTCCTTCCCAAGATGGAAGATAAACAGCAAGCTCAGGTACATGATATGATTAAAAAAAAACCATGGATTTGCAAATCGTCATTCAAATTATGTGCCCAAAACCTGTCTTTTTAGTTTTTGTTTTGCTTCCCTCCCTTTTTCCGAGGGGCTGCGTTCTAAAATTCTGTTTGGATTAAAAAAAAAAAAAAATTTGGTCCTCGACTTGGTACTTAGCTACGATCTTCAAAACGAATAGCGCTATTGTAACACCGCATTTGTTCTCAATCAATTCATATGTCGCAGCTGACTCGGTCAAAAGCTTTTAGATTGATCAGACCAGAATGATTTATGGTCATGTCATACGCTCTTTATTTCAGGTTTGTTTCTTTGCTAATGCCCGAGAAGGATATGCAGGCTGGAACCCTTTTTTGTTTTTTTGGGGGGGTGGGGTCAGGTTAGAAGAAACTTCGTAGTTAGATGTAAGGTGAATTTCTCTTTAGAAATTGCTCTGCATAAAAAGGCAAACATCTCTTTTAAAATTGCAACCGTCCCGACGCCACATGAAATATTGGAATCAACTTCTGAAACTTGAATGATTGATGAAAATGAAGATATTGGTTCATGATACAATGCACTTGGAAGTACTTAACTTTGGTGCATTAGTATGCAAAAAATGGGCAATTTGTTAATATTTTTTTTTATAAGACGGTTAATCTAGATATATTTAACTAAATGTTTTTAATGTGTATGAATTTTTACCATTTTTGAAGGCTTTTAGATATTTTTTTGATTTTTTAAAATTATTTTCGTAATTCATAAATTATGAAAGTATCACTAATTTTAAAAAATTTAAAAAAACTAAAAGTCTAAAAAAATGTTAAAAATTGATACATCTGTTAAATATATATAATTTAACAATTGAATAAAAAAGATTTTCAAAAAAATATAAAAAATGGGTGAAATATAGCCAGATGTACTGAGGCTAAATGCAACCAGTCAACCCCGGAAGATATTTACATCAACTCCGTTACTATTTTGGAAACTTTGAAATTTGATTGGCTCGCATGGTAATCTAGGTAGCAAACGGAAGCCGGAGCGTTGAGCTTCAAAAGGCAGAACAAATGGGGCTAAATGAAACTCCCGACTACATTACTATCATCATCATCACCATAATCACATCATCATTACTGTTTTCAGATGAATTAGCCTCCACTTATTAATCCCGAAAAAGGCCAAAACAAAACTGGAAATGAATTTTACTTGCTCAAAAGGAAAGCAGTTACCGTTATGGGTGCCCGCAGAGACCATGCCGTTCATCACATCAAAAAGGAAAACGAAGAAAATACAATTATAAAAGAAAAAAAGCTTAGGAAAGCATTTGCTGATTAAACCAACGGCAAGCTACAGACAATGGGCAATATGTTCAAACATTCAGAGACATGCAGTGGTGTGCAAGCTATGGCTATTGATCAGATGAGCCGCAGTTCATATTCTCCAGCCATCGTAATGTACCTCACCCAAGGAAGAGCCTGATATCCACTCTTTTCAATTATTTTCAGGTACCGCACCTGCAAATGTGACCATATATAACCAGTGACAACAGTTATTGAGATTAGAAGAAATACACTTGGATAACTAGCAATTCTGCAGATTCACTGAATTGCAAATTAACTGTGTGCCAATCTTCAATCATCAAAAGCAGAATCAGGAAAACAAATGGCCACTTCATAGCAGCAGTCTCAGCAGCAAAATACCTGTATTCCAGAGACTGTAAAATACGGGATCTCAAACTTCACTCGTATTGGGGCCTTCTTCTCCGGCATCCCTTCTTCAGCAGTTATACTGGGTAGACTAAATTCTGCTCTCAGCATATACTCCTGTAGCAATTTGAAACAAAAGCCAACATCATAAAGTGAGCACCGTCTCAAGCCTTTAGCATGACATAGGCAATAGCTATGCTGCACAATCCCAACTGGAAGGGGCTATGATGGAAGAGTATGTGATAAGGCCCACACCTTTCCGCCAGGAAAAGACTTTATTTTCCAAACCAATGCATCGTTTTCAGGGGCATATGCTGCAGAACCCATTGAAGTCCTTACGTTAGGGTTGGTGGCATCTGAAGCTACGGGTAGCTGAATTTCAACATTTGTTGCAGTACTGCATAAAAAAGCCAATGAATAAAAAAGATCAGGACACTGAGAATGAGTTTGCCTTATGGAAAGTGAGGCTCATAAACCAAATATAAGGTGGCAGGTAAGTAGCACCTTCGCTCCTTGAATTGACTCCGTGCCTTTACCATAAGCTCTATACGACTTCTTGAATGCCTTTCAACTTGGGCTTCTACCCAGATGAGTGGCTTTACCTGAAAATGCAGTCCAAGGTTCTCATCGCAACAGATATTGTAACTATTAATTGGTAAAAAAAATAAATAATAATAATAATAAAACAAAAGGCAAACCTGAGTGCTAAGTCTGTAGGTCATCAGATCAAAGGACCCATCAGGTGGAATAAAGGATATTGTTCTGTCATTTTCAAAACGAGCCAACCGCACGCACCTGAACCAAAAGTGACTGTCAGAATGCCAAGTTCTGGATGAGCGAGCAACAGCAGTCCAATCAGCCATTCTTTGCTAATATAGAAAACTTATGAGATACTATATCATGAAAACAGGATAAAACAATCAGCAAAATAGCAGCTTACTGATGAAACTTAATGTCTTCAAGATCAATAGCTTTTCCCTTTGTAGCTCTACCTTGAGCCTCCAAAAGTACTCTGTCATTTAGACCAAGCTTACACTCAGGCATGCCACTGCCAAGTACAGAATTATTAGTCCATATTTCTAGTGTATGACCAATAAAAAAGTAAAAATGTAAACAGAAAAAATATAATAAGAGATGTTTCCTAATGTTACTTTCTATTGTGTCCAACAAAACTGCTGCTCACACAGTTTAGAAGGAAGCACGAAGTTTCACTCAGGCAAAAACATTCTTTATTTTCTGAATTCAGGACCAATGGCATGTCTAACGGGATATGTGCTGGCAGAATGTTCCCAGCAAAGCATTAAATTTACTCAGTAAAGGAAAAACCATTAAAAAAGTCAAGAGTAGAAAAATATTTGCAAATAGAAAAGAAACGACGAACTAGTGTACCTCAGATAAGTTCTCATTTTTAAAGCCCCAACAACATCAGACCGAATAATTTGCCCATTGCTGTTTACAAGCATATTCACACTTTCTACCACATCCAAGAACACCTAAGGAACAAGAAAATGTTATAACATTTGTCATAGAGTTGAAAGCAGCCAACTTAAGGCAAAGATCAGATATCAACCTACTTCATTTTTCTTGTACCGTATCCCTTCACTGCGCCATGAGACTGCATTGGTTACAGCCATAGGTGGTCGCTGTGTAACTTCCATCCTGTATGCATCTGTCTTGATGAATTCGCTAAGAATCTTAGCTTCAGTGTATTGGGGGTAACCAAAATCCATAATCTCATCAAGTAACTCATACTGCCAAAAACCAAATTATGTCATAAGGCCATGTTTAAAAGAAATGTCTTAGAAATTGCAGTCTATATATGTAATTTCAATTTTCCTAACAAATAGCATTTTTGACAAATGTAAATGTCAAACTCATTTGTCTAAAAATCTTTTTCTAGAAAACTTAATTCTTACTTGTGCATGAATTGAGAGAATGCATGGTAAAAGAAAATAATAGGGAATTATGAATTCTACTTACCACAACAACAAAATTGTCTCTTAGAGATTCTTCTTCTAGCTCTTCAAAATAATGCTTAAAGACCTGACCATAAATTGGTACATCATGAAAGACATAAAATGGCCTCATTTTCACCATATTTTTCTCAACCTAAAAAAAAACTTTTATCTCAGAACAGTTAAAGCAAACATCTTGAAAACAAGAGACAGCTTACATCAACGACCCTGTGGAGAAAGAGAAGAAGACTAGCAGCATTGCAGTTCTGCCTTGAAGCTGTCATTAAGTACACATTATTATGTTGTATGAACATGTAACTGATACCATTGTCGTGAACAACTGGAGCCTGAGACTCTGGATCTCCCTGTGACGGATTAAAAGATACAAATCAATTCGTTTTGCAGTTATATGCATGAAACAAATCACTCCTATGAGTCCAAATTAGATCATGAAAAAGTTCTCTAAATACCAGAATTACTCATCAAGCAGACTTGAAAAATAGATGAAACGGACATGGTATTTTGTGGTATTTTGTCATCCTAGAAGCTCATTCACATGTTGATAAAAACAAGTTCAAAATGCTAGAAAAATGCAATGCGTGAAATGAAAAACTGAAGAAAATGTCTTCAAATATCGAGGACACGAAATTGAAGTAACCCTAGAAAAGAAAAAGAAATTTGGAGCGTAAGCAAGATCCAAAATCAAAATCAAAACACAATAACCGAAATGAATCTGAACACGGAAAATAAGCTATAAGAGAGATATTCCAAAGCACAAAACAGAGCGAACATAGCGACTCGTGTGGAATAGAAAGCTCTACATCCCTTTCAGAGCAATTTAGATCACGGCATTTGAATAAAAGGCGATTTTTTTTTATTTTTTTCGGATAACAAGGCAAACTTCACGAAATGGAGATAACCGATCAAATAAAACTGAACACGAGTGAAGAGCAGAGCTCAAACCGAAATCCAGATAAGATCAGAAAAAAAGAAAGCTGAGAATGTGGAGAATTGGTCCAGAAAAATGGAATGAACCAGAATAGCAAAGCAGAGGGGAATCATATGTAAGGACGAAATTCTCTAGATTCCAACTCGGAAACATCAAAACAGACCGAACCGGATCGAGTTTCAGAGCTGATCTAGAAAAAGCAGGAAAAATGAGAGATCGGAGAGGCGATCTGACCTCCTTTTCGATGAGCTTGGTGAAGAAGCGCTCCGCCTGCACCGCCGAGACATCGCCGCGATAGTCCCTCCACACAAGCACTCGTCCTTTGATATCGAGGAGGAAAAACGCCGATGCAGCACCGGCCATGGATTCCTGTGGCGAAAAGCAAGCAATAGTAGCGAGATCGGATCTGCTGCTAGCTAGGGCTCTGAGGGGGAGAAGGGGTTCAATGGATTTGAGAAGGCATGGGTTGGAGATTATTGAATTGGAAGGAGAAAAGCCCTTTTAGGAACGAACGAAAAATGAACACGGCGACTCAGGACACTCATCTTCTTCTTATGAAACATTTACCGGTCTAGACTAGTCGGGGAGAAGGATGTATGAAACGAGCTCGAGCTCGCACGCTTGAGAGTTGAGAGCCATGCCCATTTGCACCGCCACTAACTACGATTATTTGCAAAATTACTAATAATCAAATTGCACCTCGCATAGCATATGACCACCTTTCTTCTTCGCAGATATACCTCTTCTTCTTTTTTCTTTTATATAATATAATGCCTGTTCACAAATTGGATGCCACGAGGATAGTATAAAATTTTCTATTTCCAAGAAAATAATACTCGCTTTCCCATAATAACATATTTTAAAAAATTTATATATTATATTTTAATTTCTATACAATTTCTCATTGACAACACATGAGAAATACTTTTTCATTTTATTCCACATCTCACCTCTATTAATGGCATCAAGTCAGAGAATAAACGATCAAGATTGGTGTAAACTTATTAAAATAGTTTTTCTATTTTATTATGATCTTTTATATTAATAGTTCAGTTATGACTCGTTTTTTGAGGTTTATGAGTTTTTTTTAACCAAGCTTACTCTTAATATTTTTGCTAGTTCATATTTTCTTAATGTTTTTTACTTTAAAATCATGTGGTTTACCTCAAGTGTGTGTTTATAAAGACCAAAGACTAAAGTTAGCTCATGGTGGCAATTTAAGTAACTAACGCCTTGGTAATTGCTACGCAACTTAAGCAATGAGCTAACTCATATTCCTTTATCTCATTTTCGAAAAATTCTTCTCTATATTTTATAAAAAATAATTTAACATCGTAATAATCTAATTACCCCACTTCCATTTTTCTCTACATTTTCTTAGTCAATCATCTTATTTTTCACTTTATCTTATCATATCACATTACTCTAAAGTTTAAAAAAGAAATTCACCTCTTCATTTCCACACTTCCCTTCCTTTCCACATTAGCAAACAGTAGCTTAATTCCGCTTCTCGACATTGATTTTTTTTTTTTTTTTTTGAAAATAGACTAGTGACTTAGCTACGAATTATTTATAGGGCCTTGGATTGGTGAAACCAATATTATCAAAATAGAACCATAGATTTAACTGTTTTGATATCCGATTGATGTTAATTGTTGGTTAAACCATTTTGAATTATAACGGCTGATATTGTAACTAGATTAACTATTTTTAATTTATTTAAATTAAAAGATCTACTACTTAAAAGCCCTCATCTTATGAACTTATTTTTTATTTTTCAGTTTTCTATAAAATTTTTAATTGGATATATATAACTTATCAACGAAGTTTTACTATTTTTAGAAGTATATATGTTTTTAGACTTTTAAACAAAGTAGTATATACAAGCGGGCTTGTTTTTAAGAATATATGAACGGGCTCGTTTCTATGACATTTATTTTCTATGTAATCTATTTCGTATTTAGTATCTTGATGGTCGATAGAAAATTTGCTTCATTTACTGTATTTAACATCATTTATATTACCATGAAAATTCTTTTATTTGTCTAGTATCGCTGTATATAGGTTTCATTTATAAATGTGTAAAAGTAATATGATTAAATGCTAAAATATCAAATTTGAAATAGCATTTTCAACATCTGAACCATTTAGAATATCATTATTATATAGAGAAATGATTCTATAAAATATTATTATATTTTAATACACATGTGAATCAATTTAAGTTTTTTCATAATTTGTACGTGAGTATAAATATTTTTAAGCAAAATGTAGCTCATGGACATACTTGATTTGGATGAATGTTGATCTTCTAATTGACCGAGTAATATTAAATATAATAAATGAGTTAAATTTTTCATCAATTATCAACATTTTAAAAATTAAAGAAGTTATATGAAACCGCTTCTATGTAAATTGGTTAAAGTGGAATTAAATAGAATAACTGTGGATACGTGAAAACTCAACTTTATATAAGGTAGGTTCAATAAATTTCCTATATGTTAAGGTGCGACGAAAAAAAATTACCTACATCTCCAATTAGGATAGAGTAGGTTGTGTACAATGGTATATAGAATTGACCGAACAAGTATTTTATGTTCGAGGATGCTATTATCAAATCTTCTTTCTATGTAATTCTATTTATTTTTAATATTTAGATAGTTGATAAAAATTCACCCCATTATTATGTTTAGCATTACTTATATTATCATGAAAATCATTTCATTTGTCTGATATCATTATATATGAACCTGATCTACAAACATGTAAAATTAACGTAATAAAATAATTTAATATTAAATATCAATTTTTAAATAATTTTTTCAACATTTATACCATCTAAAGTATCATTAGTACATGGATAAAAGATTCTACAAATTATTACCACATTCCAATATATATATGAATGGGTCTAATCATTTTTTTAAAATTTATACATGAATATATTTATTTTCAAGCGAATATGGCCTATATACATATTGAATTTGGATGAAATTTGATTACATTGCTAAACAAATGATGTTAAATATTACTATGGATTGAATTTTCCATCAAGTGTTATCATCTTAAAATTTAAGAGGGTTATATGAAACCGATTTTATATAACCGATTACATAGAAGTGGATCTGTTTTATTTTGTTACTAGTAGAGTTTTCACATATACTATCATGTATAAAAACCATGCCACTAACTCTATTGTTTATACCATAAACAAACTATATACTTAAAATTTTCTCCTTTTTTCTTATATATTTTTTTCTCAACTTATGTTTTTTTACTTATACGAGAAAACAACATGATTACTTTAAGAAGAAATGTCTCATATTCTTGGAACCATTCTGAGCCAAAGCTACAGCGACTTGACTTGCGTCATGTTATAAGCATTGCCCCATCAAGCTAGGTAGCTCAATTCAAATTTTAGCAATAGAAAAATGTGTGAAGTTGTGGCGTTTGTTTCTCCTCAGCTATAGGAGTTGTAGGAGCATCCACAAAGTTAAGGCTTTTATTAGATGATTGGTAAGAGAAAAAAAGATATTGTGAGGTGTATACATTAGGAAATTTGTAAAATGTCTAAGAAGCTTGAATGTAAGACAAATGTTTGAGATGATTGTAAATAAATATAAAAAAAGCGACTTGACTTTGATGTAGGTAGACTTGAGTACTTAGATTATGACTCAAATAGACTTATAAACAAGATCAGGTAAGATTTTGGTAAAGAGAAGTGATCTTATTAGCCAAGGTTAAGCAAATAGCTCGCCTAGCTTACCTCAAAAAATAAATTTTAAATACTTTTAAAATTTTTTTTTTCTTCGTATATTTGTTTATCTAAGTGTATTTAATATATAAATCAAGTTTTATTATTTTTAAATATGTGTATATATTTTTTAAAACTTTTTAAACATAAGGATATTTTAAATACTAATATATATATACATGTTTAAAAATATTAAAAATATATACACATATCCAAAAATGGTAAAACTTGATTTATACATTAAATACATTTAGATAAACAAGAGTATAAAAAATAAAAAAATATTTTTAAATGAGTTTTTTAAGATAGGTTAAGTGAGTCTCGCTTATCTTGGGCTAACTAAATTATTTTTCTTTTATAAATAGGTTGTGGATGTAGACAGAAACTTAATTAAGCTGACTCGACCAGAGTTACTTATGACCCAACTTGAACCTCTAGCGCAATTTATGATTTCTACTAATGTTTTTTGTAGGTACAGGTTTCATACAATCAAAATCCTTATTTGTTATACTACATTATCATATATTCCTTATCTAATTATCTGTTAAATTCTAAGTAAACAACAACCAAACAATTACATATTCAAGAAAATTGATGAGAAAACGAGAATTTCTTCCATTTTTAGATGTTATCCTGTATCTTCGTTTTGTTTATTTTTTTTTTCCAATAAACAACAAAAAATTCAGATGCCAGAACCCATGTGATATTTTTTCTATTTTTTAAATTCCTTTTTCCAACGACCAAGGAAACCAAGATTCCATTTCCACGTCAATTTTATAGTTTTCTAGTTTTCAATTCCTTTCCATTTCTAAAATATATCCAAGATGTGAAAAGTACGTAAGAAACAAAAAGGTTTTCTTTGTTTTGATCCGCTTGACCGGTCATTCTGTGAAGTCTTAGTCAACATAATCCATTCATGGATTTTAGATTTACATTGGCTAGTTGCAAATTAATTGGAATTTAATTAACCAATACGTTAATACTAGTTAGCCAAATCACAAATTAATGAGCCTGTTTAAGTCCGCTCTGCCCCCAGGATTAAAATATCGAAGGAGAAAAAAACGAAAATTTTGCATTATTGAGAGCTCAGCTTTTTAATCCATACATGCATGCGCATGGCAGCTTTTAATGAAATGAGGGAAGGAAAGAAGGGAATGATGATGATCATCTTCCGTTGAGAATGCCACTGAAGACTTGGCTCTTGCCACCCAGCGAGGCCTCCCACGCCGCAGAAGCCGTCACAGTCTGCGAAAGCTGCACCACTATCTCCCGCATCTCCGGCCGATTTACTGCCTCTTCATTCAAACACCACTCTGAGATTTTCGCCATCCGATACATGCATACAAACAATACGTACCTAAGAAAGAACAATATATGCAAATGCAACTTTCATCAGGTGTCTGATCAATGCAAAGGTCCGACGCCCAAGAGGAAATTTCGAGCCGATGAATCGAAAATATAAAATTCTCTTATAATTAAAATTTAGCTGATTAATTATCGGTCCGATCAGATTATCTTGAACAATTAATTGAATTTCAATTATTAGCCAATGAATATTAAAATTAGTGAGCTAGTTGTCGTTGGAGTTGGAGGAGTGGGCAAGGCAACCTTATAGACTTCATCAATGGGATAGCTGCGCTTGAGAGTCCCATCTACCACAGCTTCAAGAGCACTCTCTGGATCTTCTGCTCGGAATATTCCATACACCTGACCGCATTACAATTAATCCACAGAAGAAAAATACACTGAAATAAGTAGCTATATGTAATAATATGCTTGCAAAATCCAAGTTTGAATAACTAAATCATGGAGGCTATTTTGAATTAAAATTGTTGCCTGTCGCTAGTTTGAGAATTGCATGCGCTTAGAAAGAGATGGTCAGAGACTTACAAGAGAGGTGAGTGATTTCATACTGTTTTTCTTTTGGTTGTCTCGGAGGAGGGCCCGCCGACCGGTTATCAGCTCTGCTAGCACCACCCCAAATGCAAATACATCTATTTTTGACGTCGTCTGTAGCTCACGGACAGATCTGTTGTGTGAAAGTTTTAGAGTATAATTTAATTCTGTTATGTGTTTATACCACCTAAAAAGAAAGAAATATGATTGATGATAAATTAATGCATAATTAATTAGTTAATTACTCTGGTGGAAGGTAGCCTGGAGTGCCAACTAAGCGTGCGGCGACGCAATCTTCTGCGCTGCTGCGTTCGACCAGCTTTGCCAGCCCAAAATCTGCAACCTGTACTTGAACCAGAGCTTGCTTCAGCTACTTTTACTCTATTCTATGTAATTTAGGTGAACTTATACAACTCTAATAGGTACAATTTTTGTGTATTTTTAAATTTTTTGTTTTTTTTTTACCATTTTTCAGGGCCCGCTTTACCATATATATATATATTTTGATCGGTACCATTTTTATATTTTTAATAAAATTTTAAAAATAAAAAATCTCACTCATCTCACTCTCTCTTGCACAACCAGGCATCTATGATCATAATCCATAAATAAACGTAGAGAGAATAACTACAATGTATCTGGATTTCAATTTTAGTTGAATGTAAAACTTGGTATGCAGAGCATTGCAATTGCAAATTGGATTAATCCTGCAGCATGCCAAAAACAAGAAGCAGACAAAACGCCTCTGCCATATATTTTGGGAAGCAAAGAGGTAAAAATATTAATGGTGTGGATGGATGCCATGTTACCTTGGCTCTGAAGGTGTCATCCAGCAGAATGTTACTGGTCTTGATGTCGCAATGAACATATTGTGCTATGGTGTGATCATGTATGTATTCGATTCCCCTTGCGGCGTCCAGCGCTACCTGTGTTCTTGCTTTCCAAGAAAGTGGCTGATTCGCTGCGTCTCCATGCACATTATTATTGAATTCAATTTCAATTCCATTATTTTTATTTTATTGAGTGAGTTATATAAATATGAATATCAAAAAAAAAAAAAAAAAACACGTACCTCTGAGCAGTTGGTCGTGAAGATGGTCGTTGAGGGAGCCGTTACGAACATACTCGTAAACCAGATAGAGGTGGTCGTCTCCGCAGGCATAACCGATCAGCTCAACCTTGAATATTTCAAGACCCAGTTCACAAAACCAAAATCATACAGTAGTAGTGTTACCCATTTGTCTGTTTTGAGTCCCCCAAACAAAAGGAAGGAAAGGTTGCAGGCAGATAGCTTGTGTTGGGTTTGGTCGCAAGAGATTTGGGAGCAAAAGCGGTATAGTATAGATTAAAGGTGTGGAGGGACTCAGGGAGAAAGGGAGAATAAATAAGAGGAATGATTCAATATTTACGCAAACACGAAGCTTCCATATTTATCCTCGATTTCTAATTTCTAAAATAATTTTTTAAAAATTTAAGTTATTTATCATGTCTAAGACATCTTGTTTTATCATGCTATCAAAAATTGTTTTCATTGAACATTTGCATCTTGTAAAAAAATAGTATCTTTTGAGAGTGAATATGTAACTTGTAGAAGTTTTTAAAAAAATGTATAATAAAAATGTAGTGTATAAATTTTGCAATACATATTCACTTTCAAATTTATAAATATGTACATATAAATAAATATGATAAATAGTTCAAATTTTCAAAAAACATGTTAAAATAAAACACAAAGGATAAATATGGAGGTTTTCATGCTTAGGTAAGTATTTTTTGATATTATGTTTACCTAAGTATTGAATCATTATCCAATAAATGAAATATAATATATTTCGAAAAGGCACCAAAAAACAGATGATGAATGTCAATTAGGTTTTGTTGGCCCCGCGTTTCGACATTACACATCACAATAATCTCTTTTATATAAAAGAAATAAAAGCTTAATAATTACATAATTGTGATTTTAATAATCTTTATTAATAGTTAATTAAGAAGCAGGCGAAGAAGAACATTTGGATGTGAATGGTTTTTTTTTTTTTTTTTTGGGATCATGGATGTGAATGGTTTAAGCACTAGCTTTTTTTCAAAAAAAAAATTCTTGAGAAACTTACGACAACGGAGTTACAAAAGTTGTAAAGTTATAGTGGAAAACCAAAACAAGAATATGTTAGCTTCATTTAACCTTAAGGAAAATAAGAAAAAATTTTAAAAAATAAGAAAGTAATATAATATAGTAGTGTTGATGATTAGGAGAAAAAAATAAAGCCGAAAAAATAAGATAATTGTATGAAAAATTGTGAAAAAATTAAAATGTAAAAATAATAGTTAAAAAATAGAAATATGAAATGTCACACCGTATCAAAAGTAGTGTAGAAAATGGTGGAATTTTTTTTTTCTCTTTTCCGAACAAAGCCGTAATTTCAAATAAAAGAGAAATATGAATTAGTATAAATTGTATCAGAAACGAATCTAGATATGGTCATTTAGTGGGATAAAAATAAGGATTTTATATATACCACATTTATGTGATGCACTTTGCATAAGACCTTCAATTCTATAAAGAACTCCTTGGATTTACTAGATTTCATCTTCTTAATCGCCACCTTCTGCGAGACAAACACACGTCCAAACTTTAGTATCTTGGCAAGCAGCGTAAATGAGATGATTCAGATTTCCCAAAGTAAACGGCGTTGAATAAAAATAATCATAGTATTCTTTCCCCCTTCATGTTGGTTATGAATCCAACTAATTATTAAAATTTGTAAAAATTAAAAAGTAGACAAAGGATCCAATGTCAAAAGGCCACATATATTAGAATATCATAATACTTTATATAATCATTTATTCATATAAAAATTATATTTTAAAGGGTTTAAATATTGAAAATATGACTTTAAAATTATACTTATGTCAAATTATTTTATTATATTGATTTTATATTATTTTAAGATGGAGCCTATACATATGTTTGATTTGTATAAAAATTGTTATGTTGATAGAGTTCATAATTCTAAATATAATAGGTGGGGTAGATTTTCTATTCACAATCAAGTAGGTCCCATAGTGCATCGATTATACTGTACAGTTATATATTCTGGATCAAAATCCATATATATGAGAATATATTAGGTGCGTGGTGCAGTTTATTATAAAATGGACTCACATGTATTAAAATACTATGATACTCTATATAATTGCTTATCTACATAAAAATCATACTTTAGATGGTTTAGAGGTTAAAAATATAAGTTTAAAATTGAATTTAATTAAACTATTTTATTATGCCCCATGTTAAAATGGAGTCTATATAAATGTTTGCTTCGGATAAAAATTAGTATTCTAATAAAGATCATAATTCTAAATACAATAGATGGAGCATATATCTTATTCATGATTAAATAAGACCTATTTTGCACATGACTGTAACATGCAGGAGTATGCTCTGAAATATTGTCCCGTGTATATTTTTTTAAAAGACATTAAGGAGATTGAAATTCATCAAGGACTTGGTAAAGCTGCCAAATTAACAAACCTTCTTGCCCAGGTAGCCTAGATTTACACTCCCGCATCCTCCCTCGCCTATCTTCCTTGTCTCACTGAAATTCTCTGTTGCTTCTTCAATTTCCTCCAAACTAAATGTCAAAGGTCTCTCCAACTCGGAAGGCCGGCACATCTGCAACACACATAAAAATATTGTAAATTAAATAATGCAAATTAGGAAAATCAATCTTCTTAATTAATAATGGAAATTTCGAATATATATGCTTGCATGACAAGAATTGTAAATGGCCTAGATCAGCTGAAAATTTCAACACTGCAGACCATATCACTCACTTTCGCTGGTTTCATTTTCACTATATATTCTCCATATGGCCAGCATGTATGGGCCAAGATGGACTTTCATGTCCAGGCCAACTCTCTCCCTCATGTGTTAGACTGGAAATATGACAAAAACTTGATACCATATTAAAGGTTCTTGCTTTGTTCTAAAACGACAATTAGCTACCTAGCAACACTTCAGGCCACTCAAAAAAGAGTTCTGTTAGTCTCCAACATAGCCCAATGCGTAGTAATTGCCATTTTTTGAAATATATATATAGGGAAATGATCCAGTGCATGCGACTGTACCGTGCAGTCCATGCACTGTGGGCCCCACCTGATCATTTTCCATAAATCCACCCCACCCATTATATTTAGAACTGTTCACTTTATTACCATACCAATTTTCATCCAAATCTAACATGTGTGTAGTCTCCATCTTAAAATGGTGCAAAATCAACGTAATAAAATAGTTTAATGTAAATATCAAGTTTAAAGTAGTTTTTTCAACATCTAAACCGTCTAAAGTATGATTTATATATGGATAAATGAGTGTATAAAGTTTCATTACAATCTAATATGTGTGGGGTCCATTTTACAGCGGACTGCACATTATCGGTTCCCATATATATATATATGTATGTACGTATGTATATACCTATCATTAAGCCTTCTTTTTCAAAGAACTGGCTGTGTAAGGTAAACTTGTTGTTGTTAGTAGTCATGGTCTTTCCCTTGGTCTTAGCCTTTTGGATCTTGTAACGTCTCAATCGTTTCCTTCGGATCAGGACCCCAGCCACCACCAATGCAGCTGCAAGAAGAGCAACTGATGCTGCCGAAACAACGATTATTGCTATCATCTTGTTGATTCCCATGCCTTTTATCAAGGATATAGAAATTCCCATCAACCATCACAAATCAAACGAAGATATATAACCGAATATATGTACTGTTTATAAGAAAACGATAATAAATTAATGAGAGTTTCCAACCTCTCTTTCCCATAAACCATCCTTTCTTCTCCACGGGCACAAACAGCACCCAACCAACGTCAATAAACCCCGGGCTCTTATCCAACCTTGCATTCAGTTGTTGAACCCCAATCAAGCTGGAAGACAGAAGATCAGCGATGCTTGCCAATGTGTCCCGCTGTTGAATCGTGTATTTTATGACCGGTTGCAAATGATTATTCCCACTCAAGCATCCACACGAGATGGAAAGGGAACTCATTCCCGGCAAAGAACGTAGCATTGCTATTGCTGCCGCCTTTCCAAGCTTGGCGGTTGTAAATCCAGTCTGCTTTATTTACGAAAGAATATCCTTCTCGCACCTTATACAAGGTGTCGTAGAAGTAGGCGGCCGTGCCATTCGCATTCCCGCACGTGCATGGCACTGAGACGAGGTATTCATGGTTTGGCCCATGGCTGACAGGTGTGATCTGGGATGTGTTTGTGGAGTAGTAAGCTGCTATTTCTTCTATGGTGAAGCCTCTGGTGACGTGTTATAGATATGAATTGCATGTTGGAGCGGAGTTCTGTTGTGTGCATGTGAAAGGATAGTCGGCAAGAGATATGGGGAAGAGAGATGGGGGAAGGAGGAGGAGATTGAGGAAGAGATGATGGAGGAAGGTGGGCTTGGGTTTGGCCATGGGTTTGGTGCCTTTGGCATGGGAGGAGATTGGGAAGAATGAAATGGGAATCAAAGGAAGAGGAAGAGGAGAAGCATGAGATTTTTCCTCTTTCTTATGACTTTACCAGGTGTTTGTAATTAGTATTTTTAAATGAGTGGACTAATAAATTCCTTGGTTATGAGAATGCATCTAAATATCCCACGAATCTGACTTATATAATGTTTGAAACACTTGCTTTTATATTACATGAAATATAATTTATCCATCATTATTTGGCCGTAGACCATATTTAATCGACATATACTACATCAACAAAAGTTTCCATATACGACTAACTTTTTGGAGCTAAATTGGACTTTAGTTATATCTAGTATTAAATGCAATCAATTATTATACTTTTTTTAGCTAAAATTATTGTTATTACTGGTAATTTTTTTTATAAATGTGTATATTAAAATTTAAGAAAAATTTTCTTATATTCAGAATATTTGCTCATAATTCTTGATATATTCTTGGCATTTTAAAAATTCATCTTGTATATATAATATTTCACCTTCAATTTATATTATACCCATGCATTCAAAACTGTTGTTAACTACCTTATTGAAAAGGTGATTTTGTCTTTTCAAAATTTCTTAATTGAAACAATTCAACATTAATATAATCAATTGATATTGATAAATCGTTAATTTTTAACATCAAATAATTTAAGTATTATATTAAGTTTTCAATTAGAAAAATTTTAAATGGCCAAAATTGTCTTTTCAATCAGGTATATATAACAACTATTTTAACTATAAAAGTATAATCGGAATTTAAAGTGAAATATTTTAAGTGTAAGAGGAATTTACGAAGTGTTGTGGAAGAATTAAGGATAAATGTTATAGGTACAAGAGTAACGTTTTCTAAAATTTATCTTTGGATCCCAATTACATATATCATGTTGTATTTTAGTTTAAAATATAACATTCTTTTATTTTTACAATTAGTTAGATTTTTTATTTTTTTCATAAACTTGTTTTGATAAGAATATTTAATTTATATACCAATTTTTGTAATTTTATAATATTTTTACATATTTATTTTTAATTTTTAAAATCAAATTTTAAGGGGTATAAAATGACTTAAATGCCCCTAAAATTGATGTTTTTAAAAAATAAAAATAAAAATGTAAAAGTATTCTAAAATGGTAATATATTGATTGAATATATTTAGAAAAACATGTTTATGAAAAAATTAAAAAATTATAACTAATTTTAAAAATAAATCAATGTTGTATTTTAGTCTAAAATATATCATGATGTATATAATAATGGGCCTTTTTCTTTACCTTGAAGCAGCGAAATTCATGTATGCGTAGCCTAATAAAAGAAAAAATAACTAACTAGCTGCTTTTAATGAGATTTATTACACTGCATATCCTAATGTAAAAAGATAGGCAGGCGTTTTGTGCTAGGATGCATTGTAACCGAACCGATGTACTGGGAGATGATCATGATGTAGAATCCTTGCATGTAGATGCTTGTTTTCGGCTTCATTGGATATAAATAATAAAAGTAATTCAAGAAGGATCGTCTTCAAAGAGGAAAGAAGAAGTGATTGCGGTTTTGATTATATAAGAAAGAGTAGGCCGGTCGATCCAATTTAAAGCGATCCTTCAGTTGCACTTGGAAACTGTTGGATTGCAAAGGCATTAAGGCAACAGTAGGCGCCTATACAAGCGTTTGTCTTTACATGCCGTCGTTATTTTGGAAATTGGGATAAACTACCAAGTGCCAAATCCAAGACAACTTCTAAGATCGCTGCACGCATTGCTTCGCAGCATTAAATTAAAGTTGTTCATGCCTTGAAACTTGATGTGATTGAAAAATTGTAAAAGGAAATTCACAAGATTTAAGCATTACCAAAAATTAAAGGCCTCAAAGAATTAATATAAAAAATAAATTTAATTAGTAGTTTTCTTTTTCAAGTTGGCGTCTCTTACCAGGCAAAAGAAAGATAGGAATGGAATTTAAGAAGTCCCCATAATTATTTTTATTATTTCATTCTAAAATCATACTCTACAATATCTCACTCTTTTCTCCATGGAATTATTACAAATTAAACCTATGAAAACTCTTACAATTTTAAATAACTTCATAAATTCTTATAAATTTCCTGTATAATATTAAGAAAGGAGACTACAACTCTAAATAAAAAAGACTATTATTGCTCCCAATCCAAGGACATAAAAAGAGACTATTGCTCCCAATCCAGGGACTATTGCCTCTGTGCTATGTGGACAAGGAGTCAAAACCTGCGTAGAGGATGAGCCAGCACAAGTCTCTGACCAACCCAGCTATGGTTAGAAGTCCAATAATTGAGATTGGAGCGTACGTGAAATTATAAACTATTTATAAATGATTCAGATATATGGGGCCAGCGAATTAGGCTCATATACCATACTAGCGGATCGCATATTCACAGGCAAATATATATACCATGTTAGCCTCGACCTGCGAGACCTTCAATCATGTATGCATTTATTTCTTGAATTTGTGAGAAATAATTAAAGACAGGATACTCACATATATGTATATGATATAATAGATGTCTTTCATTCAATGGCCAAGCGCAACAAAAACTGGCACATATGCTCCGATGCAGTTCTGCTTTTCCTCGCGTTTGTTTTGTAGGATGGCGTTATTGACCACTAAAAGTAAATCACGAGAGAAGTCAAGATCACAAGAAAATTAATCGATAGTTGTGAGTACCAAATTCTTCCTGTTGGACATTATCAGATATCATATTGCTACTATTTATTTTAGATAGCTTTTGGAGGAAAATAATCTCAAATTGGCTTCAAACTTGCACGCACAATCGGTGCATGTTTCGTCATGCAAACTGATCATGTGCAGCATTTTTCGATCCGCGTAGTTCTCGTACGAGCTCACAGCCATTGTAATTTGTTTGAACGCCATGAAAAGTCAAAAGCAATCACTAAAAGAAAATTAACCAAGAGCTGTGTGTGACAACCAATGAAATTTCGGTTAGTTGCCCTTATTTGCCACCAGACAAATTAAGTTCTTGACATTTTCCACAATATTTGTCATGTTGTGCAATCAAGCATTTCAGCCAAAAGTTTTCTAAAATGGTCTGTAATAGCAGGAGTTAGCTGAAGAAATCAGAACGGGGCGGCCCTATAAGACTTCTAATTCTTATTTTTTTCAAAAATATTTCTTATATAACTCAAAAATCCAAACTCGAATGCATTACAGCATCGCCCAAAATGTTCTCATGCTGAGGGATCCTCGTTCAAAATTAACAGATTTTTATTTTTTTTATGCTATTTATAACCACCAATTCCTTTATCACGCACTCCCACTCTTAGTGGCCGAAATTACCAAAAGTTTTTGAACTCTTATAAAGGTGTGTTTGGGAATGGAAAGACTTCTCAAAAAATTTGTGAAAATTTTAAAATGGAAAAAATAATACGATAAAATAGAGATAATGATTAGAAGTATAAAAAATAAAATTTAAATAGATAGGATAATTGTGAAAAAGCAACTGAAAAGTAAAATAATTGTAAGGAAAAATAAAAAAACGATTATAGAGTAAAAAAAATTTTGATTTAACAAATTCTCAGGATTGCCCGACGGAGTCTGGAATTGTTTAATTTATGTTATTTTCAAAAATTTGAATTTATTATCTGATTAATTATATCCATATTAAAAAGTGAGCTGATGGAGGACATGGAAACATGGTCTAAATACTGCCGTTGGGTGGCAAATTGACCTCCTTTACGATGGTGGCGTATCGGTATGGAACGGTTTTTTAAGTCAAACAAAGGAACGAAATATCTAAAAAAACTGTAAAATGCAAATATATATATTATTAAAGATTGAACTACATATTATTGTTTCCTCTTTAACATGTACAAATAATGTTCAATAATTTTTTCATAAAAAAAATGTTCAATAGTTCTATTCTTTTTATCTTGAATAGGTGATAGAAATATGAAATAAAAGAAATTGAACATTTTACCGACACCACCAGATACAGCCCTATTGAATAGGTACACGATACCACCCAGTATACACGGGGACTGTATCGTGCGTGTATATTGAAAATGATGCATAAAAAGGCCCTGAGAGTCTCACCCACAAAATAACAAGCTTCAACTTCCCTACTTATGCATGCGTTATGCAAGTGCCATTTGTTCTGGCACCTTCGTTGTGGCTGACAAATGACAACTTCATAACAAAATAACAGAAGAGCAGAAATGACATTACTCTGATTATCTGAACGGTCCTAAACTTTTCACTACCAGCTCTCTGAATTAATTAATGGCTTAAGACGGCAATTATAGACTACTTTGGTTTTGATTCTCCACATCAAAAATTAATATTGATGTATAATATTACTACCATCGACAACAATTAGGAGAAGGGAAATTAAACCAAATATGAAAGGCAGAGAAATAGCATTCATAGAGAACAGACCAATGAAACATGAAAGTTCATTCGCAAACAAAATACCGCACACAGATGAACAAAACCCGACTGAAAAAACACTCATGCATCATAACATAGATGACTATGCAAGACGTACAGATTGAGATTATTGATAGGAAAATAAAAGACCCATACCATAACATGCCAACCCACTAAAACACAACCCTCCCACTGACTACAACACTATCTTAATCATCGCCGGCCACACACACACATATATATATATCTCCCGATCCATCTCCTGCTTTAATTTCTTCACGTCCTCCCTCCTTCCTTGGCCTCACGAGCCTTATGCTCCACACCATGCCCAGCTTCCCTCGCCCGCTTCTCCATATACCCTGCTGTCTCCATCATCCGCCGCTTCGCATGCTCCAGATGCTCTGGCATTTGCCCCATATGCTCCGGCAACGGTATCCCCTTCCCGCGCGCGTAGTTGGCTATCCATGAGAGCGACGAGAGACCCGTTAGGCCGAAGGCCCCTGAGGCGAGGAAGCCGGCGACGGCCAGGAAGATAACGATGGCCGCCGGGACGATTACGGGGCTGAAGAGGATGAAGACGGGCGTGGTCACCACCATGCCGATGACGCTGCCGGCAAGCGTGAGGCCAGAGAGGGTGAGAAGGATGCCGCCGATGGGGACGAGAGTTATGACGGCCAGGATTTGGGTCACCGTGGGTCCTTTCTCCGGCAGCACACCCTTGAGAGTTTGGATGGGTTGCTGCTGCGGCTGCTGCTGGTATTCCGCCATTGAAGAAAGATAGATTGAAATCTCTCTCTCTCTCGACGGCGAGCTAGCTAGCGATGGGTTGGAGGGTGAGAGATGGACGTGGGAAGTTATAGAGGAGAAGCGATGAGGCATTAGGCACGTGTCATGATCGCAGGGAGGAAGGGGCTGCATGGCGAACACCTCACGTGGGCTTTTTGTAGACATCTCGTGCCACATCTTGGGTGGTTTCTGCCCAGCACCTGCTGTTTTGCTTTGCGTGCGGTGCATCAGGATTTGGAGCTACCCGACGTCTGCCGCCTTCCTCTGGCGTACTGCACCTGCGTCCCCGTTTCTGTACGTTACTTGACGAGCGAATTTCGCGGGCATGCAGTGCGATGGTTGTGGACGATGGCTTATTCTATGGACGGTGAATCCGAAATGTCAAGATAGTGGGCCGTATCATAACGATACATCTACTGGAAAATTGGGAGATGATTACGATCGCTATATTTCCAGCTGCTTTTTATTTATTTTCGGTCTGTGAGTAGGTGGTCAGCTTTGATAATAGGAAGCCCAAAGGATTTAGCTTTTTTTGAGTTATCTCTGGCCGATAATGAATTTTACGCTCTACTGGATAAGAGTTCCAAAAGAATAAAAAATATCTTACTTCGTATTACACATTTTGGTAAATTAACTACTTAATTATAATATTTTTTTTTATCATTATGTTATATTTTAGTTATTTTTTTACCTCTTTTTACTTTCTTGTAATTATCTTAATCATATAACAACACTCGACCTTTCATCCACTTATTTTTCTAAGGTTGAGAGCTGCAGAGAAGAAAATCATGCACATCCATGTATTCTAATTTTTAATTTGTTTATTTTACTTTTCAATATGGGGTTTGGTTCTGAGCTACTGCAGACTCACCCTTTATTTACTTTCAAACCATCAACTTAACTCTGGGCCTTTGCCTTATGTTGCTCTAATATCATTTGTAATGCCTAGATTCAGAAAAACGATTCCGAGCTTATGGGCTTACAGGTTTAATAGCACGATATTGTTTTCTTTAGCTTAGTAATTTAGCTGCATGGTTCTAAAGTACATCACATTATATATAACCTTGGACTGACTTATAAGCTCTCAGGAAAACTCTCTCCTTTTTCACGTAGAATTCGGTTCTGGACTGTTGTAGATGTTGTTGGTATTTAAAGACTAGTAGCCCGTAGCATGTAATTATATGCTGGTGCATGAAAAGCCAACTGTGTACATTGGTAGGTGGCACGCATTTTCGATCCAATTTTAGTCTTGCCTGTTCTGAATCTCTGATCATAGGTCACTCTTTTGTTGAAAACATGACTGATACGGATGGAAACCATTAATTATCTGAGGTTAAAAGTGTATTACTTTCGTTCTTTTGACTTCGTAAGTATTTTTATCTAGTCATGTCCTATCTTACATTTTTCTATTTATCAACTGCAGGTAAAATATTAATTTGCTGGATAACACTAACGTCAGATATCTGCAAAATGAACAAAATATAAAATTTCGAATGGTCCTCTACAACTAGTCATAACACCCTTTTCAAAAATTTTAAATAAAATTATTAATCCAAATGTATATTATCAATAAATTAAGTTTTACCAATATCGAAGATGAGTATATATTTATTTAATATTTTAAAATAGGGTATTGCTGTCATTTTTACAATGAAAATAACCATAATACCCTTGTATTTAAGAATACAAAATAAATATATACACATATTTAAAAATAGTAAAATTTAGTTTATAGATAATATGCACCTAGATTAACGGTCTTACTAAATTTTTTTTCAAAAAATAGTATTTGCAACCGGTGTAACATGGATGAGTAGCGATCCTTTACGACCGGTCGGAAATCCAGTGATTTCCGACCGGTCAAAAAATATATTTTTTTGTTTTTTTTTGCAAAATATTTTTATAAACATGTTAATCTAGTTATATTTAATCTATAAACCAAGTTTTACCATTTTTGGATATGTATATCAATGTTGTCAGAACCGAATCGGTGATTGAACCGGTAAAGAAACTGGTCTAGTTCGAACCGGTGACGTCAGCATGACATATTTATGATGTCATAAATATTAAACTATTTTTTAATTTTAAATAAATATATTGATAAAATTATATTTTCATAAATCCTAAATATATATGTTAGATTTTAAGAACCACAATATATATAAATACAAAACATGCATGAAAAAATTAATCTAAGTATATTTAATATATGTATTAGGTATTTAGGTTTTACTATTTTTGAAAATTTAAATATTTTTTATTTTTAAAAATTAGTAGCATTTTAGTATTTTAAATTACTAAAATGTTTAAAAATTGAAAAATATTTAAAATTAGTAAAACTTAATGCACATAATATACTTAGATTAATAGTTGTATTTAATTTTTTTAAAATAAATTAAAGCAGACGGTACACTGCATTACTACCCATCAACTTCCTATTTTTATATCTTATTTGTACTTAACCATGTTTCGTCCATTGGTTGTATCAATCCTGCAGCCTCAAACCCCGCCGCCTCACAAAAAAATAAAAGAAAACAAAAATGCAACATGCGTTTTGCCATTCGGGATTTTTCAGTTCTGCTTCTGCGGCGATGTCTTGACCGGGCAGTGGGCGTCGTGTGAGTGGGCGACGGGCGGCAGGCTTCATGCGTCGGACGAGCGTGGGTGTCGGGCGAGCTGACGACAGGGACAGTAGGTTTCGTCTTCATGGTCGAAAGGGGGAAAACGAGAAGAGGGCGATCGGTCGTTGGGACAGCAATGGGTAATGGGTATTTGTTTTTTGGTTTTAGAATGGGCTGCCCTGCTGGTCGCTGGAAATGGAGGTCGCTATCTGCTGGTCGCCGAACGCCGATCGGACAAGGAGAAGATGACGAGTGATGAGGAATCAGCTAGGGCAGGCCGGTAGGGTAGCCGATTTGGGGCGAGGGAGGACGACTGACGAGGAGCCGAGGACATCAATTTTTTTTTATTCCACCGAACCGCCGAACTGGTCGAATACGGTCCAACCGCGACATCCGGTTCGGCGGTTTGAATGATTTATTACAATTGAACCGAATCGCGTCCATTCGAACTGGAATTTGGATGCCGGTCCGGTCCGGTTTTAACAACAATGATGTATATATATTTATTTTGGATTTTTAAATATAGGGGTATTTAAGTCATTAAAAAATATTTTAAAATGACTTAAATAACCCTCTATTTAAAAATCCAAAATAAATATATATACATATCCAAAAATGGTAAAACTTGGTTTAAAGATTAAATATAATTAGATTAACATGTTTATAAAAATATTTTTTAAAAAAAATAAATTTTTTTTTTTTTGACCGGTTGGAAATCACCACTGGGCAACATGGATGGGGCCATTCCCGAGCGGTACGAAGAAATCACAGCCCAATATAAAGGGTAATCGAATAGCCCACCCTGAGGATAGCGAAGTAGGCTCGGCCCCAAAAATTAAAATGCCGACCGATAAGTGGGTATAAAAACAAAAGATCCTCAAGCTTTGGCCCGTCAAGTAAGTTAAAAACCATTATCATCCACTAGGACCCAGCACCACCGTTTTGGGCGGGCTCTGGCTTTTGAACTTTCGACACTTGCAATGGGGTTGGACGATAGAGTTTTCTTCCTTCTCTTGACACATGGCCCATCCACTTCTGCCGGGTATTTTCTAAGGTCATATTTTTTTGTAATGATTTACCAGTTCATAAATGCAAGATATAATAATAAATTAAATATGACGGAAAAATTCCTATTCTCCGGTAATTAATTAACAAAAATAGAAAAAAAAAATTCATTTGATAACGAAAGATGAAGGCACGAAAACGCGAAAGATGAATTCCATGGGAATTTCTTTCATCTTTGGCTCGGAGACGTGGTTTTGTTGAACTTTCGTGGGATTAGTAAATTTCGTACTGAAAATGACATGGAGTGTGAAACCCATCATTTATATAGGCCTAGCTTGTTGGCATCTCTATTCGGCACTTTGTAGAGAGACATAGGCTTGAGAATCATGAAACATGCCAATTCACTGGGTCAATAAGGTGTGAACATGAAACATGGCTTTCAAACAAGGCGTGATCTGTGTCACTTTTGGGGACGCACAAACCCTTTTAATGCGCTGAATCTATCATTATTCATGATCTGCAGCACTAGCCAATCTACTAATCTTTGAGAATCATCCTATTTAAGAAAACAAAAAAATATTGTATTGTCGCTTTTCAGGTTAGGTGCCCTGAAGTTATGCCTCGACTTTTGTTTAAAGCGTGTATAATAAACAAATCAATTTCATCGCTTGTTCAACCATTACTTTCATGTTCGAGAGCATACTGTGGAACAATCTTCGTTTTTCACAAATCATTGAAGCCATGATTACGTTTCAACCATCAGTCTCTGAGTCTTTCTTTCTTTTTAAATCGGGGTTTTGATCTTATACAAGCCGTTGCTTTTTTTTATTATTTGAGAAGATGTTTTAATATTTAAAACGTTTAGATTGTAAAATAGCATGTATTTACTCATAATTTTTAAAATTACAATTACAGCGAACTCTCGAATATATTAAATATTAAGAATACATTGGTTTTCGATAAAGTGACCTTTTGCATCATAATTATACATATATATCTTTTGAAGAACATAATTATACATACATATATATATATATATTAGGGTATATCCCAAGTGGTTTGATTCTAATAAAATATTTTTAATATATAAAAAGTGAGCGGTTGTAGTTTCTAGGTTGTACATGATCGGATCCCCTTAAATTAAGCCGTCCAAAATAATTTGAATGGAAATTTTAAGTAATCATCAAATTTTAAAAATGTGTTTTAGACAATCTAGCTATGGTGAGGTTAATTTTCGTTCATCATAACCCATTTAAAATTTTCAATGAAGGTGATTTTTGAGCTTATAGAAATAAGCTTGAATTAAGATTCCACCATGCAACCGCTAGCATAGAATAAGTTGGAATAATTAGTAACTAGATAGTGGAACATTGCAAGATGAATGAGAACAAATTAAAATGCAAAGCGTACAAGGATCAATTAAATATTTTCTAATTTATAGAGAATCGAAATGCAAGCTTATGATGAGCATGATAAATATGATGGCTTAGAATTGGCTCATTTCAATTAGTTGAAATATTTGGAGGATATTTATTTATGTTTCAAAGACAGTTGTCATAAGTTTAAAATCTGAATTTGTGTAAGCAATGCAAGTTTATGATATGAGTGTGATAAATTTTTACTCATAATACTTGAGACCGCTGCTGTGTCATTGCGGTACTCATCTGATGCCCGCAGGTCCATGGGTCGAAACCCTGAGATAGTAAAAAAGTTGACTACATCAAAATTTTTTTTACTCATAATACTTGGAAAGCAAAACATGGGCTTAAGATTAGGGTATGAGCATTGATTTTGATGCAGATTATTATAACACACATTTTAAAGTAAATGTGACCCGGTTCTTGATTTCATTACCAAAATGGATCTGATCTATGGATTACGTGAAAAATTTCCAACTATAAATACACCAATATTATATTGTGTGTGTATATATCTCTTTATATTACAAGCACAAAAATAAAAAAAGTTTGTTGAATCTTGAATTTTGTCAAAAGCGAAAAAGGAAAAGCACTTTTGGGGGTATCTTGAATATGGTTAGTGACCACCAATTTCAGAAGATATATCCTATGCACCCTCTGATCGACTTTGAATCTCACCAAAGTTTGAATTCCTCTTCTTTCCTTCAAATTCCTTGGAATTGGATTTCTCTTTATCACCAATCAGACGTGAAAAACGTCATTTAAGGATTCGAAATGACAAAAGCTAGTATAGTCTAATTAGCTAGACTAGCCATGCATGTAAAAATAATATTCCTGGTTAAGCAACGAGCACGTGAAAAAGAGAAGGGTCACGGATCATATCTGTGATGCCCAAATAAAGGGAAAAAAAAAGAAGAAGATATAATCCAAACAGTAAGATATGGGTTTTGTTGCAAATAATAGAATTTTCACTGGATTGGCCAAGTAAATTAAGATGCGTTCAACAAAGGGGCAAAGGTAGGAGGATATTGTAAATGGATAATACTAGAAAAATGAGAAGGGAACATAGCTAGCACCGGCCTAGCCATTAGTCAAATCTCAAAAATAGAAACGGGTCATTGTAAGATGACAATATATGGATCGAATCTTTAAGACGAAATTGAAATCTGTGAAGCAAGTTACAATTGGGCGATAACGAAATTAATGCCTTTTGGAGCCAAACAAGTCAAAAGCATTCTTGCCTAGCCTTGGATGTGACCAAGTGGTCGGTCTTGGATAAATCCGCTCCAACGAACACTGATCAGTCATTACGTAAAATAATATTTAGTAATCCAAATCTTCTTAATAAATTCAAGACATTGGGTGCTCCGATGAATTATTGATTTTATTTTACTGCTGACATTAAATGGCCATAAATAATAAATTACAGTTTGTGCTCACACTCGTAAAATTGTGGATACTTATTTTTCTAATAAATTAATTATAATTTTTATATTGTTTATCAATATGTCAGAACCGAATTGGTGATTGAACCGGTAAAGGAACTGGTCTGGTTCGAACTGGCATGACATATTTATGATGTCATAAATATTAAATTTTTTTAAATTTTAAATAAATATATTGATAAAATTATATTTTCATAAATCCTAAATATATATGTTAGACTTTAAGAACCACAATATAAGTACAAAACATGCAGGAAAAAATTAATAGCAAGTTTAAAAAAATCTTTAAGCATGAATTTTAGAAAAATTAACTACATTAACTAACCTGAAAGACTTAAACTTGTAATAAGTCATGACCGTTGTTGCTTGGTTGTTGGTTCTTAAATTCTTCCTGTTATCTTAGTACCTTGATGAATTGCTATAAACATACCTAGCAAAATTTTTAATCTAGGTATATTTAATGTATAAATTAAATTTTACTATTTTTGGAGACATATTTTTTTATGTTTAATCACAATGATATTTTAGTATTTTTAGTCATTTCGAAGAGTTAAAATGATTAAAATACCCCCATATTTCAAAATCATATGTATATATCTCCAAAAATAGAAAAACTTGGTATATAAACTAAAAATAATTAAATTAACAATTTTATAAAAAGAAGAACAAAAATATTTAAAAAATGGGTTATACACTGGGTATAGATTGTAAAGATATGTGAAATTCGTTCGTTTTTCATGAAAACTCGTGGGTTATACCCTAGGTATAGATTGTATAGATTTGTAAAACAAAACCTACACGCGAGAAGGGACCGAAGCCCGCCATGAAAACCTGTGTGGGGGAAATGCAGATCTATAAATCTAGAAGCGAGGGAGCGAGAAAGAAAACGACCGATGCAATGCTTCCGTTTCTGCTGTGTAGATTCGTTCGTTTATATATATATATATAACTATCCGACCGGTCGAATCCGGTTCGACTTCATATTCCGGTTCGGATGGTTTTATATAAATGAACCAAACTGGGGGTATTGAACCGGAAATTAGACCGGTTCCCGGTTGGACTGGTCCGACCGGCTCGTCCTGTCCGGTCCGGTTCGATTCTTACAACACTTTTATTTATTTTGTTTAGCCATTCAGAAAATGCCCGGGACTGTCATTTACGCAGGCGTGAGTGCGGTCTGCAAAAAGGGAATAAACAATTTTTAAAAATTTTTAAAATACTCTCCTGCAATAAGATGAGTGAGTAGTTTGTAATCACGAAGAAGAGATTGATACAGTGTACGAAAATTTACTTTTTCCGCGTATCACTTTTTTTTGAAAGGATGAAAAATGCATGCTGTCGGCTGGAATTTAATGTTTTTTTTGCTTTAGGCATTCGATCTTTTCAATTCACGTAAAAGGTTGAAAAATTCTGCACCTATCAAGTCATGGTATTAATGAATTCTCGCATTCCATGTCCGTAATTGCAATTTTTTTTATTCTTAATTGCCTTTTCATGTCATTGATGTGCATCACACTTTTAATACAGTTTCACCTTTTGTGACAAAGGCATTAGAACTGGTAGATAGACAAAGTTGGCGCCACCAAAGCGGGCAAACTAAGGTTGTGTGCGCTACCAAGAGTAAGGGTGCGAGATAAAAATGAATTTATAAGGTAAAAGGGACTTGCTCGGATTCAAGGCCTTCTTAGGACCACCGCGAAAAGAAATTTCACTGTAAAAAATAGAGTTGAAATTTGTTGCATAGAGTGGGTGTTAATGGTCATGGTCAACCCGCTTGTCCAACCCGTTAATAAATGGGTTTGGGTTGGGATTTTTAAATAAATGAGTTATGATCCGCCAACCCGAATTAAATAAACGGATTAGAGTTGAGGCTTTGCAACCCGTCCAACCCGTTTATTTAACCCGGTCAACCCGTCTAACCTGTATAACCCATTTAATATAATATATATAATATTTGAAAATTATTTCGGCCTACCCTTCCTTCTTGCTCCCTTATCCCGCACGCGTGTGAGCCCTGGTAGGCAGCAAAACCTAATCCCCATTCCCGCATTCCCTCTGCCTGCAAAGTCGCAGTCTCGCAGACTCCACCGTCGTCACTTTCGTCAGTTCATCACGCACTCACGCTGGCACATCAGAATCCAGCACTGAGCTGCTAGTTCGTCACGCACTCACGCTGGCACTTCTAATCGGGCACCCCTAGCCACATCAAAAGGTCGGCGACGCTGGCACCTGGCAACACTGAAAAACCCACCAATCGGCTGCCGACTGCCGTCCTCTTCGAATCTGGCCTACCTCCATCTCTACGGCCTTCAAACCGCTCCAGGTATTTCCCATTTTCCCCTTTCTATTTTACCCGTTCATTTTACGCATTCCACTATTTCAGCGCTCCAGGTATTTCCCATTTTCCCCATTCGTTTTACGCACTCCACTATTTCAGCCGACATGACAGAGGCTTTCTCCAATCCACGTCGGACCCCGTCAATTTCTGCAAATATTTCTGTCATCCAATCACTTCGAATATTGTTTTAAGGGTCTTTCCGGAGTTCACACTGAGAAATCAAAAGAGACATAGCAGGATAGGATTTTTCACTTTCTAATACACTAAGGGCATGTTTCCTAAAGTGAAATTTTGTGGAATTATGAGATGGAGTGTGGAGTGAAAAATAAAATATTGTAAGAGATGTTTTTAGGGACTAAGGGCTTCGTCATCTATGATTAAATCTAAGGCAAAAAGGGTTAGGAAGTTAACTTCAGCGGTGTGGGAACATTTTACTAAAGATAAAGATGAAAACGGGAAGCTTTTAGGGACATGCAAATGCAACTATTGCAAGAAATCATATGAATGTAATAGTGGTCATGGTACAACGACACTTAAAAGACACTTGGATAGTCAATGCCCCAAGTATCTCCATGGTGATAGAGATAAAAAACAACAATTATTGACATTTTCAACTAGTGTAGGATCAGGAGATGAAAATGTTTTAAGTAACTGAAAATTTGATCAAGAATTCTCTAGGAAGGCAATGACACGCATGATCATTGAAGATGAATTACCTTTTAAGTTTGTTGAAAAGAATGGCTTTCGTCAGTTTTGTAAATCTTTGCAACCAAGATTTAACAATGTCACAAGAGCTACAATTACTAAAGATTGTGTGGATATTTATATGTCAGAAAGGAAAAAGCTAGAAAGTATTTTTCAACAATCAGTTAATTGTATTTTCTTGACTACTAATTTATGGACTTCTAACCAAAATCAAGGATACTTGTGTGCACCGCACATTACATTGATGTAAAGTGGAAGATACAAAAGAAGATTATTTGCTTTTGTATTCTCCCATCACCACACACCGGGGATATTATTGCACAGTCTCTTGAGTTGGGTCTTAAAAGTTGGGGCATTAAGAAAATCTGCACTATCACTGTGGATAATGTTTCTTCCAATGATATTACTATAAAGAATTTTGGAAGAAGAATGTTAAGAAAGAATACTTTGCTATGTGGTGGGGAATATTTGCATGTTAGATGTGCTGCACATATTATAAATTTAATTGTCAAAGATGGTATAGATGAAATCAAAGATTCAATATTTTGAATCCGGTTTGCTGTTAGATATGTGAAAAGTTCTCCAAGTAGGCTCAAAAAATTTAAAATGTGCACTGAGGAGGAAGAAATTACATGTCAACATTCTCTATGCTTGGATGTACCAACTCGTTAGAACTCTACATATTTAATGTTGGAATCTGCTTTAAAATATCAAAAGGCATTTGATTGCCTTGCTGATAAAGATAGTGTTTTTAGATCAAATAGTCCTCCAACTGATGAAGATTGGGAGAATGCTAGAGTAATTTGTAAATTTTTGGAGAAGTTTTATCACATCACTACTCGTGTATCTGGTTCTTTGTATTGCATTTCAAATATTTATTTTGTGGAAGTTTGTAAGATTGAAAGGCTCTTGCTCTCTCTTCAAAAGTCATCTGATGTGAACTTGAGACAAATGTCTATAAAAATAAAAGATAAATTTGATAAGTATTGGGGGACTTTTGAGAAGATGAACATTTTATTAATCATAGCTGTGGTGTTAGATCCACGATACAAATTGGGATACGTTGAATGGTGTTATGAAATGAGTTATGGATTAGAGAAAGCATTAGAAATTGGTCAGAAAGTGAAAGAAAAATTATATGAGTTGTATACCATTTATAAAACTGAGCTTTGTGAGATTGTATCTAAGGATGGTAGTAGTGATGAGGTGGATGAGGTTAATATGAACTCGAATGATGTTGGTGAAGATGATGCATGGTATCAATGTGATTGGTTTTCAAAGCGTGAACACTCAAAAAAAGAAGTGGATT
Source organism: Annona cherimola (assembly GCA_030490835.1). Lineage (NCBI taxonomy): Eukaryota > Viridiplantae > Streptophyta > Magnoliopsida > Magnoliales > Annonaceae > Annona > Annona cherimola. The sequence continues at coordinate 88,127,427 of CM059973.1, read as the reverse complement.
AATATCTAGAAGAAGCGAGTGTGGTCAGGGCACTTGGGTTTGATATTTTGGCATGGTAGTCTAAAAATAAGGACTACAAAATATTACCTCATCTAGCACGAGATATTTTGGCAATTCCAGTGTCTACGGTTGCTTCGGAATCAGCTTTTAACACAGGCGGACGTGTACTGGATCAATTCAGAAGCTCTCTAACACCACGACTTGTGGAGATTTTGGTATGTGCACAGGATTGGATCAAAGCATCACCACAACCTCTAGGAGTTGAGGAGAATTTGACAGAAATTGAAGCAACTGAATCAAGTATTTACTTTTTATCTTTTTAAACTGATTTTCATACTTTTTACTATACTATTTTATTTCTGTTCACATATTCATTGACATTTTTCAATAATTTTGCAGCTATAACAACTTCTGTTAATCTTAAGACAAATATTGATTTTCTCCAACAGTTGGATCTTAATTGAGGCAATAATAAAAATTTAGACAACTTATATAGTTCTTTAATCTTTTACAAATTAGTTTTATATGTTTAACTGTTTTCCAATGTCTATTTCATTTTACTATATATTTTCAGGACTAAAATGATATTGCATAAAATGGAGAAAGTGGATGAAGAACTATCAAGTTTGGAGAGCATAAAATAATTATTTGTTGTTTTTATTTTTAGATCGAAGTTGTTTGAACTTTGAACTTTACTTATTGTTATGTGTTTTAAGACAATAATGTGTAACAATATGTGATATTTGAATTTTTGAAATGTGATTGTTTGAGTTTATTATAATGAAAGTCTTACTTGATTCTTCTCAAATGTATATTTATGAGTTCCATATTTATAGTGTTGATTGAATTATTTGCTAGAAATAAAATATGTTGTATTTTGAAACAGGAATTGACATTAAAGAGATGACTTGAGATTGGAGCTGATGTTTTCAAGCCAAAATAAATTAAATTCAGGTATGTTAGCTTTGAATTATTTAATTTATTTAATTTTACAAACTTTATTGAAGGTTTTTAGCATGAAAATTAGTAACAAACACAACCCGTTAACCCGTTTATTAAATAGGTTGTAAATGGGTTAGGGTTGAAGTTTTTTAAATGAGTTAATAAATGGATTAAAAAATGTGTGTACTTCGTTGTCCCTCACATGTAGCCATTTGCTAGGAAATACAGCAAAGACCACTTCAATATATGCTATGCAAACATCGACCAGCTTTTCATTCGATAACATTTCACCACATGCATCTTAGCATCTCATTGGCCTAAAGTCAGTGAGTCGTACCACAACAAATAGCTACTCCAACTCCATATCCAATTCACATCAAAACTCTCCCCTTCACCTTGGATTTTGTCTTGCCATAACTTCACAAACCAATTTGCAAGGAATGCATATAAACGCTAAAATATACAGACATAATCACTCATCTCCATTTCCAGAGATTAGTGGGGCAATTACTATTTACTACTCTCCGTCTCAGAGATTCAAAAGACTGGTGACTGGAGTTGAAAGGATTATGGGACAACCGGACAAGATATTCTTAAAAGTTTTTTTCGTCTTAAATTTTTTTCTTATTTTTAAATTTTCCATACGATTTTTCTTATTCCCAATATAATTGTCCACATCTTAATACTCGACGATACTTTTATATCAATATTGTGAGTGCGGGTATATGGTCTTAATTTGGAGTTTAGAGAAGAGCACATGCCTACATATAATATAATAAAAAAATTTCCTACATCTCCTTCCCATTCCACCATCATGGAGGACATGGACTAATTTGACTCATAAACTTTATTATGATGCTCGTTGCATCTCCATCCCATTCCATCATCTGGAGGACCTAGGCTACTTAATTTGATTTATAATAATAATTACTATTTATATTTTTAATTAATGCATATTTATTCGAACTTTATTAATTTTATGACAATATTTTGTGTACCAATGGTGAGAAATTCCAATAACGACCCAAAACTGGATTCCATAATGAAAAGGAAAGACAGTATTTAAGGGTTCATAAGTGAGTCTTGTGTTAAATATGATATGATGCGTTTTAAAACTACACAGCTGAGCTATCAATGCAAAGTGGATAATATTACACCATGAGGCTCATAGTCTGCAGACCCAGGATTATTTGTTGGGCCTATGCATTACAAGGCTACAGGTAAAATATAGAGTTGAGTTGTGGTTCAGGAATAAACTAAGCGAAAGCTGGTAAGTCTATAATAACCTAGAATTGAATCTTATATTGAAAAGAAAAGGGAGTTCTTAAGGGTTTATAAGTGAGTGTTAGGTTAAATATGGTATGTCCTCTTCCAGACTATATTCCCGAGGATGTAAAGGTGGAATGGTTCATAGATGTTCAAAATAGATGCTAGAGAAGAGAAAAGATCTTAGCTGCTATGGGTGATATTAGGTGGAGTAGGATCCGCCATCCTAATTCCACATAAGGATGTCCACGATGAATGGTTCTGGAGGCATGATGTAAATGGGATTTTCTCAGTTAAATTTGCCTATAGAATGCTAAACTTGCATCATTCAAAACTTGCAGGTATAGATGAGATATGAGGAAGGCGTGAGAAATCTCAGGAGAAAAAACATCTTAAAGCTCATATAGAAGGCCAAGATCCTGAGTTGAATCAAGGTCTTTGGATGGCACCTTACTATGAATGTCCTCCCAACAAAGATAAAAAAAGAAGAGGAGGGAGGTGGCAGTAGACCCTCAATGCCATCTCTGCAGTAAGACAGCTGAAGACTCTCCCCATCTTTTTTGTTCTATGAATGGCTCATTGATACCAAAAGGGTGTTGGATTGCTAATAGAATGACTTGGACACTAAGAGATGCACTAAGGGGGTTATGAGCAAACTTTCTCATGTTGAGTTGGGCAGAGGTTTGATCAATTTTATCATATTCTATTGCAGAGTGTGGTATCTCAAAAACCAGGCTAGAGAAGAGCCCTCTCTGCCGGAACACAATGGCATGATTGAGTGGTGCCAAGCTTGCCAAGACAATTTCAACTCAGCTCTGATGGTTGAGGAGTCTCCTTGGTTGGACAAGGAGTTGATTCCCAGGTGGAGGAAACCAAGGGAAGGCAGCCTCAAGATAAATGTGGATGAAAAAAGGTATGTTTATGGTTATGGGAAGTGTATGGGTTTCGGAGCAATCCTGAGGGACCCTAATGACAACATCTCAGCTGCTGCTAGTTGGAAAATTGATGGCAATGATGAGGCAATCGACATGGAAGCCATTGTAATATCTTTTGGCTTGGAATGGGGCCGACAATTAGACATTCAACAACTTGAGCTAGAAAGTGACTCATTGATGTTGATTAAAATGCTTAAGGAGGGGCCAAGTCAAATTTTATCAACAGTCGGATGGAGAATCCAGACTATTTTTTACAATAGTGGAATCATTCCAGAAGTTTTCTTTTCTGCATGTTTTGAGAACTGGTAATAGATGTGCCCACCTCCAAGCTGATGCACTGGGTAAGTCGAAAGAATCAAACCAAGTGTGATGGGATAGTCCCCCTGGTTTTCTTGTAAATCCTGTCCAAGTGCACCTTTTGTACTCTCGTATTGATAGTTAACACAACCATCCTTTCATAAAAAAAGTATGGTATGTTCTATAAAAAAATATATGGTATGATACATTTTAAGATTATATGGTTAAGTTGTCTGGGCATAACTTATAATATCATACTATGAGACCCATAATTCACAGGCCGACAATTACTTTTCTAGGCTTGTGTGTTACAATTCCATTAAATTTAAATTTGGTACCAATTAGTCCCAAATATTATTCAAATTATTGTCAAAAACACTTTTTTAAAAAAGTTTGTACTAGAAAATTAGTATAACTAAAGGTTACTTTAAACTTACAAAGCCTCATAACAAAAAAGATTACAAAATCCGAATAATATATAAATTCTTTATGAGGCAGGAAAGAAATAAAAATGCATTCTTCAATAATCGATTAATGTAATTTTTATTATAATTTTGTGAAAAAATTTCACATATACTCACAAATTTAACTTCTGATTCTATTTATACCTATAAATCTTCAAAAATTTCAAATATACTCATATATTTCGCCAAAATTTCATTTATATCCACAATCCTTTGTGAAATGATGAATATGCTCAAATCCTAATTATAATTCTAAGTTAAAATTTCACAAGTCAATGAATTTTTATACTTTATAGTTATATAGAAATACTTTACTGCTAAAAAATCATATATCACTTGAATATGAATTTTTATGGGCGATTTGTAAATACACCTACTTAGTTTGACCAAATTGCAAATATACCCACATAATTTTAAAAATTGCAAATTACTTCCACATAATTTGACCATAATTTGTAAATATACTCACGTCATTATGACATCATTACTGCACCATCACAGCGTGAGTATATTTGCAAAGGTTTGCAAGCTATATGGGTATATTTTAATTGAATGGGTATATTTAGGTTTTGCAAATATACTTACGCAGTTTGCAAAAATTTGCAAATACACCATGCCATGACGATGTAGTAACAACATCATAACGGTATGGATATATTTGCAATTATGGTCAAACTACGCGGGGATAATTTGCAATTTTTGAAATCATGTGGGTATATTTATAATTATAATCAAACTATGTAGGTATATTTACAAATTATTCAATATTTATCTATAAATTTATTATTAGATTTTAAGCATATTTGTCATTTTATACAGGGGTATGAGTATGAATGAAATTTTGGACAAAATACATGGGTATATTTAAAATTTGTAAAAGTTCATAAGTATAAATAAAATTATGGGTAAAATTCTTGAGTATATGTATATATATATATATATATATATATATTTGCGTTTGTTATTATTACTTATATTTTCAATCATTTTATTTAAGGGGTGAAAGATCAAATAAAGAAAGATTAATATTTATTGTCAAATAGAAATTATATTAAGAATTAAAAATCATATTAGAAATGGTAAATGCAAGGTTGTTATCCATTGTAAAATAAGAAAAAAAAAATTTAGAATATAAAATTTCATCAGGAGCACATCCCATTCCATCTTTGCGTGTACTCCCGCACATGCTCTGAAGTTGTTTATTTTAATTTTATTCTTGGACTAATTAGATCATCACAAATTTTGGTTACATTTTGAAGCCTTTCATGACAATATTCAAGTGATCTCATGCAATCCCGTACACTACAAGAAAAAGTAGACATAGGGCCGACTTGTTGCGGAAAAGTTTTTCATTTGGCCTTTGATTAAATGCAGCCGAATTTTATATTAATGTAGCCAAAGTCTTCTCATTATTCGCAGCCAAATTATGATAGCTATATTAAATGTTTTTTCGAATAATATTAAATGAAATGTTATTCTTAGTTACATTTGATGTAAAAAATAACACCACTCAAAAGCAACCAATTATTTATAGTTAAACATTTAGTTGGAGCTAATATATATCTAATACAGCAAGATACATATAGCTAATAAATTAGCTACATCTTATAATTTCACCCTCACATGATCACAATCCCAAAGCTGCTCTCTGCCCTTTGATGAATCCCTCCAGCTGCACGCGTACGAGTGTCAATGTTCCATAAAAGCTAATTAGGAGCCAATTGACGGCTTGGATCATGCCAAGAACCTTGGATGTGTCTCGCATTTACTAGCGTCCCCGTTGCAAAATAAGGACAGAGGAAAGGAGGAAGTAGTGGACAGAAAGGGGAAGGGAGAGGGAGAGGGACAGGGAGAGGGACAGGGACAGGGGAATGGGGGCCCGCAATTAATGTCAGCATCTCTGCTGTAGTTTGCTGGTACGAGCAGTTGTTGTTTTGGCACCTTTTGGGCTGGCTTGAATCTACAGGAGTTAATGACCAACTGATGTTTCCGTGGCTGCCAGGGCTGTGCTGTGCTGCAGGGTGCAAAACATCAGACTATAGAAAAAGTGAAAAACCCACCAAGATATGGGGTAGATCTTCCCACAAGAAATCATTCACATGCACAGCCAACAGGCAGAGGCAACAGAAAGAACACAAGACATGGAAAAGGAGGAAAGGGCATATGTATGCGTGTATGACTAAGACTATGGCCCCCGCCATGAACTCAAACCATCCACATTTGTAATTTTATATTGTAACTCAAATGACAACCATCCACTCTCCAACGCCAACCAAACCAACCGGCACATGTGCAGCCATCACAAATGCATCACTTTTTTGTCTTGTGGGGCTCATAAAAGCCTGCACATTTCCATCAAAGTAGGACCAAATTCCATTGCACTGTGGTGCCCATGAAAGGCTCCAATTCCAAGTAGTGAACGGATGGGATAGAGCTGAAATGAGGTGAAAGTCTGAGACACGTGTACAACAGGGGCTTCGAATTTCGATGGGACCCTCGAAATTACACCATTGTCGCCTCGGCTTGCCTCTAATCGGCCTGGAAAGGCACCCCGAACTTCTTACCCTTGAATTTTTTTTTTTTTCCTAATTTGCAGTCTTAAATACCTTAACTGTATATTGTTTTCAAGAGTTTTATGAAAATCTAGCCGAGTAAAGACCTGGAGAACTGAACTAAGCATGTTCATGATCATCCAATTGTATAAGGAAAAATTGTTGTGTATAAAAAGCTATATTATTAGCAAGAAACATTTATTAAAAATAAGAAAAGTAGAATTCCTTGTTACATATTATACGGTAAATGAGATTTTTTTTTTTTTTCAGAAACGAAGAATCCCATCTTATTTACATCTCGTCGAATTACATTAACTTATCTAAAAAAAAGTTATGTCTTCAGTTATAACTTTATTTATTCTCCATAAACTTTAGCGGTTATTATTTAAGGGTTGAAACCAGGTACATTATTCTTCCATTTTAAAAAAACTAATACCTTGTCTTAGGAATTTTAAACCAAAGGTAAAATAGTTAGAGCACCATCGAAACAAGTTAATTTCAGATTGCGATGCGAAGATCATCGAATAACGATTTGCGGTTTTTTTTTTTTTAAAAAAAAAAATTAGGTCAAAATAGAGAGAAACATCGATGTAATTCATGTGCGGGCGAGTAGGGGTTCAGCATTTCGACACCTTGGGTAATGCCCGTGATTAGGCATATCTGAGCCGTGGAACGGACCCCACGCGTGGAGGCGTCTCCCAGTTCTGCTGCCGCAGGCCATTCCACTTTCTGCGACTTCAAGAAGCGAGAGTGGGGCCCACGGGATTGACGAGGAATTAGCTTGTGATGGACGGACGTGACTCGCGACTGCATCGGTGACAAAATAATTGCATTTGCATCCTTCCCGTCCCTGACACACTTCAACGAATCCCTCGTCACCACTCTTCCTCAACGCTATTCGCGCGGCTTCCTATTCGCCTCTCGTGTGTGAAGCGCGGGACCTCGGAGGTTCATTCATGCATAAACCAAAGCAAAGAACCGCTGTTTTCGGTGGTCAAATCAGGCCCTGCGCCAGTTCAAAATGAATGGATGAAAAAGACGGGCATGAGGATTGAAACGCGATTTTTTTTTTTTAATATATAATAAAGATCTTCTCAATATCGGTGACAAAAGTACACGATAATCTATTTTTTCAATTTTCAATGTTATTTTTTCATTCTCAATATAATTTTTCACTTTCCACTACATAATATTACCCCCTTTTTATTTCACCATTTAAATGAATAAATTAAAATTTTAATTTATTTATTTTATTTTTAAATTTTCAATACAATTTTTCATTCTTAATATAATTTTTCACACTCCAATACATAATAACTCCAATACATAACAACTTTTTTATCCAATTTTTCCATCCGATTCTTATCTCATTGCATTATCCTAAATACATGTTATGGCTACATTTTCATTATTTTAATAAATAAACTAAAATTTAATTAATTCATTTTATTTTAAGTTACTTTTTCTTATTAAGGTACTGAAAATTATTTTGATCAAGTTTAAAATGTGTTATAGAGATATGATCTTATGTATTTATATTTTTTTTATTAAGTTACCGAAAATTATCTTGATCAAGCTTTGAATGTGTTATAGAGATATGATCTTATGTGTTTATATATATCATAAATTGGGCTCTATATTAATATTTTATATTATCATTTATTCATATATAAATTGTCTTAGATGGTTCACACACTTAAAAAACAACTTAAAAATTATTATTCATATTAAACTATTTTATTATATTGATTTTGTATCATTTTCCAATGAGACTAACACATATATCTAATTTAGATGAAAATTAGCATGTTAATAAAATAAAACTCTAAATAAAATATGTTGAGTAAGTTATAATTTTATGAGTATGTGAGTCCTATTTTGAGCCAAATGTATCTTAATTCATAATGTATGTAAATTTACGTGATCAATAACTCTGAGTTATACTTCTTAAACATATGGGCTCATTCCAGATAGGAGCCCAATTATATATATAATATTCATTTATTTTTCTAATAAGTTATATTTTTATTTTTCTTCATAAACATGTTTTCTTAAGCGTCCTCAATATATATGCCAAGTTTTGTCATTTTCAATATTTTTACATATTTATTTTTAACTTTTAAAAATTGAATTTTTTAAAAGAGTGAAAAATGACTTAAATGCCTCTGAAATTGATGATTCTTTAAAAATAAAAAATAAATATGTAAAAGTATCATAAATAGAAAACTTGATATATTGATTAAATACAATTACAAAAACATATTTATTAAGAAAAATTAAATAAAAATAAACTAAATAAATATTTTATTTTAGCTTAAAATACCTCATTATATATATAATCATGCTCCAGATAAATATACCCATTATTTTTACTCTAATTCCAAATATTCCCAATACGTTTTCAAATTTCAAAATATCTCCTCAATTCGCATTTTATCCCAAATATCAAATATGCGAAATTACTAAGATAGCTAGCAGATTTTAAGTTGTAGTGAAGCACACTATTGCTATGAGTATTAATTGTCATGCTCGACTTGTTAACTCATTCGTCCAACTCATTTATAAATGAGTTTGAGTTAGAATTTTTGAATAAATGAGTTATGATCAATCAATTCGTTTAACAATTTAATTAAATAAACAGATTAGAGTTGAGATTTTATAACCTATCAACCAGTTTAGTAACTCATTTAACATGTTCAACTTGTTTAATCCATTCAACGCATCTAACTCGTTTAACCCATTAAAATTATATATATATATATATATATATATATACACACACACACACTCTCCTTGTTTATTTGTTCCCGTTAAGTCTTTCTCACACTACTTAATTTTTATTTTTGCACTGCGACTCTAATTTCATTTTTTGATGGCTGTACTATTTTCATTTACTTTGTGCTAAAAATTTATCTTTTCCTCTCATTTCAAGATCATCATATGTTAGAATTTAGTCCTTTAAGTTGTTGCTATACGATCCATTAATAACCCGTCGATTTATTTATTAAATGAGTTGTAAACGGGTTATGATTGAATTTTTTAAATAAGTTAATAAATGAATTAGAATCGAAATATTTTAAATATGCTAGGATTAGAGTTAAATTCGAAATCCGTACAACCCGATGCGATGACACTCCCAGCTCGCCGCTGCCCAGATGAAGCAGGTGTGATGTCGTTCTTCGCCACGGTAATGGAGGCAGGGGAAATAGATCGGGCGGATGGCGAATATGGATTCTACCAAGATTAGGTAGTGGCATGAGGTTGATTTGATTTATGCTATAATAGAGAAGATCGGCAATGTGTGGTGAAAGGGGGCATCATCTGTCCTCCGTGATTGCCGGTAGCTGGAGTCATTGAAGAAGATGCAGATCGGCAGTCGGTTTTTTGGTGGTTTGAGATTGGCCAAGTTGATGGGGAGATGGCAACGCGGTGCGAAATGGACGAGTTCATGAGTTTTGCAGCAGCATCGGCGTCTGGTTACTTGGAATTTCCCGAATTTGAAGAAGAGCGCTGGCAGACCCTTTTTACACGGATTTTTTGATTGATGTCTTGCCGGAGTGGATGAAGCTGGTAGCATGCGGTCGAGGAGATACTCGTCGGGTGTCCCCATGACTGGTGAGCAGCTTTCATCGTTGAACAGGGAAGTCGGGCGTGGGGTTTTTGGGTTGGGGAAGATAAACTTCTGATGTGGTACGCTGCCGGTGTAGCAAACTCTATGCACATGCACCACTACCTTGCGAGCAATTCAAGCCGTAGGATTCTTGTGATGATGGGTGCAGGCAATGGATACGCATAAAAGATCCAAAAACACATCTCCTGTACTTGCAATCTCCATTCCCCATTTAGATGAAAGTGATTTTTTTAGTTAAACAAATAACTATAAATGTCATGTATGTATTGTATTTTATTTAACCTTTAAGACAGGTCCAAAATGGGATTTCAATACCGAAATCGTTAATGGTGTCGACACCATAGAAGATTTTCCTTTTTAATAATCTTAAAAATAAACATAAATTTCAATAATTTACTAAATAAATAGTCCTAGATGTAATGTTTGGCTTGAATCTAATTAAATATGATGTTATACTATTTGAAGACGTTAAGGAGGTCCGTAGAAATATTAATTTCTGGTAAATAATTTAATAAAGATATATTCAAATAGAAATATCCTTTTTCCATGGTTTTTATCTTCTTATATTTATTTTATAACTAATATTAATATTGACATTATGGTGAATGGTACATGCCACTAGCTATTAGTGATTTTTCTCACTCCCTGTCTCTTACGATTGGGAGTTTGGGACAGCCGCGAGCTTTTTAGAGACGATGCAGAAGTAGTGAAACGGTGGAAGAGGGAAGATGGCGGATCCAAATGCGACTCTACTTCACATGCACGCTGGATTCATTTCAATGGATAAAACCATAAAATATTTAAGTATACGGTGCTCCAATACGTACGCGTGGATACGTGTACTGCAGACCTCGAGCGGGAAACTCCCACTTCGTGTCTAACGACGGACGTGGGAAAAGCTGATCAGCTAGACATGCTGCCACCATCTCAACTGATTATTGTTTATATGCTTTATAAGCATTACAATATAAATGTTGGGAGAAAGGCTAGTTGCATCGGTCTTATATTTTTGATTTCTAACTATTGATTTATCAAAAATGCTCTCGTTTGTGAATTTTAATTTGCGAAAGTACCTCATTTACAACGATAATTCGTTGTAGTACATCACCTACAAATATTATTATCTGACTTTAGTCATGTCTAAGCAGTGCTAGAAGTGTTTTCTTAAATAAAATTCATAAATAAAGCCATTTTTGTAAAATCAATAGTTATGGATAAAAAAACTATAATAAGCTTAAAAGACGGAAAGAAAAATGCAAATAGTCCAACTAATAGTTCATATAAAAATCAGATTTAGGTGATTGTTAATTATCTATTTATGGGACAGTTTTGTTCTGATTTTGAAATGGGCGGTCCTGATTTTTGTGTGAGCGACATTTGCGTCAATGGCGCATTAGGGCAGCCAGTGCACGGTGTGGATGCTGGCAAGTATTCAGAGCCGACAAAGAAAGGGATGAGACGAGCGAAGAGAATGAGGAAATTGGAGTCATTCTCCAATTCTAGCCCACGCATATTGTGGAGAATATGTGATCGGCCGCAGCTGGACCTCATGCACTGATGATGTGCTTTGCGTCGTTCCTACTTTCTTATGCTTAAGGGAAATCGACAATGTTATTTTTTGGCCTGCACATGCCAAAAATCTGTGTTATATGACATGATAATAGCGCCATTCTTGGATTTTTGTAGCAATGTGCTGTGACAAAATAAGACGTATCATCCCTCTTGGAAATGTGTGCTCAAAACATAAGTATTAAAAAACGTGTTTTTAAATGGTCTTCCCCAAAATAGAAGATCCCAAAAGAACACCAACTGAATTAACTAAACATTCCCGTAATCGATTAATAATTAAAGCTTTTAAAATCTTCATTTGCCCACCGGGCATATTATCTTCATTTTCCAGACAAAAGAAGCCCGTTTTGGAGGGCTTGTGCGTTTGGGAAGATAGTCAAAATGGGAGAAAATTTTCGTGAATCTTTTTGAAATAGATAGGGTAATAATGTTATGCGACACAAACGAGAATCATAAGCAAAGTAAATATACTCAAAATATATACAATAGTTGCATAAAAAAGATTAAAAAATAATGATAAAGTACGATGATAGTTACCATATCGTTGATTTGATGATGTTGACATTGCGATTGGTGTGAATTTTGCCCCCTACCAGTATGCATGTCTCTGGTCAATGAATGATAGTTCTATCCTCACACCGACAAAAGCGCAACCCACTGATGAAACCAGGGATATTAAAAAACCCTTCTCAAAAAGTTTGTACAGTTTAACGTCGGGGGATTAACCAAGTTGTAACTCGTAAGGCTCTGGAAGCTTTTTATAAATAAAATTGGCAGATTTTATTTAATGACTAACAAATTATAAAACCATGGTATAACAAATTTTATTTTTTTGGCCAACAAATTTGGTTGCTAATATTGCCTAAGGATAGGAGGACAGACTACTTCAACTTTACAATTAGCAGTGGGATTTGTTTTTTTAAAAAAGTTAATTTATTGCAGTAATGGTTGGTACAGTAGTGTATTTTGATTTCTTTCAGAGTCGACTTATATCTTTTTGCTCTTTATGCATACCTTGTACCACATATACATATAAGTTATTTGTTTTTGTTTTTGTTTTAATGTGAATGGAGACTATCGCTATGTCATAGAATGGAAATCGGGAATTCATAAATATACTCACTGATCTTAAATTACTTGGCTATGCAGTGTCTAAATCTTTCTAAATACTTTTAGTTTAATGGCATCCTGAGCAAGTCTTGATTCTGTAGCTTGCTCCTCCATCATCACACCCAACTTCTGAATAGTAGTTTGGGCTCTTTTAGCATGTGGCTGTGCTGGTCTTTGATCACCCTTAGAAAGTTCTTAAAATAGTGAGTAAAATCTTCATTACCATTTTCATTCTCTTAAAGGAAAAAGAAAGAATAAAAATAAATTTTCTTCGCGATATCATCTGAACGCAAATTAATACAAATAATAACATCCATAATTGTATAGGACTGAGTTGGTTTTCCAGATGATAGTATGTTCCTTCCACAAAATGACGCTTTGATTTGCAACATTTAATTTGGTTGTCTCACAACTACAACAAAACTCTTATATGCCTCCCATTTTAGCTCAAATTTAGTGTCACTTGTATTTAGATAATTGTCATTATTTTCAGTTAAATATGAATGGTTATAAGCAACATGAATTTTTTTTTTGAAGTAACATGAAATTTGATTTCAAGTAAATACGAAAATTGAGCACATGCCACCACTTTTCACTTAGCTATAAGTAATATGGAAATTGACTACATTTATACACTCGCCGCCATGTTTTAATAATGCGAAATACTATTAGTAGAGTGAATTTCATTAATCATGGGGTGTGAAAGAAGAATAGGGTCATGTGAAATCACTTTAAGCGGGACTCATCTTTAATTAAATGTCTTAGTATTTGTGGCCAAATAAATATTCAACAAACAATGTTCAATGCTTCTTTCTTTAAAATGACATGAAAGTTGGAGAGAGTATAAAATAGGATATTTTGATATCAAGGAAAATGAGAAATAAATTACGAGATACTTGTACGTTAACATTTTTCCATTGCTTTCAAGTTAACAGGCGAGTGTATCAAAATTTTGAAAAATATAAACGAATTAACGTTGTTAGAAACATGAGTAGTGAAAAATAAAATGATAAGTTAATACTTAAATGACTAGGTGGTTGACACTGGTATATATGAATGTGTGCACGTGTAAGATATTCGAAATTTAGAACTAGATTGGAGTATTAGTCTTCATCCATATAGAAAAAAGGATAAGTTTCAAATATACTTTGTTTATAAAATCATAAATTACTCCTCTGTCATCTGCATAAAGTGGTAGGCATACCCATACCTATCATGATAGAAAAGGATGGGCATTAGTATGCTTACAAATGTATGCAAACGATGGGGGTTAATTTGCTGTTTTGCAAATAACATGTGTATATTTTCAGTTACAATCAAATTATGAGACATATTTGTAAATTACCCATTTCGCCAATATCAACTTTGTGCATGAGGTCCGGAGTTTGAAAGAGTATTGGCCTCAATCTAGACCAAAAAGGATAAATTTCAATTATACCCTATAATTTAATCATAATCACAAATATTCAAGCATTATTTGTAAAAGATTTAATTATCCTTCGTATTTACATAAATTTGTAGGTATATTCATGTCCATCATGATGGAAAAGGATGGGTGTGGGTACACTTGCAAATTTATGCAAATGATGGTGTAATTTTCTATTTTGCAATTACAATAAATGCGGTATATTTATAAATTACCCACTTCGTCAACACAAAAGCGGTGCCACCTACTCTTCAGCATGTAATAATCTCTAGGCACGAATTTAATTCAGTTATCTTTTTAAGGGATTTCTTTAACTGTTTTTCATTAATAGATTTTGAAATTTCATGATATTATTTCCTATAGTTTATCGTGTTGCTAGAATATTATAGTTTGAAACTTTTGAATAAATTATTGAACTGGTTGGACCTGAACAGAACCTTAAAACAGTCGAGTTCACGGTTCAATTGTGAAAACATGAACGCTTAGGGGAATACCTACGAGATGAAATATAAAATATCACAAATATCGTGAAAATTAGACCAAGCCGGTCCAATGATAAAAGGGACATTTCGGTCAGGCCATAGTTTTTCGATTTTGTTCAAAATCGACAAATGAGGAGCCATCCAATTCGACTTGAAAAATCACTAAATTATGTTTTGATTCAACCTTTGCAGAAAGGGATAATTTGTAAAAATGCCCCTTTGATCATAATTTTTTAGTCGATGTACTTATATTTCATCTCAATTTTTTTATTACAATCAAGCTCAATAATTCCTATGATTATAAAGAGAGAGACCACTCCCTATTATCAAAAATGAGACCGAATGCTTCAGCGAGAAGGATAGCTTTCAAATTTTGTTTACCACTCGAGTAATACTTGAGTTGCAGTCATAATTACAAATATATTTATATTGTTTGTAAAACAGTAAATTTTTTCTCATCATTTGCATAAATTTGCAGATGTGCCGACACTTTTTTTTTTCCCCTCTTTCTAGATAGAGGCTAAAACGTGCTTTAAATCTCGAAATTTCTTATACACTAACACACATTCACACACCACCTCGTAACGTAGCATTTGCAAGGAAAACATAAAGCTAAACAATATACCCTAGCTAGGGAGTTTCTCTAGTGGCAAAAAGACTAGGAAAATAGTGGTACTGTCTCCCACTCGCCCCGACAGTTATCTTTGTGAGAACCCCACATAAATTCTCATAAAATGAGGGTAGAACATGGGAAGATTGCGTAGGTAAGCCTTAAAAATGTGGTGAAATTTTTTACGTTTTCAATGATATATATTGAATCGGCCAATCATGGAGGTAAACACCAATTTCTTCTTCTTCTTCATTTTAATTTTATTGGCCTTTAATACGTGATCTTGCTTACTACAAATTACATTAGTCTGTTTCTTGTCTCAAAATTTTTGATTTATTTGCATGTAACATAAAATGTCAATTCGAGTTAAAACTAGACCATGTCCTCGTTGTGAGGGCCACACCTGCCAGCCTCTCATTTCTAGCTGTAGATTTTTTTTTCCTCTTATCCATACATGCATCTGCGACACCTACTGACCACAACAACCTAAAAAATATATAACATAAAAATACAAAATAAACGAGAAGATAAGGTGAACCTCATCTTGATCGTCCACATGCATGCATACTTAGAGAGAGAGAGAGAGAGGTGTTTCGTGCATTTCACTGTTGGTACCTTAGAAGTGCTGTTGAGGAGGAAACAGAATAGAAAGATATATCCAAGACAGAATCATACAATATTTTTGGTGCATTTCACTGTTGGTGGCTGAGAAGTTCTGTTGAGGAGGGCAGTGAAGGGCAAGGAATTAAAGGCAAAGGTGAAAACTTTAGAGGGGAGATGCATATATATTCAATAGAAATTTATGGCGAACGGACCGTCACATGATCAATCTACCCTTTTATAGTGCCTATAAGGGTCGGCAACTACTGCTGACAACGAGAGGAGCAAGGGAAAGAGGTGGGCTAACTTAGTTTTTTTCCCCCGACAAGTTGAGTAAAAGCATAAAAACTCTCTAGAAAACTGTATAACCATGCCTATATGGATTTCCCATATATATTATCAATAGAAATGAACATACATAGACACAAGACCATGCAAGCGTAATAAAACATTTATGACAAAAATACATTCAAAATTAAATCCCGAATCTTGCTATCATGCATATATGGAGCATATATATCTAGCAAGGGAATCAGGATAATGGAACTGAACCTTTGATAGAAAGAATCGATCTGACGGCTACGATCACCTTCTGATCATAAGTGTTATTGTGATTTATACTCCCTGTCCATACGTACGGGCCTAGGAAGACTCTCCTAATTAGCTTCTATCATTGAAGGCCTTGATGGGATCCCCTATGTCAGTCCAGAATGATAGGCAGTAGACAGACCAGTAGCTAGGCTTACAAGTTCGTGGGCATTTGTGAGTTTTGGCTCTTCTTCTCTTGAAGCTTGATATATAGCGTTGAGATCCCAAAAGTAGGCCTAGAGTAAGTATCATTTTCAGAATCAACAACAAAAGCTTGACTACCAATTCTAAAAAGGATCTATAGGAACATCTAGCTAATTGAAGAAGCACAAGATACATATTGACTAAAGTAGAAGTAGAATATCTTTGTAAACTATTGCAAATAACTTTCTACTTTTTATTCTGTTAGTTCTACCGAAAAATGTGGACCTTTTTTCCCTAAATCCATGGTGAGAAGAGATGGATGGAAATATTTGCCTACGCTTCACTTTATCCATAAATGCAAACAAAGTATGGAATGAAGACAAGGTGAAAAATTGAAAGCAAAAGGAAAACTAAGTCTGCTTTAACTTAATATGTATTCTAATTGAGTTTTCTTTTTTCTTTGCTGTCTTTCATGGAAAACAAGAAGAAAGAAAACATCAGCCGGGCATTGTTGTCAATTACACCATCACATGCTAGAAAATTTAAAAATTAATTTGATTACGAGAGAAGTTTGTTCGGAAACCTTTGCACACAGAGGATAGCTGAGTAAGCCTACAGCACCCAAGACCTAGCTAGGAAAAAGTGTGATGTTTTGTGCCTGTAAAAGCAATATGGTGGTCCTGCCGATAGATGTCATTCCGAAGAACAAAGCAAAAGAGAGAAAAGAAAATTGGAGTGAGAATAACACAACAACAGCAACAATAATAATCATGACAAAAAGACTGAAACAAGACAAGAGAATCATCTTTAAAGCAGTATAATGTATTTCCTTTCATGAACATACACCCTAACACGAATTTGATCTTCTCAAGGCCCAAAACCTGCGCTTGAGGAGCTAAATCATCCATTACTACACCTCTACTTGAACCCCGAAACCCCTTCAACATACAGAACATACACAGATTATTTTTCTTCAAATTTTTGGGTCAATAAATACACAGCACCCAAAATTTCATAGAACACACTCATATGAAATGTTCACTTTAGTAACTCAGTAAATTAATTAGCATATATGCCAATACATAGACTAAAAAGATTACCCCTGGAGATACAGATCTGTTTCACCTGAGAATGCATGCTCACACCTAATTCACATGCTTCCTTCTCCTCCTCTTTCATTCATATCACCTGGAGGATTATTAGTCCATGAAGGAGGATATGGTAATGGCAACCCAGAACTGTGATAGAAAGAGCCACTCCCATTGCCAGCCCTTCTTCCATAGCCCCGCTGGGACGGGAGCGGCGGCAGCGCCGATGTGGTGGGGCTGTGCATTGACATGGAGATGTCATTGCAGGCATAGCGAATGAGATCGGCGTTGGCTGCATCCAATTCCTTCTGGAGCCTGTGGACCTGCCTCTGCAGGACGGAGATGGCGCCAACGCAGCCATAGACTGGATCTTTGACGCGTGCCTCGGCTTCATAGGCCAGCGAATTCACTGCGTCTTCTCGCTGGTGCGGGGGCAGCTCGTTGAGGAGCTTCGTCACGTTGCTGGCGCCGAAGATCTTGTGGACGTTAGCGAACTTCTGCGGCTCTTCTGGCGGGAAGTACGGGGCGAAGATGCATCCAGGCATGCATTTCCTCCTCAGGAACTTGCAGGCAGCGCAGGGCGAGTTGGAGGAGCTCGACGACGACGCCATTCTCAACACTGCATCCAAACAAAGAAAACCCACAAAAGCCATCAACAATTTCTCCATGCTCTTCTCTATTTCGATTTCTCCGCGGCCTAGTCGCTGCACTGCAACCACACCTTTTATATATATACAATATATATTGGAATTAGGGTTAGGGTTAGGTCTAGACTGTGGTGCAAATTTTTTTCAAAAAAAAAAAAAAAACACCACGAGACTTCAACAAACATTTGAGCATGATTCTTGAATTTAGAGACCTCTTATTCTATGTTCTTTGCTATATTTTATTTTCTTGCTGTGCAGTCTCTGATTCCAGCTGGCCAATCCACGTGCGGTACTAGTCTGAGCAAAGATCTGACTGGTGCAATTTTCTTTTCCCCACTGCAATAGTAAAATCAAGTGAAAGACTGTTGGTCTACCCAATTCGGAGATGACCCATCTTGCAAGCAATCTGATCGAGTCATATCGTTTCAAAATCAGGTACCTTGTCTGCGCCTGATGCAGAATAATATTGTATGCTCGTGCGTGCTGCTGAAAGAGGAGAGAGAAGAAGATGTGGAACAGTATAAAAATGTATGGTTGCATGTGATTTACCTGTACGCTAATAGACTCCTTTGATCAGAAGAAAAAGGGCTGTTGCAGTATCTCTTCTTCTTTTCTTATTTTTTTGATTTTATTAAATTCTTACATCAACCGCTGGTGTTAGGATCTGTCAAGACCAAAAAACCTGCAACTGGCTTCTCGGGCTTTTCAGATACTTCAACTTCTTGTTTTTGGGAGGAGAAACTACCCAGGAAGGTCGAATTCAGGGCGGACTAATTGAAGAAGAAGGCCTGCAAAAAGTCAAAAAAAGCAGAAGCAGAAGCAGAAGCTGAGGCAAGAGTGAGAGCTCGGGAGGGAAGGGGAGAAGCCAAAAGCATCCAGTGTTGGGGGAATGGAAAGGAAAGGACGGAGATAATAAATGGGGCTGGGCACTTAGAAAGGAAGACTATGACACTGCACTTATAATAATAATGCCAGTTCCTGTTCAGCCCCGCCCCACGGTCCTAATTTCTCATCTTGTTCGACTATTTCTCATCTGAGCTCTAATCCAATCCTTTTTTTTTTTCCTTTTTTCTTAAAAAAAAAATAAATTCGGGGTGTTGTGATTCCAATCCTCCCAAAAAAAACTGCAGTTAAAACAAGAAGAATAACCACTAGAACAGTAGATCTTTTCACTGTTTCCTGTTTCTCTATTGTCTATTCAAAACAAAACATTCTCCTTTCCAAATCTGTAAATTACTTCCCACCTCTTTTGCGTGCTGAAACCACCTCTTTTTGGAGATGGTATGTTGCATTGGCTTGAGATTTGGGCTACCTGATTTTTATTCCAGGATATCAGAACGGCCCCCATCGAACACATGACGAGAAAACTTACATCTCACGCACGGTCACCCACGCCCTGTTGGGACACGTGCGCCATGTATTGTTTCATACTCCACATGCATATATGTATAGCTGTGTATGCCAGCAGACGTGTATATAATATAGATTTCAAATATTTTGACCTGAAAATAACAGAAGTCAGCATATGTAGAACTCAACTGTATTTACGTTTAACGAACCCAAAAAGGTCTCAAAAGCAAATTTCGTTGCTTCTTTCAGCCTGGTTTCCCCGACCTTTTGCACGCTTTTACAGGACACATGAAGCAGATTTTTCATATACCTCATGGAAGCCTTAATAAGCAGTTCAAAACTTCTTTTACCAGCTTTTGGCACGCATTACGCCCATACGTAAGTGGGCTTTTCAGAAAACCGACGCTGTGGTTGCCATAGTTACAATCGGGGTTTGTCCATTTTGCGGATATCATTGCAAATGGCACATTTGTAGATATAGCTTGCACACCTTTTACCTATCATTATACTTTTATCAATACTTCTAAAATCTTAGAATTGTCAATTCTTAAAAAGAAATTTTAATGCAAATACATTAACGAGTATATTTAGAGGACGATTATTTCATTCTGCGGGACTTAGACAACAATATTTTTTTCTAAATTTCCCAATTGTCAATTTGGAAACTAACTTTTCTCTGGCACTTTCAATATATTTCGATGGAGCATACGCATTTTTGCAAACATTTTATAACCATTAACATATGTGTAATTGCTGGAAAAAATAAGAGGCAAAGTATCGCGATAAAAAAAACAAATCGGTACATATGCAAATGTCCCTTAGTCAAACAACATGGAAGCGTTTGGAATGTGGGAAAAAATCAGAAAAAACTTTGGTAGAGATTTTTTAAAATAATAGAGTAATGACTAAGAGTAAAAGTATTTAATTTGAAATTAATAAGATATTTGTATGAAAAAACGTGAAAAATATTGAACATTAGGACATTTATATGGAAAGATGTATAGAAAAGCGAGGAAAGTTTTTTCCCACTTTTAAAGTCCAATCAGTCAAACATGTGGATTTGACCTAGATTTTACAGTATTTTTATGGTATTATTCATCTTGAATGATTAAGGAATGTGAATTAATAAAATATTAGCACTATTCGCTTGCGACAATATATCGTTTCGGGTAGTATGTTACACCAATTAGCATACTCATTATAACATATAATAAAAGTATTATGTAGCATATTAACTGATGAAGGACAACTCTAGAAGAAGGATAATGAGGCAAATAACTCTATCAAACTTTAAACTTTTTACCTCCTATCAGGCATAAGCACTAAGTTATGACCATCCTTATTAGAGGATCAAACTCAAACAAAATTTATAGGGGGTGATTAGGGAATCACTCCCTCTTGAGATGTGTTTATCTACATATAAAATCAATAACAATATCATTACAAAAAATACATTTTTGGAAACTTTTATTAGTGAAGAAAAATATGTATGCAAGCAAAATTTTTCTATTTATGCTATGCTTTTATAGACAAGAAAATTTTTTCTTGTTTATAGTAATGCTTCTAGGCAATGAAATTTTCACTTGCTTAAATGTTTCAACAACTAAATCAAAGCTTAGTTACCTAAACACAAAAATATATAAGAAAATATTACAATGTAGGTGGACTACACAATATATGTAAATGGATTCTACAAAATATATATGGAGCTCCCGCTTGAAGCTAACCCAACTACGCCGAAGCTTTTTTGGTTTAACATTATCTATTTTTCATATCTTGAATATTATTCTATAAAATATTATTTTATTCTAATATATATGAAAATAAATCAAAATATTTTTTTAATTTACATATGAATATATATATATATTTAATGAAACGTGGCCATGAACATCTTTGATGTGGATAGAGCTAATTTCATAGTTAAATAAATGATGCTAAGTGCAAATAGATAGATTGAATTTCACATCATAATAATAATGGGCCAAAATGGATGAGGTTCTATCGAAGTTTACATTGAAGTAGAACCTTGCTTAGTTGTGGAGAGACTAGCGATTTTCTTGTATTTTAATCATAATGTTAGAAAATTGATTTTTAAAATTATTTATAGTGACAATTTTCATGATCTTACAAACGCAAAATTAATCGATTTAATGTCAATAGAAAATTATTAAAATACTCTTGTCATTATATAAACTAGGAATATTCGTAAAAATAACCTTACGTTCTAAGTTTTTTTATTAGATGTTTGCCCTCACGATTTGAATATTTACAAACATAACCCTCAAAACTTTAGAGCTGTGAAAGAATAAGCTTGGGCTTTTCATCCGTCTAAAATTATAACGGCTGTTTTTTTCCACCCATTTACGTTTACTCGTGCAAAACTAAAAAACTTTGAGAGTTATTTTTGTAAATATCCAGATCCGCAAGGTCAAAAACCAAATTAGTCAGACTTTAGAGTATTGTTTTCGAAAATACCCCGTCCAGTCTGTCCTAGCTATAGACTGCTGGTCAGACTTCTGGGTCCGGTCAGGATAAGACCATTCCGTCCTAGGGTCAGTGCATTTATATGCCTGATCAGTTTTAACAATAATCTTTTAAAATTATTTTGCCAGCTAGTGGGTGCCGAGATTAAGAAGCGAATATTTTTTAAAAGCGAAAAAAGTAAGAATAAATAAGATAATAATTTAAAAAGTATTAAAAAATAAAAATAAAAATAAAAATAAAAAATATAGTAGTTGAGTAGTTAGGGTGTTAGCAAATTTTTTAAAGCATATAGGAAGAGATAAAAGAGAATTTGCTTACAAGCTGCGTGCGTTGCGAAACGTACGCGTAGTCACTACTAGCCAGCAAAATTGAAAGATACGAGTGAGGAAGGGAAATGAGCGCTTTCTGCATTTGTACTGCAACCATTTGGTTTATTATTATATATATATATAATAATAATAATAATACTTTCCCTTTCGGACAGTTGAGATTTCATATCAGTTGGCCTTATATTCCCCTAAAGAAAGCAACCGTACCAACTAGGAGGGAAGCGTCCATCACGTTCATTTTAACTAGAATAATAATACTTAATTCTCCATCGAACGGTTGAGATTTCTCCGTCGGTTAATCTGTCTAATATCTTAAGAATGTCACCAACCTCGCTGAAATATGTACAACGTGGATCATCGAAACTGGGCTCCGATGATAATATAGATCGGCACATCGTTTTCAGAGAGCTAGCCCATGCATGCATGGAGCAGACATGATTTTTCATGTAATATGAGTACTCAGTCCCTAGAAGTTACTAGAGGTTTTCATGCGCTGTATCTACATTGATGGATCCACAATCTGATTATAGTCCCCGCCTTGGATATGAAAAATATTTTTATTTCCTTTCTAAGATTTAAATTCGATTTTTTTCTTGACCCTTTCCATTTCTGTTCAGCATCGGGACAACTTTATTCCGTCGGGTAACCATAAGTAGAAAGATAGGTGCATCTTTTTCAGTCTAAGCGAATAAGCCTAATAAAAATTTTATTAGTCCAGGATTTAATGCGGCATGCGAAGCTCGCTAAACACAAAAGTCTTGAAAAATCATACAACAACCACAAATTAACTAATAACTATATATTCCTAATCTCAACCATTTATAACTTTCACCAACATGCATTTGTTGATGAGCATAAAAATTACATATAAGTCTCCAATTAAAATGTTCTTTTGGCATCATAAATAAATACCGATTTATGAAAATATTAAATATTTTAAATTGAAAATCTTTTTAAAATTTAAAATACCAAGGGCCGCATCATGTCCATGCACCTGCGTTGCATGAGATAATACACCTCTTTTTGGGCTCATGGACCGTAAACTAAATTCTACTTTCATAAACTGGAAGTATTTCTATTAGGCTTACGATTGCACGCGTGTCATGTGGTACAGAGTGGTGTAGTGTACTCTCCTTTCCACAAACTTTCATCTCCGTTGCCTTTTTTGTAAGTGGGGCTCACAGCTGGAATTCTTTTTTTTTTTTTTTTTTTTTTGTTAATTTTATTTTATGAGAATGACTATCTAGAAGAAGCTAATAAATCCAAATGAAAACAGGCCGTTCCGGGCTCATCACTGCTCTTGTTGGTAGAGGGTGACGTTTGCACAATGTGCTTTGGCTGCTTTCGGCTACGGTGTCTTTTACAGGGAGAGGTACTGCTGCGTGCCAGTACCAAACCGCATGGATGTGCTGGAACTTGGTAAAGCATGATATAATTGTTTATGTCGACTCGGTCTATGACCCTTTTTCATGTGTTTAAGAATTCTAGTTTTTATTCACTGAAATGACCAACCAAATATATAAAATTAATTAAAACTATATTATAATTGGATATAGATTAGAGGATTTAAGAGTGTGTTTGAGAATGGATAAAGCTTTTGATGAAAAGTTGTAGATAGTAGTAATTGTCAAATGATGTGATATGATAGAGGTAATGATGAGGAATAAATAGGATAAAGTTGAAATAGATAGGTTAGTTATGTTGGTAGTTGTGTAGAAATGATTGAAAAATAGAGTAATTGTATAGAAAAATGTTAATAAATGATTAAAAAATATGATAGTTACAGAGAGTGAAAAGTTTTAAATTGAAAAGTTTTAACTTGAAAAGTTTTACTTATTACCAAACACACCCTAAAAATGAATCCTTACATCCCAACAAAAATATTTCTATGTTTAAAATTCAAAAATATCTAAACACACCTCCAACAATGATAAAACTTAGAATATATATTACATATACTTTTTTATTAGTATTTGTACATCTTAACATATGATATTATATATCAAGCTCATTCATTCGGAAAGCCACAAGCTCTCATCTGTCTAAAAAAAAGACAACAATAAATTTTCATCTATTTTTAAGAAAGACCAGATATTCTCACTTAAAATTCAGTCCAAAACCGAAGCATGAGGTTCCAACCACCCGAGGCAACTTGGCTGACATCCCTGTTACTGACGCTGTGAACATTGCTCGGTTGGTATAAATAAAATAATAAGTTCAAAAGAAAACCAAAAAAAAAAAAAAAATTGGGGCATGGTGCATGGGATTGGGCATGATTTTACCTGGAATGTAGTTTGCGAAGCTAATGGTCTTCTGACGTGGGTTTGATTCGTCATAAATTATCATCATGGTTTCATTGACATATTCAATTTCTCTAATTAGGATCACTACTATTGTAAGCTGCTTTTGTTCATATCAAAAGTCACTATAATTAATGGCACTGAAAATAACAACTTACGCTTGTGCTTGTTTATTGGACGATCGTCATGATTTTTATATGTTAAGAAAAGTCTCAAGGTTTTAATAATATTATAGCGGTTAATTAAAAATATTTTACAATTAGCAGTTCTATGTGTAACTTTTTGCTAATGTTGCTCTTGTCCTTGGACCTCTACTAATAGAGCATGAAAACGAATAGCAGCAAAATTTATTGCCAAAAATAAAGTTTATTATGATGTCATCTTCCTTCTTAATTAACGTTTCGATATTGATATCATTAATCACTAACACTAATATCATGTTAATATGAACGACTAATAGTATGTGTCGATCAACAAAATAAAATATTACAATAATCAAATACGTTACAAATAAAATTATAGCATAAAATTATCATAAATATAATTGGCATATGCGATAAAATTTATTTATGCAATGAAATTTTCAATAAAAATGCATAAATATAACTTAAAAATAATCACTCTACTAATAACGTATACATATTTCGTATATGCCTTTGATAGAAGAAAAAAACTTTTATTAATGAGATCCGCTAGCCAATGAACCACTAAAAATTTTATTTTTAGGCCATAAAATTTTCTTGCAAAAAAGATTAATTGTTATTAAAGAAAAATTTTGTTGTCAACAGTTGTTGGTATATATTATATATTGATTATTAAGAAAGAATTTAGTTGCCAATAGTTAATGATTTTCATTAGACAACCGAATTTTGATTGTAAAAGCATTATGATAAGCAAGAAAGATATTCCTTGCCTACGAGAACATTGCCATAATTAAGTTTGTTAGTTGCTTATAAAAGTATATCTTGCTAATCGGGTTGTTAAAAACCAAACTTTCTTGTAGCGAACTCACTGCAACAAATTTTTCAACCATTTGCTGCATGATGTCAAAGTTTTTGAACTGGCCATTGAACCATTTTCGCGGCCAATTTTTGGCTTTTCCGGTTCAACTGCTAAGAATCGGTGGGTGAACCACAGTTGAACTGTCAACAATAATGAACAATTCATGTTTATTCGTTTCTGACTGATTTTTAAAAGATTGATAATAGTTGCTATTTGGCTGTTGCAATGATATTGAGCATTTATAACAGCTCCAACAATAATTACAGTGCCATCAAATTTTATTGCCAAAAATCATCGTTATTAAAACCGGGCATGTTACGACCAGTTCAACCATCAACAGCTGATCAAGCAGCTCGGTTGATGAACATTTTTTGAAAAAACTTAAAAACCATTGAGACCGTGAAAACCGTGCGGTTGGACCGCAAAAGTCATGTAAACCGCGGCTCGGTTCGATATCCATATAAAATCCTAACAATTTTCAAAAATTCAAAACAGGATTGCTTTATCTATGGGACGACTCCGTAACTATTTGATATGTAAACTCTTTGAATTCTAGAGTGACGTAAATTCATCTTCTTGCAAGGATGACACCCCAATCTTTCCTGTCATTCTAGTCTGAGTGAATTTTTGAAGCAACATATTATTATTTATATTAATAGTAACTAGTTATGTTACTGTAGCATCCGTCGCGGACGCTGCAATGAGCTAGGATGTTTTTCTAGCCTTGTGAAATTTGGGTCAGATCAAATGGGCTGGAGCTTGCATTTTTCATTAGATAGGAAAGTTGTTAGTGTGTTCCAAAAAATGAATGTTTTCATAGAATGAGCCTGGGTCTTGGATTTGATCTTCAAACTTCTGGAACAGCGGCATGTGCTCGAGATTTCTGCATTCTTGTGATATGCAGATGTTTACACATGCACTCAACAACATAATCTGTTGGAAATGGGCTGTTCTTGCATGGATTCATCCATAGATTCAGCAACATGATGGTTGTACACATAGCTGAAAGCGGCTAGACAGCGTGAACTGATCTTGCTGCAGCTTCAACTCAACAAAAAGTGTTAGTATTATATCAAATAAAGCATGTAGAAACAACCTTAATAGCCAAGAGATTGCACCGTTAGATGGAATCGCCAAGGTGTAGTGCTCCTTTTGCAAGTGGGCGGCGCTATGATGGATATTATTGTAATAAATAAATATTAAAGCATTAAAATAAAAATAATAGCAAAATATAAAAGAGGGGAGTCACAACTAATCTTTTTGGGATGATTATAACCCAAATATTTCATTAATAGATAAAGTACCGGTTTACATAAACAAAGACTAGATTACAGGCAAATCATATGTTATGGCATAATAAAATAAAGAGGGCATTTTTAGAGGCTAGACTAGAACAGTGACTATAGACGCTTTGGGTATTTTTTGGATGAGAGAGAGAGGCAGCAGCAATAGGTGAAAAGGTAGGCAGAGATGAAAATGAAGGAAGAGAGAGGCTGAGCAAAAATGGAGACCAAGCGCCAGCGTCCTCCCCTTGCTCTTATGAGGGTATTGTGTTTTTCAAACGCTGTGGAGTCCTCTGTTTATAGTCTTTTTTGGGCAAGCTGGCTATCCACGTGGCAACCTCCCATTGGTTGATTATGCATAGGCCATGACATGTTCTGTGTACTTTGCTTTCTCCTCTGGTTTTGTTATTTACCTGCTAGATATGGCTGGGTTCTTCTCCTTTACTTCATCTCCAAGCAATGTTGTTTGGTGCCCAAGCAATGAGCTGGACGATAGAGATTGTTCGACGGGTGACGGGTTGCAAATGGGTTGCAACGGTTGGATCAAGAGAAGAAATGCAAGAGTCATTGGATTGTGGCTGCCTGAACCGGTGGAGACGAATGGAGGGGCTGCCAGAGATGGGGGACGCTAGCGTTGGGTTGTCATGAATCGGAGATGTCGGGCCTGTTTTGCGATGATGTGGATTGCTACCTGAATGCCGGATCCGGAGGAGAGATGGCGGGAGTCGTTGGTATGAAGCTATGTCGATAGCGGGTTGCCTCCGTGGAGGTCAAACGCTGTCGGAATCAAGGCTGGTCGAAAGTTGGGTTTTTGGATGCAACTTTGAAGAGGCGGATCTACCGGGGATGAGGGAGTATGGCTTTGCCGGAGAAGACGGCTAGAGGTGCGCATGCCGTCGGCCCGATGAGCGGCTTTGATCGGTTGTCCGGTGGTTGCCGATGGAGACCGCAAGTGGCAACCATGACTTTTCCTTTGTGAAGAGAGCGAGTGCGATTTGGGAAAGATGGCTTTATGGTGTTCAGCTGCAACACAGATAATCTTGCACATGCACCTCGTTTTTAATGACTTGGACCGTTTAATCTCATAAGATGTTGTTGTAATGGGCCCAGATGGTGTAGATTCAAATCTAATGACATATTATCATCAATGTTACTAGAACCGGACCGGATCAGACGGTTCGACCGGTCCGGACGGGGAACCGGTCACCTCTCCGGTTTAATTAAGGCGGTTCAGTCTGATGCCCAAAAATGCGCTAAAAAAATAAAAAGATATCGGTGCTGTAATTCTCTTTCCTAGCTTAGGCAATTTTTCACGTGTACGTGAGAATATCGGTATTCTTCTCTCTCATCTTTACTGTTTCAGTACCCTACTATGCACCAAAAATCTGTATGCATGCAACGACTCTTTTGGTACTCTACTATGCATGAAAAATCTGTATTCAATGCAACCATTTTTTTGTATAATTTGAACTATTAAAATATTTTATAACATTACATTTAATATTTTTATAAACTAATAGATGTAGTTAAATTATTTAAGCCTATTTGATTTTATCATAGATGTATAATTTTATTTTATTTCAAAATTAATAAAAAAATTTACTAATTATAACACATAAATGTTATGAGTTACAATAATGTATTGATATATAAAAATTAAAAATAATTAACTATTTATAATATCGTAAATATATAATATTGACATCATCGGTTCAAACCGGTTTAAGTAGCCGGTTAGACCAGTTTGAACCAGACCAGTCCTTTTACCGGTTCGATTCTGACAACATTGATTATCATGCACAATTTGATCCAAACTTGCAAACATCCATCTCATTCCAATAGGCTTAAAATGTTTTAGTTCTTTCAAAAATGGGGTGTCTACAGTTACATATTATAAGTAATATATCTTTTAAATTTAAATAAACTAAAAATGATCAACATAATTATAACATACTATTGTCGCAGATCAAAATAATTTGAACCAACGGTTGGACCGATTGAACCTTAACCAGTTTTGATAGCATTGCGAAAAACACAACTTTATTTTGGTGAGGGCAACCAACTTATATGGCTACGGTGTAATCGTGGCCGTTCATCCATTGCCATGTATGGATCAAAAACCTAATCATGGGGAAAGAAGGGCGAAAGGTGATTGTTTTGTAGTTTGATGGCAGAAACTGGATGTGTTGGCCAATGCAATTAATTACTTCTACAAGCAACTAAAACGGCTGGAAACCCTCCTTTCATCTGCTTCTGAGGTGCTACTGGCTGTCATCCCCAAGATAGAAAGAATACCCAAATGGAGGGAGGACTGATCAATTAATTAATGTTCACTCGGCCCCTTTCAACCCTTTCTCGGACCTTGAGTAGACAAAATGAATACCTGCCATCCACCTCACTTTTTTCTTCTCTCTCTGTTCCGAATATTATCATTCACATTTGGATGTCAGAAATCAAATTGGATGCATTAATCTTCTTCATGAACTGATCACTCTTTCAACAATGCATGTACCATTACCCTTACCCCAGGGTAAAATGGACTGGACCACCCCGCTTCTCATTTCATTTTTCTGCCCAAATCTAAACACTTTCTGTCCTGTTCTCTTCTTCGAAATTGGGCCATTGCTCCTCTTTCGGATTGGAAACTTCTTGTTGATTTGCAAAAATTCCGAAGGTTTAAATCCCATGAAATTAAATAAAAAAACAACTCAACATTTATCGGAATAAAACGTATAATGATTTTATAAAAGACAGTTGAGTTAGGGTTATCGAATGAGTGCTTTATTTTTGATATATTGACTGTGGTCACATTGGAACGAATGGTTTGGATTTCATGATCTCAGTCACCAGCGTTGAAAGAGCACCTTGGCATGGTGCACCCTATACGTGCGTGGAGGATACAGAGGGCTGTGGTCAGAGCATGATAAAATATGCTTGCGTATGCTACAGCTCGCAAGACTTATTCCCATATCATCATTGCATTTATGATCCAAACAAGTGTCTTGCATGGGTCATGAAACCAGCCAGCAGGCCTTGTTTCTAGTGCCAAACTGATGGGGACTGCCACTGATGCAATAGAAATAGACTGGGCGGTAATATCAGCCTTTTTGCCATTAATAGAACATTTGTAATACCTATCATCTACTAATTCGTATAAGAAATTAGTATAAAACTTTGACTATTGACAACCATAATCCTGGTTGAAAAAAACTAAAATTTTATAGCTAAAATTTATTGAAAAGTAATTACAAATATCTTATACTTTCTTGCCTAACTTCAATCATTGATGAACGCTTTTCCTTCGAACTTTCAGTATTAAGTTACCCACTGAACCAAGCTTGTGAGTCAACATGGCTGGGGAAAGTTGGTAAAAGTTAAGCCAGAGTCTATATGGTCAAAGTTTCAATCCTCGTTAGAAGCACTGTGTCTCCCATTTAAAGAATATTAGTCTCTTCTCTTGCTGAATTATAAAATATATATATAGGAAAATATTCAAGTGCAGCGTCGCTGAAATGGGCCCCACATGATCATGAAATCATGATCTACTCCACCCATTGTATTTAGAATAATGTATTCTATAACCATACAAATTTTCATCCCAATCAGATACTTTAAAGTTGTTATTTACATTAAACTATTTTATTACGTTGGATTTGTACCATTTTCAGATGGGGCCCATATACATATCTGATTGAGATGAAAATTGGTATGATAATAGAATACATTATTCTAAATACAATGGGTGAAGTAGATCATGATTTCATGATCATGTGGGCCCCATTTTGGGGCCACTGCACGGCTGTTCCGGTGCAGTGACGCTGCACCGGAACAGCTCTCATATATATATATATATAGGGATATATTCAGGTGCAGCAACGCTGCACCCGAATTCTCGTGCAGGCGCGCTGCCCATTTAATCCAGCCCGTTGGAGTTGGCACATCAAATCGTGGCCGTTCTCATCCTCCCGCGAGTAGGCCGCAGGTATGTAGCGTGCTGAGTATGCGAGTATGGTAGGGAGGCAGCTGTAGCTACGGTTTTCGAGACCGAGCGGTTTTCAATGCAGGAGAAGACGTTCTGAGTGCGCCGGAAGACGTGCTAAGTGCGCCGGAAGACGTGCTAAGTGCAGTATCATATTTGAGATTCCACGTCATCTATTTCTGGCTATCTGCATGCTAAATGATGTATCAGCATGCTATATACAAAAGTCAGTGTGTATTTTTCTACTGAAGGTCATCTGTTTGTGACTATTAGTTTCTTATCGTGTTGAATGAGCATGCTATACCTGCATTGTGTAAAGTGAAATTGCAGGACATCTATTTCACATCTGGTTATCAGAATGCTAAGTGTTGCATCAACATGCTAAGTGTTTATTTTAGAATTGAAGGTTTTTGTTCGTCCATATCAGCATACTAACTGTTGTATGAGCATTGAATGTGCAACAGCTTTTTGCAATGCGTTCTGTGGCCGCCTTCTCTTCCCCACCATCTCCCTCTCGCACTGCGTTCCTGCTCTTCCCCGCGCTCTCCCTCTCTCTTCCACCCGCTCTCTCTTACTTCCCAGCTGTCAGCCTCCTCTTCCCTGCGCTCTTCCTCTCTCTTTTTCCAGCTTCCAGCCTCCTCTTCCCCTCTCTTCTTTTCTTCCCGCTTCAACCTTCCCGCTTCCCAGCACTCTCCCCCTCTCTTCCCCACGTGCCACCTTCTCGCTTCCCCACGTTTCCATGACGGGACAGGAGTCAGCACAAAAATCGACATGTCAGCTCCCCACGCTAACCTACACACAGCAGCTGCGGGCTAAACGCAGTCTCCCACGCAGGGCCGAACGAGCGGCCAGGATCTCACGCGCTAGAATGGATGGTGTGATGGCGCACCTGCACGGGAATTCGGGTGCAGCGTTGCTGCACCTGAATATATCCCATATATATATATACATATATACACTAAGCTTGTGAAATGTTGCACTTAGAAATTAATTTATCCCACTTGATTCATACACTCCAGAACCGATCACCTCAGAAATTGGATCTAGTCCCACATGCAGATATATAAATGTCATGATGATACCAACAAAATCCGACAATTCGCGTTAGGGATTGGATCAAGCCCCTGATGCATGTATATAAATGAAATGATGCTAAGAAAACCTGGTAATTAGCTTTAGGTGTGATCGTTATGATCCTGGGATTCAAAGGACCTTACTTTTAGCAATGAAGTTTAAGCAATGCAATGAAGTGAGTTTTACAATCATTTTCGGATTTGTTGCTGCTACAGGGTTACTTTCAGCATCTACTTTTGAAAACAATCTTAAATCATACTTTTCATTGTCATTTTTTACAACCATATATACCTTTTACCAATGAAAATATTTTTTTCAAAAGAACAATAGTCTTGGGTGGCCAAATGCATGCGCACGCATAGTTTATCCAGTAATGTTAGAATTAATATCTCCCACAAGGTACAAGGGTATATATTTCAAAACAGAAAATCAACATTTGTAGCATATTTTTTGTCACATTTAGCACTTTTTGTTGCAGAAGATATTATTCAATAAGATAAATAATTATTATCATTAAAATTAGTTTTTAACAATAATAATATAATGAAAATTGTAAAAAGTAACTTTTAGCGACAAGCTAAAAGTTATATTTTTAATGTCAACCAAGGCAGAGTGGAGTAATATAATATGCGGGTGCATGAGAGTTGATTTTGTCTTCGAGTAACAAGATTTAATATCGCTAAAAAAAATTTATTTCTTACATGGATTCTTTTTGTGAGTAATATATACACGTCTTACTTAAAAAAAAAAAAAAAAAAAAAAACTGTCCATATTGCATTTGCTAATTCTTAGATATCATGAGTCAGATAGATTTTTTTTTCTTTGCCAAATGCATGGCACATCAAGACACATGAATTGGATTCTCATGTTCTTTTGATCCATATATGTGTTTTTAACTTCCTACATGTTTCTGCGTATCATCTAGAAGATTTGCCAGGGTGTTAGCTGCATGTGCTGTTTTTTCCCTGAACTGAAGGAAAGCTAAGATATCATAAGCAAAGCCAAAACAAAATGGTATGCACCAATACAGTATTTACAGAACATAAAGCAACAAGCTCAAAGAGTACTGCATAGAACATAAAGCAACGAGCTCAAAGAGTGCTGTCGAGTGTCGTCTCTATCCAAGTCATCATTTTCTGACTCGTATGCGGCGGAAAATTAAGGTGCAGAGCACCCACGTACTGTACACATGAAACCCGATAAATATGTAAAAAGGCCATTGTAGAGTGCGTAGACCTAAACCTTAAAATAATGAGAAAAGCCTGTTTAATTCCCTAATTAAATTAAAGGAATCATACGATCCTTTTTCTTGTTCAGCCTTCCTCCTGACACTATGTGGAAAACATTTTATGCAACCATTTTTATAGAAAAAATTAATGCATGTGAACATTTGGTCTTTTAGATGCAACAAACAAGTGGTTGCTGCATATATGAGGTATAGTTAATCTATAGTCTGATTTTGGTTAAATGATTTGTTGCATTTAAGCATATGTCACCAACTATTAGAGCTACAAGACAGCAAAATGTTTATTGCTTATAATTATAAGCAATAATTTTTTATTGTATGAAAAAAATTTATTCTTTTATATGATGTTTTTTCCCATGTAGTGTTAACAATGTATCTATTACGAGAAAAAGATTTTTAGTGACGCAAAACTTTTTATTAATTTTTATTATAACATCACTATAAGTTCATCACAAAAAAGTTTTTGTAATGCTTTTTTTTAATTTGTCACTAAGATGTTACTTGTTGCAATATCTAAAAACTAGTTTTTAACAAGAACAATTATTTTTATTGCTAAATAGAATTTGTAACAAAAAAAAATTAAGTCTCATAAAAAATATGCCACAACATGTTAATTCTCTTATGGTGGTCCGTTGGACTTACTCAAGCAGCATTCCTGAACTGCCAAATCAATTTGGCCCCAACGTGCATGCATAAGATGGGGCTCCAGGAAGCTCGTGGCAGTTTGTCTATCGAGTAATAAACACCATCTCTATATACTGACAGTTATTTGCTTTTTTTTTATTAAAGGCAGTTATTTGCTTTTAGATATGATTCTTTGCAATTTTCTCTTTACATACAACTATTATGGTATCCGCATGTAAATTAATTAGAAAAAAGGAAAAGGAATATATTTGTATCATCAAAAGCCAAGGATATGGCATAATTCTTGCATACTCCTTTGGGTATGATATTCACTGATATAAATGACATCCACGCGTTAGACACACCACTATAAAATTTCTCAGGTGTGATCACATTTTGAATTTGGCCGCATTTATTGACGAATGCAACTAAGTTTTATATTAATTACAGCTAAATTTTTATTACTATTTGCAGCAAAATTATAAATATAGTATTAAACCTTACTTTTTAGCTACACTGAACATGAAAATGACTATATTCGACCAAGTACCGCTTAGCATGAAAATGAGTATATTCAACCAAATACCACTATTCTAAAGTAACAAATATTTATAATTAAATAATTAATTATAGTCAAAATACATATAATATAGATAAATTTATGTTGTATGTGGCTAAAAATTATCTATATTAAACGAAATTTTTTGTTGTGACACTAAATCTTTATGTAATCCACCACGCATACAAAAGAAGTCCACGCAATCTTATAGAAGAGTATAATTGCATAGTCATTGCACTTTCTATAAAATAATTATGAGCATAATTTCGATATCGTTGTGCATCCATTTGCAAATAATCATACGAGGTAATTCAACAATCAGCACTTGGGCATTGTGTGCTGATGCTTCCTCCATATATTTTATTCCATTTTAATTTCCAGCGCATCCATCTCCAGCAACCGATTGGATCAGAAACATAAAAGATCTGTCGTTGAGAAAAATGAAGCAGGCGCACTTGAAAAAGAAGTGGACATATATAATCAAAATGAGCCATGTAATTATAGTATTTAAGACACAAGTCCCAATCGGCCTAAAGGTGAAAAACTGTGATTCCAAAACCCATGTAAATTCTTTCGAATTTTTAAACATTTAATTCTATTTCAAAGCTTACATGGATGACTACGGTTCAAAGCCCACGGTTTAAAGTTTGGCATCTACATCTGTAGGTAAATTTCCGTTTGTTCTCCTCAAGTTTCTGTAGAATTGTCAACCAAGTGAGTATTTAGGAAATTTTGTTAAGAAAAAACTAGATTATTGATTAGAAAAGTCTTAGAGCGGTGGGGTGGTGCAGTAAAAGTCTAAAAGATGAGGTGGTGGGTGGTGTAGTTATTGGTATTGTGATTCTAGGCAATATAGTTGTTCTCCGCAAGTTTCTGTTGGAGTGTCAACCGACTGAGTATTTAGGAAATTTTGTTAAGAAAAAACTAGATTATTGATTAGAAAAGTCTTATAGCGGTGGGTGGTGCAAGATGAGGTGGTGGGTGGTGCAGTTATTGGTATTGTGATTCTAGGCGATATAGTTCAAGAGGGATGCAACACCATTCACCACCATTCATTTGAAATAGAGAACTTTTGGTACTGCGCAGGATGGATGTATCAAAGCCATGCACATGATTAGCCCAGCTTTTATATCTTCTATTATGCCCTCTTGCACAACGTCTACAGTGGGTGGTGGGGCTGGGAGGATTGTCTTTCTTTCCCGCGCCGCTCGCATGCGATCGAGAATTCCTCTTTTTGCAGAACGGACGGCGAGATTGCTTTTGTCAGATAAACAAAGCATATTAAAGGCTAAAAAGGGGATTAAGATAATAACCCGTGTGTAATTAATAAGGCTCAATGATAGAGACGTCTTTTATCTTTATTGGTTGATGCTTTGTGTATATGTTCTCGCTAAATATCATTAAAGCCGATCTCTGCTAGCTTTTATTTCATCTTTTCTTAGCAACAAGTTATAAACATTGCAAGGAAAAATCACTTGCACTTTACACTTGATTTCCATATATTAAATGATGAGGTGGGATGTTCCACAGGATTTCTAGAATTAGCTTTATTCCTTCAACGATGCGGCCGAGGCCCACTATGTATATTTTTAGTGATGGATGGAATCGACCATATCGGTCTACAACGTCAAATGGAGAAGTAAAAACATATATAATGCCACAATAACAAATTAATCCAACCATCCATTCCATGAGTCAATAAATTTTGTAATATCAAATTGAGTGAATCGATTTCAATTTTATGGAATTAAATTCATTATTTTCAAAATGTCAATTAATAATTCTATTTTTCATGTTAATTAATATCTATATTTTCATTTATTTGCAATCGATTTTTATATTTTAATCTTATTTATTTTATAACTCATATCTTAGTTTTCTTTTACCATCAATCCTAAATTAACTTGTACCATCGAAAAAATTCTGCATTAACTTGTAGGATCATCCGAATTAGTTTGCATGATATAAAA
This sequence comes from Annona cherimola, assembly GCA_030490835.1. NCBI lineage: Eukaryota > Viridiplantae > Streptophyta > Magnoliopsida > Magnoliales > Annonaceae > Annona > Annona cherimola. Next base: position 88,090,873 of record CM059973.1, on the reverse strand, counting down.
CCTCTAAAAATTAATTGCACATGTTACTTTGTTAAATTTTCAACTCCTTACAAGGGAGATACAGGGCTTCCAACGGGATCAAAATCTTGATTACCTGGACACAAGTCGGGACTTACACCAACCCAACACATAGATTAATTGTTAACCTATTTAATTAATTTACAGCACCCCATTAATTTTTTTTTAAATATTTTTTCTTGCTATGGTGAAGTCCTTGATGCCTGCAGCGAAGTAACACCACTATTTGGGAGAGGAAATTAACACATGTCCTCTCTTGACTGCTAGTGCTGTAACTTGGTTGACCCGTACGGGATGCATGACACTATTTTTTTTTCTTTTGGGATGTGCTAAAATAGAAATATATTACCACGTCAGCAGCTTACAGTTAGAAAGAGAAATCCATAGTGGTATTAACGCACGAGAGAAGAATTTAATGATAAAGTCGAATTTTTTTTTTTTTTTTTGGGTGTTTGATGAGCAGCTTGCAACTTGCAAGATATCGGTTTAGATATGGAACTTCCAAAGTCCGGTAGAGGTGCCTCTTGCGGCAAATTAAAAATATCGATCATGAGAGCATGGGCATCATTCTCTCCACCAACCTTCTAGGTTCTCAACTTACATTCCAAGAACCTAATCCATCAAACCTAGACAAAGATGCAAACTAGCTATAGGCTTTCTCACTAATCTATTTATAATTGATATATATTTATCACGGTAACATTCTTCATTATTCTCTCCATCTTTTGGAGGAATTCTTTTGATATATACATATAGATAGATAGAAATATGCATGTTCCAATTGTTGGGAGATTTGCAAATTGGGACCTCTGATCTGCAAAATTTATACTTTGTCACACCATAAATTTTATATTTGCGACATTAGCAGGTAGCTTTGAGTATCAATATTTTGCACCTTTACTTTTCAAATGTTTAATGTTTTGCACTTTTAATTCTCCCACCAAACTGATGTTAAAAAAAGCGAATGCATGGAGAAAGGCAAAAAAATCTTTTTAAATATGTTTATTTTTCATGAGAAGATAATAAAGTATGTTCTAGAAAAACTCTAATAAAAATATTTTGAATTACCCATTCATCCACAACTTTTTTTTTTTTTTGAAGAAATAGCCCAATACACTAGTTGCCCTCTTCCTCCGCTAAAATATATTGGGTTTTACCTTGCCTTTGAGAGTAAAATTGGCAAACTTAAGGTACAAATATGCAAATCATTTGAAACTTGAAATTACCTGCCTGAAATAAGAAACTTATAGATGAAGCAGTACAAATTTAATAAATTTGAGGTACCAATCTACAAAAGGTATTGGGACTAGTGGGTCTTGAGTTTATGTTTACAATATGATATATACATGAGAAATGAGAAGGTGCAATAAGGTACAAATGGAGCCCACATCTATCATAATTAAAATTTCATCAATAATATGATTTAGTATCATTTATTTTACTATGGTACTAAAAAAATCTCAAACAACATCTTAGATAGGTTACATTTGCTTAAAACTGTGAAAATGATTACTTAATTTATTAATGTATTAGAATATAATAATATTTTATATAATCATTTATTCATAAATAAAAGATCATTTGATAAACAAAAATATATTTTTTAGATGGTTTAAAAGTTAAAAATATAATTTCAAAATTAGTATTTAAATTAAAATATTTTATTATACTAATTTTGCATCATTTTTAGATGAGACCTATACACATAGTTGATTTAGATGAAACTTGAAATTTACTAAAATAAAAAATTTTAAATAAATTAATTAACTAATTTTTAATTTCACCATAGATATGGGACTTAGCAAGTAACAGCCTAACTGGAATGCATGTTGCACCCTAACATTTTCTATAAATAGGCCCTAAAATGATTAATTAGTGTAAATTTTATGTATACCTATGAATTTTACTCTTAATTCCATTCGTACTTACAAAATTTTAAAATTTTCAAATATACCCATGGATTTTGGCCTAAAATTTCACTTATAATATGACATTAGGGATCCATTAAAAGAGCGTTAGCTACATGTGAAATGATAAATATGGCCATCACTAATTGTAATTTTATAGCTAAAAATTCATATTCTAATAAATTTTTAGTAATTCTATTGAATATGAATCTTTAACTTTGGGCAAACCACTCTTAAATTATATTAGGCCTAAAATTTTCACTTATAATATGACATTAGGGATCCATTAAAAGAGCGTTAGCTACATGTGAAATGATAAATATGGTCATCACTAATTGTAATTTTATAGCTAAAAATTCATATTCTAATAAATTTTTAGTAATTCTATTGAATATGAATCTTTAACTTTAGGCAAACCACTCTTAAATTATATTAGGGCTTGGGTATATTCGTTATTTCACAGGGGCTAATGGCCTATTTAACGAATTCCCAATGGTATGAGATATAAGTGAAATTTTAAATAAAATATATGAGTGTATTTGAAGTTTTTGAAAGCATAGTTCACTATAAATGTGTCCTGTACGTATAAGAATATAATAATATTTTATATAATCATTTATTTATATAAAAATTATGTTTTAGATAATTTAGATATAAAAATATAACTTTAAAATTGATATTTACATTAAATTATTTTATTATATTAACTTTACATGATTTTTTAAATAAGGCTCATACACATACATAATTAGGATAAAAATTAATATAATACTAAAATAAAAAGCTTGTATTCGTAGGTTGCCGACTGCACCGTAAGTGTGGACTAGTGGCGCAGTTAGAATTTGTTTGAATATTTCCCTGTGTGTAACCTTGGTATAAATCTCTATCGATTGATATTATATTATGCTTGTTTTCGTGAGAAAGCATATATAGTCAGGGAAATCATTTTTTTTATCGCAATCTTGGTACAGCTATATAACACTGGCCTTCATATATATATATTAGAATAATGTATTCTACTACCATACTAATTTTCATCCCAATCAGATATGTATATGGGCCCCATCTAAAAAAGTACAAATCCAACGTAATAAAATAGTTTGATGTAAATAACAACTTTAAAGTATCTGATTGGGATGAAAATTGGTATGATAATAGAATACATTATTCTAAATACAATAGGTGGAGTAGATCATGATTTCATGATCATGTGGGCCCCATTTTGGGGCCACTCACCGCTGTTCCGGTGCAGTGATGCTGCACCGGAACAGCATCCGTATATATATATATATATGTTTCTATGTGTGTGTGTGAAAAGTAAAGAAATGAAAATGAAAATGAATAACTGCAAACGTCACCAGCAGCAACATTGCTGCGCTGGGACTTTTTCAATCAAATATTCATATCTACTATCATAAACTAGCTTCAATTCCTTCCATCCTTTTTCCACCAGCTAGCCATAAAGCCGGCCACCAACCTCGCTTCTAATTCTCTCGATCACCAGAGAAAATCAAGACCATCCATTGAGAAGGGCCCAGCTTAGGTGCTTAATTCAGCTTGGATTCATGCTACCCAGAACTCGGATGTGAACGCGCATGAAACGCATGCATATGCCAGTGGTTATTAAAGCATCATATCCGTACATGCATGTTGGGTTGACTTGTGTTGATGACCTATCCTTTTTGTCCATGGAAATTGGAATATTGATGTGAGGCCCACCTGATAATGGATTTGCCCATAAAAAATGGTATCCCTTTGGATTGGATTTGGATTTGAGTTGCGGCACTGGCACCTTAACCACCCCTCATATATGCATATTGTGACATCATATCAGACCATTGGAGGGGGGAAGAAGGTTCTTTCAGCTCTGAGAATTTTTTTTCAAATGGATTTTGGAATCCTTGAGGAATATCTTCAGCATGGGCTTTGTTCACTTGGAACAGTGTAACTGGTTCGTTTTCATCCCAAACATTATTTTTCTTAATATATATATATATATAGCCCATCTATTATCTTTATCATTTTTATTTTTTTTATGCGATCTATTATCTCTATTAACTGTTTTTCAATAAGGGCATAAACAACCATCCTGAATTGAATACATAGTTAGGCCACAATTGGATACAAACTCATAAGATTTCTTTAAAATGTAATGTAGCCCACCCATGTGTCCGAATGATAATTTTTTTATTAAAACATTCATCATTTTGCGTTTCTCACGAAAGGTCCCCATTATTCATTCCCCAAGACCACTACTTATGTAATGGAGGGACTAAAGAATGTAATGTTATTTTGGAAAACAAAGAACGTGCAATACATTGTAACCAACCAATAAAAAAAATTTGTTGCAGTAAAATTTAAGTTCTTGCTGCAAGTAGTGTCGCTACAGGAATATTAAATTTTAGCAACGAATTCTATGTATTGCTAAAAGTTAAAAGTTGATTGCTAAATATTTTGACAACCACATATTATTGTCGTCGTTAAAAGTTCACTTACAAATAGTTATGAAATTTTCAGGAATGATAGTTTGACAACCATTTGTTTATTGATATTTATACAATGTGATAACTAATATTATAATCAAATGCATTCACAATTCTCAAGTTTATAAAGAGACATATCTGTAAATACTCTCATATTAGGGGATATGGTAAAACTGACGCACAAGAGGGATATGGTAAAACTCACAGAAACGCGGACGGCAAGAGTTTTGGCAACCCTACATTAATTTTGAAAAGTTGTTGCTAAAAGCGTTTGATTACTAATGCTGAAAATTCTTATCGTGAATTGAACGGCTTATTACTTTATTGATAAGATTGCATGGCTATGAGTTTTCACTAAATTTTACTTGATCTCTATCTTCACTTAAGTAGCGTTGGACTGAACACTTTGTCCGATGTGACAAGGGCCAGTTAGCAAAGTAAAGCTTCCACATTTGCTCTACGCACTTTAAGACAAAATTAGTGTACACCAAGAGATTTCCTGCATTTGCACTTCAACGTAGAAAATTATAATTTTGATAAATAGAATACAAGTTTTAGATTTTTAAAAACTAGACCATTTGAAGCTCTCGTGTAAACAGTAGGAGCATATGGTCTCCCATAGAGATAGATGGAAGCATATTTCTCCCATATAAGTGGTAGGAGCTTATTATTGTCTCCGAGATAAATCTAACCTTCTCTGCCCTACGTCGTCGTGTAAAGATTAAGTAAATAGAAAGCAAGTTTTAGATTTTTAAAAACTAGATCATTTGGAGCTCTCGTGTAAACAGTAGGAGCATATGGTCTCCCATAGAGATAGATGGAAGCATATTTCTCCCATATAAATGGTAGGAGCTGATTACTGTCTCCCTGTAAAGATTTTTCAATTTGATTATAATATCAGATGAAATATAATTTTTACAACCAAAAAAAAAAAAAGGTACAGATTCTTAATTTAGCATGTACCTGTATACAAAATTCAAATGTAAGACAAGCAATGATAGAAATATGATAGTAATAAAGTAAATGATTCAAGACAAATGGCTACAAATTTAATGTAATTTGTACCGATTTACTTAGATTTTTAGAAGATACTTTGAATAAAAATTGTAGTTACCGATTGTTATAGGGTGGTTACTGTTGAAGATAAAATCTCGATATATTAGCATATGGTTCGCAGTGTGTTGTAACTGTCTGTGTATCAACCAGGTAGTGTTAGCTATCTGTATGCACAGTCCTCTAAACAAAATACTTTTAGTACAATCAGATTGCTAAGGTGGCGTATGGCCCACATGGTGATTGCGACACGTGGCGATTAAATGTATATTTTTGCCAGTCATGTTGGCAGTTAGCAACGGATCCCAATCATATACACCCGGGTGCATTCAGCCTCAATGCACCCGGGTGTACTACACCCATTTTTTTATTTTTTTTTTGAAAATTTTTTTACACAATAGTTAATCTAGGTTTATTTAACATATGTCTCAATTTTTACTATTTTTGGAGACTTTTAGATATTTTTTTAAGATTTTTAAAAATCAGTGGCATTTTCGGTAATTTTAAATTACGGAAAATGCCACTGATTTTTAAAAATCTAAAAAAAATATCTAAAAAATTCAAAAATAGTAAAAATTGACACATATGTTAAACAAACCTATATTAACAGATTCATGGAAAAAAAAAAAAAAATGGGTGTAGTACACCCGGGTGCATTGAGGCTGAATGCACCCGGGTGTATATGATTGGGATCCGTTACCAACATCTTCCTTATTATGATTTGATTAATATTTTTTGATTTCTTATCTTGAGACTCAAATCATCCCAAGTATATTTTTCCAATTTTTACTTAAACAAATGTAAATTTAAGAATGTATCTGCTTTCATAAAAAAATAAAAAAAAATAAAAACATATGTATAGAAGGCACTTTTCTTGAAAATGGAAGACAAAACTCCCACGACCGGGATTGAATCTGGGACACCCAACACAAAAGCCAACAACTTTACCAACTAATAAATTTTTTAACAGATTTGATTTTTTTTTTTTTTTTTTTATGGAACAGATTTGATTAATTTTGTGTCAACGACTTCAGATACTTCTCCAAGGCTTTGATCAGCAGGCGTCGGCCTGGGCCTGGGCCATATATGACCACCCAATGCATGGTAACACCACCTTATACCTGCACCTTTAAAATTTTGAATTTATGGTTCTCCAGCTACACGAAGAACGGTTAGAAAATGCTAACTGATCTAGGCCTTAATTTCAACTACATATTCCATCTTCTTCACCATGGCTTCCCACCAAAAAAAATAATAATAAATAAATAAAAACTAAATACCGTGACAATCATTAAATAATTATTATGATCACTGCCTAATAGTTATATATCTATCAGTACGTAATTAAAAGCAGAGCCTAATTGCCTCTTAAAAAGTTGGATCTTTGATCACGGTAATCATAAATAGTCAAGAAAAGGGAAGCACCGATTATGAGGCCGGAAAAGGTCAAATCATGATCGAGACGAGCATCATGTGTGTTTAAGGTTGCCTTTGAAAATAAGTCGTTGTGAAGGATCCTTGTGATCCAATGACTGTGACATGCCGATTGGTAAATGGGCAGTTAATGGAGCAGGATTAAGGTACATTCAGAGACATCATTCTTTGAATTTTCCATCCTACAAGGTCTCTCTATGTATTATCTCTATTTCTAAGATGTGTAGGCTCCTACTCTCAATGTATTCACCCATGCATTTATTAATAATAGGAATTTCAAGTACGTTCCGTTAAACCTTGTTACTATATGTGAGTGGAGGGGTTATTTTCTTCTTACTAAGGGTGTGTTTGGTTGGAGGTAAAACTTTTTGATGAAAACTTTTCAAAGTAAAAGTTTTCAAGTTGATAGAAAATGATGTGATATGATAGGGGTAATAATGAGGTGTAAAGAGAATAAAGTTAAAATAGATAGGATAATTGTATGTGTATTTGTGTGGAAATGATTGAAAAGTAGAGTTATTTATATAGGAAAATGTGAAAAAATAATTAAAAAATAAGGTAGTTATGGGGAGTGAAAAGTTTTTGATTGAAAAGTTTTCATTGACATGTTTTGTGTGTAACCAAACACACCCTAATATAAAGTTCATTTTAAAATATCGAGGAAGATATTTATTAATTTTAAAGCTCGTAATTACACTAGGACATATTGTATTTTTTGTAAGGTTTTGATTGCCCTTTTTTGGTGAAGATTGCTGATTTAGTTATGTTGCCATATTACTAATTGGCGTGATCAAAGGTCAGTAGGGTACTCGTTGATTGACCCATTTGTTATCTTAAAATGGGTATGACAAGTTTTCATTTTTAATGCCACTGGTATAAAGTAGGTATTCAATTAAATTAGCTAAATGGAGCATAAAAGTGATTTCATATAATTACCTCTTTTTTAAATATGTCGATAATTGATAGAAAATTTAATCTGTTCATTGTTTTGAACATCATTTATATGGATAGGAGACTAAATTTCATCTAAACCAAGATATGCGTGTGGGTCATATTTATTCAAAAATATATATTTATGTATAAATTAAGGAAAATGTTTAGATCCATAACATATATATTAGAATGTAACAATACTTTATAGAATCATTTATCCAAATAATAATAATATTTTATATGGTTTATATTTTAAAAATGCTACTTAAAAATTGATATTTAGTACTAAATCAATTTATTGTGTTGATTTCTCACATTTACAAATGAAGTTCATATGTAATAATATTAAACAAATGAAAGAATTTTTATAATAATATAATAATGTTAAATACAATAGATGCAATAAATTTTTCATCAATCATTGAAATATTAAAAATGTAAAAATGGAAAGAGTTGCATATGGGAAATGCTTCATAGAAGTAGAGCTCTATCGAATATATCTTTTAAATATATAGAAATTTATTTAATTTATCTATATTTAGTGTATTTAATGATCAAATTTTAATATTGTAGTATAGAGGAATACTGGTCGCACATGCATTTTAAAACTGAGTAGTTAAAGCTAACAATATCACACTATATGACCGTGGCTGTTACAAAGGGTCTGGTTGTTAACATATAAAAGTTTAAAAGAAAAAAAATTTGTTCTCTAACTGTTTAAAATTTTGTCCGATGCTCACTTTTACACTTACGAATGCTATTGAATTTCCATTCCAAATCGAGAGTATCATATCTCCAATCAACATCACGCATGCTAGTCCAATCTGAAATTGAAGTGCTTTGTCCGCACAAAAACGCGGTTTCTACATTGCCAACCATCTAATATAATTTCCCATCATTTCCTTTCTTCTGTGCTAGCAGCGGCCAGCAAATATATATATGTAATTCATTTTATCTTTTTTTTAAAAAAAATAATAATTCCAACCAAATTCACCCAATCGATCAAGTCCAAGCAGCTTAGCGTCATCACGATACCATGTGATTACAAGGATAATTAGAAAGAGCCGTCCACCCTTTATACATTCATTCTCTCTCTCTTTTATCCGAACTTGTTCTTCAATACTTATTGAAATCTAAATTTATATTTCAGATAACAATGTTTTCCTTAAAAAATAATATTAAGGGTGTGTTTGGGAATGAATAAAATTTTTGATAAAAAGTTGTAGAAAGTAGAAGTTGTCAAATGATGTGATATGACAGGGGTAATGATGAGGAATAAATAGGATAAAGTTGAAATAGATAGGTTAGTTGTATTGTTAGTTGTGTAGAAATGATTGAAAAGTAAGGTAATTATATAGAAAAATGTGAAGAAATTATTAAAAAATAAAATAGTTGTGAAAAGTGAAAAGTTTTAGATTGAAAAATTTTAACTCGACAATTTTGACTTATTGTCAAATGATATATAATACTTAGATATATATATATATTAAATGACACGCCGTGGTATTTGTGTTTGTCCACATTCAAAAGATTGGCAGTTTGTCTCGAAGGTTAAGAAAAGGGGGGCGGGATTAGTATTATGCGGAGGAGCCAATGAATGAGTTTGAATGTCCGTTATTGTCAATCACATCCGCCGTCCGGCCCGACAAGCACGCTCTCTGAATATCATCCTTCTCTTTTACCCCCACCGTCCATGCGGACCCCACCACCGTTGATGGATATAATTCCTCGTGACTTGGGGTCCACCGCACCAAAGACATGAGAGAGAGTGAGAGAGAGAGAGAGATGTTGCTCCCCCGCAAATCATGTCATGTCAAGACCAATATTAATGTCGGTGGATGGAGTCCCATCTCAAGCTTCACGCTCTCTGCTCTCCCTTCACCTGCCCTGCATTGCATTTGGATCATCCAACGTCTGCCTCTTCGGTTCCGGTTCTACTTGTGTCCAATCAGTAACATCGCTCTCTCTATCAAATCTCCGCTGCTGCTTGTCGTTTAATGATTCCCTGTTGATAATACCATCGTGTTACTATTTCCAACACTACCTGTTTAATCGTTTTAATTTCAATGGGTTCCCTTTAGCATTGGAAAAAAAAATCTCTTAATCTTTATTATACTATCTTGATATGATTTAACATTTTAATTTCATAGCTGTTTTTTTTTTATTATTATCTTTATTTTTAGGCTTTGTTTTTGTAACAATGGTAAGTGGAAAACAATCTCTTCTCTCACATTTTTTAAAAATAATTTAACATTTTAACTACTTATTTACTTTACTTTTTATTTTTACCTATATATTTCAACTATTTTCTTACATAACTTCCCTATTTCTTTTTTACTTTACTACTCTCATATTACATTATTCTTACATTTTTCAAAAATATTTTCTTCTTTGTTTTCCTTCATAACCACATTACTAACCAGTGCCTTATATATTTTATATAACTATCTTATTAATTTTATCTTTAGAAGACTTTTAAGGACATCTAATTGAATTGAATGACATGGGCTGATATTCCCATGTGAGTGGATTTGTGAGAGGATTGCGTTAGGAGAGATTAATGTTTATTAGATAATGAAAAAATATATTGGGAATAATAAAAACAATATTGAAAATGAAAAAAATATAATTGTTTTGTACTAAGAAATGTAACAAATTCTATCAAAAAGGAAATGAAAAATAATATTAAAACGTGAAAATAATTTTTTGAAATGAAAATTCTCATCTTATTCCATTCGATCTAATTGGAAGTCTCCTCGTATCCTCCCGGGAGCATTGAGCTCTCAATGCTCTCGAGTGCATACACTCATTTTTTTCTGAATATTTTTTTTTACAAGATTGTTAATCTAGGTGTATTTAATATGTGTATCAATTTTCACCATTTTTGGAGTATTTTTTATATTTATTTTTTATTTTTAAATTACCTAAAATGCCACTGATTTTTGAAAATCAAAAATAAATATCTAAAATACTCCAAAAATAGTAAAAATTGATATAAATATTAAATATACCTAGATTAACAATCTTGTAAAAAATTTCAAAATTTTTTTTTTTTTAAAAATGGGTGTATGCACCCTGGAGTTGAGAGCTCAACGCTCCCGGGAGCATATAACTAGTTCCCATCTAATTGCGTGATTTTAACAAGCCCAAATTCTTTACTGCCCAACCTTACCACTTCGCATCACTCTTTCACCGTTACAAAATTTTGCACCATATTTTTTCCACTTTTTTACAAATTATCAAATAGGTCCTAAATTAAAAAGGCTACGATTTAAAAAGTTTAAGAACAATTCCCATAAAAAAAATTTAAGAATTATGGGTAAAAGGGAACTGATTAAATATCCATCCATTGGAGAAATAGAAATGGATGTTTGATCACGTAATACTAAAATTGGCAAGGTATGAATCAATTCACACAAAAAAAAAAATGAAAAGAAAAGAAAGGAAAAAACGTGGCAACATTTCATAGAATCATTTACCCATGCAAGAACAGTCTTGGCGACTGTGTCATATGCAACATACCCGGAACGCCAAAATACCATTAGCCAATTGATATCAGTTCAGGGCAGTTGATCAAATGTAGACCCCCGGATCAGGATTTTCCAAAATAAGGTCCCAGCAAAGGCTCTTCTTCCAATCTTTTCATCCCAAATATATATATATATATGATTATCGGCTTTGTTTTAATCATTACAAAGTAGAAAATTCATTGTTCAGAAGCTCTTTTCGCTTGCTTTCCCCCCAAAATTTTCTTTGTTTGCTTTTCCTCCTCGTTTTCACCTTGTTTCTCCATTTCTAATGGATAAACCAGCTACCACGTATATTCTGATCAATGCTTGTTCGGAATCCATTTTTCATGAAAACTATGCACCATTCATTTTAATGCGGCCAGATGATGGTGGCCCAATACGTGGAACCGACGTACATAGCCCTCTATTATGGTTATTCTCGATACAAAAAAATTCATTACCCGGATCAAGGAACTCTTTGAGTTTCTATATACTTTCTCCGCTGTTCGATGTACATTACCGTCAATGGTTTACAACTTTACATCCTTCGGCTTCGGTAACCAGCACAAGCGGCAAACAGAAAACTAACCCCCGAAGAACGCTATTAGCCAAAAACAGGGAAGGAAAGGGAATCAAACTTCAGTACATCGCATCAAAAGCCAATATTGGAGGGTGGGTTTAGAAAATCTTCTGAACTAATTAGATTCATGTATCGCCTTCGCCTCCCAGTTGATTGATGATCCAATCTACTCTTTCACAGAACTCTGGTAACAATAGAACAGAAGCAAAATGGTGAACATGAACAGCTATGCATAGCCCAGCGGCTAATTAATGAAGCCAATGTTAAATGTCAAAGTTTCACTAGGCCAGCTGCACCATGCGCAGACTCTGATTCACAAAGGATATTTTTGCTTGTAACCACAGTAGATTTGCAGGGCAGCTCGGACAAGCTGGGAGCGGTGCAAGAAAAACGATTTATGGTGGAAAATACTCCCGAAGAAAATATTTTAGCCGAGATCCAGATTCAGATCTCTCCTCTTAAACTAGTCACGACTATAAAGAAGAACGATAACCCCTGCACCTCGAAGCAGATTACTAACATCCTATGCAATATAGATGTATGACGCACAACGGACATTTAGGGCATGTTTAAAACTTCTTCAATAGTTCAAAACATTGTGCATTATTCACTATAGAATTTGCCACTAACCAAAATTTGCCTCCTCGAAAAATCCCAAAATCCGTAGACCGATCCAATGCAAATGTGTGCATGACCCATTTTCTAAATTTTTTGCCACTAACATGTACATCCAAACATGTATTTCTTAGATATAAAATTTTATAATTTTGGATATTGTTTAAATTTTTTTGAAGTATTAAACAAAATCTACAAATTATAAAATTTCATATCTAAGAAATTTATACTTGGGCCCAATGTTAGTGCCAAAAAAATAAAAAATTTTAAAAAGCCACGCAAACGTTTGCATTGGATCAGTGCCCTCCGAATCCAACAGCCCAGGAATTTTGGCCACTCGAGTTTGAACAGTGTCAAAATAATTCCTTTCGGCAGCCATTTTTCATGTCAAAAATTCCAATTGCTGCGGGAATTGAATCATAAGATTTTTGACCAATGGCACAGTGATACTTGGTTTCACAGAATAAATCATCCAGCTCTTTTCTTCAACCATCAGAGCCTTAATTGTGAAAGGTGCGCCTAAGTTCAAGGAGTCAAGGTTCAATAAGGCTCACCTCTTAAGCCTTAAAGTGCACCTAGTGCGCCAAATTGAACTTGCTTGAAAATATTACACTTCAAACACTTAAACAGAGTTCGGGCTTCTTTAATTTCACTTTTCTTTTCCAATTAAATGCTAGATTAAAGAAATTTCAGGTTAATGCCTATGATCTTAAAATAGTTAATTTTTTATACTTATGAATTACATATATTATTATATGCATTTAATTTTACATGATGTGTTCACTTGGGTGTGCGCCTAAGCCCCAATGGACCGACGCACCTAACTGCACTTTTGGAGCAACAGTGAATGGGCGCACGAAGATTTACCTTGGGAAGAGGAATTTGACATGTAACTCTGCAACCATAAACATTTTAATATCAGGATAACTGCGCTAGAAGAGCAGGAATGTCAAGCAAAGAAATAATTTTGTTAAGTATGAAAAACTACCGAGGCTTGGGATATTGGATCAATTCCTTCAGGGACGTCAGGTGGATCTGCAATAGTCAAAGATCGCATCTAAGGAAGCTGAAGATTGAACCATATTCCAAGGGGCTAGTAGAGAAGCCAATGCTGTTTGGAAACGTTGAATAGCATAGTTATCCAAAGTCTCAAATGAGTTATGTATTGCTCCAAACTAAATATAAAGCAGATTTAGATCCAAAAAAAGAAAAAAATTGAGCTGGGCATGCTGGGTCCAAGTCTCCAAAAACCAGTTAGCCCAGTCCCAACTCCCAAGTGAACATTTCATGAAGCACATGCAAATTTCCAACATGTTACAGCCAACAACAATGCAACAAACTTGGTTATCTGTGACAAAATATTCTTGTCGGTAGAGTGTCACGTATGCTAAACGGGCTCATGGGTATATGCGATACCCAATCATCAATGACGTTGCAATAAATTTTGTCACCATTAGCAAGATCTGAGACAGCGTATGGTTCAAACAGCTTACCTTTAGTCACATCTCCTCTCATGCAGCCAGTCAAAAGTTCTGTGAAGCTGGGCAGAGCTGAGAAGTCATTTGCCAAATCGTTGTCAAGTGAAGGATACTGAGAACCTTCAGGTTTACATTCTTCGACTTCCACAATAGGGATCTCAGATTGATCACCATCATTAATGCCCACAAAGCCTGACTGCTCATCAATTCTGTACAGCACACTATGACTTAGTGTATCTCCGTTTAGGCTTGCAGACCAGGATGAAAAGGTGGTGATCTTTACCTGTGATAGAAGGTGCTGGAGGCAATATATTCAGACTGCGAGAAAATCTCACCTTCAAAATTACTTCTTCCAAACTTGAAGTTGAATTGGGCTTTCACAATAGTTTCCTGGATAATACAAACATCCCCTTTGAATAAAATCAAGACTAGAAGAAGTGCATGGCACACCAGTAGCAGGATGTCTCAAAATCCACCTCCCACATCTTCGATCAATGGGTTAAGAAAATCTTTAGATAAAAAGGGAACATTCCAAAATGTTCATTAAGCAAGCATCTCCCAATTTAGCACCTTCTCCATCCAGAGGTAAGTTGATGTCTTTTAGAGCACTACCCTATTGCTAACTTTGCAATTTTCAACCAAGATATGGTTGAGGTCAACCAATAAAGGAATAGACAGATCCATTAATTTGTTAGACTTAGAAACTTTTACCTGAACTTTCTGTAAGTCGGATATAGCAAGGCCACGAAAATATTGACAGACCATTGGAAATTCACGAAATAATATTTTCTCACCTCAAGTAACATTATTTTGATAGAATCAGATTGGTAGAGTCAATGACAGAAATAGAAATCAACATGCCTAGCAGAATGAGAAATAAAAGGGTTAAACAGATATGAACGTGCTTGCTTGAGTTAAGAGTTTCTAGATGAGAATCAGGAATGCTTAGGGAAACATCAATTTGGTTATAAGACTATTTGATAAACAGCTTGAAGGAATCAGTTTGTTCAAGTTGGACACTCTAAAAAGGGATGGGGAGTACAAAAAGGGCATCTGTCTGATCTAGGAATGTTAAAGAGATTGGGTGGGCTGGCCAGTTACAAGGAATAAGTCATTTCAACTTGAAGTGTAAGAAGAAAGAAGAATGCTAAAAAGGTTAAAGAACATCGATTGATATCAAAGGACCAAGAAAAGGATTTTACGACAAGCTGAAGGACGGTTCACTTAGAAGGCTCTAACAATTGGATGTACATCCATGGCACTTGTGAGAGAAATTCAGTGAGTTACGGTATAACATATGTACAGGAATAATGCTGCCAGCTCATTATAGTTGGGACAACACCCAGGTGATAATCATTACAATGTCTAAACCTACAAAGGATTGTACACATTATCATCTTCAAAATTTCAAGACAATAGGTAGGCTTGTATCAACTTTGTCTAAAGTCGAAGTCTGTATGTGTTGAGAATCACTGGAGTTGGACTCTCCCAACTTTCTTCAGATTAACTGCTAAAACCGTATGAGAATCCCAAATGGAGAAAAAAAATTCAAGTAGGGCTTTGCTGCTGTCATAGAAGACGATAAAATGTAAGCTAAAAATCCAGACAATATTGTTATTTCCCATTTCTTGAATTTTCTTTTTTTCTTTTTCAAAGAAAAAGCCAAGTGAATAAAGTTTTCGCACCAACCATATTATTTGTAGCCTAATGCTATCAAGTATGTATGGAAGGGCGGGCAGCGTCTTCCACTGCACAGCTGGCCCTCAAGCACACACACGCATGGACTAGCATTTCAAGAAAATGAGAACTGTATAAGAACAAAAATTCCAGGGGGATAGGAGCTGTACCTTCACAGCATTTAAGAACACTTGTACATCAGAACCCTTGGAAAACGTTAAAGCAAACTTCTGGGTCTGAAGATTAACAAGAAGCATTTCAAACCATAAGAAGGAAACAATAGTTACTAGAGACCATATAACTCTTCAACATGAAAATGGATACTTAAAACCATAGCTGTCATCAACCATTATAACTGAACTGTTTAAAACATAGAAACAAAGGAATCAGTTCTATATAACTTTAATAAATGGCTATGGTATAATGCTATAAATTTGGGCACAATTTTCTCTCATGATAACCAATGAAAGAACCATTCCATCTACATTTGTACCTTCCAAATGTGAGACGAAAGACTATGAGGCAAGCTTTTAGTTGGGGCATTCTCATTGACATAAATTGGTTGCCCTTCTAGGCTTTTACTCCTCACAATTACCTACTTCAAATGAAGATGTAAATCCAACACTTCTATTAATATTGAAAGGGGGCCATAATATTCATCAAAAAAAGGGGACCATAATCAATTAACTAGCTAAATGTTATAATCCCTTCTAGTTAATAAACCCATTAAATAAACAGGCTAGAAACAGAAGGATAATAATAAACATAGATGCATTGGAAAAATGTTCCAGAGGATCAGGTTGCCAAAAGCATGCATAGATGCATCCAACCATGTCAGAGCAAGTTGCCGACGATCCTGACAAATCTATGTGACAGGTAACTGCATTAGAAGGCAACACTCGGTAGCTTATATGAATTCTTGAGTTCTTAGATCATTGGTTTAGCCAATTTGAATATTGGTCTATACTATTATCACCTAAGAATATCAATAAACCTACGTTTCTGAATGATGCATTCCTTAACTACTATTTCAATAGGCATAGAAGACGAGTGCAAGTCTTTGATTTTCCCCTTACATATCTCTAAATCCTAGTTTACAACAGAAATAAATACTACATTCTCAAACCAAACAAGGACAGCATTACATCTCCGTCGCCTTCTTTTTATCTTACATATACTTTTATAATCCTTATCCATATCATTTCCATCAATGCATCTAAACATTCCACAAGAATCCAACTTTTCCCATACCAAATCACTACAATTTCCTTTAATCCTTTAATTCTATTATCTTACTTCCTACCAATCATTGCACTTTCTTTTACTTACATTCATCAGTTTATTTTATACTTGTTGATCTGTATCCTCTTTCCTTCTAGGCGTAGCACATCTCATAGCACTCCTGGTACACCTGTTCAAAGAGGCTAAATCATAGGATGAGGATGCAATGCATCCAATGGTTGGCTAGGATTTGATACGAAGAGAACAGCTCATTTGATTTGAAAGTTCAAACATGCAGGTGAGCAATAGAAATATAGGAGATTCAATAATACTGCCATTTGGAAATCTTGTGCATCCATTATTACCATATCTTTATGGCATGATGATTATTTTCTTCCCATATAGTTGGGCTGCTCATCATAACAACTCAAAATGTGCATGATTATTCAAGATTCTGTAACCTCAGGAACCATATTAGTCTTGTCACATATTAAATGCATGTTAGTACCAACCAATAGAAAGAATTGACAAGCTTGCCTGAGCTTCACTATCCACGGAGCTTGCAAGAAGAGCTTTGCTACCCCTCACAGAACAATCAGTTTCAAATGACACTTGTGGCCAGGAGAAATGGAGATTGGAGACAAAATGTTCTGCCTACATCAATTATAGAGAAAAATCGATAAGCACGGACAAGATAGAAACAAGGTTTAAACTTTGCACTCGGTAAATCAGACAAACAAAGGTTGTCTGTTTGCTTTAAGTAGTTGTGCATATTTGCTTCAAGTAATTTCATAGAAACAAAGATGAGTCCCAATCCAGTGCACACAAATGCAAGGACCTTTTTAATTATTATTATTTTGGTTTTTCAGAACACACGTGTGGGCCCAAGCATGAACAACTTACCTATAAAATTTTACAATTTATGATGTTATATTTTTTTGAAATCTTGAAAAAAAAAAAAAGCACATTTTCATATGCATGTGCCAACACACGAAAATGGGCTAATTTTTTATTTTCAAAATTCTAAAAAATTAATTGACTAACATCCATAAATTGTAAACTTGTATATATAAGAAGTACATGCTTGGGTCCGCAAAATGGCGCAAAAAAATAATAAAACGGGGTAGTGCACTGGTTTCACTAAATCGAGATTGAACAAAGATTGCACATTTGCTCTCTGTATTCTAACTATGACAATGGTAAACTACATTGGGATGTAATGAGAAGCAGAAAAAAGAATCGACATAAAAAAAATTTTAGGACATTGAATGTGAATAACCCAACCAGAACAGGAGACACAAACACACACAAACCCTGCTTAAGTCTAGAGATTGGAGGTAACTATCACACATGCCTAAAGAGGTATCCTTGGTTTTTAATCAATAAATAACTACAATATTATATAAAAACATGAGGGAAAAAACATGAGTTCTTCTGTATTAGAAATAGAATGTGCTATTACAATGAACGAGAAACCAAAATAAATTTAATATAATGAAAGATCCTATCAGATCTTGATGAATATCTTAGAATCACAATGTTGAAGCAGAACCAGATGCTTAATCATTTCCAAAACTGAGTATGTCTGTGTTGGTGCTGGGTCAGATACCTCCTAAGACAAGCATACTTATTGAGTCTAAAGATTTTCTGAGTGATTTCTTCATGATTCTATCAATACGAACGTGTTGCCTAAATAGTTGGATCAATACAACCATGTTTCTGCCATGCATGTTCAATGAGAATGAAATGCAGACACTGAGTGAGAAAGATTCCATGATCTCATCCAACTTGGGAAATCATCAGAGTAATTCAGAATTGCCACCAGTCAACCTCTCTAGGGGAAATATTTCAAACCGTCAAAGCTGTCTGAATAACATCAAGTAAGTTATAGGATGTAACCTCAAATCTTCGCAAAGAGAACAAATTTCTTGAATTTTATTAAAATAAATGAAAGATTATCTGAAGCTAATTTGACGCTTTCCATAGGCATGAAGTTTATGAATTTCAGTTCTGTACCATAAAGAACCAATGACCCAAACAGCTTCTAATCTCAACTAATGATGACAAGAATGTATACCACAAAAAGTAACACCCCTATGAAGTGCAAATGCAACAGACTCCGCCTCTCAGTTGGGTCTGCTATTGTGGGAGCATAAGTTCAATACTTCCACTGGACGAGAGGAAACAGCGCCAAAACATTTTTCAGGTTCCGCTGTGAATATTATATGCCATCCAACATGGTCAGACAGCGAGTTCAAAACGAGGTAAAAAGAAACCAGATACTGCTCTGAACAAAATTTTTTGGGGGTCCCGCTAATGTTTCAACGGTAGGCCTGCACTACCAGTTCTCCTACATCCCCCAAGAATATCTGCCACCAACAGCGGAGGCATTGGGAGGTTGACCAACGTCGCAGCCGACTCGGAAAAGCTTGAAAGCATAGTGTAGTCAGGATTCAGGAAGAAAATCACAAGCAAATGGCAGTTACATTTTTGGAAAAAAAAAAAAAATGGGATGAGGACATGGTATGTGTTTGGGACGGGAGGGAAAAAAAAAAAGTTGCACGGGAAATATGAAAAATAGGTTGCCATATTTTAAAGATATGAGAAGTGTTTTTAAAAAAGAAAAGGAAGATTTTATCCCTAATCACGTCCCCATCCATTTAAGTTGTGAACAGGTGTGAAGGTGAACTCCACCTAGTAATTTATCTTTCAGTTCCACAAACTTTGGAAACAAGGACAAGGGAGGGAAAACACCACAAAGTTGTCCACCTGTTGAAATAGCTCAAATAAAACTTCGCAAGTTGACCGACTTCCCCCAGGAAACAAGCCAGAGACAATCAAACGCCGCCAAAACCAAGAAATCAGCGTCTCTCAAGACATGCGAACAGAAACATGAAAACAACGATGAGCATTTGGAATTTGCATCCCGAAACAGCACGTTGGAAGCATTGATGGAAAAGAAGAGTTGGGGTGGCTGGCTGGCTTACATAGATTTTAGCAAGAACGGAAAGAGACAGAATGGCGGAAGGGGAGAGGAGCAGAAGAGACGCAGGGGAGTCGGAGGAGAGCCAGATGCCGCAAGATGCGCGGGTCTTGCATTTGGGTGGCTGTCTGAGAGAAAGAGAGGAAGAGCGGCGGAAGCGAGGGGAGCTGAAGAAACGGGAGTACTCAACCTCCCATTCCGTCTTCATGACGGCTGCTCCACCGGTGTGAAGGGAAAAATCTACGTTCTGGTTTGGTGCCGCATTTCTTTCTCCCTGTAAACTGACTTGAGTCTGTCGAACGGACAGTGGAAGATATTACCAGCCGGCTGCTGTGGAAGGCTAACCTGTTCGGGGGATTCAATCAGCCGTGGGATGAGGATGCAAAAAAAAAAAAGTTGATTTGGCAGTGTTAAAAATTGTTTTGGAAATTAAAAAATTATTTTAAATTTGAAAAAACCGTCCTGAAAATAGAAATGCTCATTCCATTCAAGAATTTTCTTCCCCGTCAGAATTAAAAAGAGGTGTGATCCCGGTAACCTGAGATAACCATATAGTGGTTAGACTGGACTACATTTTTTTTATTTCTTACAAAATTATTAAGGTAAGTATATTTAGTTTATATATTTTTCTTTAAATACAGGAATATTTTAGTCATTTTATGATTTAAAAATGACTAAAATTTTCATGTATTTAGGAATAAAAATATATACCTTCAAAAAATGAGAGAATTTAATTTGCAGATTAAATATATATTCAAATTAACAGTTTTATAAAAATAATAATAATAATAAGATAGATAGCCGGCTAATAGGCTAATAACTGATCTTATTAGCCTGGACCGGATCATAATTCCTAAAAAAGAGTAATAAACCTTTCCCCTTGACTAACCGAACTCTGTTGGGTCCAAAGAGCAAGTGTATTTTTTACTATTTTTAAAAATATATAGTTTCAAGTATATTTAACGAGGGGAGCTGTTCCGTTTGACCCCTTCACATTTTAAGATTTTGGCATTTGATAGAAAATCTAATTCATTTATTATATTTAACGTTATTTGTTTAGTTATGAGACCCAATTTCATTTAAATTCAATACGTGCATAGGTCACATTTGCTCAAAAATAGGTGCATTCATGTGTAAATTATAAAAAATACTTAGATCTATTTATATGCATATTGGAATGTAGTAATATTTTATAGAATCATTCATCCATATAGTAATGTGAATGAAAATACTACTTAAATGATTCAGATAATGAAAATACTACTTAAAATTGATATTTAACATCAAATCATTTTATTATGTTAATTTTATATGTTTCTAAAGGAGACTCATATGTAGCGATATTAGGCAAACGAAAGAGCATCTATAATAATATAAGTTATGCTAAACATAGTAGACAGTGGTAACAAGGCGTGGCTCACATTTGATATACGCTGGTTCAAATCTCTAGTTGGGCATTTTCTCAACAACTTTTGGTGGCAGAAGAAGATTGGTAAAATTGGTGGCATTAGTCTCTCCTTGTGTGTAGGAGTGTCCATTGTTTGGATAAATTTAGAAATGTTGTTAGATACATGTTAATATATTGTAAGAAATTTGTTATAATGTCTCGAAGCTTAAGTGGAAAATATCTATTGAAATGATTGTAATAATACCCATAAAAATTTTTTTATCAACTATCTAGATATTAAGAATAGATAAAGTTACATAAAAAGAGAGTTTCATATTAGCATCAATTAATTTATATGGTACATGTAGTAAACTCCCCTTTCCTCTTGTACCTTTATAAGGGTCGTATTGTACAATATAATATTGTTAGTTTTGCTACTTGTGCAGTTATCTGATTTTTAAACACAGTTGCATTTAAGTGTTTGACAATAAGAAAAAATTTTCAATTATTTTCCTTCACTTTCTACAATTTTCTATGTAGTTATTCTACTTTATTATATTTTTGCGTTTCTTACTCTTAGTCTTTATTTTTACCATATCATATCACATCTTATTCACAACTTGTCTATAAGAATATTTGTCTGCCATTTGTCGTAGTAGATTATATAAAATTTGAAAGGATTCATTAACTTAAATTATAATACAAGATGAAAAAATAATATTATAAGAAGGATTCTGTATAGAATAATAAAAGATGTATTTGGAAAGTGATAAAAATTATTTAATAAATTTTTTAGTGTAAAAATTGTTGAAATGAGAGAAAAATAGTATGATATGATATTAGTAATGATGGGTATTAAAGATAATAAAATTAAAATTGATAGGTTAATTTGATGAATAATTGTGTAAAAATGACCGAAAAGTAAGATAATTATATTGAAAGATGTAAATAAATAATTAAAAGATAAAGTAACCGAAGACAAGTGAAAAATTTAAAATCGAAATGTTTTATTTGAAAAATATGTAATCTAAACAAACACACCAAAAATAATTTATTTATGAAAAATCCGTCCGTGGGGCACGGTCGATTATCTATTTTTTATGCTAATTATCTATCGTTTAATCAATAATCTATTTTTTATGCTAATTATCTATCTTTTAATATGGATTGTCTGAGACTCCGTTCCGACTTCGTACGATCTACCACATTGCAATTTGCACGCGGGCCGCTTCCGGGTGAAGTTGTCGCTGCGAAATCTGAGTGGTTCCTTGATGGCTTTGCTCTCGTCTGCAACAGTTCTGGCGCCCAGTGTTCTAGCTTATCCACAACGTGGGTAGGGCTCGGGTTTCCCCATGCTCGTAGAGCGGGCCAGCCCGAAGTCTCCCAGCTAGGCAGCTACCCATTCTTGGCCTTCACACGACGGTGGATGGCAGCACACTGCTAGTCCGCTGTCGTTCCTCGTCAAGGGAGAGCAACCCGCTGGCTAGTGGCGACGCGCAAGAGCCGCTATTTCAAGAAGGGGTAGTAGCTGATATGGTGCTCTGGAGGTTCATCGTAAGTTGTGCACGTTGTCATCGTGCAGTTTACGTGGGATGCGGATGAGACGACGATGACGTGTAATCTCCCATTTTCCAAATCACTTTTATAGTTGTAAAAAAATAGCAACCTATTTTTTGTGTAACTTATTAAATCTCAGCACAATCTTTCCTATCCCCATCACTTTTTCCTCCGTGTTATCATTCATTAACCGGAACCTAGGCAGATAGGATGGGATGAGAATTTTGAATAGAAATATATTCCAAATAGGTAAAGATTTAGTAAGAATAAGTAACATTAGGAATGAGTAAAAGTGTACGGGAATATATGGGTTCTGGTCGTATGCTCTCGGGAGCATACAACTAGGGGTGCAACTCGGGCTCATGAAACTCGAGTTCACCTCAACCCTAACCCTAACCCTAACCCTAACCCTATTTGTAAAACTTCAACCCTAACCCTAACCCTAACCCTATTTGTAGACCTCAACCCTAACCCTATTTTTGAAATTCGGCTTCGGGTTGAGTTTCGGGTTGAGTTTCGGGTTGACATTTTCTATTAATATGTCTTTGTTACTCATCTTATATATAATTTTTTATCACAAATCTATTATATAAAAAAGTTTTAAAAACAATTTATTGTATGAAATTAAGAAAAATTCAAATACCGCTTAAGAGTAGAAAGAAAGAAACTTGTTTTGAGCATTCTCTTTGTATCAAGTAGAATATGGATTATGTGTAAACGTTGTCAATAAAATTATATTATTAATCATTAATTGTATTTTTTTACTCCTCTATTGTTTTAAGCTTATTTTACAACTATAATTTTAAAGTTCTCATAAATTTTCCTGTTGAAAAAAAAAATCTCAAAAAAATTTAATATTTAGTATCACAGGATTTCGTTGGTCAAAAAGCTTCAGTAGAAAAGGCGTGAAGAGTAATTTTTTTTAAAAAAACTGTTGGACCTATATCGTAATGTAAATTGGGAATATGTATTTTGTTGAAATCACTTAAGATGTTAGATTTGTCTTGGCGATGAGTTGTCCATGCCTGCCATGCGGTACTCCTGTTGTCCATCATCCATCTATGAGTAATATGTTATTATTATAATATATTATTATTATAATATAAATTATATATTTTATATAAATGCAAATTCGGGTTCGGGTTTACAGGGTTCGGGCTTGCCTGAACCCGAAACCGAGCCCTATTTGAATTCGGGTTCGGGCTCAAAAATCGGGTTCGGCGGGCCGGGTTCGGGCTGAACCCGGCCCAAGTTGCACCCCTACATACAACACTCAATGCTTCTAGGTGCATACACTTATTTTTTTTATTTTTTAAATTTTTTTTTATAAAACTATTAATTTAAGTGTATTTAGCATATGTATCAATTTTTAACATTTTTGGAGTATTTTAGATATTTATTTTTTATTTTTAAAAATCAGTAGTATTTTAGTACTTTTAAATTACCTAAAATGCTACTGATTTTTAAAAATAAAAAATAAATATCTAAAATACTTAAAAAATAGTAAAAATTTATCCACATATTAAATACACCTAAATTAACAATCTTGTAAAAAAATTTCAAAAAAAATAAAAAGAAATAGACATATGAACCCGGAAGCATACGTCCAGCGTCCGGAATAGATAAAGGTGGGAAATGTAACATCTCATCTTATCAAAATTTGCCCAATAAACTTTTTAATGATGCATATTGGCATTTTCGATCTCGAAATTCGCATATTAACATTTTAGATTTGGTTAAATTTTAACCTTTGCATATTGAACCCTTCTCTCTTACTCCGTCACTAAAACTACTATAAGCCACACGTATATATTCAAAAATGACGAATCTAATCCCACCTCCTTAAGAAGCCACCATCGCCGCTAGTTGCCGCCGCCACCGCTTATCGATTATTGTTTGTACTGTTTTTTTTTTTATATTGAGAATAGATATTACATGCACATGTATTTTTTATGGGAGAATCAATATTACATTTGATTTAATGCTATGGAGTGCTACTTAATCAAGCTTGTTAATGCCTGGCTGCACGAGTTGTCGTCTCTAGGCAGAAAACTCAATGTTTCCATATATCAGTCTGCATGTCGCTACTAATGGTTGCCCCTCTTTTTTCTTCTTTGTTTGGTGCCACAACAAACCTATCAACAAATCTGTGTTGGGATTTTAGGCTATCCCCTTCTTGTGTAGATTAAATAGGAATGATTAATCACAGACAATAAATATTGCAAATAATAAGCAATCAAACCACGGAAAAAACACACCACAATTTTTACGTGGAAAACCCCTCTTTACCAAAGGGGAAAAACCACGGGACCCAGTCCAGGTAAATCTTCCACTATAGAATAATGGGATTACAACGCAATGTCTTCTCTAGTCAAAACTAGAGGATTTCATCATCACAATAAGGATGGATTTCAATACAGAAATTAATCAAGGGTAGATCTCACCAAATCTGAGATGACGGCATAATTTTCTCTCTTAATGGCCGGAAGAGATAACTGCCGTATAAGCTTTGAGCATATGAGGATAAAATCCTCCTCCATGCGTCGGAGCTGCTGCTGCTGCTCTGGAAGCCGAGACGGGAAGAAAACGCGCTCTCTGACGAAAATGATCGTCGCTGCCGAGAGAGGAGTCGCTGAGAGGAGAGGAGAGGAGAGAGAGATTTCGTAATCTCTCTCTCTCTCACGCGCCGAAAGGAAAAAAGGAACAAAACAAAATGGCAGGTGAGGATTTTCCGTATAAGCCAAAATGGGTGGGTCCCCCACTTTGACTTCATGTGGGAGGAACCCACCTAACAAATCTCCCCCTTCCGACTACATGAAGGGATTCGTCATCCCAACGATTGAACGACAAACTTCAAGCTTCTCCCTTGGTAGAGCCTTCGTCAACATATCAGAGCCATTATAATCGGTATGGATTTTCTCAAGTTCAAACAACTTGTCATTAATAGCTTCTCTTATCCAATGATACCTCACATCAATATGCTTTGATCTTGCATGAAAAGAAGAATTCTTACCAAGGTGAATTGCGCTTTGACTATCGCAAAATACTATGTATCTCTGTTGTTTGAAGCCAAGCTCATGTAAAAACCTCTTCATCCACAACATTTCTTTGCATGCTTCAGTTGCTGCAATGAATTCCGCTTCGGTTGTAGAAAGTGCAACGCATTTCTGTAGCCTTGATTGCCAAGCTACAGCTCCCCCTGCAAAAGTAATCAAGGAACCAGAGGTAGACTTACGAGTGTCCACATCTCCTGTCATATCTGCATCTGTGTAGCCAATTAGTAATGGTTTCTCATTGCCAAAACAAAGTCTCAAACTGGAAGTACCTCGTAGATATCTCATAATCCACTTAACTGCATTCCAATGCTCTCTCCCAGGATTAGACAAGAACCGGCTAACAATACCAACTGCATAAGCTATGTCTGGCCTTGTACATACCATTGCATACATCAAACTCCCCACAGCTGAAGCATATGGAACCCTTTCCATGTCCTTCTTCTCTATGTCTGTAGAGGGACACTGCTCGATGTTTAGCTTAAAGTGAGTGGCAAGAGGAGAGTTAACCGCTTTAGCTTTGTCCATGTTGAACCTCTGAAGTACTTTCTCAATGTACTTCTCTTGTGACAGATATAACTTCTTGGCATTCCTCTCACGATGAATGCTTATGCCAAGAATTTGCTTTGCTGGCCCTAAATCCTTCATAGCAAAAATTTGACTTAGTTGTGTCTTCAACCTGTCAATCCTCAAAGAATTTCTGCCAATAATCAACATATCATCGACATAAAGCAATAGTATAATAAAATCATCATCAGAGAATTTCTGCACAAAGACACAATGATCAGAAGTTGTTTTTCGGTAGCCATGTTTCTCCATAACTGACTCAAACTTCTTATACCATTGTCTTGGTGCTTGCTTCAAGCCATAAAGGCTTTTTCTCAGCTTGCACACATGATCCTCTTTTCCTTTTACCACGAAACCCTCTGGCTGCTCCATATAAATTTCCTTGTCTAGTTCACCATGAAGAAAAGCAGTCTTTACATCCATTTGTTCAATCTCCAAATCAAGACTAGCTGCTAGACCCAAAACCACACGAATAGATGACATTTTAACAACTGGAGAAAAAATCTCATCAAAATCAATACCTTTCTTTTGATTGAATCCCTTGACGACCAATCTAGCTTTGTATCGAGGTTGTGTGGTAACTTGTTCTTGCTTCACTCTGTATACCCACTTGTTCTTCAAAGCACTTTTGCCCATAGGCAACTTTACCAACTCAAATGTATGATTTTCATGCAGTGACTTCATCTCATCTCGCATGGCTTCAACCCACTCCTTCTTATGTTCATCTTCCATGACTTCTGCATAACATTCGGGTTCTCCCCCGTCAGTCAGTAACACATGTTCATCAACAGAATATCGTGTAGAAGGATGACGATCTCTAGTAGTCCTCCTGAGTGGAACATCTGGTGGAACTTCTGGTACTGGTGACTGCTCAACAATGCCATCATTAATCTCAACCTGTGTATGAGTATCAACATCAACTGTACCATCCTGGTCATCTTGAACTTCATCTCTAACCTGTACTGGCACATGTGTCAAAGGAACTGGATCTAAGTCTGTTAAATTATCATAATATTGAGAAACTGTTTTAACTGTTTTCTCAATATCTTGTATGGTTTGGTCTTCCATAAACACAACATCTCGGCTTCTTACAAGCTTTTTCTGTACCGGATCATAAAACCTGTAACCAAAATCATCTTGGCCATAGCCGATAAATACACACTGTCTTGTCTTGACATCAAGTTTAGACCTCTCATCTTTGGGAATATGCACAAAGGCCTTACATCCAAAGACACGCAAGTGACTATAGGATACATCTTTTCCCAACCAAACTCTGTTTGGAACATCAAAATTTAAAGGAACACAAGGCGTGAGATTTAACACATGTACAACGGTACTCAAAGCCTCACCCCAAAAAGATCCTGGCAACTGTGCATATGAAAGCAAACATCTTACCCTTTCAACTAGTGTTCTGTTCATCCTCTCAGCTAGCCCATTTAACTGAGGAGTCTTCGGAGGTGTCCTTTGATGCCTAATACCCAGCTGTTTGCAATATTCATCAAAAGGACCACAATACTCACCTCCATTATCAGTTCTGATACACTTTAACTTCTTCCCAGTCTGTCTCTCAACTGAGGTCTGAAACTGTTTAAACACATCTAACACTTGGTCTTTTGTCTTCAAGGTATAGACCCACAACTTCCTTGAATGATCATCTATAAAAGTCACAAAATAGAGAGCACCACCAAGTGTTTTTACTTTCATGGGACCACAAACATCAGAATATACTAAGTCAAGTATACCCGGCTGTCTTGAAGGAGGGGATGTTTTAAAGGCAACTCTGTTTTGCTTCCCTGCCAAGCAATGAACACATTTCTTCAATACTGTATTCTTCAATCCAGAAAGAAGATTTTTCTTTGCCAAAACCATCAAACCCTTCTCACTCATGTGGCATAGTCTTCTATGCCATAGCTCTGTTGTACTTTCATTCTCCATTGCATTGATAATACAAGAAGAAATCTTTGCCTGCATGAAGTACAATGAGGAGCACTTCTTGCCTCTAGCCATAACCATAGAACCTTTAGTAAGCTTCCATTGACCATTACTGAAGGTGTTGCAAAACCCCTCATCATCAAGCTTACTTGCTGAAATCAAATTCAAGCGAATATCAGGGATATGTTTAACATTTTTCAAAAGCAACATCGTACCATTGTTGGTTTCCAAGCACACATCTCCCATGCCGACAGCTTTAGCTACACCATTGTTACCCATCTTAACATCCCCAAAGTCTCCGGATGTATAAGATGTAAAGAAGTCTCGTCGCGATGTAGCATGAACGGAGGCACCGCTATCAATCACCCAACTGGTGTCATGGCATGCAAGGTTGACAACATCATCATCATACACAATAAGGAAGTCATCTGTGACGGCAGAAACTCTATCAACATCATTACTATCATCAGTTTCCTTTACTGTCCCTTTTTCATTTTTGTAGTCTCTTTTGAGTTGTCGACAATACTTCTTTATATGCCCCTTTTTACCACAGTGATAACATTCAACATTGGCAAACCTGTTTGACTTGCTTTTGCTTCTGTCTCTGTTAATCGGACCTTTACTCTTGCTCCTCCCCCTCTTTTCCATGACTAAGACATCTGACTGTGACGGACCCTGTGACTTTCTTCTCATCTCTTCATTTAAAACACTACTCTTAGCCAAGTCCATAGTGACTATGCCATTTGGAGCTGAGTTAGATACCGACATTCTAAACGTCTCCCACGAGTCCGACAATGTGCCTAGAAGCCATAACCCCTGCACCTCATCTTCAAACTTGATATTCATCTGATTAAGAATTCCCTGGTAAGCATTCAAGTGATCTGATAAAGGAGTTCCATCCCTGTATTTCAAGCCCATCAACTTCTTTATTAGAAACAACTTGTTGTTCCCGGTTTTTCGAGCATACAGCTGTTCAAGCCTGTCCCATAAAGAACGCGCATTTGTTTCTTCACTGACATGGTTTAAAACATTATCATCCACCCACTGCCTGATATACCCACATACTTGACGATGAAGTAAAGTCCATTCAGCATCAGTTTTTTCTACGGGTTTTTGTTCCGCAAACACAGGCAAATAAAAATCTTTGACATATAGCAGGTCTTCCATTTTTCCCTTCCACACATGATAATTTGAACCATTCAAATTAATCATTCTACTTGTATTAACCTCCATCGTTCAACACAAGGCACAAGATTACGAAAACCTCGCTCTGATACCACTTGTTGGGATTTTAGGCTATCCCCTTCTTGTGTAGATTAAATAGGAATGATTAATCACAGACAATAAATATTGCAAATAATAAGCAATCAAACCACGGGAAAAACACACCACAATTTTTACGTGGAAAACCCCTCTTTACCAAAGGGGAAAAACCACGGGACCCAGTCCAGGTAAATCTTCCACTATAGAATAATGGGATTACAACGCAATGTCTTCTCTAGTCAAAACTAGAGGATTTCATCATCACAATAAGGATGGATTTCAATACAGAAATTAATCAATGGTAGATCTCACCAAATCTGAGATGACGGCATAATTTTCTCTCTTAATGGCCGGAAGAGATAACTGCCGTATAAGCTTTGAGCATATGAGGATAAAATCCTCCTCCATGCGTCGGAGCTGCTGCTGCTGCTCTGGAAGCCGAGACGGGAAGAAAACGCGCTCTCTGACGAAAATGATCGTCGCTGCCGAGAGAGGAGTCGCTGAGAGGAGAGGAGAGAGAGATTTCGTAATCTCTCTCTCTCACGCGCCGAAAGGAAAAAAGGAACAAAACAAAATGGCAGGTGAGGATTTTCCGTATAAGCCAAAATGGGTGGGTCCCCCACTTTGACTTCATGTGGGAGGAACCCACCTAACAATCTGTTGGTCCAATCGTAACCACCGTAAGATCTCAGCATGCCTCTTTCTTCCCTGCTATCACTGGAAACCCACTAGACTTGGTCCTCACCGTCCTCTCCGTGAGAGTGTTAATGCCTAGTTGCTGCACCAGTCTGTCTCTGGGATGAAAACTCAACACCTCCTTTCTTCCTCATCTCTTCAGGCAAACAAATCATCAGTCTGCACATTGCTGCTAATGGTCGCCCTTTTTGTTCTTCTTCATTTCGTTCCATAATGAACGTATCAACAAATCTGTCGTTCTAATCGCAACCACCGCAAGATCTCAGCATGCCTCTTTCTTCTCTGTTGTTGGTGGAAACCCATCGGATCTGTTTTCACTACCCTCTCCATATGAGCATCACTGGAGATCTTGGATCTCTTTACAGTCCCCTGATTAAATTTCTCATGTATTCTTCGATCTCCAAACGTATTCATTGCTTGCTACTTGAATTTTCTCTTCGACTTGGATTCCTCTGAAAATCCATTTTTTATGTTGCCATCAAAATTGCGAGGAATTGTCTTATTTTACGACATCAGAAGCTTTACTATTTTTGCGAGAATTCCATAGCTGAGATGCTTAAATTTTTCTTTTTTAGGTAAATGATAGCGGAGAATTTAGTCGTCTTACTGATTTAAGAGATTTGAGCAGCAGTTTCTATTGAATTTCGAAGGGAGAAGCAATAGTTTTTAAAATTTTGTGATTTGACGGAGAATTTGCTATCTCATCAATTTCGAAGGCTTGAGAGTTAGAGTCTATTGAATTACATAGATATTACCACTCATACGGCGGCGATGATGGACAACGGAGACGAGAAGATGAAGAAAAGCGTGGAGGAGCTAGGACAAGTTCCGACACCGAGAACTTCAAATCGATTAGGGATTTGATGTTGGCACTGGTTTTGTCTCCATTTGTAGATATTTTTGTCATTTCCCATGGTTAATGAAGCTTTAGTGACGACGTAAGCGAGAGAATTCAAATATGCAAACTCAAAATATTACTACGCATAGTTAAAGGGTTTATAGTGTAAGTTTCTCCATCTTCCGTGAATGAATTTTTTTTATTCTATAAAATACAAATGACCGGAATAAAAAATTTTATGAAAAGTTTTTTGTGTAAAATTTTTTAAAATAAAATAAAATAAAATAATATGATAAAAGTAATGATGGGTATTAAATAGAATAGAGTTAAAATATATTGATTAATTATATGCATAGTTGTATAGAAATTCTAAAAAATAGGATAATTGTATTAAATTTTTTTTAAAAATAGAGTGCTATAAAGAATGAAGAGTTTTATATTAAAAAATTTTAGACACAAACAAATGTATCCAAAATGAGTATATCTCATCCGTAGTATTGAAGATATAAAATGCTTATATTTAGAAGAATCCCAATTTTATCAAAATTTACATGTGATAAAAACATTTCTTTTATGTGTACATTTGAATGCGCTTGGATAAAATCCCAATAGAGTTTCGTTTCTGGACGTATTTGCTTTTCTGCATGGCAATTATGTAATATGCTTTTTCCATAATTAGCGGCGGTTTGGTAAATTGAGAATGGAGAATGAAATAGAATGGGATGGTTATAAAAGGGCGAAGTATAAATAAAATAAAAATAGATAAAGTAATCGGATAGAAAGGCATAAAGAGTGGGTTGATATTCACGACAACTTATCAACTAAAAAATTTTCTAACCTAAAACTTCTTATTCTTCACTATTATTATATTTTTGATCATTTTTTATATTTTATTATACAAGTATTATACATTTTAATCATTTCTTCATGACTATATATATAATTATCTTATTTATTTTAAATTTATTTTCCGCCCTAGTAATCATTAACCCCCTTATATGGCAACACTTCTTTCATTTAAAAAATATTATACTAAATTCTTTTTAAAGATTCTTATCAAATGCTACCAGTACCATGGTGCCATGTTTAGCACACCAAGGCCATGTGACGAAGGTGAGTGTTTGTCTTTTTCTTTTGAGTTGCAAAAGTTATAATTTTTCCTTAATTATAGGGTTTTGTAAAAAAATTTCTTTTAAATTTTGAGGATTTGCATATACTGGATTGTAATATTAGATGACATATTTTATATATAAACGAATAAAAAAAGAGTCTTATCAAATGCCAACTACACCTAAAAAATATTAAAATACGGAAACGAAAATGAAAAAAATAAGATAAGTAGGTAACTAATGATGTTGACTTGCCATTCCTATTTACCAATCTCCGTTCCAATTCTCACTTTATCAAATATATCCTTAGTTTGTCTCACGGATCGCTGCCTATCATCAAAAAAAATTATCCAAAGCTTTTTAGGATTTTTTGCATTTTGAACCTTCTAA
Source organism: Annona cherimola (assembly GCA_030490835.1). NCBI lineage: Eukaryota > Viridiplantae > Streptophyta > Magnoliopsida > Magnoliales > Annonaceae > Annona > Annona cherimola. The sequence goes on along the minus strand of CM059973.1, from coordinate 88,058,190 downwards.
GTTTGCATATTTGAGTTTTAAGCCTCGAAATTTGCATATTTGCATTTTAAACCCTATATGTTTGAATCTACTACTTTTTAGACCCTACTGTTTCGCATCATTAAAGAATCTAAGTAATGTCCGTTTATGTGAGGTAAAAATACTAAAATGCCCTTAAGCTAATGTCTTGCTTAACTCGCATAAAAAAACTTGTTTAAAATATTTTTTATTTTTTCTCTGTTCACTTGTTTATATAAGTTTGTTTAACATATAAACTAAATTTTACTATTTTTGGATATGCGTATATATTTTTTGAGATTTTTAAATATAGAGCATATAAACACATAGATGTTTAAGAATCTCTAAAAAATATATACACATATCTAAAAATGATAAAATTTAATTTATACATTAAAAATACTTAGATAAACAAAGTGTACTGAGAAAAATAAAAAAATATTTTAAATGAGTTTTTTTATATGGTAGCTCAAGGGCATTTTAGAATTGTTATTTCATATAAATAGACGTTACTTGTATTTTTTAATAGAGTAAAACAGCAGGGTCTAAAAAAATAATAAATTCAAACTTATAGGGTTTAAAAAGTAAATGACAAACTTTAAGATTTAAAATGCAAATACGCAGAGTCAGAAGGTCCAAAATGCAAAAAACCCCTTCCTAGCATGAAGTTTCCTATTATTTCCTTGTGGTTTGGATTCGGTTACTTCCATTGCCCAAACGGTTGCAGGTGAAGGCTGGACGATATAGGATAATAGGGAAGTAACGTGAGAGCAACGCAACGCCACCTTGTTTCAACCGTCTCGTCTTTTTTGGTTAGTCTCTGAGTGTAGCTGAAGCTGAACGAGGAGGTGGGGAGAGAACGAAAGACGCTATGAACTCCCTCCTCCTCTCCAACCCTAATTTCTCCAAATTCCCTTTTCTTCATCCTATCAAACTTTCAAGTCTCGCCACCTCTCAGAATCGAATCTCTTTCCCGCTCGCTTCGACCGACCCCTACCATCCGTGTCTGCTAGCGAGGCATCAGGCTGTCAGGTTTGCGTTGAATTCTGCGATTTTGGATGAGCTGGGGTTCACCGAATCTGACATCCGGAACCCATCGATCTCGGCGTCGTATCGAAACTCGCGGTTCCCGAAGCCGAATCAGACGGTGCTGGAAGCTCAAGGCAAGGTCTGCACGGGGCCCACTCAGACGAAGCCGCTCAGCGGAGAGCAGGCGTGTAAGGTCTTGGAGACCATCCTCAGATCAGGTGAATTTCTGTTATTCAATTCGCATACCTTTGGCTCTAAGGTTCATTCTTCGTCTTGGTTGAAGGAGATCCATTAGCTTGAGTTTTCTGCAGTGTGTTTTAGTGGATTGAATCAAGTTGGAAATCCCGTAAAAGTAGATTCTTCGTGATGGAATTGGGATGAATTGTTGTCATTTTGTTCCGGTTATTGTTTCCTTCTATATCAGCTAGGGGAGAGCTCAAAGATGAGGAGGAAGTTTCTAGAGCACAACTTGGGGCATTTTTCGCCGGAATGACCATACGTGCAAATGCATTTCCAGAAGCTACTCAATGGAGTGAAGGAGAAAGGCGGGCCATGGATACCTTCTGGCCTCTTCTTGTCCAGGTTCTTCCTCCGGATTTAATCTTTATAGCAGACCCAGAGGGCACAATTATGGGTGCAGGTTCAACAATTGGGCCTCAGTATGCTGGTGACTGCATTAGTGAAATGAGGTTGGTTGGTGCTCTTCGTGAAGTTTTGGCAGGTGGTCATCTTGGTTATGAGGAGGTTCAGGGCGTTCTGCGAGATGTTCTCCCATTGAACTCGGCTGATGAAAAGTCAGGAACAGTGGCTGAATCACTACTTTCAGCATTTCTGATTGGGCAGCGTATGAATGGAGAAACAGATCGTGAACTGAAAGCATACTGTCTTGCCTTTGATGATGAGCTCGGTAACATTCCTCTTTTCACTAGAATTAGCTGTCTATCTGGTTATTGCATAACGAAGTGGCTTTTATTATGGATAGCTGTAAGTTTTTAGGTTGCAGCCTATGGGCAATTGTTGATGAACTGTTTGGTTAAGAAGATCCCTAGCACTCACTCAATGGATTATGTTGTTGTTGTTAGGTCCGCCACCTGTCGCTGATGTCAGATCTCTGACTCACTATGGTGAACCATATGATGGGAATACACGTTTCTTTAAGAGCACCTTGTTTGCTGCTGCTGTGAGAGCTTGTTATAATGAATCCTGCCTACTTCATGGTGTGGACTGGATGCCACCTAAGGTCAGTGATTATTTCTTTAGTGGAATTATGGTAATTTATTGCTTCACTAATTGAACTTAATTGTTTGTGAACATTCTTTTTTATTACTATCATAATAATCATTTTATGTTGCCAATACACATGGAAATTTTCTTTTCTGATGTGTAGCGTTGTCAAGGTTTTCAGGGCGGCATAACCGAAGGTCAAATGCTGAAGTTCATGGGTGCAAATACACACTTGTCACCTTTGCAGGCAAAGAAACTCCTTGAGGTGGTGAACTTATGGCTACACAGATTTTTCAGTTCCCATAGCCTTTTCCTGTTTCTTGGTTCCTTTATCCTTTGTTTGATTGCATTCCGTATCTTTGTTTCAGGATCAAGATATCGGATTTGCGTATGTAAGTCAGCGGGAAGCTCACCCTTCTTTGTATGCATACTTATCTGTTTTATGATTTTCAAATTTCACTTCCAATTCATGCCAAAGATAGTTTTTCTGCCCGTCATGTATGCACAATTCTATGATGCATACATGTTATGCTTCTCTACAGTTCGTGTGAGAACCATTTGGTTGGAGCAAGTTATGTAGCAATTCCCACTTACATCAAGTGTTTAACTGCAGAAACTGTATGGTCAACCTGCTTCTTTCTCATTAAAAGAGAAGCCAGATTGTAACCCAAGCTAATTTTTAGTAACACACGTGTGAGGATATGCTTACCTCCATTTTGTGCATGCCAATTCACATGTTAGATCTTGGTAGTGCTGCATGCCATGGACACAAGATTACGATTCGCAAATAATTAATGTCATCATCATCTTTTAACAATGTTCCCACATGGTGTATGCTTGACATTTCTTTTGCAGACATTCACTCATAAGTCTAAGGGAGCATATAAAAAAGCGACCACCACTTGCAACAACGGAGAAAGTTCAGCAGTTTGTACGGGTGAGTTTTTAATGGATTTGCTTTGCATCTTTTCTGTGCATTTCTGTTTGAAAGAGACAATGCTGGGTTCCCAATTATAGTGGATTTTTATGTTGACTTTGTAAATTCTGTGATGCTGGGGTGGTACAAGAAGAAATGCTCGAAGCCTTCTTATATGATGCAACCAACAATACCAGTTTGTCAATATTTGTTTACACAAAGAAAAGGAATACCTCTCAAGCGAGACCAGAGGCTGGCAGAAACTGGTTATAGCTTGATTCCCGTGGTGAAAATTGCAGAGAGAATGACTGGAGGAAGTTTCTGCAGGATCTTATTACTATAGTTTTGTTAAGCTGCATCATGTTTTCTTTCACCACCAAAAATTTTCCATGACTTTCCTGCTCATGGAAGATCTTAGGTGCTTTCTTCATTTGTTTTGCATCCATTAGATACGAAATGCAGCATTCACAAACACTCAATGAGGCAATTGTTACTGTATGAGCTTTTGAACATATGGCATTGCTAACAGGCTAGTGGGAAAGAAGCTATTGTTGCTGGATTTTACCATGAGGGTTATGAAGATGCATTGCTGATGTTGATGAAAAGAAGAGGTGTCCATTCTGGTTTAGTGGTGAAGGTACTGTACTCTGTATTTCCAAGTGACTTTCTCTACATTATAGAGTTCTTAAAAGTTCCTATTTCTGTCATTTCTTAAACAAATACTCCATTTATTTCATTGTTGGTTTTCTTTGTCATGAATCACAACAAATGATATATGCCTTTGAATCAGCATAAATCAATTGCAAATTTACCTTCATTACATAACCTTCACTTTTTCTTTTGCTACATACTGTTTTTGGTTCAAATCTTTTGAGTTTTAAACCATTTTCAAAACTCTATTTGATCATCTTCTTTGTTCTGTTGAAGTGGCAATGGGTACTCATATCAAGAATGCAACCTTTTCGATGCTAGGTTGAGTTGGCTGTGATATGTGCCATTTGAAATATCCTTTTTGTCTTTTCATTTAATTAGTTTAACCATTTTGGTGTAGGGTGAGGAAGGGGCATTATCATTAACTACAAGGTCTCGCTCAATAAATCCATTGAAAGGCCTTCCAGTGAATTACTGTTCTGGATTTCGTTCTCTTAACATTGCATATGCTTCTGAAGCTGATGGTAAATCTGTTTCTGTCTAATAAAAATTTGTTTCTCTTGTCCCCTATTTGCAAAGGGGCTTCTGAGGTGTTTGGATGGGCAAAACCTTCCCATACCTGACCTGTGAACTAAATTCTTTCACTTGGCCAGGTCTGGTCTGGTAATTAAATGTAGACAAAAACAAAATGTGTCATCTAAAGACAATTTTAACCTGTGCAGTTTATGCTGCTGGTATAGTTATTGTGGACTGATTCTCTTTTCTTGCATTAGGAGTCTCCCGGGAGAGTTTCAACATTGAGGTTAATGCTAAGGATTATGGCTTCAAACCAACAGATACTCCAAGAACTGATAGATCGGTGAGAAATCTCGTTTCCCATTCTTTCCGTGGAGATTTCTATGGACTTGGTTTTTGCAATCGATGGCAAGCTAAAAGAAAGAAGCAAAAAAGGAAAATAACTTGCTCGAAGAAAGTCATAGTGTCATCTTCTAGGATGCTGTTTGTTCATGGATTTTTTTTTTTTTTTTTTTGAGAAATTGTTCATAGAATATTTAAATGGGATAAAATGATTGAAATTACAGTCTTTTTCTAGCTCCCAGATGTCACAAGATGTGTCTCTAGTTGTATTGCAAAGCTAGTGCCAAGTAGTGAAGAGTGCTGCCTAATAGATTCTCCTTTCCAAGAACTAGCCGCTAAGGCCTCCTAAATTCTAAATCGAAATTCGGTGGTTGAGCGCTTTACCTTGGGGAGAGTGGTCAGGAGAGAGATAAAAGGTAATAACCTTCACTTATGAAGATCCCTCAGCTTGAAATTCAGAAGTCTACTAATATTTCCCCAGCTCTGAAAGCCTGGCATTGCAAGTACACTGGTTTAACTCTCTGACCAATCTACTACTAGAAGAATCAATTTCATGGTATCCCATAAAACGGTTGGTGGCAGGCGGTACTACTGCATGTTTGATACACCTAATGATTTCTAGATGCGCCATGTCTGTAGAAGCATGCCTGGTAAATTAATAATCATGATATTGTCCGATTTGCAGGTCTTAACTATATTCACCTTGTTAAGCAAATTCTCTAGGATTACGAGGAACATCATCTTTGCTAAAATGTGAATCTCTAGTTTTTCATCAGTCTTTATTTGGCTATTTTTACATCCAACTCTGCATCTTGGCAAAACAGGTTTTAAAGAACATTGAATTGGGTTTGGCTGCACTGCGTGGCGAGAGGGGACCTACCTATGATCGTATTGTCTTGAATGCAGGATTAGTGGACCACCTGTTGGGGTGCAGGGGTGCTGAGGATGTAATTTCAGCATTAGACAGAGCAAGAGAAGCCATTGATAGTGGGAAGGCTCTAGATAGGCTCATGACCTATATAAAGGCCTCGCACATAGTGTAAACCATTATCCTTGGATAAATTCTTATGTTTCTTTCTTTTTGGTTAGACTGTTCACCGGAATGAAACTTGAAATATGTCGATAAAGATTAAAGACGTAGCAGTGTAAATCATTGTCAAAGTGCTTACGTTTCTTTTATTCTTTTTGGTTTGATCGTTCACGGGATGAAACTTGAAATATGTCAATAAAGAGGGATTGAAATGATGCTGTGCCCTGCTTTTGGTGCTTTCATGAGGACTTTAATCTTTTACCCTTTTTCTCGTAGAGAAGCTGGGCTTGCATTTCTTTATAGGATCGAAACTCTCAAATTGGATGGATTTACTCACCATGATTTAAAATGAGAATTGATCTTGTTAACTTATATTAAGCAAATGTCTCACTTAGTTCACTTCGAAAGACCTATTTATAATATATTTTTTTACTTTTCCTTCATACGTTTATTTATTTAAATGTATTTAACATATAAATTAAGTTTTTACCAATTTTGTATGTTTATATATTTTTTGAGATTTTTAAATTTTTTAAAAAAATATGTACGTATCCAAATTTGGTAAAACATTATTCAAATGTTAAATGTATTTAGATAAATAAATGCATAAAAAACAAAAACAAAAAAAAAGTGTTGTAGATAGCTTTTTGAGATTGGCTAAGCAATATCTTGCTTAGCTTGAATTAACAGAATCATTCCTCATTTAAATAGTTGCCTTTAGCAAAATATTACCTACTACTATTAAGCTTGGCTATTACCAGGTCTGGACTCAAAAAGTGATAGTTATGCCTGTCACCAGCAGCTTGAGAGATTTGACCGTGAGAGAATCCATCGAGTATTTTACCAAGGACATGGCTATCAATGCTGTCAAAATCAGATGGACTCGTCCGACTGGGAACTGGTTACACTTGCACCCCAGGCTGGATGATTAAATCGAAACCAGATTTGACTGGCTAATCTCACCGGCTACTGCTTATACCCCTGATTGGGTGGTTAAACCGAAGTAACCAGGAATCGGCTGGCAAGCCAATAGATTTTTATTACAGTGATGACTATTGCTGCTACAGGACCGACTGTGGTGGCTAAATCATAGTAAAAATGCATAGAAACACCCAAACGTTCAAGGAAATAGAATTCATAGTGAGAGGCGACTTGCCACTTACCAGCTCATTACTTTGAATATACATATGCGTGCGATTTATTTCTTTAACTGCTTCTGGTGGTAAAAATGGCAATTCTCGTCCCGCTCTTGCACATGGAGCCGAGGAGGGCAAAGCTAATAATAGTTCCACTTTTGATTCTTCACGAGGTAGAAGCTTTTATGTTCGAAACGGGATTTTCATATTGATAGCAGCATCCAAGTTTGAGCTAACGCCTTAGAAAATGCGTTGAGCAAGAAAAAGAGAATAAAATAACACATTTGAGTTAATGATTTTACAGAGCATATTTACACCATGTGCTTACTCTTGAGGGAATGGAACATCATTGTAGGGGTGAGCTCTATGGCGCCAGCCCTCAAAATGGCAACCCTGCTTTCTCCCATGCTAAAGTTGGAAACATAAAAAGAAATCCAAATCTGATGTAAGGTGCCTATCTTGTTTCGATTCTCTATAGAAAACAGAAAAGCTTTTCTAAGACCATTAAATCGGATGGTAAGATTATATCTGGAGTGTAGCAGCGATGGAACCAGCAAGGCTGAGGATTTCAAATGGTGGTCTGTTCTTGACCTCTTTCACTGTTAGGGGGCAGGAGTCGGTGATCCAAAAGTGAGTCAAGCTTTTTTCTGGAATCCCTGAACAATCAAAGCATGATAGACATGACAAGAAAACAGAACATGATGCGGATAAAGTAATAAATGACAGTGTTAAACTACAACTGACACAAGCAATACAAAAAGCTTGGCATTATTTGAAGACTATACAGCTTTAGTTTTAGCAACTATAAGCAGTTAGATGTTTTGGGAAAAAAAGGATAGGCTCGATGTTTTGGACTCATAATTGGGACTTATAATCCTGTTGCATGTCAGTTATTTTAACATATTCTTATTAGTTGTCCTAATCTTTAGCACATGCAGTAGTTTGTTGAGTCAAAGTTGCAGGTAATTTGTTGAGTAGAAGTTGCAGAATCTTTGGGTAAGTTAGTTAGTTGAACACTTGTAGGACTTAGTATTTACTGTTAACAGAAGCTCTATTTAAGGAGCTTAACTGCTGTAGTTCAGTGTGTGTGTGTTTCAGCCAATTGCCAACAGAAATAGAAGTCCAGAATTTTATTCTCTTACCCTGTTTTAACGTGCCTAGCAAATCCAACATGATCAGTCCCGCTTCATGTAGGCCCATCCATTTTTCTCATCTTGATAATTGATAAAAAAAAAAATTCATTACATTTATTATATTTATTATTACTTGTTTTGCTAAAAGACCAAATTTCATCCAAATCAAATATGTACATGAGCCACACTTGCTTTAAAATATATATTCATAAGTAAATTATGAAACATGTTTAGATTCATTCACATATATATTAGAATGTAATAATACTTTATAAAATCATTTATCCGCGTAACAATGATAGATAGTTTAGATGTTGAAAATACAATCTTAAATTGGTATTTAACATTGCTAAAAACAAATTGATATTTAGTAACAAATCATTTTATTATGTGATTTTATACATTTGTAGATGGAGTCTATGCACAATGATACCAGACAAATGATAGAGTTCCAATAACAATATAAATAATACTAAGAATGTGTTTGAGAAATTATAAAACTTTTAGATAAAAAACTTTTTATGTAAAAATTTTTGAAATGATGATAAATAATGTAATATGGTAATGAGAAATGATGAGGAGTAAAGAGAACAATATTAAAATAGATAGGTTAGTTGTATGAGTAGCTGCGTAAAAATGATTGAAAAGTATAATAATTGTATAGGAAGATGTGAAGAAATAAGTTAAAAAATAAGACAGTTATGGAGAGTGAAAAATTTTATATTGAAAAGTTTTGGCTTGACAAGTTTATTGTATATTCAAACATGCCCTAAATATAATAGATGAAGTGGATTTCCCATTAATCATAAATGTGAAAAAAATGGATAGGGTACACAGAAGTGAGGTTTCATAGAAGCGAAACGCCAACATAATAGAGAGTAGAAAGGATATCAAAAATAAGCTTGTGTGGAAGGAATGAAGTTGTGTCATTGGAAGTTGGCTCAAGTTGACAAGCAAGCAGTAAAATGGAAGGCCAAAATGGAAATGAAAGGAGTTGACATTTGAAATTTTTAAAATTTTGTATTGCTTCACATGTGATATGTTTGTAACACCCCTTACAAGATAAATGAGAAATAGAAAACAAAACAAAACAAAATAGAAAGAAAAAAAAAAATTACAAGATAAAAAAAAAAATAATAACCAAAATGTTGCTTATGGGTGAATTGTAATAAAGCAAGATGCATACCTTCGTTATCATGTTGAAAAAGTTTCCATGATCTGTTCGGAAAAATTCCATGTGTCACATACGCACTGACTTTTGCAGCACCATTTTCAGCCAAAACTTTCTGAATTCACATGAAAGCATTGTCAGGGTGGAATTCTTCATGCCACTACTCAAAGAAAACACATAATTAATGCGCATTCCTTTCTATGGTCAGAAAACAAACTGATGTGAAATGGTGGATTTCATCATTGAAGACCCAATTATCTTCAAGAATCATCATACCTGGCATTCAATCAGAGTACCACCTGACTGTACTAAATCGTCAACAATCACAACATGACGGCCTTTGGGATCACCCTCCTTGAGGCGTACAATCCGCTGGCTGCCCTCCCGAACTTTTGTGCAGATTATCTAAAATCAGACATTAACCAGGTAAATTGGAAAGAAAAGCTAGAAAACAAATAGGGTGCATTCAGATGAATTATGGGCTCCCTCATTGTTGGAACTAAGTTTTTGTCTTTGCACTACTAAGTTTAGTTTCCAAATTCAATGGTGCAAGCAATGCTGACAAAATAATAGAATTATTTTTCCTTTATAAAGTCAACGTATAATGAAACTTAAAAGTCAAGGAACAGTACCACTGGGAAATGCTGGAGCTGCTTATGGAATCTCTTCCACGCACCATCATCAGGAAACGCAATGGATATCTGTCACATCAAGAATGGCAAATGGTTCATAAATTATGAATCCCTAAGAAACTATCATTAGCTTGCATCCTTCTATAGTTGGCTGCAAGAGAATCATTCAAGTACATAGATTCTTGAAAGACAAACAAAAATGAGAGATTCAATAAATAAGAAAAATTTAGAAGACAGATGGAAAAAGAGATCTTGAAAAACTCTCAAGAAAACATAGAAAAAACAAAACAATAGTTCGTGAAGTTTGGTATTCCATCTGAACCCATGGTGCATCTAGGACCTTTGGGCCCACCCTCAGTTCCATGTGCATCCACCTATGTTTGAACCATAAGCACACATAATTCATCTTGCACAAAGTTGCCAATTGGCATTTGTAGTACAACAAAAACCAAAACATAAAAGAGGAAAAAAATCAATTTACAAGGCACAAAAATTCATTTTTCATAAACTAAAGTATAAATCAGAACAATGACTTCAGACGCCATTGGTCTTACATTATCAGAATCTGGAAGCTCCTGTAGCCTATTCCTTAGTAGAGGCACCCCACTCTCAAAACATGGTAAGACATTATCACCAAAGTAGAATCTCTCCTGAAAGGCATTAAAGAAAGAATATTAACATCTTGCATATACTGATGCTAAGACAAAAATCTGAATGCCATTTGGGGGTAAAAATTCAGAACTCACTTGTAAGGCATGGATATCAAAAATTACTAAACTAGTAGGCCCACCCCTTGAAATGGGAATATTTGACAATATTCTAGCAAGAGTAAATGCTGTTGCAATATCTCCTTCGTCCTCCATTCGCTCAGATGATCCCGTTGGGAAAAATGGAAGGACCAGTGTAAGTGATGAGATAAACATCCTTGGTAATGCATATATAACAGAAAGCTGCTCAAAAATCAGTCCAGGGGAACTGAATGATGCCAAAAAAGCTACATGCTGTCCACGGATGCCATGAGCATTAGGAATGAATAAGTTGGGGAATCCATCATCAAATGTCCTGAAGTGAATAATGACAAAAGTATCATCAGAACACGTGAAAAAAATTTAAAAGCTTGCACGTATAAGAAATGCAAATGGAGTCCTCACTACTGTTACTGCAGTTAAATCAGCAGCGTGTTGTTTGTAATTCACTCGATAAGCCTTCTTAGAGCTAAAGTTTGCAGTGGAAGATCAGCCTTGAATCAACATTGTACTTCACCAATTCAAAAGATATACATACCAGAAAAAAGTCCTTTTTCTTTTTCTTTCTCCCGATACAGATGAATAATATATTCCGAACAGAACATCCTACAACCACTCAGTCCAGCCTATCAAACCCAAAATTAAGCCATATAACTTCAGATTAAAAAAAATAGTCCCAAACCAATTACTGCAGTGCCAATAATGCTGGGCAAAAAAAATATTTCCCCGATGTTCCTCTATTAGGTTCCCATTTTTAGTTTGTAAGATTTGCAGAATAGCGCCAAAAATTTTGCAATATATCATCGGTATCCGTTCAAAACCTTATATGATACGACAAATCCAAAAAGGTGCCTGCCGTATCAGCTTTGGTCAGCCTGTATCAGGGGAAATTCACTTTTAGTAAAACAATTACTAAAAGCTAACGGAAGTTTTAAAAAAGGAACTGAAGATAAAAACGATACGAAAACCATTGATAATCGAAAACCTTTTTCCACTCTTCCTCGCTTATGTCTTGTAGAATCGAATTTCGGGGTTCAGTTTTTCTTCCTCGAAAGTTGGCTTGGTCTTGTCGAATAATGCATAGATGATCTAATTTCGATCTGACAGACACCTCCAATGGAATAAAAAATGTCATGAAATAAGGTGTGGGAACGTGGAAGAATATAAAAAAGAGGAGCGTTTTGATTGATCTTAAGCGGTAACCCCCTGCTTTTACAGCTGTATTTTAGTTTGTCGCATTGGGCCCATGGCAGTGGACAGAACCGTATTTATAGATACAGAGTCCATATCTGTCAAACACAATCCAGATCGCCATAGAAAAAACAAGCACATTTCAATCATCGTTTAATCGGTCAGATTAAGAGCCCAAACCTCCATGCGATGCTCCTCAGCTCGATTGAATCTGACTCCGCCGCAACTCTCTGAGCAAGATCCTTCGTCTCGTCGCAGTAGAAGAGGCAGATCTTCTTCGACCGCTTCGTGCGAGCTGAATCCAGCGACTCAGTAGAGGGGGTGACCATTGGAGTCGCGGAAGAGATAGGGAAGACTGGGATTCGTTCGCTCTCAACGCTCCATTGCTGAGGATCTTCGAAGCTTTTGAGCTCGGACCTAGTCTCGATTCCAAGCTGCTTCTGCTGGTGGGAGAGAAGGAGAGAACCCGATCTCGATTTTTTCGGTGGGCAATGAGATAGCGGTGTGTGTTTGGAAATGGTGGGAAGACCACGTGAGAGTGAAGGAGTGGCACGCGACGTGGTTATCGCCATTTTGGCTTCTCTTTCAGTCTGCGACGGGCGGGGGCGGGGGCGGGGGCGGGGGCGGGACGACACGAGATAGTCAGCTGGAGCCTGGAGGGAGGCGAGATTGCAAGTATATACACGAGAAATCGTCGGTTGGATGACATATGCGCGCATCTGAAATTCTATAGCTGGATACTGTTATTCCATGATCTAAACCGTTGATGCGGTTTTTCCCACATATTTTGGTAATTATGATGAGGGTTTATGGGCAATCACATTTACATGTGATGTTTCCGTACTATTTAAATTTTTTATTTTTTGTAAATTTCAATCACCCTATTCATTATAGTTTATTTAATCAAATATATCAAATTTGTCAATGACTTGTTAATCAAGTCATTGATTTTGGGTACGATTTTATGTAACTTATGAAGACTATTTCAATCTTGATTTTGGGTACGATTTTACGTAATCAAATTTTTAGTCAATTATGGGCCTTGACTACGGAATTCAATTAGTGATTGAACAAAAAGGCTGTGCAGCTTTATTGTGTAATAAATATGGGCTTCAGCCCAAAATATAATCCTTTAAAATCACCTAACGTCTTAGAATTTTTTTTGTTGCATGAATTACACTGGGTGCTTGTTCCGTAAATAATAAAATTTTTGATGAACAGTCTTTGGTGAAAAAGTTTTTAAAATATGAGAAAATAATTGGATAAAGTGTAATTGAAATAATTAAAAAACAAATTAAATATATGAGCAGTTGTGTATAAATAATTAAAAAGTAAGGTATTTAATTGTCTTAGACAAAATAAAAAAGAATTAAAAAATAAAATAATTGAGGAGAGTAAAAAGTTCTAGTACTATACGGAGCCCTGGCTCTCTTTCGGACTAGAATCCAAAACAACACACATGCACGTGTAATGTAGTGCTACCGAACTATGCCCTGATTGATCTAACTTCTAAAATTTGTAATAGCCAAAAATGGTTACAATGCAAAGGAAAAAAAAAACTTCTATATTTAAATTTTTTTCCATTACTTAGATAGGTTATCATATTAAATTTTATATTTTCATATTTTAAATTTTGGAAATCAAATATTATATGAAATATATAAAAATTGGCATACCAACTGATTTATGTAAGAGGTACATATCCATCTTCTGAGTTGAAGCCCGTTTTTATTGCACGGTACAGCCGCACAGCCTTCCTGTCCATTCTCTGATAGAATTCCGGAGTCCGGGCCCATGGGCGTACGAAATTTGTAACAGCTAAAAGCATGCAAATAGGGGGTAAAGTTGTCAACAGGTTGGATTGTGCGGGCTTGAAACTAATCTTAATTCTAATCTGTTGATGAAATCTCGTTTGTTAACTCATTTATAAAGAGAGCATTGATCTTTTGGGACCGGCAAACCGTTCCATTTGTTTTTAATTTTTTTTTATAAACATGTTAATTTACAACTGACAGCTCAAATCTAATTTATTTACAGCTCATTTAATAAATTTATTTACAACTCATTTAATAAATTTATTTACAACTCATTTAATAAATAGATTAGCAAATTTCTAATGAGTAGTGCATCTATTTTTCATTTTGGGTTGCTTCCAGTAGTTCTATGTAGCCCCTTCATTTTTATTTTGTTAATGATTGATGTAAAATTCAATCGATTTATTACATTTAACATTATTTGTTTAGTTAAAAAATTAAGTTTCATCCAATTCAAATACGTTCATGAGTCACATTTGCTTATAAATAAATAAATTCATGTGTAAATTAAGAAAAATATTTAGATCAATTTACATATGTATTATGACATAATAATATCTAACAAATAATTTATCCACATAATAATGATATTTTAGATTATTTATGTGTTACAAATATTACCTTAAAATTGATAATTAGCATTAAAAATTATTTTATTATGTTGATTTTACATCTTTATAAATGGGCAATGCATAATAATACCTAGCAAATAAAAGAATTTTCATAATAATATAAATAATGCTAAAAATAACAAATGAGGTGCATTTTTCACCAATCATCACCATATTAAAAATGAGTAGAGTTATATACAAGAAAAGTTTCATATAAGCACGAACCTTATTAATTTCTATACCATCTTCCTCCGGATGAAATGCATAATTGTACACGCGTAAAAAATAATTTTATTATAAATGAAATAAATAAATCATCTACAACATAGCATAGTGCACTAATTATTGAAATTTTTGCTACAAATATGTATAAAGCAAATAAAATGACAATATTATATGTCGTTTTTAAATATTTTTTGCAATAAATATTTCATTTATATGTTAAGGTGATAGGTCGTTAACGGGTTAACGAGTTAAGCGGATCAATATATCGGTAGATGGATTAGTACAAGTCGATCTGTTACTATTTATTTAAATTGAATGAGTTAATAAATCACTATAAGCGTTGATGTGTTGGTAAAAGTTAACCGTAATATGTTTTCAAAAAAAAAAAAAATGTGGGCAAACGAATTGGCGGGTTATTCTATTTATTATTCACTTCTAATTTCAAATTCAAAGATTAAAAGGCGTCCTCGTTGCATTGGTTTGAAAATTTTCATAAATATGTGACCACCGCTTATAGGTTCCAAATTATATACAAGTAGTTTTATAACCATCTTAATTTTTAAGATATTGATAATTAATATATCTAATCCATCGATTATATTAAACATTACTCGTCTTAACATTAAACGTTATTTGTTTAATTTGAAGAACAAGTTTCATCCAAATCAAGTATGCATACACGCCACAATTGTTGAAAAATAAATATATTTGTATGTAAATTAGAAAAAATATTTAGATTCATTCACGTAAATATTTTATAAAATTATTTATTCATGCGGTACTGGTATTTTAGACGGTCCAGAGGCTGAAAATATTACTTAAAAATTGATATTCAGTAGTAAATTATTTTACTATATTGATTTTATATATTTATAAATAAGGCCAATAAATAATGATACTAAATAAATAAAAAAGTTTTGATGATAATATATGATGTTAAGTATAATAAATGGATTATATTTTTTATCAATTATAAAAATATTAAAAATGAAAGTGCTTATATAGAAAATAAGTTTCATAGAAGCGTGCTTAGCACTTTTTTATCGGTATCATATAATATGACATCTAATATTATGAACAAATTTATTTATAATTGAGATAATAAGCTCTCGTCCGTACTCATAAGACACAAAACTCTCACGTATACTAACAGGAAACAAAGCCCTCACCTATATTCACAGGACACAAAGCTCTTACTTATATTTGTGGGACACTAAAAACTTCACAACCTGAGCTCCATTAACTCAACCAGGGGAACTCGAATGCACATCTAGTAATCAAGAGCCTGCGTGTGTTACCAACTGAGCTATGTAACCTTTACTTAAATAGATTATCATATTGAACTTTGCAATTTTATTTTTAAAATTAGATGTTGATGAAAAAGATATAATTTAGCATATTTACTGATTTGTGCAGGACTATATATCTATAAAACAAAACAAAAAATTAAAAATAGTTTTTTTTGTTTGTTGTTTTTTTTTTTTTTTTGGGCTCGGTGCAGATCGATGGTTTACGGGAACCGTATACAATCGGTGCGCACCAGGGCCCCAAACATATATGGTCGGCAGCAAATCGATCATTTTATAAATTTTATTTTTTAGGAGCACATCGGCTCCACCTAGATCGATTAACATACTAAATTTTAGTTTTTTAACTTTTTATATATCTTTTACTTTTAAAATAAAAAATGGTACACAAAGTTTTATGGATATATTGGCCCAATCAGTATCGCTTAGCGTGTTGAATTTTACATTTTACTATATATTTTTTATTTTTAGAAATAAAAATAAAAATATTTTAGAAAATGTAAAATTTGGCCCATCAATCGATCTAATAGGAAACACATAGTACATATCGACGGAAAAACGCCCAAAAAAAATATAAAAAATGATTTTTTGGGCGTATGATAGAGTTCCAACTTTTCCGTTTCCAGTTATCTGGACAAAAGCTACCATCCATGCACCGCATTGGATTTGACGAAGGTGACTAGCATCTACCTTCAAATGCTTCAGCCGGCCATTAAAAAAATGATAATAAACCGTCGATCATGTTCTATTCGAAACTTGTCGTCCAATCTCCGTACTCTGCGCCAGTGGTGGACTCACAACACTACTCAATATGGCTCTCTTATATATCATATATGGCGAGAGAGGAGAACCGTTGGGAGGTTCTCCTCTGTTACTCTTCTTTCCTGAGAAAGATATGGCCGAAGCTGCAGTCAACTTCTTCCTACGGAGATTGAGTTCTCTGCTTTTGGAAGAGAGGGACACCATTTCACCCTTGCAAGAATCGATCCGGCAGCTCGAGGCCCAACTCCATGCCATCAGGCCATTGGTGGGAGACGTCGATGGAAAGAAAGCAGAACAAGACGAAGCCACGGGCAGCTGGGCTGTGGAACTGATGAACACAGTCTACGACGCGGACAACTGCATCGACGGGTTCATCGTTTGCATGAACTGCCGAGATGGGTCTCACCCATCTTCAACGATTGAGAGGTTTCAGACCCAATTAGGTGGCTTTGAGGCCCGCCTCGCTGAATTATTACAGAAAAGAGCTCGAATGGTGGCCTTGGAGAATTTCAAGTCCAGCTACCGAAGCCTGCCGTATTACCTCAAGTCCTGTTTGATGTATTGCTGCATCTTTCCCGAGGAGAGCTGGATTGCGAGAGGAAGATTGGTGCGGCTATTGATCGCTGAAGGACTAGTGGAAGAAATCCAAGGGGAGAATGCGGAAGACACGGCTGCCAAATACATTGAGGAATTACAAAGGATGCGAATGCTGCAATCCGCTGACAGAACTGCTGAGCAGGGGCGGACATTCAAATTCCACGCCCATCTCCGCGAATTCTTACTGAGCTCGATGGAGGATCAGAATTTCGTGGCAGCATGCACGAGTCCAGACGCTCATGTCCCTCCCACAGCCCGCAGGCTCTCCATCCACCGGAACGTTCTGTCCAACTTGAATAATCGAGATATCCGATCCTTGTTTATGTTCGATGTCGGCTGCTTATCTGGGTCGGGTTGGGATTGCCTTAAAGCCGCAGTCTGCAGCTTGAAATTGCTGCGTGTGTTGGACCTCGAACGCGTCGAGATCGAAACGTTGCCGCACGAAGTGGGAGATCTTGTGCACCTAAGGTATTTGGGCTTGAAGCATTCCGACGTGTCTGAGCTCCCAGCGAGTCTGGGCAATCTGCGGAATCTGCAGACGCTGGATACAAGATGGTGCGGCAGGCTAACGGCCTTGCCGGACAGCATTCTAGGCCTTGTTCGGTTAAGGCATCTGAAACTGTTCAAGAACAACAGCCTCGGTGAGATCAGCATCCCAAAAGGAGTTGGAAAGCTCAACAACATCCAAACGCTAACTGGCGTGTATGGCAGCGTTGACATTGCCGAAGAGCTTAGCAGCATGCAGCAGATTCGAAAACTCCGCGTGGTGAGTGTGGCTGCCAACCATGCAGCTGAATTGTACGCTTCAATTGCGAATCTGGGGAGGCTTGAATCGCTGAAACTGGAAGCAGGTTATGGAAATCTCCTGCCCTTAGAAGGATTAGCCCCCACCTCTCGTCTTCAAAGGCTCCTCCTCGAAGGGCAGCTGGAAAGAGTTCCAGGCTTTCTTATCACCTTGGAGAACCTCACCACGTTGAGACTGGGCTTCTCTGGTCTGTCAGAGAATCCATATGCTGTCCTTCAGCAGCTGCCCAACCTTCAGAATCTCTGCCTCTGGCGAGCCTACAATGCTACACAAATGGGTAGGGAGATCTGCAGAGCGGGAGGGTTTCCTAAGCTGGAAGACCTCACCATTTGCTCCCATGTCCTCGAGGAATGGACTGAGATTGAAGAGGGAGCCTTCCCGAGCATGAAGTGCCTTCGCCTCCACAACTGTATGAGACTGAGGATGCTCCCCGAAGGGCTGCAGCATGTTACCGGTCTGTTACATTTGCGCGTGATGCCTTTGGATGATGATCTTGAACAGAGGCTGCGGCCCGACGGAGGCGAAGAGAACCACAAGATCAAGCACATCCCAAGGATCTCATTCATGACCAAATCCGAAATCTTACGGCACTTGCCAGAAGGAGCCCGGCTGGGTTGATGTCCTGCTTCACCGGTTCCATGATCATGTATTCCAGGATATAAGGACTCATCATCGGGTGGAACCTGATAAAAACATGAATGCTTGCTTTACTTTTTTGTTTCTTTTGCATTGTTGCTGCTGCCTTCTGTGGGAATATGGAAGCTTGTATATCATCTACAATCATGTCACTGTTTTCTTCCATTGATGAATATCTCTCTGTCAAGCGATGGCTTTTCTTGATAATACCTATAAATTGTGTTGGGGCTGGGCATTGCGTGTCTAATGCTGTAAATCCATCCATTGTTCGGCTTGAGATTAGATGGCTTGCATGGTTCTTCATTGTTTTTTTTTTTATTTTTATTTTTACAATTTAGTAACAACGATGATTGTAATTTTTTAGTTTGGTGGTCATGCTATCGCCACAATATCTTAATGTTGTTGGATGGCATTTACTGCACAGAATAGCCCCTGACTACGAATGGTTCACAAACAACAGTCATCCAACATCTTTTAAATTTAGGAGATGATCCTCGTTGACTGGCTGGACTTGTCTTTGCCTAAGTTCTAGCCTTCTAGGCAGTTCAAACTCCAAATCCGTGTTGAAGTTTTTACATGTCATAGAATGTAAGAAGAGGGTAGATGAAATACATCATTGCTACCACAATTGTTAGAGACGGTAGAATTGTTTGATATACAATTAACAGCTAAAGTTTATGTATTAATAGCTTTGACTCTTGCTAGAGGGTGAGTAGTGACTGAGTTGCTATGAATCACAACAGTCTTGTTTTCTTCTCTTCCAAAACTAACAGTTCTCATCATTCCGAAGTTAAGGATCTTTGGGCAAAGTACTGGGCATCTTGTAATTTAATCATTTTTTCAAAGACACTGATGATCAATTTCATGTAGTTGTGCTTTGGGGTCCACATTTCAAGGGCTACTCGACTGTAGTCTGCTAGCAACAGTCAAAGCAATACATTGGTTAAGCCTGTAAGACATTGAACTCCTATTTATGGAAGTGCCCAATACTGCATGTGATGGCAATCAAGTACATGCCTAATGCCTTAGTTCAAGTGGAAAACTGAATTGAATGGTTGGGAGTAAGATTAGATCGACTTGCCAGACGAACTAACTTTAGCTTTCTTATTCAAAAATTAAGATTGAAACGAAAATGATTCAGATTTCCATGTTTCATTTGATAGCGCATCAAAGACCAAACCATTCTTCACTCAAAGAATCAATCTTCTCCCATGCCACAACATTGCTTCAGAAAACTTAAAATTCATTGTTAACAAAAACTCTATTAAAGCCCTAATACGTTTGGCACTTACATTGATGAACATTTACCTGCTTCCATCACTTTGAATTGGGTCACCTCTGCCCTTATTGTCTCTAAGTTCATCTGTGTATGCCCAAATTTCTACCAAGAAGAGCAATGGCACACCACTGGAAATACCCACCAAGTTATTGGAAAGCTTCCTTGATACTGTTTTGCCATCATCAGGGATTGAAAATCCACGACTAAGATTACCCATCTGCCTCATTGTTGTTAACAACATTGTTGCAAGAACCGATTGGAACATGAAGATTCCAATCAGCCTGAATCTCTGAAACCTGTAGAAGGGAATCTTTATTGATAGTTGAGCCATTGCAGTTCACCATTGCATCAGAGCATGGTTGCTCAAAGCTTAATAGACTGATGTTCTGATCTGATCTCTCTTTCTCTGTATCATCAACTGGTATCTTCTTCTTCCAAGGATAGTGTTTGGCTGTGACAGGCATACTCAATTCTGATCCAGACGGCAGAAGAGAGCCAAAAAAGCTTGGGAATCTGTCCCTTATTGAACCGGATGAAGTGCTGTGGACCAAGAGATTACAGCCTATAGAAAATGCAGCTTCAACTGAGAATAAATTGATAACTAAACAATGTAAAAATTTCTATCAGTTTTCGATACAAATAAACTTAGAACGTGGTCTCACTATAACCTGCTGCAATTTTAGCTTTCTTTCTAGAATTTCTTGGACAAGTTGATGGTTGAACATCAATATCTAACCTTGCCATGTGGTGCCTTCAATCAGGATTGTTTGTATGGCTGGCACCACTTTAAACAATCTAAACATTCTAACCACCATCATCATCATAAGCCATCATCAACATTCCAATCATCATAGTTAACCAAATAATGTCCAGTCTTCCAGTCAAGGCTTCAAGTCGGTCGGCAGTTTTATGTTTAGGTCATCCAATCAGTCTGTTCAAACAAAATCATCTTTTCAGTAACATAGGCCATAGGGTGAAAGGAATAACCTGAGCTTGGGCAAGCTGTTTGGCAAAAACCAGTAGGAACATCTAACTTTGAAAGTTGCTGAAGAATTGATGATGTTCTTGATCTGGTGAAGTGTTCTGAAATCTTCAAATAACCATTAACTCTGGACTGTTCAAGTGATTCGTTTGGCACATTAAAGCTTTGCTCTGTCACCTTGAAGAACTGATGGCAACTAGGATTTCGATCACCAGCTTCTTCAGAACCAAAAAATGGAGATTCCAAGGTGGGGTAAGGTTTCTTGCTTAGCAACAACAACCGTTTGTCTGATTTTAGGAGCTTTTCATAGTGCCTCCTGAAATTTCCTTGGGGAAACTGTAGAAAGTGTCTCCTACAAATGGATAAACAGAAAACCTACCAATCATATCAGGGTTTTTTTTGTTGCTTACAAAAAATCATATAAAAAAATCATGGCTTTAATCATTACTGGTTGACGCTAGCATTTGCATTTCGTGCAACATTTTAAAGACATGCATGCAGCATGCTCATATTCATGTTTACACATTGCTACATCATATAATTATTCTGAATTGTAAAACAATCTAATACTGTTAAAACTTGCTATATAAGTGCCACTGATATGCTTGTGTGCACTGGTTTTCTGTCAAACAAGTGGTGCTTATATGGGTTTGTTTAATCACTTCATCAGTGGTCCATTCATGAAAACTCTCGTGCATGAAGAGGCTCCAAACCTTTTCTTTTATCATTGTCCGAAAATAAGATCATAAAGGTGAGAAACAACAACAATCTGCCAACGTAGGCCCCAATCATGTTGGTGAATCTTTGAGGTAATTATTTTATAATTTTATTTTTTTCCTTTTCTAAGCCGTGACACAATGGTAGAAGTTGTCATCATTTGACTTGGTGGTCATGGGCTTGACTTGTGAAATAACTTCTTGCTTTGTAAGGCTTGGTTGTATATTATAGACCCAACATGATCTGACCCTTCCCTGGACTCCACGCACAGTGGGAGCTTAATGCATCTGAGCTCCCTTTTTATTTTGTCCTTCTCTAGTCTATTCATCACGGTGAAAGTGGAACACGTGTGAAAAGCAGGTTCCTGTTTATCAGAACTGAAGACCTACACATTATGCATAAAGACTCATTCAATTGATTCATTCAATTGATTTACCAGGGACGAGATTTCCATCAGAGGTGAATATTTCTACCTGTAAGTGGATGCTTGTCTTCCTGTAAAATCAGAGGTGGCTTTCCATAAGGTATGCTTCCTGGGTTGGGGATTTTTCTCCTGGAAGAAAGTAGGCTGACATGATAACTGCACATTTTTTACAACTGTGTTTTACCAAATTCTGAAAACAAAATTCAGTTGGCAAGCAACAATTCTGGTGTTTTAAACATAATTGGCCACCATCATATCACAGGATTGCTACTTTGACCTTGATTCTCTCTCCTTTTAAATCTATTCACCTGATTTGCATAATGTTAATTATTTCCTTTTACCTTAGTTGTATATGAATAGTGTGTGGAAAAAAAAAGGTATAGCATGGGGTATAAGTTATAACAGCTGAAATTCATGCTGAATATTTGATGGTTTTTGAGGGAAATGTGAAGAGAAGGAACCAAAGAAAAGATGTAGACCATGCCCAGCTTAAAGTTTCTGATGGATGAAAAATGAAGTAGAGAAAATGATCACACACCTTTACTAATCGTGGGAATACATTCATATTAATGGCTTTCAAATTGAGTATAGTTATATCAATTAACTTAAAAACATTGATGGGAGTGTGATAGATGGTGCAGTCATATCTGTAGTCTTCTTGACTCTCATTAAAATGATGTGACACTTTAACCACCTTTAACAGCCCTAGCAGCTCCACTTTTTCTCTATTGTGGGTGCGTTTGGTTGGAAATAAGTTTTCAGGGTAAAAGTTGTTACGTTGATAGAAAATGATGTGATATAATAGGAATAATGATTAAGTATAAAAAGAACAAAATTAAAATATATAGGTTAGTTGTGTGGATAATTGTGTGGGAATGTTTAAAAAGTAGGATTATTTGTATAGGAAAATGTGAATTTTTTTTTTATTTTAAAAAAGAATAGTTGGAGAGTGAAAAGTTTTGGTTGACATTTTTTATGTCAAACCAAACACAACCTTTATTTACGTATTCATTTTTTTCAGTTTCTGTTTCAAAATCCTTTTTTAACTGATGTTATCCACTATTACACTCTCTTCCTATTGTACACTCTATCTATGTTAACATGAAATGGACAATGAGTATCTATCTCTTGAAGTTTAGGTATCATGGATGTCTCGTTGTCTTGCCTTCAGTACATCAGTCATTTTCTCATCCCTCCCAAAACTGAATCAGATTAACTGAAATCAAATATGAATAATGGTATTTATTTTATTTTATTTTATTTTATTTTGTATCTTGATTTGTAAACATAAGCCTGAAATCAGATATGTAAATATGTTGGTACCTCAATTTCCAGTGTATCAGTTGCACCATCATCAAAGGTAGCTTTGAGTGAAGCAATGTTGGACCATGGTATTTCTATCTTGTTCTTCAGCTCACCATCCAGTGTCTCCCAAACGAGTTTCCGCTTTGCGTAGTAGCACTTCGCCACCAATTCTGCTTCGTATCTTGAAGTTCTCTACAAGAAAGTATTGTGGTTAAGATGTGACTTCTTGTTTAAGTAAATTCTGAAATAGGAATTTCCTGCAAAGTCAGTCTACTCTCCCTCCTTAAAGAAGAATGCCAAGTAAGTCTTCTTGTCAGTTTTCCTTCAGTAAATTTGGAACAGGGATTTCCTGCCAAGTCAGTCTACTCTCCCTCCCTCCCTTGTTTTCTTTCCATTTCTTGGTAGGCCTCACAAGTTATTCAGATGTCTCTTTTATTTGGGACAACCAGTTGCAGATGTCCTTTTTTTTTTTTTTTACTCGAGATGTTTAAGGTCTGATTTTTTTTTTAAAAAAAAATCCTCTTTTGTTTTGTTTTGTTTTGTTTGTTTTGTACATGCGGGCACATGGTTTCTAGCAGTTGGGGCCCCAATAGATGTAATGCAGCAGCTGCGACTCTATCTTGAATCTTGACTTGTGCTTTGGTAAAATAGAAGAACAGAATTACTATAAAATGTGAAATATCCTTATAAATAACAAGGAACAAATTCGTTGGAAAATGCTCTCAACAATATGTCGTATAAGTTGAACATGATGATGTTGATAACGGCATTTGCTGGGAATATGACACATATGAGAGTGGAACACATTTGAAAAGGATTTGGAGTTCTTAAGTGAGAATGAGGGCACACACAATATTTTTAAAACCCTTGCTGCTCGTTGGATTGGATTTTTCGTAACTAATCTTTACATCAGACGGGTCAAAGGCTTGCAAATGGCTTGTATATCTAGGGGAAAAAGAACAATTCTTTAACGAATGTCCTATACCTGATATATACACTTTTAGCTTATCAATTACTTAAATTTGACAAACCGTATCTGACATTAAGGTCTATGGTCCTCTGTCCACCTGTAATCAGTAAAGTATCCATAACTATCCCAACGTTTCTTAATGATCTGAGATTCATGTATAGAGATACGAGTATGGGTTCAAAATAATTACCTCCCACAATCCAATTCGCAAAAGTGAACAAGAGACATTTGAAGCCTTTGCCTTTCCAATGGTCTGTTGTTCAGCAGGATAAATGGCATCTTCTTTTATTAACTCATGAGCTGGAGTGCTTGCATCAGATAACTTGGTTTCCACAAGGTTTAAGAAAGAGGGTGTTTTCCTCAATGTCAAACCCAGTGGAGTGGGGTTCCCTGGTAAGCTGAAAAATATGCACTGTAGTATGCAATTGTTGTCAGCCTAATAGTGAATTTCAGCTTTTTATATTGCTAATTTAAATGTATTTGACATGTGTATTAATTTTTACTATTTTTGAAATTTTTTTCGGATTTTAAAAAATTCGTGGAAGTTTTAGTAATTTTACTTATTTTTAAAAATTCAATAAAAATATTTAAAAATCTCCAAAAATAATAAAAATTAATATACATGTTAAATACATTTATATTAACAGTTTCCTGAAAGCAAACATTGAATATCGGTAAAAGGACAAGGAAAACACAACCTAAAATAGGTTCCGTACATTGTACTGCGAATTGGGCAGCGCTATTCATCGTTGGAGATGAAACAAATTCTAAACAAGTATTTTAAAATGAACAGATGAATCCGTTTCAAAAATAATAATAATAAAAGAAAAATAAAAGAAAAGAAAAGATGGATCTGTTTACTGCGTACGCTTCTGTTATGGTTATTATGTCTGTTTGCCTGCTCCTGTTTCTTTCCCACCTGTATCCTATTCCCTTTGAAGGGTATGTCAATTTTCTACTAACAAGAAAGACAAACATGCCATCAGATATCGTCCCCAAGATATAGCAAGAAAGCAATGGCCTGTGATCACCATGCTCATCCCCTAGCCTTCAAAAAGACCAGCTTCAATTTGAAGAACGCCTATGTATCCAATCACTGTCAAAACTTTTATAATTCCTATAGTTTAAGAAATTAAGCAAGACGTGTTCCACGAGTTCAAAATTTCTAGTTTTCCACTAGGATGTCTTTTTAAATATGGTAAAGCAGTTCTGAAGTATGTGGCATCCTTTTGATCTAATGGCAAATTGGGATTGTGCTTTGCATTCCACATAAAGGAAGACTCTCCAAGATTGGACTCCGGTAACCCTGAAGCAATCTGCATGCCGCCCATCAGAAGCTAAACCATGAAATTTCTAATTAGTTCACTCGTACTTGCTGAGATTGGGCCATGAATTTTGATCTCTTGCATCTCAAGTTGCTTTCCTCATCCATACGTACTCCAATTGGTGGGAAGCTTCAAATCCAGGATCCTGAAACAACCGAAAAAACAGAAAACGTGGGAGTCAATAAATTTTTGTTCATTCTGGGTTATTGATGGAATCATGCCTCGGCCATTTGGTGATCGCAAAGCTTTTCATTCTGACACAACAGCCAATCATTTTAACTGAGAAACTTCAGGAATACATCCCTCCGAGATTATCTCTCCATTGGATGAAACTAAAGATGGGCAAGCCTTCCAAGAATCTCTCCAAAAGTGCAAGCCAGAAAAAGATTTTGTCAGCATCATCTTTCTCAAACAGAGTTTCAGAACTGCTTCCCTCTTCCTTGTTCAAACAGAAGGGAGAGAGAGAGAGAGAGAGAGAGAGAGAGAGAGAGAGAGTCGGAATGATAGCAATATTCACTACCTCAATCAAGAAATCCGAGGATTGTAATCTTTCAAAATCCAGAAAAAGCCTCAAATATTGTAAATTGTAAATAACAAAATACGGCCGACTGATATTCCCAAGAGCTGAGATGAATGGTTTTTGGAATTTAGGTTGGAAAGCAGAAGGACAGTTCAATTTCAGAGATTGAGATAGCTTACCAATGGAGCAGCGCGTTCAAAGTTTTTAAAATGTGGAGAAAGGAAGCGTCGAGCCGGGTTTTATAGAGCGGGACGCGGGAGTAATTACTGTTAGCTTTTTGGCTTTTCAGCAGAAAAAAGGTCATTTGTCCAGTTTTTTGATTTGTATATATTTACATTCATCTCAAGTAATAATTTAAGGGTGTGTTTGTTTAAGGCAAAAAAGTGTCAACTAAAACTTTTCAATCTAAAACTTTTCACTCTCCATAATTATTCTATTTTTAATTATTTTTTCACACTTTTCTATACAAAATACCCTACTTTTCAATCATTTTTACACAACTACCCATACAACTAACCTATCTATTTTAACTTTATTCTCTTTACTCCTCATCATTACTTCTATTATATCACATAACTTTCTATTGATTTGACAACTTCTACTCCAAAAACTTTTCATCAAAAGTTTTACTTCCAACCAAACACACCCTAATATTAAAAATAATTTATGAGACTTTTTTACAAATTTTCAATATAAAGATAACATGCTCTACCTAATTAATTGGGGAGACATAGCTCCCATAAACAATCGGGTCTTACACATCGGAGAGATAAATATTTTAAACTCTCACGCTGTTGAGGAGACTCAAATACAGGACTAACAACAGACCAAAGACCTTTACTAGTGTCCTGTGACCAACAAGCCCATTTCCAATGAACATTTGTTTGATTAAATTATAAAAATATCCCTCCAATTTAAGAAAATTTGATAATAGTCCGCTTGCAATCTAACTCCCTAGAGTGTTTTTTTTTTACTTAGGTTACCATCAAGAAAAAAGATAGAATCCTTAAAAACAAAAATCAGATGAAGGTGTCAAATTGTAAGTGAGATGAAATAAATATTTTTTTTGGAAAAAAGAAATTGTTTGGTCATCAATTCTACTTTCAAAACCTCTATCGTTTTTATATGATACAACAAGCCCAACTCTACTACACATGCCTCAAAAACACCTCATCTAATAGATATAGAGTCGTGGATGGACACGGAATTTGAATTTTACTTCTACATAATTAAGAGCAATGATCACATTGACATGTTTCCACCACATTAGGGATTTGATTGAGTTTTATTGGAGTTAACCAAACTTGATTAGGCTAGCTCAAATTCAAGTTCATTTGAAAAATTATTGATGGATACAAGGGTCAACATCTTATTAGCCTTGAGTTAATTTATTTTTTATTTTTACTAAAATATTTTTAAGTATTATTTAATTTATGTTTAAAATTTACAAATTTTGGATATGTATATATATACATATTTGATTTTCAAAATTTAATATTTTAGAGGATGAAAATGACTTAAATACCTTTAGAAATGTTGATTTTTAAATTAAAAAATATATACAAAAGATTTATGAAATTTTAGTATATGAATTTAATATATTTTGCCAAAAAAAATAGCTCATTGCAAATATACATTCTAGCTAAGGCTGAGAATACCATAATGGCAGATAGACATGGTGTTTATTTATGTTTGTTATGCATACAGTGACTGGACTTGATATGCTATTGAATGTAATCTCATAGGTTGGACCAAAACTCTATAGGATAATTAAATTTAGTCACATTTTCTTGATTTACTTAAGCAATTATTACATACAGGTCACATTAGCTTTTGTTGAATCTTATTAGGCTAGACGCAAATTAGAACAATGTTGACTCTATTTATGCACAATAGTCATGTTCATTGGGCGGCAAGCTACAATGATTAGCATGCTAATATTGCTTTTCGAATATAGCATGATGAGCATACAAGCTAATGTAGTATGATAACTAATATTACAAATTAGCGTGCAAAACAGTGTCAACACTGTTTTAGTCTATGTTTTATTAAGTTGGACATGCTTAACTAAGCTTGATGGGACATTGTCAGTGCATCCAAACGTAAAACTGCCAATTGTACCTGTTTATATTTCAACCCTCCATCTCATTTTTATTGATGTTTCAGCGGTATCTAGATTGGTAATTTTCATACGATGAAACGCTGCTGCAAAGGCTTGAACCGGAGTCGTGCTCGTGGTCCAGCAAATATGCAGGTAACATCCAAGACCAAAGAGCTAGCTCAAATAGCTAATGGATTGAGCACATGATTCAAGATTTTGAATGAAATCTGTATTTCATTTCTGAGATAACTTTTTCAATTTTTAATATAATTTTTTTATATTTTCAATCTAATTTCTTTCATTCATAGTATACATCTAATATTCTCGTCTCAGGTATAGATTCCATTAAACGATTTTGTATGGTCTAAAAGACTCCCAATGTGAGATGTGTTAAAAGATAGGTAGACATTTCTTATTATTTAAAGGGAGAAAGAAAATTTTGAAACAATGGAACAGAATCCAGGCGTTTTCTTTTCCAATTCAAATGAATCAATTAGTGGTGGAGCTTTGCTTGCTTGCTTTTGTTTGTTGTGCATGAGTGCATCGGCCGTAGAACGGAACACTCGTAATGAGGCCCACCCTGTTCAGTCTCATTTACAAATGAATTCGACTAGACAGCGAGCACTGCTTCCTTTTTAATTTCTTTTCTTTTATTTTCCCCCTTGAATCGGTGGGACTGTTTGTTTCTAGACGGAAAGATTTATGGGTGGAGACCCAACCCATGGGAAGCGCTTCTTACGTTTTTCTCGTGGAAAGCGTCGTCTCCACTGTCAATTTTCAATAGATGGCTAGGATGAATTAGGGCATTTTGGGGAGCTCGAAAAATGTAAGGGAGGCAGGGAAACGAAGGTTGCCTACTCGCCTGCTCGGTTCCATGGGTTATCAGCTTCAATGGAGAAATCATGCGTGTTTGCTTGTCGATTTTTGGCCGGAAGAGATGGGTTTCTTTCGCTGATCAGGGGACGCTGTATGTTGGAATCGCCAGACCTGTGATGGTTTCTGTTGATGGATTTCAGAGAACTCACTGGATTCTATTGATGGTTTTTCTGTTAGATGCAGATCGATGGTTTTAGTGGAGGATTGCCGGATTTCCGTGGATCGTGGCCTGTTGCCAGTTGGCCATGGAAGATTAATTATTTTTTTCTTCTTCTTCATTGTCGGTGGGTTTGGATTTTTTGGCAAATTTAGAGTTAGCATGGGAGAGGATGGATCTATTATGACTTCCCCATTAGACATCGGATTGATGGATTAGATTTTTGGATGATAGCCGATGGAGATCGAATCTGGGTTGGATTGTACAGTCTTAGCTGCCTTGTGCGAAAGATGGATGATGGAGAAGATCAATGCAGCCATAGTTGTTGCGTCATTTTCTGGCTCTCCTAGCCTGAGACAGCTTTTCTTCTTTCATTGGCTTAAAATGCAAGCCAACCCACGCGTTTGGAAACTTCTCTACAGCCATGACTCATTCCGTTTCAGGAAGGATGGAGGAGATGGAGCACCAAAATTGGTGCTCCAACGAGTGCATCCAAAATGGTGCACATGCGTTTTGGTGCTCCGATAGTGTATCAAAAATGTTACACATGCAACTTGATTATTGAACTATCTTAACCACAAAAGCAACGTCTAATCAAATATTATCATTTTTGAGTTTGTTTATATTTTCTAAAAATTACAAAATTAAATCAAAATAATAAATTTATTACATTTATAATTAATTAATTGATTTATTTTTATTTCAATTATATAATATTTATTTTTATTATTATACTTAATTATTAATTTTGGTACATATAAGTAAATAATCATTTAAATTAAATATTTTGTACTAACCTAAGTTTTTGGACAGTTTAAATTATGATTTTGAGATTACTGTGAAAAATAGAATTACGTATAAAAGTATACAGATGTTAGATTTAGGTGGATTCATTAAATAATTTTTTACTAATATAAAAATTCTTAGCTATTAAATCAGTCCCAAAAATCATATATATTTAGTTTATTTAAATCTAAATTATAGTTTTATCTCATAAACTTTTTACTGGACTTTCAATTTAATTGGACTTAATTTTAGAGGTATTCTATAACACGAAATTTTTTTATAAATTTTTTATTCAATGTAAATATTTATTAAATTGCTAATTTTACATTGATTTCACTTGAAGTAAATAAATTTTTATTATAAAATTTCTATTCAATATAGTTATCCTATATAATTAAATTATAATTTGGGACATATAATTGAACTATTCTTAAAAGGTCATATATATTTATTTTATCTAAACCATTATTTTATTAATTAAACATTTAAAATTACTTAATTATTAAACCAGTACCGAAAAGTCATATATATTTATATTATTAAATGTTAATTATAGTTATATATAATTTATACAATTTTATTTTTAAAAGTCAATATAATAATTATAGTTTAATATATTTATTTAAATCTTATTTTATTCAAAAATTTTAGGCATGAGGGTAGAGGGCATCAAAAATTATTTGTTTTCAAATTAAAATATTCAAAAAATTATTTTTTATTCTACGGGAGAAATGTGTGAACGGTATGGATTTTTGCAAATTTAAAGCACTAAATTAATCAAAATAATTATTTTCATCAACTTCGCATAAGGTATTTATACTTGTATATTTATTTCAATTAAAATAAAATAATAATTTATAATTAATTTTTAAGATAAAACTCGATCATTGATATTTTCTATTTTTTTATAAACTACGTGAATGTTAAAGATACAAAATACATAAGTTTAAATCAATCCCAAAAATCATATATATTTAGTTTATTTATATCTAAATTATAGTTTTATATTGAAAATTTTCATTGGACTTTAAATTTGATAGGATTTATTTAGAGGTGTTCTGTAATATGAAGATTTTCTATAAATTTTTAATTCAATGTAAATATTTATTAAACTGATAATTTCACATTGATTTGACTTGAAGTAAATAAAATTTTATTTTTATTTTAAATTTATTAATTCTAGTAACAATAAATCATAATTAGTATATTAATATGTTAAATTTGTAATATAAACTGTAATAATATTATTATATAATTTTAATAAATTTTATTATAAAATTTCTATTAAATTTAGTTATTTACTAAATTAATTATTTAACCAATTCCAAAAAGTAACTTATATTTATATATTAAATCTAAATTACAGTTATATATAATTTATTACAATTTAAATTTTACAGCGTCATATATATAATAATTTTTATAGTTTTATATATTTACATAAATTTTGATTTCATTTAATTTAAATTAGTTAATATTTTTAATTATAAATTTATATATTTATTTAGTTTTAAATTTATTTAAAGGTTTGTGTAGTTCTGAAATGAATTATTAATTATATATCTTTTGCAAAATAAACAAATTAGGTAAAATATTATAGGTGTTAAATTACGATTAACTTATTAATTTCAAAAATTAGATGCGGTTAGATACGGTTAGATGCGGTTAGACGTGGTTAGACGCGGTTAGACACAGTTAGATTAGGGTGATTTCATTAGATCGTATTATTTGGATTTCAAATTCCGTTGTTAAGATATAAATAGCCTTATAAGGGGTCTAGGATCATATTACAAGCGTTAAACTAGGATTAACTTATTAATTTAAAAAATTATATGCAGTTAGATGCGGTTAGATGCGATTAGACACGGTTAGACGCGGTTAGACACAGTTAGATTAGGGCGATTTCATTAAATTGTATTATTTAGATTTTAAATTTGGTTGTTAAGATATAAATGACCTTATAAGAGCCCTAGGATCATATTACAGGTGTTAAATTAGGATTAAATTATTAATTTTAAAAATTAGATGCGGTTAGATGCGGTTAGATGCGGTTAGACGCGGTTAGACACGGTCAGATCAGGGTGATTTCATTAAATCGTATTATTTGGATTTTAAATTTGGTTGTTAAGATATAAATGGCCTTATAAGGGCCCTAGGATTATATTACAAGTGTTAAATTAGGATTAAATTGTTAATTTCAAAAATTAGATGCGATTAGACACGGTTAGACGCGGTTAGATACGGTTAGACGCTGTTAGACGCAGTTAGATTAGGGTGATTTCATTAAATCATATTATCTGGGTTTCAAATTTCGTTGTTAAGATATAAATGACCTTATAAGGGGTCTAGGATCATATTACAGGTGTTAAATTAGGATTAACTTATTAATTTCAAAAATTAGATGCGGTTAGACGCAGTTAGACGCAGTTAGATTCGATTAGACGCTGTTAGACACGGTTAGACGCGGTTAGCCACGGTTAGATTCTATTATATTCAGAAAATAAAAAATATTAATAAATTTTCAAAAAATAAGAAAAATAAAGAAATTGTTATTCTTGAGAGTACCTTAATTACATTAACTTTAAATAATATAACATAACTCCTAATAAAAATTATATTTTCCAACATTAACAATTATAATGAAATCTTATTAAAAATTATTTTTTGTACACTAATATTTTTAAAAATTGTCAAATAATGAAAAATTATGTTTACATACGTTTTAGTAATTGATCTATCAAATGAATGGAATAGATTGAGATTTTGAATGTATATAATACAAAATTTATTAAAAAACCAAACATACTCACGTTTTTAAACAAATATACTCACGATGAAAAATTACCACATTGCCCCTGCTTTCTTTTTTTTCTCATGGGAAGCACTTTCCATGGGTTGGGCCTCTTCTGGGAGAAGCCCATTCCCCAACAAAAGTTGTCATCCCCACCTTCACATCCCGAGTGTCCGCCCAAGAAATGCCAAAGTGATGTGAAACAGTGAAAATAAAAGTGTGAAAAAAGTGATTTTTTAAGGAAAAAATAAGAAAATGATGAGATATAGCAAGAATAATAGTTACTAAAGAAAATTTTTTAAAATAAGAAAATAATGTGATACATAAGGAGTACTACTTACTAAGTAGGTGTTAGAATAACAAAGCTGAAACAAATATGATAATTATACAGAAAGATGTGAAAATATTAAAATAGTAATATATAATAAAAAAAATAAAGTAGTTAAACTCCGAAAGATGTCAAAATCACACCAAAGTATACTTAGAAAGAAGTGGTTTGACATTTATATATATTTTTTATGCGTATGACTTAATATATTAATTATTTAACTATTATATTTTTCTATTGTTATCTCTGCATTTCAACGTTATTTATACTTCTAATTATTATTCATGTCGTATTATATCATTTTTTAAAGTTTTCCCATTTGCATTTTCCCATTTTTACTTTTACATACTCTCAAACACACCTAAGTTTTCAAAATGTATCCCTTCTGACCGGTTTCACTGAAAAATGTTTTACGAAATATTAAATAGGGACTCCTTCGAAAGGGTTTGTATTAAAAATGCGCGTGAATGTGTGATCATATATAGCTTTTGATCAATCAATTGGATACAGTTCAAGACACGCCACGCTCTCCCCTCAGAGTTGGCACTTTTATTACTAATGTTGTGAATATTGATAATGTCGGAAACTTGTGAGTGTTGGGCAATTAGGAATCGTTGACGCCATTGCGAGCACATGCACACCATAATAATTATTCTTTTCCACAGTATATCATCAACAAAAGAAAATGGAATAGATTTGAATGGAAGAGAGCTTCTCTGATGCCATGAATTAGCTTAAAAGGCACGCCGACGCTTTTACTGGTTCATTTGAAAGGAGGTTAAAAGAAAAGTGGAGAAAATTTTTGAAAAAAAGAGAAAATAATATGATATGACGAGAATAATGATTACAAATAAAATAAGAAAGATAAAATATATAGGTAAGGGGGAGAAACAGATACATATATATATATATATTTACTTATGTCAAATGGACCCAAGTCGAATAGAGGTAAGGAGTACACTGGTCCAGATTTAAATATGTGGATTTTGGTGATGCATATAAATTGCCACGTATACAACTTGTGTTTGAGGGTTGTGAAAGGTTCCTCCATTATATAAGGGTTGTGAAGGTACTTAATTATAATTGATTGTAACATCAGATGTTTGACATTGTATATAATATATATATATATAAAGAAATGAACTCTTTAATTTAACTTCTAAAGAATCTATAGGCACTTATTTCTACTTGTACCATCCAGACCCGTTTTAATGATTTGGCTTTTCCCTTTAGAAAGGTATGACTTTTCTTCCCTTTATTTTCTTGCCATGTGAGGGTTTTTTGCATGGTAAACCCTCTAACTTTGGCCAATTGCTTTCCAAACCCTGAAGTTTGGCCGTTTGCTTATTAAATCCTGCGAACTTTCAGCTTTTGCATTTTGAACCCCGGGGCATAACGACGTCGAAAAGCACCGTCAAATGGAGTGAAATGTCCAAAATGTCCTTGCTAAAAAACAAAACGACACCTAACAGACACCCCAGACGGAAGGACGAAAACCTAAAAAACCCCAAATAAAAAATACCCAAATCGAAACCTAGAATTCAAAATCCCTAAATCAGAAACCCCAAAGAAGAATCCACGAACAGATTGAGCTCCGGAGTGTTTCTCGGTGGGTCGTCTTCCTCACAGCCGCTGTGTTTCTCTGTGGGTTTCGCCCGAATTCTGAAAATAAAATACAAAATACCTGTTGGCATCCATTCTTGATCACGCGTCAGCAACTCCTTCTAAGTGCGTCTTCTGAACTTGGGTTTTTTTGCTTGGAAATGAACTGACAATTTGTTATAAGGGATGAGTTTTTACAAGGCCATTTTTGGGATTTCTAAAAAATTGAACATGAGAGCCCTTTGAATACGCGTGTTCTGAAACGCCGTTATGCCCCGGGGTTCAAAATGCAAAAGCTGAAAGTTCGCAGGGTTTAATAAGCAAACGGCCAAACTTTAGGGTTTGGAAAGCAATTGGCCAAAGTTAGAGGGTTTACCATGCAAAAAACCCGTCATGTGATAGGTTGGGACGTTCGGTGGAGAATAGGGGACGACACGAAATGGTCTTTTACCATAAAAAAAAAAGAGTCCACTGGCATTTTGAATTCACTACTAATGATTTTTAAAATTTTAAAAAGTATTTATGAATTATGAACTTTTTTATTAATATTTATACACTATGACAATTTAATATATTCATAACCCTTACACCATAAAATAATTTTTTTTGCAGTTCTAAAAACCACCACTTTTAGGGGGACAATTATAAAACACCTTTATTAAGGAGGGAAGAGTTGAACCCGGTACCACTAAGGCAAGTGCTTGGTGCCATGAATTATGAACTTAATTATGTATATACTGAGATATTAGGTGTTTCTATTCAAAATTTAGTTTTCTCGACATACTACATATATTTTGTAATTTTTAGAGTAATTTGAAAATATACTTATATCAGGTAAATCTATTTAGTTATAAAAATTGTAAATAACTCATCGAGTTTAACCATAATTATAAATATACTCATGCTGCTTATCTTTCACAATCCAAGAGTAATGCTTTGATACTATTTTTGTAATGCCCCACTGACCACATCAATGGCTGCCACTTATAGACTACAGGATCGATGATAATGGAGTGAACGTACAAGTGCAACAACTTAATCCATGATGCAATATCAAATATTATCATAAATTGCTATAAACCCGATGTCTTATCAAATTCAAACCAAGCTATATCCAAACGCTCAAATTCATAAAATATACATACATTATGCTTTCCTTATGTCAATCTCAAAATAAATAATTTTAAATCTGGATTCATCAAGTCCTGGTCTCATCTGGAGCAACAACCCCATATTGGTCTCAACTCACTTGCCTGTCATCTAAAAATATGATAAGATGGGTAAGTTTGGGTAAACTTAGTGAGTAGGATAATTAATTAAAACTGAAAAACAGCTAACTAATATTTAGTTGAAATATTGAAATTGTTACAAATATTTAACATGCCAATGGTCATGCTCATACTCCCATACAACTGCTCATGTTTATGCATTTAACTATTTAACTTTATTTCTACTTTCAGCTCAATGGCTCGTGAAACTCACATATCTATCAAGCCCTTAATCGTAACTTTAACTTTAAGTTATCTTTCTCATGTCATGCACATGCATTCGAACATTATGCTCATGGCATGCTAAGTTATGCTTTCTCGAATACAATTCAAATTTATAAATCAAAACTACTTTGCAAACAAATACCACATAAATCATATAAAATTCATTGAACTAGAATCCATCACGTTAAAATACATTGGCACAACCCATTGCATACATGGAAAACTGAATTCAAAATTCTTACTTATAAATCAGAAAAGATCCTACTTACCTCATACTCTACTCTAATCTACTATATTGAGATTTAATAAATCTTTACTTCACTCACCTACTAAGATAATAGTAATCCTCTAAAATTAATCATTAATTCCACTTACATCAACTTTGCAAGTTCATCTCAATTAAATCAAGTGTTAAATGATAAG